>OX596257.1:8607462-9276263 GCA_951394255.1 Polyploca ridens
ATTAGAGAATGTAAACCACAGACCACAAGTCGATATATAAAAGTTATGCATGAGAACAGAATCGTAAAGAGGGATGGGTGTGGTCAGTCAGTGGTGGGGCACCTCTTATGCAGTTTTCTAGTATATAAGCTTGATGACGATAACGAGAATATGGCTTATTAGTCTGTGGTGAAGTCAACAAAGGAAATAAATGAGTTAAGCTAGGGTTTCCGAGAGCGGTTACGTCCCCCGCCATTTACTGTTATTGTTTCCGATGGCTCCATGTTCCGCTCGGGACAGAGTGAGAGATGCGGTGAACGCGTCACAGGCCTTGAAAAAGTTAATTTTGAATTTGGAGGCATATTATGATGGCCATTTTTTGTGACATTTTCCATGAATATAAATTATGGTATAAGTATCATTGTGCAAAAACTAATATAACTCAAATGAAATGATCACAGTTTATAGAGTGTTATACTTGTCCCAAAATTTAAAAAAGTGCTGATGAAGTCATTTTTACTTCAGAGAAAAAAATGTTTTGTTTGATTTTTGTGTAAAAACTACAGGCATTCATAGCAGTGCCACTTATGTCGCCGTTACAAAAAAAACAGGAGTATTTGAAAAATTGTGCTCATGGAAGTTAAAAATATCTTGAGGGATGTCAATTTTCAATTTGGATTTCTTCTTTTTTTTTGGGACTTGTACATATATTTTTTGACGTGTATGTGGTGAATTAGTGGAGTTCCCTAGTGGTAGTGACCTGTTCTCCCTGACGGCGTGCATGCCGGCCTCCTGGCAGATGGCGTTGATGTCGGCGCCCGACACGCGGTCCGGCCGCGCCACGAACTCCTCCAGGTCCACCTCGTCCGACAGGTTCATCTTCGCCGTGATCGTTGAGAATATCAGACGCTTTTGACGCCTACAATATACATATACTTATATTAGTCATGATTCTGTTGTTTACAAACTAATTACGTCACCCGAATCGGAACTGCAGTTCTTATTATATAAGTTATTACTTACTTAAGTCTGCCTTAGAAATAAAAAATAAACTAAAGGGAAACTACTATATCATCAGCCTTTATGCCACACTGCTGAGCACAGGCCAATGTTGTTGCTACACACAAATGAGTGTGAAAGGAAATGAGCAAATACTCCACCATGCATGCCTACTGCAGATTGGTGGAGGTAAGTGGTCATCCTACTATTGGATTTTTCAAGAGGCCTCCTGGCTTCAGCTATCTTAACGACTATCACAATTAAGTGATAACCAGGACCAACGGCTTTACGTGCCTTCCGAATAACAGAAACGCTTGATTTGAAATACCACTAGACGGTCACCCATCTAGGTATTGGTCACACCGTTGGTAGCTTAACTTTGCCAATCGATTAAAAATGGCTAATCATGCTACACCTCCAGTTCAGTTGTTACATTATTTTATGTTAAACTAGCTGCGCTCCGTGGTTTCACCTGCATACCCAAGGGATATATTGCTTTCCTGGGATAAAAAGTACCCTATGTGTTAATTTACATTCTAGAGTCGTGAATGCGTAACAAACAAACTCACTTTCACATTTATAATTAGAGTTAGGATTGAGATAGTGAGATTAATACCTGTCTGGAAGAGGGAACTCGATTTTCCTGTCGAGACGACCTGGTCTGAGTAGTGCAGGGTCAAGGGTGTCGGCACGGTTGGTCGCCATTATTACCTAAAAATTATTACATTTACATCTTACTAATATTATTATGATCTCCATTGAAAGGTTGCCCGGTAGATATCACTTTTAGTGTTAAGGCCGCCCATTGTAACACTTTCTTTATTATTTTAAGTTCTTGTATTTTTTATGTTGTGTAACAATAAAGTGTTATAGAATCTATCTATGATCTCAAAAAGTTATGAAAAAACAATTACTTTATTTGATTTTTGTAAATCTTTATACACGGTCCAAGTTCATGTATCAACTTCGGACCAGTATTGAATGCATGATGTTGCTCGTCTGTGAACAACATTGAAGACTAATGTGCAGTGACATACACTTAATCTGCTTCTGCCTGTGTTCATTTATAAATGAATAAAAACAAAGAGTCAGAGTATGAGAGAAGCTTCTTACTTTAACATTAGTGGTTTGATCAAATCCATCCATCTGATTGAGTAGCTCCAGCAAGATTCTTTGTACTTCTCTGTCGGCACCAGTTTGTGCATCAAATCTGAAGTATAATATCATAATTATTTATTATATCTCTGTGTTTTTATAGATCTCATCATCATCGTCATCCACCTGACCTGTTCCCAACCATGTTTTTTTTTATTTATCAGAGGACAAGAAACATAAAAAGTATGCAAGTACCTCTTAGTTGCAATAGCATCAATCTCGTCAATGAAGATGATCGCAGGGCTGTTCTCCTTAGCGAGACGGAACACGTCGCGGACCATGCGGGGCCCTTCGCCAAGATACTTCTGAACGAACTCGGAACCAACCACACGGATAAATGCCGCTGGAAATATGTAATTCATTATTATATCGTCAATTAATGATCTAGCAACAGAAGTCAACTAAGTTAAAGAAGCTTTCATTCATAGCCAAGGTTATAAAATTTCCAGAATGACACGTTAAAAATAGACTGGCATTTATGAGAGTGGGTAATTCTTTGGAAGATAAAGTGGCTTTTAGTCATCTATCAGGGTCATAATATGTCTACAAGAAGAGAGCATGACTGATTGGCATTATCTTGAACACAGCTCTATTAAAGCTATTAAAATAACTGTTGGTACTCACCTGTGGTGTGATGTGCAACTGCTTTAGCTAACATAGTCTTGCCGCAGCCTGGTGGTCCATACATAAGCACTCCTCGAGGTGGCTCGATACCAATCTGTCTGTATAACTCAACATGTGTGAGCGGAAGCTCCACTGCCTCTCTGATTTCCTGTTTCTGTGTGTCCATGCCACCAATGTCCGAGTACTGCACATCAGGTTTCTCATCTGTTATTGAAAGAGGTATTGAGGCATTAAAAGTTGTGTAACAATAAAGATTATTTAATTTTGACATTGCAATCATTTGGTAAGCTCATGATGTAATGTGTCTATGGCTATTTTGCTTGCATACTAGTAAAACAGTAAGTACCACTGTATACATTATTTTATTTAAATAGACATCTATGAAAAGTCTACTACCGGTTTTCAGAAGGTAGCTTTGCTGAGACATGCCTGGAATATACTTAGTAATTTATATTTTTAAAACAAGCTCAGTTTCATTAAACAACATTAACATTCTAATATTGCTGACAACAATTGGTGATAACACTACATAATACTCTAACAATATTTCATTAGTAAGTTGAGTACCAGTTAATTATGGTGTCTGAATTTAATATATTTAGAGTTTTATACAGAATTGAATACTTACCAGCTTGCAACATAGAGATGGAGCTGTCAGCTTCTGGAGGCAATACATCTACAAGTGCATTTGAGTGTTTGTGCAGAGCTACTGATGCTGACGGCTTCAGCAGCTCACGATCAATCGTAGAGAGAATTCGGACATAGTAGTTGGAGCCTGTGGTGCTGCCAACTGAAAAAAAAAGCAAAAGGATTTAAATATAGACAAGTACTTATAGAGGCTGTATGGCATGTTCAACATTAGGAACCTGTGGCCTGTACTGCTGTCTTCACTAGGAACCTATACAATACATTTTATTAACTCGTCAGATGCGATGACCAGACAAGAGACCTGCGAGAGTTAAAATTTATATGGAACAGTAACTAAATGACAGTTAATATTAAACCTTGTGTCTTATACGACACAGTGGCATTTCGCGCACAATGGCCACGGTTCCCCTTAAACACAAACGGTCTGTTTAAGGCGCGCAGCGGGTTAAGTATGTCCTTATTCCAAGGACAAAAACTTCATAAGTTAAAGGACTGATTTTAACCAAGGAGTCCATAGGTTTAGTGTCAATTGTAGTTTTTCTAATGAAGCAGGTTTACAATTAAGCAGGCAGAATGTCCTCCTGATGGTAACTAATCACAGCAACCTATGGACATTTACAGACCCTGAGAACTCTTTTTAGAAAAATTCCATAGCAAAATGAAAACAGTAATTCTGATGTAGAATCCCGAGTATGGTTAGGGGTAAAGGCACAGTACTTCTACCTGTGTTTAACCACAATCTCACCATAGAAAGTGTTAATAAACAGAATTGAGAGCAATGGATAACATACCTATACCAGTGTTCTGATCAACAGCTTCTAAGAACTGACCAATCACTAATGGTACAGATTGGATCCTCTTTACTTCTTCCTGAGCATGGAGGTATTCTTTCTTCAAGTTTCTTTGTTCATCTTTTATATATTCTTCTTGGACCTCCAAAAATTCTAACATGCGTTGCAGTTTCTACAAACAAAAGCCGATTGGTAATACCACAGAATACTTTGTATTTTGTCATAGTTCACTTTTTTACATTGTACCAGTATTATATTTGGTTACCTTGTATTTCGTGTATAAATCTTCTGATTCCAATTCTTCAAAAGATTGCGGTCCGGTAATGGCCAAACCCTTGGCATCAGTGATTTGGTCATCCTATAATAAAATGATCAGGAATTGTTAAATATTTATGTACATAAATAATTTTATTAATACGAATGCTTTGTAAATTACCTTCTCGGGCAATACAATGCCAATTTCATCCATGTTTCAATTTATTATTTGTTTATTACAATTTATTCCTAATTCCAGCAATCCTGAGAAAATCACAAATCGTTCACAGTCTGTCTGTCGATCAGGAAGTCGTATTCGTATTTTTTGGATAATCAATATTTTAAGCATGATCAGATCGAAACCAAATAACTTTTTACATTGGTTAGAGAAAGACAATCAAAAAAATATGCTAAAGAAAATTTATGTGTTGGCAGTGGAACATCAAATGACTTGACATAAAAATATAATTTCAAATCGCATCGTCACCAGTGTTGCCAACAACGCAGGGCCTGATGTCGCCATTTTTGATAGCTTAAGTAGCCTAAAGTAGCCGAATTACAGTGTCGCTGCTGGTAGCCTAAAGTAGCCCAAAACATTCGGGGCCAAAAGCCACTATAAAGCTATGATTAAAATTATAATGTTGTCATCAATACATTTATATATTTAGTTTAACATTTAAAAATATATGTGTCAAATCAAAGCCATTGACTCAATTGAGGCCCTAGGGAACTTATGAAGGTCAAACTGCTGAATAACTTCGGTAGTTTGACTTGAACCAAATGGAGCTATAACAATACAATACAATATAACGAGTACAATAAAGAATAGTGTTCATAGATAGGGCGTCCGCTACATTAGGCGTGTACCCGATTCGTTTGTGGGCTTTTTAGATTCTTCAAGTCCGTATAGTACGTGGCATAACACAAATTCATGGTATTCCCCGAAACTCACATACCACAAACATATAGGATGGCCGTTTTTTGTTAGTTAATATCACTGAACTTTACATTTTGTTTGTGCATTATTTATTCTTACGATGTTTGCTTGTGATTCGGCTTATATTAAATACCTTGTCGTTGAAGTAGCCTAAAAGGCGACCAGTCGCCATTCAGATTTATACCTCGCCGATGAGTAGCCTAAATGGCGATAAATCGCCTACGTTGGCAACACTGATCGTCACGTAAGTTTTAATTTACGCAAGATGCCTATCTACCCTATATACGATACAACCAAGGTCGCCTTGGTCGCTGGTCGGTGTATCGCACTGCACAGAAATTTCACCAGCTAAGGGCGGCCGCATACTATAAGAAATTTTCTGTTAGAAAATTTCGGACGCCCGCCGGAACCACTCCGCACACCTATCAGAAATTTCGATCCGGCGAGTTTGAGCTTAAGTACTTATTACACCGTCCTATTTTTAGGATCCTAACTAGGTTCCTAACTAGGAAATAGGAAGGTGTAATCGCAGTTAGAACAGCTTCTGCTTCCTAGTCAGAGCGATCCCAGTTAGGATCCTAGTTAGGATCCTACACTAAAAAGTGTTAAATAATTATAAAATTGAACCTGAATATATTCTCTGTCTATCCCGTAAGGGCCTAAATGTAAGCAATTTTTGTAATTAAGTTCAATATTTGAATGAAAAGTGTGTGGCGCTTTTCTTTATGTAATTTACGATATTTCTTCATGATAATGATAATGCTTAGAAATTCTATTGAGTTTACAAGGAAAAGCGCCCCACGCTTTTCATTCAAATATTGAACTTAATTACAAAAATTGCTTACATTTAGGCCCTTACGGGATAGACAGAGAATATATTCAGGTTCAATTTTATAATTATTTAACACTTTTTAGTGCAGGGCTTTTTAAAGCGTGTTTTTTAGTTTTTTTAAACTGTAATTTATTTTTTATTTTTTAGTCAACATAAATTATTCATACCATTTTATTATGTTACTTATACCACATTTTCACCCAATATCAATTTATTTCACATTTATAATGAGTATTTAGCTTCAGTGCCTACTCTTTGACTCCACCAACAAACTCAGAAAACCATATTTGGCCAAAATGCACATAATACGATTACAATACGCCCAAACACGGCTAGAATACGATGCTCCGCTATGGGGTTCCAGTGCCAACCCTCCGACTTCATCATCAGACCCTGAAAACTACACATGGTCAAAATTCATCTCACGACATTTCCAACAACCCCAAACACGGCTAGGATACGATGCTCCACTATGGAGTTTCAGTGCTAACCCTCCTACTCCATCATCAGACCCTGAAAACCATATAAGGTCAAAGTTCATCTTACGACAATTCCAACAAGCCCAAACACGGCTAGTATACGATGCTCCACTATGGAGTTCCAGTGCTTACTCTCCTACTCCATCATCAGACCCTGAAAACCATACATGGTCAAAGTTCATTTCATGACAATTCCTACAAGCCCAAACACGGCTAGGAAACGTTGCTCCGTTATGGAGTTCCAGTGCTTACTCTCCTACTCCATCATCAGACCCTGAAAACCATACATGGTCAAAGTTCATTTCATGACAATTCCAAAAAGCCCAAACACGGCTAGGAAACGTTGCTCCGTTATGGAGTTCCAGTGCCTACCTTCCGGATCCATCATCAGATCAGCTCGATGGTACCAAATTATTGTATTGTCATCGGTACTTGATAAGTGTGCAAAATTTCAGTTTAATCTGACGTCTGGAAGTCGATGAAAATTACGTTCGAAGATTCCTTTACATACATTCATACATACATACATACATAGATACATACATACAGGTGAAGCTAATAAAAGCGTGTTAAAAAGAGGACGTGCACTTCCTTGTGAAGAAATCATTTAAAAATCATCATCTTATCTCGCGGTACAGAATGAACGCGTGCATACCACACGGCGTCCACTCGACAACTGATGCGAATTTCGGATAGATGTGCGGGGTCTAGTACAAAATGTATGGAGAGCGCGCCATCCGACATTCTGATCAGAAAAAATTCGGACGTCCGATGGTTTGCATCCGGTGCTCATCCGAAGCGGACGTAAGACACGTCAGAATTCGGATAGTATGCGGGGTCTAGAACAAAATGTATGAGAAACGTGCCTTCCGGCGGGCGTCCGAAAATTTCTGACAGAAAATTTCTTATAGTATGCGGCCGGTCTAAACAGTTTTCAAAAAAATATACCGATAGTTAAAAAGTCCAGCAGGGGTATTTTAAAACGTCGGATTCGATATCGGAAACGGATTCAAAAATTTCAGAGGCGAATTTCAGCAATTGCTACTTTATTTTCCGAAAACATTTCGATGAATCGAATTGATATTTCCGTATAGAAACATCAAAAATATTCGAATTCGGAAATTAAAATAGCAATTGCGGTAATTCACCGCCGTAGTTTTGAATCCATTTCCGATATTGAATCCGAGCGTTTTAAAATAGCCCTGCTGATTATATACGTTTTTTAGGATGTCCCGCTTTCGAAGATATAATCCCGCTTTTTTTTACTGAAGAGGTTTAAAAATCCCACTCTGCCCGAAAAATATCTGGCAACACTGATTGACACTGACACTGACAGTGACAGTACATTCGATTTGAAAAGAAAAGTAACCTAAAATTTTAATGTATAGATGAGAAATATTTTTCTTGAAAAATAATATTTTTTGAGTCAATACAGGCTTTTCAGCGTGTTTAATTATCAAGACAGTAATTCCTGTTGAACCATAATTTATCAAAATGGCGTCACCTGCTGAAATGATGACCGAGGCTGACCAAATCAAAACGGTAAGTATCTAATTATTTCATCTCATAAATTCAAATTGACTAGAATAAAATAAGAAAAAAAAATTACATTGAAGAATGATATAAGGTCCTCTTATAATAGTTACTTACACTCTTGGTAATAGTTGCTTATATCTAATTACAAGCATCCACCACGCGCACAATCCCCTAAATTCCACCCAATTCTGAAAAACTCTTCATAGTAGAGGACTATGTTACATATGGAACCTCTGTGAAATTTCGATTTAGTAGACCCAGCAGCTTAAGCTTTGTGTGCATCTGTTGATCAGTCAGTCTCCATTTTTTGGTGGATATATATCCATTGGCTTTTATTTTCCAGTTCAAAGACTTCCTTGTCCAGTACAACAAGTTGTCAGAGTTATGCTTCAATGACTGCATTCATGACTTCACCTCCAGAACCATCAAACCGTCAGAGGTGATTATCTTCATATTTTCCATTATAACCATGTCTGCATTTTTTTGAACTTCAAAGTCAAAGTCAAAGATATTTATTCAATTTAGGCCCCAGAAGGGCACTTATGAAGGTCACAATTACTGAAGTTACCACTGGTTCGGAACTCGGCCTTCAACTGAGAAGAATTCAGCAAGAAACTCAGCAAGGTTACATTTTTTAAATATTTTTTGGCTATGTTTGCCTTTTTTTTTCCCAAATAACAATAAAAAAGATATACCTAAGCATACATCCAGACGAAAAAAGAACAAGAAAATAAATAAAAAATAATAACCTTAAAAATATAAAAAAAAACACAATTATTGACCTGCTGGCTTCTGTATAATTTCAAATAGTTTTCCTATGATTACTATAATTAAAATTCATAGGAAGTTCACAAAGCATAGATAGGAATTGGGTTCTGAAACACACCATTAATTGCATTATGCTAACAAAAAACTTGATGATGTCAGGCAGTACTATAAAGTACCCACCATGCTATGGAAACCTTCACTCTGAAAGCTCTAGTTTGGTAAAGCATAATAGAGGTGGCACAATCATCCTGAAAAAGGTGTAGTTCCCTCTTAGTTACTGGTTTTCAGTCAAGGTAATCAAATCTACATCCATGGAAATATGTATCCTACCAACTCATATTAATGTCTTTACCAATATTTATTATTTTCCCACAGATTATACAAATCAAAATAAATTCATTGACTGACACTTAATTCCATTTTTAACTTCAAAGGAGAGTCTAAAAATTGTATATGACTGTGGTGATCAATAAAATTGTGTTGTTATTGATAGTGTTTATTAGACAATAATTAATCATATTGTGGGTAAAAACGAAAATTAAGATATAAGTACCCCATATGCAATTGCAGAGTATCATCTATCTAAGTGACAAGTTATTATGAGCCTAGCTAACCAATTTCTTATAAGCCATTATGGCATGGCGTGATTGCATAACAATTTGGAAAATTATATGTATTAATTGCTTTGTGTTATTTTTTCAGGACAAATGCACTTTGAATTGTATGGAAAAGTATTTGAGAACAAACCAAAGAGTGTCACAAAGATTCCATGAGTTCCAGATGATTGCTAATGAGAATATGTTGGCATTAGCCCAAAAGTCTGGTAACCCCAGTTAGTGTAGTTCCATTCCCAATACAAATTGTATTTATTTTATTTTATTAGGTTTTGCCTTAATTGTGGGCAAATAAAATATTGTTGAGCAGTTTATATTTTTTTTCATTACTTATTTATATGATTACAGAACCATTTTGCAACCTGAATGTGACCAAACTAGCTTTCCGCCTTATGGTTTCACCCCCTCTTTAACTCCTTAAATATGTGCTGAATTTTGAAAAAACCTTTCCTCAGTCATGTAAAATTAACAGATTTTTTTTAGTTTGTAGACCCTGCAGTTTAAGCTGTACACTGTCAATCAGTCAGCTTCTTTTAAGCCATGCACTGACAAACAATTGTTTATTAACACTGATTCTGAAACAAAATCTATGTATTTCTGAATCATGTGAAACTGTTGCGGTAAACACTGTGTTTCTAGCATGTTTCTGTGCTCCCCGCATAGGCTCCCCATGGAATTGGAGAGCACCGAAACAAATCAGTTTCGCAACAGCTGTATACAAGTGTGGACGTATTTCAGTTGTTTAAAAACATGGCGGTAGTGTGGGACGCGGCACCCAGCAACACTACCTCATCTGCGACATAATATTTGAAACAACTGAGATGTGGATGGCCCAAGACCCCGAAACATTGTTTCTGTAAACATCTACGTGTTGTTCCTGAAACATTGTATCTGAAACACGTTTCTCAGTGAATACATAGCTTTATATCTACAGATATAATGATAGATGATTGAGTATTGAGAATAATAGACAAATGCAATTAGGCAGTTTATTTATTTATCTTTGTTTATTTGGTACAACTAATGTTCTTGTAAAATATTGCGCAGGTACATTTGCTTCATTCGGTATTTTATGTACTTTACCCAAATAGTCATAAATATCTCATCCATGTTCAAAATATTCAAGATATTTGGAATCTATTTATTCATAGGTTTACAGTCACTTGGGCAAAGCACGCATGGGATACTCCTCTTTGGGCATGGTTTGTAGCACTTCGGTTCGGGCGGTGAGAAATCTAGGACAAACGATGATTGTGAACTGGTATAATCAAAGTGATAATCATTAAATTTTGCTTCCACACTGAATTTTGTATCTGGCGCGCTTTGAGCTGCTTTATCATATTCATCTGTGTTGAGCACATATTTTAAAGGGTATGGTCCAGATGGGGCGTTGCTCATGTTAGACGGTTTCGTGCATATGGTGTAAGCGCCGTTGTGTCTAATAATCCTGATAAGCGGCTGGCCACTCACGGGCGGCTTGCAACATGAAGATGTCGACGGACAGACTGTAATAGGTCTTGATGGTACGCAGCAAGGCTTAATGCAAGGTTGAGCGCAGTTCGAGGGACACGGATTGCAGTCGCCTAACTTTACACAGTTGTGTTGCTCGATTTTTCTAAGTACGGGACAGGAAATGTGACCAGGGCGCCAGCCGCAACGTAACTGAAACCAATATTTATTTAAACGATCAAGGAAATTGTGAAGAAACGATAGTATGGTCGGTGGTTTTCGCGGGCCGGGATATTCCAATCATCGTTTTGTAATATTAACCAATAGAATTCACATTTGTGTTAGGTCATAACCGGTTAACTCGTTCAAAATTCGTAGCAGCCCCACTGGGGAAGTACGTCAGAGTTCCATGTGGAAGCGCTGTACTGGCAGTGTGCGGTTTAGTAACGATAGTGCTTCCACAGATAAAAGACGTAAGTGCTGCGCCAGGTACGGTTTATCCCATAGAATCAGAATATTATAGAGATATATGACATGTAACCTAGATCTTTCATGTGAACAGGCATTTTCTGGGAAAGCGTGCTACACCCTCGGTATCGTCATAGCTCTTTCCAGAGAGAGTCGATAGCCGAAGGCTATTTTACATTGCAAACATTACAAAGGTAGGTACAAAAAACTTAAACCGACTTCAAAGTACACTAAAAACTGATCAAATCCTGACCTGATGGGACCAAACGGGAAGTGTAACCCTTCAAAACAAAAAAATAATTTTCCAAATCGGTTAATACATGACGGAGTTATGAGGTAACCAACTCCTTTTTTTGAAGTCGGTTAAAAATAACATCGGCGTTTAGACACTACTTACTCCACAAGAGTCAGTAATTTTTACAGGATTTTTTACAATAGGGATATAATATACGTCAATACGGGCCAGTTGGCGCAGTTGGTTAAAATTCCGCCTATCGCGCCGCAGGTCGTGGGTTCGATTCTCACACAGGACATGCATTTGTATACATGAACATGTCTGAGAAATTATGTATATTATATGCTCTGCTTAGTTTGGGTTCAGATGACCATGTGTGAGGAATGCCCCAGGATATTTATTTATTTAATTTCTCCCTATCTTCTACCTGATGTTCAGGGGAGTCTCTTGCTGTATACATCCATCCCATGTGTTTGGGCACTGGCCCTGGTTTCACCTCTTCTTTGTCTAGACATCTGTGTTTGGGAAGGTCGCAGCGCCCCAAGCAGCTCGTTGAAGACTTATTCGCTATAAAACACGTTAATTAATATGAATTTTGCTGTAAGGTACCGGCGATGAGGTGGTATTGTCAATGGTAGGTTTGGATCGTGTATCAAATACCTAACAGTTAAGAATCAAGGCTATTCGGACCAAATCTTGAATTAGATTTAGGTACTTACATCTGCCTGGTTTACAGCAACATGCCATATTTAAGGCTCAGCTAGGCTAACCTGAAAGTTTGCGAAGTTTTAAAATCTAAGTAAGTATAACCTCGGAAGTCAATAAAGGGGACATAATTTACAAAATGTAACTTCGTTCGTCTTGTCATCAATGAAGCTAATTATAATGGATGGACTAGCTGCTGCCCGCGGTTCCTGGAATTAAAAGTAACCTATGTCCTCCATGCCGAGGGTACCTGAGTTGTATTCAATCAAGCTTGATTTTTCCGTTGAGGTAAAAACAACAAACTCACTTTCGCAGTTCTAATATTAGTTAGGATGGACATCTTCGACCTTGTCATCTTCCTCACCAGATTTTATTGCCCTTACCCATATTAAATGTAACGTTTATATATGAATTGGTTGGAACGTAAAATATTAGCTTTTTTTAAATCTTACATGACTGTGATGTTTTCAGCCATTCTTAAGTCAGAAAAATCTTCACATTTTATCATTGGAATGTCTCGATTTATTATTCTTCTTTCAAGCCAATTGGTATTTCAACTTTTTTATTATACTTACCTACAACCTCTTTGTTCTTTCATCACTCGCTAGAACTGCCATGCCAAGTACGATTGATGTCCTTGATTATACCTACATTATTTCCTTACCTTACTCAGTGTTGTACGTTCCTTGAAATTTTTATTTTAAACCGAAAAAAGCTATTGGCCAGAAGGTATTTTTCAGTGGCCCACATTACTCTGTAGTTAAATTGTGGAGGGATGTACCCACGGAAAAGAGAATACACTTTTCTCTGTGGATGTACCATAGGTATATTGATTAAATTCGGTTGTACCTGCGTGTTCTCTACTCCATTAAGTAGGTAAATTATAACTTCATTCGATAGACAAGATTGTGTACTCGACATCATTTACAGTCGTTGCTCTCAGAGTGCTCTCAGAATAATGTGGTAATGATTGAACAATTCGTGACTGATTCCGGTTTGCAGACGTTTCTAAGATGAATGCGCCGGTAGTGCCAATGACCGCTCATTTTGAGATGCCATAGACCTGCTCATGCTCAAGGCTAGGCACCCCAAATAATAGGTACATCTTTTGTATTGTACCTACCCATTTGTTTGGTTCCGAGTGTAAAGCACTTCTTATTTTTTTATTTATTTATATCCTTGTACATTCTTCATACTATCTGGCCTTCTGATCCCAAACTATGCAGAGCTTGTAATATGGAATACTGTGATCTGTAGACCTCGCAAGTCTCGATAAGTAGGTATATGCAATTCCACCGACGAATCAGTTTTTGGAATTTTTTATCGAACCAGCTCACAAAATTTCACGAGAATTGGTTGAGAAATGCGACCTGTAGAGAACAGCTGGACATCCGCCGGACACACGAAGGCATTTTTGCCGAAGCTGAAAAGCTGCCGCTTATTTTGGTGCGATCACAGAGATTGATAGTAGCTCCAAAAGTTTCAATAAACATGTTTTTTGTTTTGCCCTAACTTCCCAACTAAGTCATTGAAAAATCTGAATAAAATCAAGTTTACACCATGAACACTTAAACAATATTTAAACATTTAGCAAAATTGACATGTTTTGAAAAATCCGCTATCTGCTTTTAACAGCTATTTCGAGTTTATCGACCGTAAAAATAACATTGTTTCTCTTAGTAATTTGCCACTTAGCACATATCAAATCACAGAGCAGTGACTGTATTCCTTATTTCGTGTATGGATGAAACTCTATACTATGTGGTCCCAAACACACTTGACCGGTTCATAAAATCTAAATCTGCAATTCGTTGGCTATTCGCCAATCATTTTGTGTTGGATTTGAAAAATTACAAACGTCATAATTCTA
This sequence comes from Polyploca ridens, assembly GCA_951394255.1. NCBI lineage: Eukaryota > Metazoa > Arthropoda > Insecta > Lepidoptera > Drepanidae > Polyploca > Polyploca ridens. The sequence continues at coordinate 8,621,807 of OX596257.1, forward strand.
ATTACATACTTACTTAACTTATGTAAGAAAGTGAAGAAGGCAAAAAAGGATTTTCCAATTATTTATTTTCTTGTTGAAAAACTCTTAAATCTAATGAGATTCAGATTAAATGAGCATAAAGTGAGTTATTGACGTTTTGATTTCTTCTTAATTTCAACTTTCTTTACTTTTGAACCGAAGCAAACTGCACAAGCAGCTTTAATTATGAGCAGTGTAACAATAAGTAGTGTTACTAGAATTAAGGCGATGTCTAGATTTAAGTATTGATAGAGGGGCACATCAGCAGCAGCGGTCCTGAATGTAAAGTTTCCATTTCGAGCAGCGAACTCAGTCCAATACACGGCAGTGTCGAGCGGAGACATTGGTCGGTCGTGCCAGGCTTTCGATATTCTCCTTGCATTCTCTCGGAACCTTAAAGTAGAAACTTTGAATTAGTGCTTATCCAACATTAATATGCTTTTACAGATTAGTAGTCTATGAAAAAAAGTCAAATGCCAACTTTTTTTCCTTTTTTGTTCAATAAGATTGAGTTTTACGAAACTTTTCAGACTTCAGATAGATACAAATTCTAAACTATGATTTCTCGTTTATCTGTAAGTTCGCAGGTTTAAAAACAACCCATCTGGTTGATCCGGTTTCCACTGACCCACCTCTTGGCCAACCCTGTAACTATTTTATAATATTTTTCATCAAGTCTCCCGCCAAGTACAATACATAATAAGATCTTTTGTTTATACTTACTTTGGATCCAGAACCGTTTTGAAAGCTTTAAGCAAACTTTCTTTGGTGAGGTCTTTTAATGGTAAGTGCACGCCAAGCCCGCTCTCTTCAATAGCTGCTGCATTGGCTGGCTGGTCACCCATGATCGGCGTGGCTACCATAGGTACGCCAAAATGTATAGCTTCTGTAGTACCTCCCATCCCCGAGTGAGAAAAGAAAGCTAATACTTTTGGATGAGCTGCAATGTTTAAAACTTTCAAGATAGATTCGATAAACAAAAAATAACATTTTTTAAAACAAAGTACTTTGCTAAATGTAGCTAAAGGTATTTAAAAAAAATCTTTCATATACCTAAGATGTCAACTTGAGGCAACCAGTCCGATATATAAAGCTTCTTGTTATCCGAGACCAAGGTTTTGTCCTCCCATTTCCAGATGAACCTTTGAGGTAGTTCATTAATAGCACCTAACACTGCTTGCAGCATGTCCGCCGGCATGGTGGAACTCTTGACCACTGTACCGAAACTAATGTATATTACACCATCTTTTGCCTCGTCTACAAACTTTTTCAGGTCCTGCGAAAATATAGTTGCTATGTAATTCACAATACTTACATATTATGATATTATAGAACGAGATCAAAACTCAGATCAAGTCTCTAGAATAGATTTTGTTAATCGAAAATAAACCTAATATCATTTGAGCAAGTTCCTAATTCCAATTATAAATAAATAAATATCCTGGGACATTCCTCACACACGGTCATCTGATCCCAAACTAAGCAAAGCTTGTACTATGGAAACCAGATAACTGATATAATACATATACTACTTTTTGTTTGTAAATACATACTTATTATACATAATTACACCCAGACTCAGGACATACAGACATGTTCATGCACACAAATGCATGTCCTGTGTGGGAATCGAACCCACGACCTGCGGCGCTATAGGTTAAGACGCCACGTCTTAACCAACTGCGCCAACTGGCCCGTCAATTGTTTTAATCTCAACTCAAAATTTAATTTGAGCTGCATTAACGTTCTTGAATACGGATTGGTTTGAAAGTGTATACTCACCCCTGTTAGCGGCTTCGCCTTAGATACATGATATCCGCCAACTTCTATAACATTGGCTGGAAACAGCCTCGATCCAGTCAAGACGAAATTGTGATACACTAGTAGAAATTTGATTTCACGGGCTAAATCTTCTAATGGTGGGATGTCATCGAAATATTTTGCGAGTGTGTTTTGATTGCTTCTTTGAGAAATGAAGTAATATATTGATCTAATGTAAACATCGAATACAACACTCTCTAGCCTTTGGTACAGAGTGGGCTTAGTTCCTCCTTCCAAGAAATGAAATGGAACAAACGCTGGGTTATACGGAATACCCAATCTTTTATAATGATAGGGCATTAAAATATGAGATGTGATTCCAACAACTGGGGCGTCTAATTTGTAAGCTACACCTAAAGCACAGTCACTATTGAATTGCTCTACAACAATAACATCGAACTTTGGTTTATTTTTGATCATATTTTGTACTTGTTTGTTTTCTAACATAACTATACAGTTTTCTTTTCCAGAGTTTACGAGATATAAACCCACGTTTAACAATGTCCAGTAAGATTTTTCTACAGGCATATTATCTTCAATTTTCTTGATACTCCCTGCGAGGCTAATGTCTTTGTAGTTTGATGATGGATTTTGTTCCGGGAAGTGTGAAATAACAGTCACATTGTGACCTCTGTTTGCTAGTTCTTGTAAATAAACTTTAAACACAAAGAAGTGGCTCTTTCCGTGATATGGAAATATTCCAAGTATATTGAGAGCATTTGTAGAGTATGTGAGCGCGAGTATTGATAAAATAAATATAAACTTCATTATAAGTTCACGGCCTTGGACGGCGCGCGAGTTCGCTCGTCCGGTTTGTAATATAACTGTGTAGAGACTGGCGGCATATAGTGTATTATCTATGCTGGCTGGCGCTCGCTGCAGGCTTGGCGGGACGAGGAGTCAACACCAAATTGTCGATGACGACATCGTCGGCCGGCATGCGTAATTATAGTTGTATTCTACAACCTCTGTAGCCATTATTTTTGTTTTTAATAATATCAAATTATACATCTATATTTTGAACTATTATTATTTAGTTAACAGTGCTTTTAGCGACAACTTAGATTATTAACTAATTAGAGAGCGAATAATTTAATCGAATGAAATACCTTGGTATGTGGATTGTCAAATAGCTGATACTTATAGCGTTGAGTATTCTCACCAGTAGCATAGTTTTACCATAACATACCCATCAGTAGACCACAATTCACATCCATGGGACTGAGCAGTCAACATGCTGCAGATAGGTACTACGCGATAAAACATAGCACGACAGACGGTAGAGCAGTTTGTAGTATCGAAATTTATTCAGAACTCAATTACGCCCTAATGAGGACAATTTGGTTTGTTCTTAGGTCATCATTTGAAGCTATGGACTATGCCACTTACATACCCCTCTGTGACAATTCCGTCTAAGCGCTCGCCTTAGCTTCCAGCATTTCCAGTATGTTATGTTTGATTGAATACATTATTTTGTAAAGATATCATACATACATAACTTTGTGAAATTATACATTATTACAGTCCATACAAATTAATAAAATGAAATGGATAAAGAAAACTCGGCAACCTAATAAAATTAAGGATATTATGATTCTTACATAATCATGTAGAGCTTTATGTAATCATAATATCTATTTATTTTGGTAGAGGATTCAAAAAAAATGTTTCTATTAGGTATACGATAATGTGACTAATCTAGCCTAGAATATAGATAGGATTTCTCATGGTCTGAAAGATACAGAAACCTATCAATTGATCATTGTTTCAGCAAGGAAATGCCATACTACTTACTATCCCATAGTGAATATTCCTTGTAGTATAATCAAGAGCGAGGCTTATTGAAGCAAGTATAATACCTACTGATGTAATTGATTTGAAGAATGACTTGCTAGCTATGACCAATGTTATTCTTTGCTCAGACTCGATAATATTCTGTAGTAAAATCACAATGAATCGGCACTTTGCGGAATGAAGGTGACTGAGAATTGATCTATCATGGAATGAATGATAAAAACATTATTGTCAACACATTTCGTATGTTATTCAAAGATCATGTATGTGTATAAAGAGTCAATAAGAGCTATAATAAGTCATGAAACGTGAACTTAGTGGCAGGTAAAATCCTTTAATAATATCTCTGAGTAAATAATAACTACGATAATATTTATAGGCATTCCTGCAACCATAAACGTGTGAGGATGTGACCAACACTCACATTTCTATCATAATTTAAAGACGACCGAAGTCAAAGTCAAAGCCATTTATTCAATTTAGGCTCTAGTAGGGCCCTTATGAAGGTCAAAGTTACCACCACTTCGGAACTCAGCCTTCAACTGAGAAGAAACTGCGAGAAACTCGGCAAGGTAACAATTTTTAAATATTTTTGGACAGTATCGGTTCATCAGGTCATGGGTTCGAATTCTACGATGTGTTCGAGCTCTGGTGAAAGAAAATATCGTGGAGAATCTCGAGCATGATGGTACTGATGGTAGAGTATACTCAGTAGTACAAGTTGAAAACCCGCCGCCAAACACCTTCCAGTATCTTCCGCCACCCAAAAGCTAATTCCATAGTGTAACTCTATGGCTAATTCACTCGTGGTCTAACACGGCCTATAAAAAGATAGATGGCTATTGCAAGTCAAGGTGGAACACATTAAAGATCAAAATCACAAGTCATTGCTGTTACACTGATTCGTACTACGGAACTGATTATGTACACTACAAGGTGCTTATAACAGTGACTAGTGTGACCGCTTTACGTTACATAAATATGATAAGAATAATATACGACAAAGTCATAATCATTATATGAAAACGGTTGAATAATCGACATAAATATTGTTTGTTGCTCCTGTAACCAGGGAGGGACCAAGTCTGCTGGCATAGCGTCTGTGTTAGTAGCGTATAGACTATCAAAACTGTAAAATGTCTCAATTTTTACACCACTGAAAGTTCATTGGAACGCAATTGAAATAGCAGACATGGCCCCTGTTGAGTTAAAGAAAAAATGTTTAGGACCTTGACCTTTAACTCTGGAGAACTTAGAAGTTTTCCAGAAACCCAAAAATGCGAATACTTGGAGATTTGACACTTGGAATATCAAACTATTGACAGTTACTTGCCTCTTTCAGCAACCCAAAACACGATTGAATTGAGATTGACATCATGTCACGTAATTTTTCGATAATTTTGCTTTCTAGCAACCGGGTGTAATTCTCCGTAAACTTTTGTAAAATCTGAGAAAAAGGGATAGTAGGACTTTTTGACGGGAACTTGCAGAGTGACATAGCGTTTTCATTTTTATTTTCATAAATTCGTGTATTTTGAGTTTTATTGCATATTATCGGTGGTATTTTATCCAATAAAGATCAATCCATGTGCACCAGTGAAGTGAAATGAAATGAATCATGTGTATCGTGCCTTTTCAAGTTGTCTCAAGAAGTCCGTGAAAAGTTTTAGTACAACCACCATTGTACTAAAACATGACTTTTATGGACAGTGACTGACTGAGGACTATGTGAACGTGATTTATTGTGACTAGAACTTATAATATAACTGGAAAATGGCAAAATACACAAGCCGTGTGACGCCAAAAAAAGAAAAAAAAGGGATAATAATTGTAAATTAGGACATGCTGAATGATGTACCTATAACCAGATCAAGGCCAAAGTGAGTTCGTTTAGTGATTGCAGTGATACGTCGTGCTCCTGAGTTACACATACTCATTATGTATATCTGTTTATACCTATACTAGCAGACCCCCGCGGTTTCACCCGCGTACGGTTTGAATTTTTTTGCGCAGAACACTTATTATTATTTTTAAATAAAAGTAGGTACCTAAGTTACTCCCATGTTACTCCTTATAACATCAGCTATGAACCGGAACAGACAGAAAAAAATGATTAAAAACTCAATCCGATTTTATTCAAAAAAAGTTGAACTCACATAAAAGCTTGGTGCAATACAAAACTCTTTAAAACTGGAATGTCAAATATAAAAGAAAATTTAAATCAAAAGCACTATGGAGTATTGCTAGATCTGCTAATCGCAAATATTCGCTAAGTAGGTAATCTAAGAGATCTCCAAGGAATTTTCGAAGGAAAATCAAGGCAGGCACCGATCCCACAGAAATGAGTTCTAGAGTTCCGAGTTCTGCATTCCGCGTTGATTGTAAGCTATGTGGCGCCTTTGAAAGTAAAAAAAGTGTATGATTTGTGATCAGTAGCGAATATTGCAGAACTCTAGAACTCTAGCCTGCTTGCTGTGTGCATAATAGTCAACACGGAATGCAGAATTCTGAACGCAGAACTCTAGAACTCTCTCTGTGCAATCGGCGCCTAAGGTAAGTTTTTCATTCAAATATTCAAGAACAAAAAAAAAAGTTTCGAATTCTAATCAGATTTAAATATTCTTTTATATTTGACATTCCAATTTTAAAGAGCACCAAGTTGTTTTCTTAAAATCTGCTCAGATCACAGAACAAAAGGCAGATAGAGCACGCGTAACACGGGAGTGAGGCCAAAAAACCACAAGGTTTATTTAAACAAAAGTGATTTTCGTAAAATTTTAACTATTTAACTATGAGGAAAGATTGTCAAAGTTTGATATTATAAGTCTCGCGGATCGAAGACAGTTGTCAGATATGTGTACTCTCCACAAGATAGCTAATGGTGTTTTTGGGAGTGAATTGCTGGCAAAATTAGATTTTAGGATAGCAACACGCTCTGTGCGGGACCCCAAATTGTTTAAAATCCCAATGGCTATTAATAACATGCTTCCATAAATGACATCCCTGACTTGTTTCATGGTAGTTTCAGACGTTTTAAAGAAGTATATATTAAAAATTGTTTAAGGGAATGCTAATAATAATATTTCATTAGTTTCATTTGTTTTTATGTAATTGTTTTTAATCATGTTTATATTTGTATTTCTGCTATTTTTATTTGTTTTTTTATTATGTACTTGGGTAGCTGTGAATTGTTTATTATTTAAGTTGTGTGCAGTTGTCATTGGATAGCAGGTTTATATATATTTTTTCCTTATTTAAATTTTTTGTGTAAGTGCAATCTGTTACTGTACCTATCAATAATAATAAAATAAAATAAATAAAGTATTATAAACAAAGCAAATACAAATTCAAAAGTGAGTACCAGGTAGGTATGTGTTTTACAATTTGTATTTGCTTTTTTGGCCTCACTCCCGTGTTCGGGGCGCTCCATCTGCCTTATTCTGTAATCTGTGAAAATTGGATTGAGTTTTCAAACATGTGTCAAAATAAAATGTAATTTAAAACAAAAGTCCTAAGGAGTATTGATATTAACTTCGATGCAAATCACCCCTAAAATAACTTTCTACCCCTTTTTGACCCCGTTAGGCGATGAGTTTCAATAAAATACGAAACACGTCTTCCATCAATTCTGTGAAGGAATGTGTATGCAAAATTTGAAGTAGATCGGACCAAGGAATCACGTTGTCCCATACAAACTTTGCCCCCGTTTTTCGCCCCCTTAGGGGTAAAATTTCGAAAATTCCATTCTTATCGGATGCCTACGTCATACAAAGAACACACCCTCCAAATTTCAGGTCTCTACGATCAGCAGTTTAGGCTGTGCGTTGATTGTCAGTCAGTCATTCAGGACAAAGCATTTTATATGTATAGATATAGATAGATAATGAAACGAAACCAGTCCTATATATCCAGGATGAACAATTTAGATGAGCCAGTAAGGGTTGAAGTCTCGCGGATAGAATAAGAATACAAGTCTATCCCAAACTTTTTGAATTATTGCGATCGGCATTTACAGAATTTGAATGAAAAAAATACTTTTCGTACCACTTGCTCAAAAAAGTGACATTCTGTACCACAAAAAGCGAACATAACAATAGTCATTTTTAATCTGTTAAAAACAGGGAAAGAAAATTGTACTTAATTTCATTCATCTTCTAGGGGGAGAATGTGATTTAAATTTGGAATACTTACCGAAATTCATACTGTGCTAACTACATCTGTGTTTACACCATTGAGTTTGTATATAAAGCATTATACATCTTTTTGAAAAAGGAATACGCAAATCAACTCATCAACAATAAATGTACCGAACAAAAATGTAACTCTCTCTATCAATAATTGGACCAATGTTTCGAATGTTAACTTTTACTTGTCATTATTTTTAATAAATGCTTATCTCATATTATTATTGTGTTAATTATTTTCGCAAATAGTACGAAAAGTAGAGTATTTTCCTCGGTGATAAAGCTGTCTTAATCTTAGGTGAACTTAAATCCCTCGCTACACTCAGGACTCGTCTTAAATCCCTCGCTTCGCTCGTGATTTAAGTTTTTAACACCCTCGCTGCGCTCGGGAGTAAACCTCGAGTCCTTCGCGATTTAAATCGTCACCCGCGACAGAAGGGTATTATAACAAACAGTATGGGAAATGTTTTTTTTATTTGTGGCGTTTCTAGTACCCTTACCTAACATGGCTCCATAGAGCCTTCTGATCCTTGTCGGGGACATGATCGATTAAGCTAATAATATATTTTTTCGAAAATCGCCGTTTTCTAGCAGTATTTTTTTTTTCTAAATCTGTGTATGGGTAAATGTAAATATTCCATTCATGCCATTCAAAAATTACCTATAACTTTCAACTCGCTTCGTAGATATTATTTACTTTTTTTTTTTTTTTTTTTTTTTTTTTTTACTGTTTATAGGCCTGTGTTTGACTGCAATCTCACCATGGTAAGTGATGATGCGGCCGAAGGTGGTAAGCACATAAAGCCTAGAAGGAACTGGCTCTCAAGTGCAGCTATCGGAACACACCGAAAGGTGCTTGGCGACAGATTTTCAACTTGAGGGTGGTAGCCAGCCAGGCGGGTACTACAAAGTACCCTACCACCGTGCTATGGTTTCCTCACGATGTTTTCCTTCACCGAAAGCTCAAGCTCATTGTAGGATTCGAACCCGGGATCTTCATCTCGGTATCCGACGTCACTACCACTGAGCTATCATCGCCTTAAATGCTACTAATACTCTATGCTATGGTCTACTTTCAGAGTATGAGGAATGAAATAGTATATTACTCACCCAGGGCAGGAAAGTAAGAAATGTCTCGGATCACATGTAATGATCTGAGGCTTTCTTATTTCCTGCCCAAGGTGTGTATACAATTTTTCTGCTCGACGGAGGCGGAAAGCGGCAACTTCGCGCAGCGGGACGAAAGTTGACACTTTCCGCCCGGAGGGGAGAAAAAATATTTAGTTTGCTAGTTTATTCGTTTTTATTTTTACTTTGCAATTTTCTATTTCTTAATACTGATATAAAAGATTTTATTACAAATATTGTCAATGATGCAAACACCAGTAAAACACTTATCACATCCAAACAAAGATATTGGTAAAATGGCACTTTTGCTCTAGGTGATTGCATGGTAATGTTGGTGTAACGCGCTGCGTACTCGGTCCAGTAGATGGCGCTATTCATGGGCGATACAGGGCGATCGTGCCATGCTTTGGACAACTGCTTTACTTTGTACCTGAAACTGAAATCAGAACGGCTTGTTAGCAGTATAGGTACGTCACTTATTATGCTAAAAGGTCAAGCACATTTTAAGGAGATTGTTCATTTTTTTGCGTATTTTGTTAAGATGTTTAATTTATAAACTTGTTAGAATTGAAATTTATTTTTATCGTTGAGTAGGTATAATTTTTATTAGTAGTAGATATTTTTATAATATCATCATAAGAAGGTACACTGTGTACAAAACAAACGTTATTGGTAACAAAAAAAAGAAATCCACCAGAGATTAGATTAAATTGGTTGAATTTAGATTGGTGTTCTAGCACATGTTACTTTGTAGTACTCGCCAGGCTGGCTACGGCTCTCAAGTTGAAAAGTGCTACAACGGGCACTTGAGAGCCAGATTTCGTATAGGTTTACCATGTTCGTTTACATTATCACTTACTATGGTGAGATAGTGTTCAAACAGAAGGACGGAAGTTCAAGCAAAATATTAAAAACCAACAAAATTTTGTGGCTCTGTAACTCAACATTACTGTGCAATATTGTTATGAAACGACTAGTAGGTGCAAACCATGAAGCAATAATCCAGGATATTTACTTCCTGTGACAGATAGATGGACGGACATACGGAGTAGACTTAGTAACCTATCCTGTAAAATACTAGAAACCGGCAGTACGAAATTGCGCTGTGGCTTTTTAAATTAGGATTATTGTTGGATTTTGAAGTAGGTACCGCGGTATCAAATGATTTGGTACTTACTTAGGATCCAAAACAGTCCTCAATTGGTGTAATAACGTTTCTTTCGTTAGCTCATGAACGTCTATCTGGACACCCAAGCCGCTCTCTTCGACGGCTGCAGCGTTGCTGGGCTGGTCTCCAAACACTGGCATTCCAACCATGGGTACCCCATGATACATTGCCTCTGTAGTACCCAATAAGCCACAATGCGAGTAAAAAGCAAGGACTTTCGGATGAGCTGAAAATGGAAATATTCACGTTATTTAACTGTTCTTGAAACACTTCTCGGTATGATCGTGCAAGATATTATGTATAAGCTTATTGGCCGAGCAAGCGAAGCGTCTCCGTTTCAGCTTGGACAAAAATGCTTTCGTATGTCTGTCCAACCGGATTTCCGGCTGTTCTCCTCTATGAGTCATATTTGCGATTTTCGTGAAATTTTGTGAGCTAGGCTGGTTCGGTAATTTTTTTGTCGATTCGGTTTGTGGAAATTTTTCGGCCGATTCGGTATGTGAAAAATTTTCAATAACTGGTACCACGCGAGGTGTACAGCTCACAGAGCCACTAGTTTAGACTGTTTTACATCGCAGTACAGTTTCTATATCAGTTAAATCTTTTGTAAATCTTGTGATAAATTACACTTACCTATCATTTTCAATCCCTGTACATACGATAAGTTTACATACATTTTAAAACTTTATTTATTTAGTTCCTGCCAGATAACAAGCCAATAACCGATATTACCGATAAATATATGTACGTTCTCAAAAACATACACTTTGAAGAAGTTATTGAAGATTTTGCTTATCTCAAAGCTAGAAGAGTACTTATTCAATCAACATGATTAAGTTTAAGCATTAACTTGCATAAAGTGAATGCTAAAAGAGTTGTTTTTTCAGATGATATGTAATTACTTATTAACCGAATGTCATTGTAAAGAAATAAAACAATTCGATAAATCTAGAATGATACTGATCTAGCCTTTTGCCTATTTAAATAAAATTATCCTCTGAATTGTGACAATGTCAAGATCCGTAGTAATACGTACAGCAGCGTGAGGAAAAACTATGAAAGAACGCGTCTTGTGCATGTGAGGATCAAAGAATAAGTTGTAATAGGTATCTTTCCGCCCCATGCACATATTATGTTATCTTGTCTCTATTGTATCTAAGGGTTATTTTACTCCAAGTTGTTTCAGTGATTAGCATATATATATACTAGGTGTAATTAAAAGGGTATACCATCCGAAAGGTATGAAGACTACACCAGGTACAGACTATAAAAAGTTTCAGCTCTAATTAAATTACTCAAAAATGTTTGCTTCCTAGTTTATTGAATGAAAATCATAACCAACATATCAAACCGCTCAATGAGGTCATTATAATTTTGCGTCACTTGCTAGTATTCTCTTCCGCGTTCTGTGCGCCTAGTACCAACAAAGTGGATTGCTGTAATGTGTATGCCCTTTCTGTTACACGTTGTATAGATTCGACTCGTATACTTGAAATATTTTTGGTACTAATCAAGAAATAAACGTTATCCAACGTTGTAGAGTCATTATGTTAACTATTATAAGTGCCTTATCAGGGCCTAAATTGAATAAATACTTTTTGATTTTTGATTTTGTTGTTTTTAAGTCAGCATGCAGGCCTTGCATTAGATCACGAATGATGTTTGTTATAGCACTTACAATTATCACTATAGTAACCATGGTCACTGGAGCAGTTGTGTACAACTACTGCGCATGCGCATGCAGTGCTTGTCAATATGGTTGTAGCATTCATTAAAGTTTAGTTTAAAGCAGATTCTGAACTCCGTATTGAAATCAGATCTATTGTTGGTTCCCCTCAGCGGAATTGGTAACTTCGAGGTTAAATGGTTAAAATTGTAACCCAGATAGATGCAATATTATTTGAGCTTAGAGAGAATATTATAGTTCACATATTATTTCCCGAGTATTGTATTGTATGTAGACAACGGTGAGTAGTATAAAAACATACTACCGCGGCAGGATGATATCGTATATTATAATGTAGAACACAGTTTAGCTGGTATTATGTAAAATTTCGCTGTCACGATGATATATTTATGACAGAGATAAGATAAGTGATTTTATCTCTATCAAAAATATATTATCTTTTTGGAATAGCCGGGTTATATCATCATTATCTATACTAATATAATAAAGCTGAAGAGTTTGTTTGTATGTTTAAACGCGATAAATCTCTGGAACTATTGGTCGGATTCGAAAAATTGTTTCACTAATAGGAAGCTATATTATCCCTGAGTATTATACTTAGTCTACGTTTTATCCCGGGATCACGAGTGGAACCACGGGGTACAGCTAGTGATTACATATGAATAGAATTACTCTACCTAGTATGTCATTCTGTGGTAGCCAGTTTGATATGTATATATCCTTTGGATTGCCCGGTAGTGTTGGCTCCTCCCATTTCCACAATACTCTTTGTGGTAATTCTGATAGAGCACCTATTATAGCATCTAGCATATGCCTTGGTGTAGATACAGCTCTTAACATGGATCCAAAGCTAACGTAGATCACACCATGTTCCGATTCGTCTATAAATTTTTGAATGTCCTGAAAAAAATATATAAATAGGTATACAGAAAAATAGTGAAACTAAAAAATTTATGTCGTTTTAGAAAACATACTTTGATGATCAAAAACATATACAATTGTAGAGAAATAGAGGATTACAACATACCTACTTATTTTTGTATACTACAAATTATAATAATTAATTGTCATATTTTTTTATAATTTAACATGAGTAAATGCGTGTAACAAATGTTGTATATAGCACAATGTAAAATAAATTAGTTAAAGATAGATATAGAGTCGTACTTACATCGGGTAACTTTTTCGGTTTAGCAACATGGTAACCACCAACTTCTATGACATTGGGTGGTAGTAGAGTAGGACCGTTCAGCGCCGTATTTGTGTAAACAAGTAATAGTTTTATATCTAACTCGTTTAATGGTGGTATATCTTCAAAATACTGCGCTAAAGTATTTTGATCAACTCTCTGGTCAAATAACTTATATAATAGCGTGAAGTATGTATAAAATATACTGCGCTCGACGCGCTGGTACAATGAAGGTTTAGTTCCTCCTCCGAAGAACTGAAAACTTGTGTACGAAGGATTGTAGGAGATACCGAATCTCTCGTAATGCCATGGCATAAGTGTATGGGAAGTGAGCCCTACTACTGGAGCACCCAATTTATAAGCGAGACCTAACGCACAATCACTGTTGAACTGTTCCACAACCACCAAATCAAATTTAGCATCAGATAACCACAACTGTTGCACATTTTTGTTTGCCAGTAACAATCTGCAATTATCAGTCCCCATGCTGGTCAGGAAAAGACTGATCTGTATCACAGTTAAATACGATTTCTCTAAAGGAAAGACGTCTTCTAAAACTTGAGCTTGCTCAGCCAAGCTGATGTCATGATAATTTTGTAAGGGTTTATTTTGAGGAAAATGAGATATGACAGTCAAATTATGTCCTCTTCTGGATAACTCTTCAAGGTACGGTTTGAACACAAAGAAGTGGCTTTTGCCTTGATATGGGAAAATTCCCAAGATGTTTAATGTATACACTTCATTAATGAAAACACTGGTTAATAACAGCAGCCCGAGCTTAGCACTTGATATCATTTTGTGCGGAGTGATGTGATTTATTCGACAATCATTGACCGACTGGATGGGAGCCGTTGCGGTGTCGTTTATTTAAGCGATGCACGAAGATAAGATAGGCCTTGGTGATGAACGTTGCTGAAATATTCAAAGTCGACACGTACAAATTTTTTCTTCTATAAGTTTGATGTGGCTGGATATTTTTAACTCTACGATTCATCTTATAGCGAACCATTGCTTTGTGAACGTTCGTTCGACACGAATGTATGTAATGTAATTTTATTGGAACTGCAATATATTCACATATTATTATGATGATCTATTAGGGCTCCCAAACAAATATACACAATTTTGTAGGTTTGTCGACGCATTTCTCCGAAACGGTTAATTGTTGCTTATTACCTGGCCATCCGATAGGAGCTACTGGAGTGGAATATTATTGATCAATGGTAGACTAGATGGAGTGCAGAAGGATTGCTACGTCAACGCGTTATATCTTAGTATGCTCGTATATCGGGAGATTGTTTCAAAAGGCTAATAAAATAAGCACGTTCGTCTTGATTGATTAGAACGCTTATTATATAAACATATTTAGCCAGCCAGCTGCTGCATGGTGTTGCCTTTCGCGTTGCTCGTCAAGCCTCTTTTAGCAATAAATGCTAGATAAGTGAGTCTTCCTTTTTTTAGCAGCACAGATCTCCCCATTTTATTAATAAAAAACAACACTAAACTTATCAACTAAGAAAAGTACATCTCTAAAAACTAGCTGACCCCCGAGATTTCACTCGCGTACGGTTTTCTTTTTAGCAGGATCCAAATTCTTTTTCTAAAATAAAAGTAGCTTACAGTTACTCCTTATAACATCTACCTGTGAAAGTCTCGTCAAAATCGGTCTAGCCGCTTTGGAGATTAACCGGAACAAACAGAAAGACAGACAAACTTTTTAAAAATAGATTTTTTTGTAAGTAACGTCTAACTCTCATATGCATTTAGTAGAAAGCTGTTTTTTTGACATTACACTTCACGTTTATTTATTTGTATTTGCTTGCAACACCACACACGTCCACATATTGCGTTTGTTATTATTTAATCATGGTATTATTTTACATACGAGATATTATGTAAAATAATATAATAGAACGAGATAATTTGGCGCTCTATTGAAGTGAGAGGGGTTTGTGCATTTCAACCCTTGGTGAACAATCTTCTATAACATTTTGATGATATCCAAAAAAGAGCTAAATGGTTAAGAACTTTTATTGATTTGCAAATCTGCTATCTGTTAGGTACTTTAGCCATTTATCAATATCCGTAGATAGCTAGTCACATTCCTAAATCATCGCTGAATTATTTTCAAAATTTCTAATAAAGTACACCAACTTTTCAGATGTCATCATCACCCTTGACCATTTCTTCATTATTACGAAAAAAAAAATACTATAAAATCAATAAAAATATGAGATAACTATTCAATTTATAAAAGTTCAATGTTATCATAATATTTTTCATTGTGTGTGGAATAAATAAATAATTTGGAAGTGATTGTGATGAATTGGTTCCGGAGGAAATAATCTCGTTCATAGCTGTAGAATATTTAATTTTATACTTAATACACTTCCAAATTACTTAATTAACTATTCCACACACAATAAAAATTATTATACTACCTATTAACATTGAACTTTTATATATTGAATATATGAATATCTATTCTATTTTTAATGATTATATAGTTCTTTATAGTACTAATTTCTGGTTAATAGCTTTATATTTGTAACCATGATTTGTAATTAGGCGGAAGTAGTATTTTTTCAAATGTATGTATTATTATTTTATGTGAATCTAGGTTTAAAAACTGGCCAAGTGCGTGTTAGGCTACGTGTAGTGTAGGATTGCGTAGATGCCCGTCACCATATGCGGACAGAAGGGGGCTTTTTACTATGAGTGAAAATATTGAGTTCAAAACTTATATTTACTTACCACCTGTTTTACACAGTAAAGTAATTTGTTTACTTCTAGTAATTTTTTAAATGATTAATGTCTAATGCTTACCTAGTATAGGATAGGAATTAGGTGCTCAACCGAGTAACTATAATGAACTAGCTGGCATCATATTTGTTATATTTTTTATTTTTACTTTATGTCGTCTTAGCAGCATTTTTGTACATTTCTTTTGTTGTAAATCAGTGTTTTTCAATCTTATTGATTTCGCGACCCCCTTACAGGTTGAAAAATTCTGGCGATCCCCTTGTCAGACAGACAAAGAATGTATAAATTAAAAGACTACGATAATGATTTTCTTTATTTTGATAACTTTACTTTACTTATTAGTCTGCAAGAAGCCGCGAGAGGTTTGCAACTAAGTACGAGTTGTACGTAGTATTTATATACTCTGAGGTACGAGGTAACTGCGAAGCGAAGCGCTCGTGGTGTAGCACGATTAGCCGTTCTTAATCGATCGGCAAAGTTAAGCTACGCCTGTCGTGGTCGGTACCTGGATGGGTGATTCGAACAGTAGGTTGACCACTAGCCTGCCTCCACCGATCCGCAGTGGGCACGCGTGGTGGAGTATTGCCCATTCCCTTTCACCTTTATTAGTGAAAGGAGGCCTATGCTTGAGCAGTGGGACATTATAGGCTGATGATGATGAAGAGGTAAGTTGGCCCACTTGCGCGAAGTCTACCTTGCCTTTTTCCTTCTGCTGGCGACCCCCCGACTAAGGTTTCGCAACCCCCGTAGGGGTCGCGACCCACAGATTGAAAACACTGTTTTGTAAATGAATAAATATTGTCGAATATATTGAATAAATAGTTGGTCAACTATATTACTCGTTAACTTGTATAGTTCTCCTTTTAGCTTCATTACATACCTACGAATGCCATGTTTTTTTTCATATATCCAAAAATAATCGATTAGCTGGGTCGAGAAATGGGTTTCGCACACCCACAATATAATAAACGACCTATCCAACTACATACATACCACTTGAACCCACATTAGGGATAGACAAAAAAAACATCCCAACTTTACGTAAAAATGAACATCTAATAAAAAATGCGTATCGAACTCAGGACAGATAAATAAAGAAACTTTATAAATATTTTAGATTCTTATGAATTATGAAATGTTTGCAATTGCAGGTCTTGGTGACTAATTAAGTACTAAGGGAGATACTTATGTTCCAAATCAAACCCTTCCTTAGGATTATTAATGCGGCGGTGTACAAATTAAAACGAAAGTAATTCCATATTTTTTTTATCAAAAACATAAATATACAACAAAATATACATATACTCGTATGTATAGAACCTTTAGCACCAGTCAGGACTAAGGACATTCTGTAGATGTCCTAGAAATGGACAACTCAATTTGTAACTGTTTTTTGCACCTTCAAGGTAGAAAAATCATTCAAATTTGACTCTTTTAGATCTTCTCTCTTCAACATACGCCTCCGTTTTTTCTCTTTGGAAGCAGCAACAACAGAAGACTGAAAGTATCTTGTACACCGCGTATAACAGTATGTAGACAACAAGTGCGACGAACGCGAGGACATCTAGCTGAAGCTGTTGGTACAGGGGTAGTTTAGGGGATGTTGCTTGTAAGTTCGGAGCACCATTATATCGAGCTACGTACTCTGTCCAATAGATGGCTGTTTCCAAGGGCGACATTGGACGGTCGTGCCACAATCGCGATGCGAGTTTGGCTTGCTGCTGCCACCTGAAAAAAAAACGCGTATTTTACAAATCAAATTCTTGACTTATAATTGTATGTAACACTTAGCTTTCGCTCTGCAGTTTCGCTCGTGTTCCATCCAAAGTGATCAAATGCTTTTTCGGAATTAAAGCATCCATTACACTGTTAGGTTTTATTGATTTTGAATAAACTCATCATCACATATAAATATTGCACTCATAAAATAATAAAATCTGCATCAAAGCTGTTATCTATACATATAAAATGCTTTGTCCTGAATGACTGACTGACAATCAACGCACAGCTTAAACCGCTGATCGTAGAGACCTGAAACTTGGAGGGTGTGTTCTTTGTATGACGTAGGCATCCGATAAGAAAGGATTTTTTGAAATTCTACCCCTAAGGGGGTGAAAAACGGGGGAAAAGTTTGTATGGGACAACGTGATTCCATGGTCCGATCTACTTCAAATTTTGCATAAACATTCCTTAACAGAATTGATAGAAGACGTGTTTCGTATTTTATTGAAACTCATCGCCTAACGGGGTTAAAAAGGGGTAGAAAGTTATTTTAGGGATGATTTGCATCGAAGTTGATATCAATACTCCTTAGTACTTTTCATTTAATTACATTTTATTTTGACACGTTTGAAAACTCAATTCGATTTTCACAGATTACAGAATAAGGCAGATGGAGCGCCCGAAACACGGGAGAGGCCAAAAAAGCAAATAAAAATTGTAAAACACATACCTGGTATTCGCTTTTGAATTTGTATTTGGTTGTTTAAAAAACTTTATTTAACGAAAAAAACTTTCGTTTAAGAGCGCGTATAAAGCAAAATAACATATCTTAGAATTGAAGTAAATAATATTTAAATGAAAAAATATTTTAATATGGGTATTTTCATTATATACGCGAGGGTTCTATCTGAGCAAAAACATAATGGAATGAAAATACCTCGAAAGAAAAAAAAAAAAAGCTACCTCTAATTATAATGAATTTTCGTTTTTATTCGTTCATGATGTATCTAATTGAGACAAAAAATCGATAAATAATATCACTAACGTATGAGCTAGAGCTACTACTAACGATTTTTTTAAATATTCTATACTGTACGAGTTATTTAGATAAGAAGCGCTTAGTTCATTTTTGTTCCGCGAAACACGCTATCTCCGACCCATGCCATGCGAAGATTAGACATATGTTTGTTTTATCTGACATTGCCATATTTTTCTGGCTTTATACGCACTCTTAAATAAACTTTGTGGATTTTTGGCCTCACTCCCGTGTTTCGCGCGCTCTATCTGCCTTTTGTTCAGTAATTTGAGCCGATTTTATTCAAAAAACTTGATACTCTTTAAAATTGGAATTTCAAACATAAAAGAATATTTAAATCGGATTAGAATTCGAAACAATTTTTTTTTTGTTCTTGGATATTTGAATGAAAAACTTACCTTTCTCTTACACTTCTCTTCGATTACCTATTTAGTGAATATTTGCGATTGCTGTATAATTTGTTTGGATGTTCATTTCACTATTTCATTAGAATATTTTCAGTATAGTTAATTTAAGTTTTTTTCATTTGTTGTTATCATAATTAAATAAGATTCTTTGAGTTTTATATTAGTATAGTGTTTTAGTTTTATATATATTAGTGTATAATATTGGTTTTTAGTTTTAATAGTAAAAATATCCGTGTTTGATTTTTCAGGGTGATTTCCATCGAAGTTGATAGCAATACTCCTTAGTGCTATTGATTTAAATATTCTTTTATATTTGACATTTCATTTTTAAAGAGTTTTGCATTGCACCAAGCTTTTATGTGAGTTCAACTTTTTTTGAATAAAATCGGATTGAGTTTTTAAACATTTTTGTCTGTCTGTTCCGGTTCATAGCTGATGTTATAAGGAGTAACTTAGCTACTTTTATTTTTGAAAAATAATAAGTGTTCCGCGCAAAAAAATTCAAACCGTACGCGGGTGAAACCGCGGGGGTCTGCTAGTTATGGTATAAATAATAATGCCTTGTGAATAATCATATTCAAAAACAAGGATGTTGACCTTATATCTGTTATTTATATGTCTACACTTTTAGACAACTATAATAGAAGTGACTGCACATTAAAGATATTGTCAAATAAGTTTACGATATTATTTTAAAGTGTCCCTGACTCTAAATCATTAATTTTAGATTGTTCTGTTTGTCATTCTGTTTGTTTATTCGAGCATCACGCAAAATCTACTGGACCGATCTTAATTTGATATCTTTTTGTGGTTATGATATGATTAGATATCAAAAAACGCAGTCAATGCAACGAAGTCGCGAGCAAAAGCTAGGTAGATAGGAAGTCAATCAATACCCTTAGTTTATGAAACCAAATTATTAATTTAAATTTCGCATGCAATCATAAAAAATTATATACGAGGACTTCTAAGAGATTTGAGTAAAGATAATGCTTCAAAATATATTGTAGCCTGATGGATAGATAAGAACTCTAAATCGAGAATATATTTCTTATAATTCCGTTAGGTAAATTAACAATATTGGATATGATAATATTTCATCTAGCTCTAAAACTAAATGTTTATCTGATTTTCTTTTGATTATTTATAAATCTTTGTTCGACCTACACCGCACGGGTCGAACGGTTGGGACAAAGAACACGGGACTCATCTAAAGACCCAGATTACTTTATTTGTATGAATAAAATATTGAATATTAGAATGAGCATATTATATAAAATTACCTAATCAAATGACGATAAAATGTTTTGCTTTTAAGAAAACTGAAGAATGAATGATGAAAGAATGCTTTGAGAAGCTTACATTGAAGGAAAAAGTCGCGAGAAAATCTCTAGGGTACTTTGTAGTGGAACGAGCTATGCTCGGTATTTCTCTACGTGACAGGGTCCGAAATTAGGACATTCGTAGGAGAACGAAAACGACGGACATATGTAGCTCGTAGAGTTAGTAAGCTGTAGTGGCAATGGGCAAGCCACATCGCTCGAAGAGCCAATAACCGATGGGGAAGAAAGGTCCTCGAGTGGCGACCACGTACTGGAAAGCGCCGAGCGGGACGACCTCCCACCAGGTGGACCGACGACCTGGTCAGAGTTGCAGTCGCGCCGCTGGATGCAGGCGGCCCAGAGCCGTTCGAAATGTAAATCAATGGGGGAGGCCTATGTTCAGCAGTGGATATCCATGGGTTGATATGATGACTTCGTAGTATCCGACTGACTGTAGCCCTCAAGTTGAAAATCTGTCGCCAAGCAACTACCAGTGTTAAGGCGGCAGCATTTGAGATATTGGCCTTTTGGGGTTTATGTGCTTACCACCTTCAGCCACATCATTACTTAACATGATGAGATGTGATCAAAAATAGATTTTTGAATGGGTATGAAAATCACTTTCCGGTAAATTTTTGAACTATACTATACTATTATATTGTATACTATTATTATGAATTGAACGTCTGAACTCAGAAAGTGGCCATTGCTATTTGTGGGCTAGGTACATTTTTGCCATGCTTTATGTAATTATGTCTTTAATTATCACATATTATATCTCATTAATTACTTACTTAGGATCTAAAACTTCGTTAATGGCATCCATAAGATACTCTTTCGTCAAATCCTGATAAGAGACTATAATGGCGACACCTGCATCTTGCAAAGCGGCAGCATTGCCGTATTGATCACCAAATAACGGGATAGCCACCACGGGAATTCCGGTGTCAACTGCTTCAATAGTACTGAGGATACCAGCGTGAGAAATAAATGCTTTCACGTTTTCATGTTCTGAAATCAAATAATAATAAATCAGTATCAGTTTTATATGATAAATTAGCTATCCAATTTTTGACGTCATGCAAGGTGTTTGATACGTGTATTACTTACTACATTACAACGGTAATAGTATTTATGAATTGACATGTTTCGGGTTTTAAATAAATGACTTAGTAGCGGTATTTCATAAAACTATCTAATTTACTTACTCAGTATATCATACTGCGGTAACCATCTCATAGTCATAACGTTTCTCGGCAGGTTCTGCAGATTGTCCCCGTCCCATTTCCAGAGGACCCTCAGAGGCAATTTACTGAACGTTGATAATAGTTCGTTTAATTTATCACTGGGTAGCGTCGAGTCCTTCACAGTGGAGCCCAGGTTCACGTATATGACGCCATGCTCTGCTTCGTTTATGAACCTCTCGATTTCCTATAGTAATTAAATATCGTTAATTATTATAAATATACTAAATTATTTGGTAAATATAGATTGTATGCTCGTTGATGATTATCAGGATCACAAGGGGTTTTAATAGCATATTTGTGTAATATTTATAATATAACAAATATTTTTACATCACTATCTTTATCCTAAACTTTGCAGAACTGTTTCTACAAGACGATATATATACGAAGGAATTTGACACTTTATAATACATTTGCCTACTTATAAGTAGTAAATAAAGATGCAATAGTAATAACAAATTTTGCCATTTAACGCTTATAACAATTACCAATAATTATAATTAATTTAATTATAGCCTTTGAATGTTCCTCGATGACGAGATGTTTGTGACTTGAACAGGCAGCGTCACCAAAGATCGTCACTATCTATAAAAATAATTGTGTGATCTCATTGGTTTTAGCTTACCGTTGGAATAATCTTCGGTGGTCTTATATGGATACCGCCGATGTCTATAACGTTGTCGGGTCTAGCAACACCGCCGAATACTGACTGATGTGTGTTTACAAACAACAAGCTAGCGTTCGATGCGATACTTTCTAAGGTAGGCAAGCTATCACCTAGATATTTATACAGGTACACGTGATCCGTAACTTGCGAACCGACATAATATACCCAGTTAGTAATATGATACAAAATGTAACTCTTGACGCGATCAAAAAACCACGGCTCCTTTCCATAATGTAAACCGGCTTGGCTTACATACGCTGAGTTGAAACTGATACCCAGTCTATTGTATTGCCAGGGTTGCACCGGCTGGGGATTGAAGGCTACATAAGGTGCACTCAGGTTTGCGGCCAATGCCAGCCCACAGTCACTGTTATAAGACTCCACTAAAATAACATCGAAACGCGGTCGCGTCCTTATCATGTGTAGCACTTGGTGGTTGTTCATGAGATTCTTGCAGTCATCGTTGCCGGATTTTGTCGCGACCAATGTTTCGAAAGGCACACGCGACACTTCGTTCCCGATCACTGATTCGTACGAAAGTCCCTTGTACACTTGTTTATCACTTAACAATACGTCTTTATACGAAGCCGGTGCATCTGCCAGTTGAAAGTGGCTGATCAGAGTCACTTCATGATTGCGAATCGCCAGTTCCCGGAAGAGGCCACGATACGTTAGATAGTTGTTTCGATCCAACGATGGAAATATACCAAGAATTTTATAACTGTCCGTAGCGAATATAGTCGCTATGAAATAGAAAGCGTAAATTGTGAGTTTTGTCATTTTCGATGTACGCGTTCGTATTGTTGCACAGCCGGTTGATCACTAGGGCGTAAATGGATGCCAGGTTACGTAGTTATCTAATAATAGGTATATGTTATGAGGTAATCATTCCGCTGACGCCACGGTAGTTTCGTAAGAATTAGAAATATTCGGAGACTAGACGAGAAGTCATTGATCGTGACCTCGATTCACATTGCGCGCGAGCGTGCTTTGGAGCCGGCGATGCGGCTGCTACTGAACTTTGTAATATGACACGTACCTACCTACATACCTATTATATTCTGTACATTATGTTTATTTGATAGTATTGTTTACTGACATTGATACATTTTTATCAGTGCAATTGTTTACTCACTTAATACGATCTCTGTTGACCCTTCACTGTTATATTCTACAGTTGGAAAGCTGACCAAATTGAGGATGAGGTTTTATTATTTTTGATAAGATTAATAATCATATACCTACATTATTATTTATTTTATCAGTTTTATCGTGAGTTGGTGTGTTGTGATTGTATGAGGAGTCGGCAGACTGGAAACAGTTCTGGGGCGGCCAAGCCAGCCAAGCGCAACCTTACGATGTTGCGTCACAGAACAATGCCCACTATTGTTCGCAGCTACTTAATATACAAACGCGATACGACGACTCATATGAGTTACTCCTATAAGCAATAGTAGGTACGTGAGCTAGAGCGCACTGCACCAGACATTTTGAAGACAAATTTGAATTTTAACATGAAAACAACATACAATGTTGAGTTGAATTTATGTATGACTTTATAAGTCGCAGGTCCGACCTCATATGGAGTACTGCTGTCATCTATGGGCGGATCTATGGATACCAGCTTGGGCCTTTAGACTCGGTTCAGCGACGTCCCATCAGAATTGTTGACGATCCCTAGCTCACAAGCGGTTTAGAGCCCCTCAGTCTGAGGAGAGACTTTGTGTCTCACTCACTCGTTTTAAAGAAATGTTCGACTTGATGCCCACGGCTACCTTCCACCATCGCAACTCTCGCCATCGACGGGGCCTCACACATTGAAACCAGAATTGTATCCAAGTGTGCGCGCTCAAAAAAAAAATGTATAATCAACTCAACATAATATGTATATTAGAACCAGTGACGTTTACGAATGCCCAAGGAAATTAACGTATTTACATTACTTATAAGGTTTATCTGTTAAATCAATGGTTAATTATATGATGCTACAGTACAAATGAACTATAATAATAATAATATCCTGGGACATTCCTCACACACGGTCATCTGATCCCAAACTAAGCAGAGCTTGTACTATGGAAACCAGATAACTGATATAATACATATACTACTTTTTGTTTGTAAATACATACTTAATATACATAATTACACCCAGACTCAGGACATACAGACATGTTCATGCATACAAAATGCATATGTCCTGTGTGGGAATCGAACCCACGACCTGCGGCGCGTAAGGTGAACCTTAACCAACTGCGCCAACTGGTCCGTCGACTTAATACTATCTTATACTTTTTTTACGCCTTCACGCCTCCCACACTCAACGGATCATCATGGGCATGCAGATAGTCTATGGAATGGAGAAGAACATAGGCTACTTTTTATCCGGGGAAGGCGGATGAACCTATATCAGGCTTTCAATGGCGCTCTGACGACCTTGAAAAAAAAAACACTCTTCTTGAAGAACCCTATGCTGTAAACCGTTAGAAAAACCACTGAGGGGAGCTCATTCCACAAGCATAGCATCCGCAATAGGAAGTTCCTTTGAAACCGCACGCGTCACGATGCGAAACCATTTTTGTTCTTATGCGTGAGGATGGGCTCCTCGTTGGTTGGCGAGACGTGCTATGGTTGTTACTTACTTTACCGTTGCGTTCATTTAGTTACTAATACTAAAAATTAACAACATACAATACTGAAAAATTAGAAACCTGAGTGCGTAAATTAAAAAACAAGAAACAAGCTCTGAAATATATAGAATTTCAATATAACGTGATTTTATAAGGTTTTGCCATGGGTGTCGTATGCTTGCTAACAACTAATAAATATCGTAATGGAATCGAATAAAATAAAAGCACGAGTGTTGATATCATTACACTTTGTCGCCAGTGTCGCCACCGCGACGAGACACTATCGTAGGGTTTCGCATATAGGGCTGCTACTGTACACTGTTTCATATTATTACACCTGAATATTTCGATACAACATTTAATATATATATATAAAAAAAAAATTTTAAAAAATACGGTCATTTCTTGCGTTTTAATTTATTAGATTGTGATGTCATCGCATTGTTATTTTTTTACCGCGAGCCAAGGTTATACATCAATTTTAAGCGCCTGGGTTTCGCGCATTATCATTTTATTGATTATTCGATGTAAGGCTGCAATGAAGTAATTTTCACGTATTATATATATATATATATATGTCGGAGTCAGCGACAGCCAAGCGATACAAACACCACGATTAGGGTTCAGTAGTATCGGGATTCGGTGGGCGCAGTGCAGGCAATAAAACAACGTTATACCATCGCTTCGTAAAAGTCCCGTATGAGGAGAAGAAGCGACGCAACAAACTCCTCACGGGCCCAATGTGTTTATTACGTTATTGTTACGACATGATATTACAATTAAATAATCACTTCACTTCACTTTACTTCACTTCACACATGTACAGTCTTAAATAATTACAGGCTACAGAACCGGGTGTAACAATGATTGCACTGAGATGTGTACAGCTCGAGCGCTTGTGATAAACTAACTATCCCAAAAGCAATACGCATCCCCTTATAAACTCCGTTATTTACGTTATAGTCAAATCCATGTTCTTAATATTACGCATACCCTCATTAAGTCTGTTATTTACGTCAAAGTCAAATAAATCAGTGTTGCTACTATTTTACCCAAACCTTGTACCACGATACTATCGTAATCCAACTGAGTCCGACCAATGATCCAACTCTCCGACACAGCCATCCTGCGAATCACACGTCCTCGTGTGAAAAGCTCTACCAGATGTACCTGAAACTAAAGAAGTCCAGCACAGTAACTGATAATTTCACTCGGCCATTCCTGCCTAAACTTTCGAGCCATTTTTGCTATCAATCGCTTCAGTTTAATCATTATACTAACGCTTACTCATACTAACAAATGATACAGTTCCAATCTCTAAAGTCAACACAGGTAAGCAGTAAGCCCAGTTTAGACAATCCAAATTTAACGATCACTACGATCAACAGCCATACAGCTCCACCAAGCACGTTTACTACTACTTACTTACCTAAGGGAGACAGTTTTAACTTTATAGTCTTAGTTTCTAGGCAAGAATAGAACCCAAAGCCATTGCTTATGGAATATTCACGGACTACTCCGTCTCCACGGAAATTCGAAATCTATGGTCTCCACGCTGTACAGGTGTTATGGAAACAGCCACCGCGCCGTTAATAGTCTAAATGGCCTCCAATGGCCTCCACGCCTTCCATCTAACTGGCCACCACGCCTTCCAGATAGCCACCACGCCTTCCAGATAGCCACCACGCCTTCCAGATAGCCACCTCGCCTTCTGGACAACTCCGTCTAAATGAACACCTCGCCTCATTTAGACAGGCCTTCACGCCTTCTAGATTACTACTAATTCTGGCAAAAAGCATACGGCCTCCCGGATGGTAGTCGGTTACCGCAGCCTTTGGATGCATGCAACACCAGGGGTATCGTACGCGCGTGCCGACTCTACAGAAATCTCTTCTAGATTTAGATTACCACTAATTCTGGCAAAAAGCATACGGCCTCCCGGATGGTAGCCGGTTACCGCAGCCTTTGAACGCTTGCAACACCAGGGGTATCACTCGCGTGTGCCGACTCTGCGGAAATCTCTTCACCTCTCCTTCCTGATGGCCACCTAGCCTTCCGAATAACACCCGTCTAAATGGCCACCTCACCGTTCAGACAACCTAACGCAGCCTAACATAGAACCATAACAGTCAACACAATGTTGAGACAACTTGTAAATAGCTCACCCAGTAATTACGCTGCTGATTACATACACAGATACACAACGAGTATTTCATAAGCAAAGATCTCACTATCATTTTCATCCAATAAACATGGATTCACCTAGGCAGCCACTCACGCAACTCAATAACTCTGTAAGGTTCTGGATTTTATTTGATTCCACCAATGATTTTCCGAGCGAGCTTAAACGAGCTATGCTCGGAATTTCTCTACGTGACAGGGTCCGCAATGAGGATATTCGTAGGAGAACGAAAACGACAGTAATAACTCGTAGAGTTAGTAAACTGAAGTGGCAATGTGCAGGCCACATCGCTCGAAGAGCCGATAACCACTGAGGAAGAAAGGTTCTCAAGTGGCGACCACGTACTAGAAAGCGCCGAGTGGGACGCCCTCCCACCAGGTGGACCGACGACCTGGTCAGAGTCGCTGGGCATCGCTGGATGCAAGCGGCCCAAAACCCTTCAAAGTGGAAGTCAATGGGGGAGGCCTATGTTCAGCAATGGACATCCATAGGCTGATATGATGAATGATTTTCCATTAAAATAATCTTTCACAGAAAATTAAGGCACTATAGCCTTCTTTTCTTTCAAATCTTGCTTTATCAAGTTTGCATTAGCATTTAGCACTATCTATCAACCTGTTCTTCTAAATTAACTCAACTTCACGATCGGCCAACGTTAATAAATTTAGGGTTCTAGTTACTCTACTTATCACTAACTCAAGTAGAAGGCCTGAATGACTAAGAATTTCGCTATTATCAATATGAACTCAAGTTTTACTACAATCCTTATCACCTCTGGTACGACAAATTTCACTCTCAAGATGAAGCAAGGGCTTCTGATACTATATTTTACTTCACTTAAAGCTTATCTTTACATTGATTCTTCATAAGCTCTACATTGAACTCTACATTAGACTCCATTCTAAATTATAGAAGACATTAAAACCATGAATGAACTATTCGAATTCAAAAGATTCGCATCAATATTGGGATAGTAACAATACTAGGACCGCATTAAACACAAGGGCCAGTCCGTCAACCCTGACTCAACAACCAAAAGCTAACTATCTCAGCAACGGTGCTACCCCTCGCATAGGGTATAGGTACTGCGCATAAAAAGCTATAGCAATCCGAAACATTTACTAAGCAGTATCAGTGTAATTCTTATTGTCGCTACTCAAAATATCTAAATCAGGAGGTTTCCTCCTGATTTAGATATTTTTCTCTATTGATTGGTAACTCTTTTGACTCCGCGTCTGACTAATGCGATATAAACTACCAATTACCACCGTTACAGACCAAATACAAAAGTCAGTTTTTGAAATTAACTTTACGACTAATGAGGTTCATTGAGTCATGACCATCTTTTGGAACTTCACGAGTATTTCTCCAACGTAGTGGTGTTCAATAATCTCTTACAGCTGAATAACAATCGCATTATCAAAGTAAATGAATTCAAAACTAATCAAAATATCGTATTGGCAAGAGGCTAATAAGTTTGTGAATGTGAACCTTCTCAGTTGACTCTACTAG
Source organism: Polyploca ridens (assembly GCA_951394255.1). Lineage (NCBI taxonomy): Eukaryota > Metazoa > Arthropoda > Insecta > Lepidoptera > Drepanidae > Polyploca > Polyploca ridens. The sequence continues at coordinate 8,650,284 of OX596257.1, forward strand.
TGCTCTACACATTTTCCTTTTTAACAAATAATAAAATCTATCCAGAACTGAACGTAGGTAGTCTACCACTATGCTAAGTCAGTTACCGCAGCTCTTAACCAACATTAAAATAAAACAAATAAAAAAAGTAATGTATTCAGTTTAGACCCTGTTGCCTACTTATGAACGTTAAACAGCTACATGTAGTTGAATCTACCTCATCTGTACTACACTATCTTTCAATTGACCAGTGACAGCAAAACGCTCAATCCTTTGACTGTTTGATGATCCGCGCGGGCGAGGAAAACAATAGAAATCAATTGTTATTTTTCAACCGCAAGTCAAATTCAAATTCAAAAAGCATTTATTCAATTTAGGCCCTGATAAGGCACTTATGAAGTCAAGGGATATGAGTCAAGGGAATAACCAGCAATACTAACGCCTAAAGTCATAACTTACAGTGAAAGAGAGACAAGTTAAATAACGAACACTATTGAAGTGAACTAATCGATTCACTTCACGGACTACTTATGTTTACTCAAGAGATACCAATTTTATCAGGTTAAGTCTACCTAATAGTTAATGGTAATGTCAACTTTACTACGACTGATATAATTTCACTCCAAAATGGTTTTCTGTTTCATCTAGTTTATCTGGTACTACCTAATTGGCATTAGTCTAAACCTATCGTGAGATTGTATGACGTAGGAGATTAAAACATTGTGTGATTTAAACGACCTAGAAATATTGTGACATTACATAACCCTACTTGACCTTCACTATGTGAATAAAAATCAGGGACATAAACAAAGGACATTGCCAACCGCATATTGTACCAGCACAGTACATCGCTATCAAGGGACTCACAAAACTCCTAGTTAGTTCCTTGACTACACTATTAACCATCACAATTTATTTGTACCTACATTTTTCTAATCCAAAATCATCATGAAACTAAAACGCAGCTTTGAAAACCTTGTTGTTGACATTAAGCCATTATTATAGAGAAACGCCCCACATCACAACTATGTTCCGTTCAAGTGAGGCCATCCGGCCACAATTGTTGTTGTCGAATGATAAACGTAACGCGTAAGCACCTTGAAAATCACGGTGCTTGCGAGAAAAATACTCCTAAAAGCGTTCTGATAGTATTTCTACTGTCTGCCTAGAAGACTAATTTATTGTTTCAGCGCTAAAGAGAACTTTAGTTCACTCTAGAAGAATAGGACATAACCTTTGATAGGTTTCTATTGTCTAGTTAAAACAATATTGATTAGCACCGCATCAACGCCTAGTCTCTTTGCGAACCAACGTAAACAAGGATAATTATAAAAGCTTACCGTCACGTTACACTAACAACACATCTACGTAGTTAACGCTTCAACACAAACTACGATAATAAACCACGCAGCCTAGGTGTGGCTCATCTTATTAAGCAAGTATAACTCAAATCATTTGGTGCCTATTTTATGTGACTATCCCTATAGGCCATAATCTCTATGACTGCTAAACACTACCAGTTCCGTAATAATAATTATACCCGTGATTATCCCCGTGATCAAAACGCAAAATAATAATTTAAGACTCAAGACGAAACACACTTAAATCCAATTAAAACGCTAACCAACTAAATTCTCAACAACAATGGGTACTTGTACCTCAGGTACCATCGTAATCTATTAGCAAACAACATGAAATCGACTCACAGAAAATAGTCATCTGTTCCGCCTGGTTGCGGATGCAGCACAGGTCCACCCGACGCTGGTTGCTACCGTTGCTCACTGCACCGGTGTTGTTGCCAACCGCGCTGCCGTTGCCACGAACGCTTTTTACTGCAGTGAAGTTGCAGGCTCGAGAGCAGTTACTTGCAAAGAAGCCAGCATCACCACATCTGTAACATGTAACACCAAAAGCATTTGATCGTAGCTTAGACAAAAAAAGATTAAAAAGTAAAGGAACGATCACATGACCTGTTTTTCCGTAGACAACCGCGCAGCATGGAATCACCACCATCTAGCTATTATCATGTCGCATATAAGCACGCGCATCTCATGATCCATTTAGTTACTTGGCTATAGAAACGATGCCACCAAACTTGATTCAGTCTTCATTCTTGACGTCATCCCTCGCTTGGCAAAACCCTCTATTTGACACGTGTTCAGGGTTCTCAAGCACATAGCAGTGCTCAAAGTATGTGGTACTATCCAAGTATAGTTTTATTGCCCGTCTTTATCCCACGACTGATGTCGGAGTCAGCGACAGCCAAGCGATACAAACACCACGATTAGGGTTCAGTAGTATCGGGATTCGGTGGGCGCAGTGCAGGCAATAAAACAACGTTATACCATCGCTTCGTAAAAGTCCCGTATGAGGAGAAGAAGCGACGCAACAAACTCCTCATGGGCCCAATGTGTTTATTACGTTATTGTTACGACATGATATTACAATTAAATAATCACTTCACTTCACTTTACTTCACTTCACACATGTACAGTCTTAAATAATTACAGGCTACAGAACCGGGTGTAACAATGATTGCACTGAGATGTGTACAGCTCGAGCGCTTGTGATAAACTAACTATCCCAAAAGCAATACGCATCCCCTTATAAACTCCGTTATTTACGTTATAGTCAAATCCATGTTCTTAATATTACGCATACCCTCATTAAGTCTGTTATTTACGTCAAAGTCAAATCAGTGTTGCTACTATTTTACCCAACCCTTGTACCACGATACTATCGTAATCCAACTGAGTCCGACCAATGATCCAAGTCTCCGACATATATATATTTTTTTTCTGTTTATAAGCCTGTGTTTGACCGCAATCTCGCCATTGTAAGTGATGATGCAGCCGAAGGTGGTAAGCACACAAAGCCTAGAAGGAACTGGCTCTCAAGTGCAGCTATCGGAACACACCGAAAGGTGCTTGGCGACAGATTTTCAACTTGAGAGTGGTAGCCAGCCAGGCGCGTACTACAAAGTACCCTACCACCGTGCAAAATATTACATAGTATTAAGAATAAAATAAGTAAAAAGTATTCAGAATCGGTATAGCGTCACGAATGGTGTCGGACCGCACATTGTCGGATTATCAGGAATTACATCAGGTATTACTTAGTTGTTGTTGAAGTCTAACATGCTTCTTATTCTCATAATACCATAATTGGAAAATAATTATATTTTTTAATTCAGCTTTTATTAGTAATAGTCGACCAACTTAATCTTCAGACCCTAATGTCCGTGTTAAGCAAGATGAATCAAACGATTCCAAAAACGATGCGGTTACGTCGTTTTATTACAGAGTTCCCGTGATCACCTTCCGGCTCCATCATCAGATCAGCTCCTTGTTATAATAATATTGCATTGTCATTCGATTTACAAATACATGCAATCAAGCAAGCTCAATCAGAAACCGGGAAGTGGGTCAAATTGAATCTGCAAGATTTGATTACGGCCAGAAAGACACCGGGGCTGGTGAAACTAAATAAAAGATTAGGTTTCATTTTCTCGTATCCAATAAATATATTATTTTCTTTCAGTATGAGTATACAAAAAGGGGCCTTGAAAGAGATCTCAGCTCTTCCAAGCCGCAGCGCAGCGCCCCGAGAAGGTCTATTATATTCACATTTGTAAGAGGCATTAGCACCAAGCTGGGGCCTTCGACAACATAAAAATGTAATTACAAGTGGAAAGTTCGCTAGCCACTTAAATATAGATTTACCCTTTGAAGAACGCTTTGATGGGTCGGTGAGGTGAGGTGTTACATCCATCATATCTCGATTGTGCCACCCGCTCTCAATTATTCCCTTCTCAGGATTGATAACTTCATTCATTTTTCAAGTGGCCGTCTCCGGGGGTGATTTTAGTTACCGTTTGCTCAGTGGGTGTGGGTGATTCGCTTTTCTTATTTAAAGAAACTTTCAAAGATTCGCTATAAATACAACCTTTTTAGTGAGTGTCGTGTTGTTATGAAGTGAATTCACAAAGCAGACATAGCCAGTTATGTATCGGTTTTATTTTCTTTATTCCATTGATTTTTACTTCAATTTTAGATTGGCATGAGCTCATTCATCCTAACACCTCAATTATATGAGGAATCAGAATCACACTATGGTTAACTCATTCAAAGGATAATTTCTACGCCCCCCTAAAAAGTAAACCATTAATTTACAAGCGATGTGCGCTTCATAAAGTTCTATCATTAGGCAAATTTCAAGGTTATAGGTTCCTTAGTTTACGAGAAAAACGTGACAGATATAAGGACGACCACGGGAGTGATCTTATAAGGGTTCAGTTTTTTCCCTGAAAAAAAAAAAACATTTCATTAGGTATGATATAGAGGTACCGACCTTGAGCAATGCCTTTTGAACATATCTGTTCAATCTCGATCTCGAGTGATAATTGCTAACAAAATGATCTAAGTCAGAATAATACCTATACTAATTGAAGGCCTGTATTATAGAACGAGTTTTTTTTTTATTCTTGTACTTACGACATCACTAAGGACGTCAGCTGAAAATGAGCGCTGCTGACAGTAGTCAGTAGCACTATGCTGAGCTGTGTCCTATTTGACGGCACAGACCTTCTGGTTTATTTATAATTTTAAATATTGTTATGTTAATGTGTTCGTCAAATAAATAAGTTTCTTTCTTTCTTTCTTTCTAGTTCAAAACTCAGATCGAGTCTCAAGGTGTTAATTGAAAATAAACCTAATATTGCAGGTTCCAAATTCTACTGTTTTAATAGACTAGACTCAAAGCATTGATTAACGTCTAGAATATGGACCTTATTGTTAAGGAGAACCTAGTTTTAGATAAATGTTGAATTATCCTTCTTTAGGGATGCACAAAGCCAGCGTACGGCTTTGAGATGACTTGTCTGGTTCCTCCTATCTAATATCTAAGTTATTATTAAGTGGTAAGCGGTTGTGGTAACTTGTGGTACTCGATGGAGAGACTTGTTGTCCAGGGTCAGGTTGAAGGCAAACGATCTCGTGGCCGATCACCCACTCGTTGGACTGATCTTATCAGGACGGTAACCCAATCTACCGTGGTACAGTGTTCTCGCAGCGCTACGAACCGCCATAAATGGAGAAGCATTGCAAAAGCAGTAACCCAAGTAAAGGAGAACATTGACGTTGAAGACCCTCCATGTACACCATCTTTTGCAACCACGACCACTCTGACAAGAGTGCCCGACTGAGAAGAAGGTTGAGGTAAGCGCATCAATTGAGAATGGGTGGACAGATGTGTGGGTGTGGGTGTTCATAATAGCCCGAATTATATTTTTAAGGAAAGAAAAATTGGAAAAACGAAAAGTATGTACTTTTTTCATGGAATTGACATAGTCCAATTTTTCTCCCTGACGTGAACGCGGGTAGAACCGCGGGGGGCACCAGTATCATATAAATATTCCTATCTAATAAATTATTGTTACACGAAATTTGTATTCCTTATGCGACATTAGTCTTAAGCCTAAGCTTAGTAGAGTACTTCTAAATATTAAATGGATATATGTATAGAGGTATATATATAGAGACATAGGTAATATATTATTCTAAGTGCTTCATAGAAACTACTTGCTATTTATTGGCTAATTGGGGCACACTCACGTGTGATAGTGCCCTGAGTCGCTCGCTAAGTGCAACGCTGTGGCCGCCCGCGCCGTGTGCCGCGCTTAGTGACGTAATTTATAATGTACCTACTAGCTTTCTACCCGTGATTTCACCCGCGACAACCTTATTTTGCTCCCTTAGTGGATGCAGACGTCCGGTGTCATACAACTCTCATGAAATAGGTTTATTTTGTGTACTTATAGGGTATGACGAACGCAGCAAGGGGGAATGAGATAATTGCGATAAGTGTGTCAGTCAAATCTGCGTGCTCTGCCCAGACTGACCAAGGTGATGATTTATTAAATTTAACATTTACAGCAACTTGTTTTTATGATGGACACAATGCTGATGAACTTAGTTCGCGAAAGATTAAAAAATGCTGACACAAATAGTTAATATTTTTATTGTAGTTCTGAATACTATAAATAATAATAAATAAATTTCCTATAAACATAAACTGAGGATAGTTTTAGTTAGTAACAAATGTTTACTCTTCCTGAGACATCTTTCATAACTATCAAATACATGTATTTATTGGCTTTGAATCCAAGAAACGAAAGAGGTTACGCGGGCGAAGGCAGCTGGGAAACCTTGCTGGCAGCCAGCTGCAGCACCATATGAGGTGACTCCAACCTGGAAATAGGAAAACGTTGATATAACTAGTGGCTCTGTGAGCTGTAGACCTCGCGAGTCTCGATAATTATATGGAATATTTTGTCGATTAAGTTTTCGGATAATTTCCGAATTTTTCTTTGACAAAAAATCTATACAGGGTGTTGTTTGGGTCTTTATTTTTATTATAAAAAAAAATAAAGTATTTTTTTAATATTTTTTTTAGCACCAGTATCATTTGTATTATCGACCTTGAGTCGCTCGTCGCTGACCAAAACAACGACCTGTATAATTATCGAACCTGCTCACAAAATGCCACCTGTTGAGGAGAACAGCTGGACAAACACCTACGAAAGCATTTTTGCCCAAGCTGAAACGGAGACGCTTCGCTAACAGGTATAAGCGTTGTGAAAAATCTTTCTTCTGTGCAAATGAATAAAAAACACCCACAGTTGTAATTTCAGAAATATTAGATCACCTTTTCAAATTGCTTCATCAGCACCTGCCTTATAACGTACTTTTACAAAAGTACAATAAGGATCTTATGGTACATTGCCCTACCATTATTCTTAATGATTATAATGTGTATTATCCAGTATCTCACCAAAACCCTTTGACCTCCGCGCAAGACAGCGAGAGGGCCACCGGAGTCCCCCTGGCAGGTGCTCCTGCCTCCTTCACCGCTTGTGCAGATGTTGGAGTCATGTACCCAAGGACCGAAGACTGTGGCACATTGAGCGTTCGTGATGATAGGTAGATTTACAGAGCTCAATCTTTGTGAAGTGAGGATGCTGGCACCTGCAAAATTAAAAACCTGTTTATCTAGGATGTTTCAATAACTATCTTCTCCATAGTCAATGTCTTCAATAATGAACGACATATCCGTCCTGAAAGTTCTTGACAGCGTCGGTAACCTCGCAGGCATTTGAGTGAATCTCTCTACTTGGTCTGAATTTCTACTGAATATTCCACGTGATCGTTTACCTCATACTTCATCTACTACTGTTATGCCAAATATAAAACGCTTTTAGCTTGTAATCTTAAGTTCAATGATAGATAAATAAGGATGTAACTTGAACAGCTTTTTAAAATATTAAATATTAGTAACATCTTTTGAATACCAACAGAGTTTAGAACCTTGTTCTTATAGTTGGTTTATGTATATATCTATATTTCAGTCTTCCGTGGAATACATAGCATACATAAGTAGACCACATCTCCTCTGCATCAATCTTTTGCCACTCAGTGAGAAGTCAATCAAATTAAGCTAGTTTCATAGTTCCGAACCGGTATTAGAGTATTAGAGTCAGACTTTTCATAAGTGCCTGCGAAGCAATGATATTATACTGCGAAGGTCTATTTGAATAAATGATTTCGAATTTTGAATTTTGACTATTGTACAAATTAATTGAATATGCATGTAAAGTTGAAAATCTATAGCTTACCATCGGCAGTTAGACCATAACCGGAAGCAAGACCGACCTCACCAACGAAATTGCTGGATAGATCATTGCCACTGGGGAGAGCGATAGGTTGGATGACATCTGAAAAATAAAAAATCAATTTTACAATATCTATAAATCCTTCCAGAGTACAATCTTCAATACGGGTTCAAATCCTAATAACAAGCTTGACCTTTCGGTGAAGAAAACATTGTGAGGAAACCATATCACGGTGGTAGGGTACTTTGTAGTACCCGCCTGGTTGGCACCATCCTCAAGTTGAAAATTTGTCAACAAGCACCTGCGCACTTGAGAGCCATTTCCTTCTAGGTTTTGTGACCACCTTCGGACACATCGTTATTGACCATGGTGAGATTCTGCCATCGAACAATTAACCCAAAGAAGCGCAGACGTTAATTTTCTTTGAAATTTATTCCGCTAATTTGTTACCAGCGACAATGCGCTCTGATTGGCTTAGTCAAAAATACACGATGCAGTGATTGGTCCTTACTGTTCAAAATCAGTGCAAACTGACTAGTTGCGAAATTGGATTGCTCGGTACAGGTCGGTTACCGAAAGCTGGAACGTTCACAGTACTCGCACATAATATGTAATTTCACGATACAGTATGTTTTATTACATTATGGCTTTCGAATCAGTCAGTCAATTCGAATGGACGAATGCAAAAAAAAATACCACTCTATATTTATGAATAGTAGCAAAAGCAAAACAATAACTGTCTCCTTCATACTCATAAGCTTGACTGCGCGCGAGTGAGACGGACAGACTTTTCATGATGCGAATGCTGTGCGATACACGCCGCGCGCTTATTCACAGACACTACACAAGCGCAACGTGTAAATGTGTTGAACGTGCCAGCTTTAGTTAACCGAACTATATTACTACTCTAAAGGGATTTTTCCTCGATGGATTGTGGTAATGCAAAACTCACTGCTTAACGTGACGCTTAGGATACGTAGAATGGCGATGTCATTAGCAGCAGTATTTGGGTTCCAACCGGAGTGCACCACGACATCAGTTGTGCGTATACGAGTACCGCCTGAGAAAATAGTATTGGACCCGAGCACGACGGTGAAAGACTGAGCCGTCACTACACCATCTGAATGGCAGTGAGCAGCGGTTAGTAGGCGAGTTGGCGAAATTAGGGAAGCTCCGCATACTGATTGAAATATGAATAGAATAGTGATCACAAGGCCAGCCTGAAACAAGAAAATGTGTAATGGTGAATCACTAACAAAGCAATGATTCATGTTAATTTAAGTAATTAGTCAATCTCCTGCCTCAGGCGAACTATTCTTAGTCGGATATTATAAGAGAACCGACAATGGCCCTGATTCTGTTGTTCACAACTAAACTAATTTTAATGTCACTATGTCTCGTTCTAACAAAGAACATAAGAAAAGGATGTAAGAAATTTAGTTCTGTCAAATTAGTCCAATGCTTGTTTTCAATATAAATTTAGTCGCCATCTATCGCGGTTACGCCTAAATACACGCAAAATAAGACGGCAAAGATTAATTTGACAACTTAAAATATGTTCTATCCTTTTTCAATCATGTTCGTAAGAAAGAGATGAGATGTAACTAAAATTAGTTTAGTGCGATTTACAACAGAATCGGCACCAATGTGCGAGTCTGACTCACGCACAAACTGTTCCGTACCTACCTTGCACCTATACATATTTCTTTTAAAAAACTCAGTTTTATTTTTCGGTAATTTTTACAATATATTTTATAAACGCTTCAAAAAGTAGGTAAGTCAAAAACTATGCAACATATAAATAATAAAAAAACCTTTTGAAACGTACAAATAACCCCTACCTACAATTCAAATTTCAAAGTCTATTTCAAGCTCCGGAGCTTTGTAGATATTAGTTTTATTATAATCGATAGAATAGGTTTATTTTTTGCCTGTTTGGTACGTAACCCTAAAAACAATACTAGTGCATCATGCAACGCGAACCGAACACGAGCCGAGCCATGAACGCACAGAATTCGTTCGTTGCTCGCGATGTCAAGTGTGGAAATACTACGAGGGCGATGCGAATCCCTGTGTAGCGACCAACTAAATAATGAAGTTCACATGCCGATAGATAGATGGCGTGGCTCCACATTTTCTTGCATCATGCTTACAAAGCCACTACATCCTGCATCGCGCTTACGAAGTTTTCTCGAGAATCTGCATATGTATATACAACTGTCCGACATGTACAGTTGGACCTTGGTCCCCAGGCACGATGGCTTAGCCTGGCGGAAGATCTTCCCTTTTAAAAGGAGGTGTAATCCAGTCAAGCGCGAGACGAATGCTCGTTCAAGGCTCGCAAGTCCTGGTTCGGCTCGTGCTCGCTTCGCGTAGCGTGGACGCACCATTGGTACCAATGAGGGCGAAAATCTTACCTGGTAGGGAGTTTGAGCGATTTCAGATATGGCGCCGCCAACGATTCTCTGCGGTGTGAGATCATCATATTCGGTGGCTTCCTCTTCTATTTTCTTGATTCTCGACGCTTCTCGAATACCAAATTTCCTGTGGTAATCGTAAACAGTAATACTTTCTGCTGGAGCGGCCTCTGCGGTGGCAGCTGCAACAGCCAGGGCCAAAATTAATGATCCGATAAAGAACTTCATTTTGATGGAGTGCTTTAATTTTAATGTGTAACATTTATATATCTACTACAGTAAAAATCTTATCGTGGTTATTAATTTGTTAATCCTAATCACACGGATACTAAAAGATTGATGTGGATCTTAAGCAGATATAATAATGATAGGTACGTGCTCATTGTAGTTGGAACATAATTAATTGCCTTAAAATAAATAAAACCATAATAAATTAAATTATTAACAGAAACATCTGAACCTTGGGTCAGTTGTGTAAAATAAAAATTAACTGAAAAGAGAAAAACAAGCTCATAATATATAGAATTTTGTTTGATTACATGATATTATCATGCACGAACAAATATGGGAATTCAAAAAAATTACCTATAACTCGTAGTACTAGAAAGCTGTAATTTGGCCCTAACCCTGCGGCCTACATTGCGCTGCGCAGGGCCCTACTCGCACTTGTCCGATTATTTAATTTATTTCAGATTTCTAGTTTTATATTAATTAACAAGTTAGTAAGCAAAAGAGCGCTACGGTAAAGTAAGACTAACATCACAATTAATTCTTAAAATGAGCTTTTAGCTGTAAAATGGTTAAGGAAACATCATGTTGATTAACAGTAACTATGGGTGTACCACAAGGTTCTATCCTTGGACCTATTCTATTTCTCATTTACATCAACGACTTACCATATCTTGTAGAAAAAAAACATGAGATAGTATTGTTTGCTGATGACACTTCACTTCTTTACAAAGTGAATAGACATGATTTTAATTCTGACGATGTGAACAATGCTCTTTCTGAAGTCGTTGATTGGTTTACTATTAATAATTTATTGCTAAATGAGAAAAAAACAAAATGTATCAGATTCAGTCTACCCAATGTGAGACATTCGGACACAAATATTGTAATTAAAGGCGAAAAACTGGATCTTGTTGAAACAACTGTATTTTTTAGGTATCACTTTAGATAATAAGTTACAATGGAGCCCTCACATTTGTAAATTGGTGGATAGACTTAGTTCTGCAGCTTATGCAGTGAGAAAAATTCGCGCTCTCACTGACGAATCTACGGCAAAATTAGTTTATTTCAGTTACTTTCACAGTTTGATGTCTTACGGTATCCTCCTCTGGGGTAGTGGTGCCGAAATCAATAGAATTTTTATACTGCAGAAGAAGGCTGTCCGCGCAATATATAAAATAAGGCCTAGAGATTCTTTGAGAGACAAGTTTAAATCTATTAATATAATGACAGTGTCGTCACAGTACATATATGAAAATCTTATTCATGTGAGGAAAAACTTAAATAACTTTCCTAAGAATAGTGACACTCATAGTTTGAACCACGGAACAATAAAAACAGCTTGTTTTTATTTTTCCGTGGTTTGAACACTAGAAATAAGCACAAACTTGCTGTACCTTTAACTCGGCTCAGCAAAGTCCTTAACTCTTTCAAGGGGCAATGTATACGTTTCTATAATAAAGTACCCAAAGTAATCCAAGAGCTACCTATACATAGATTCAAAAAGATAGTTAAACAGAAGTTATGCACGAAAGGGTACTATAAAGTTTCTGATTTTGTAGATGACAAGAATGCATTTGAATGAATTGTTCGCTTCGCAGGCTATTGTTATATATATTTTGTAATTGTAATACTTCTATTTACATATTTAAAAAAAAAAAACACTTGCTGAGTTTCTTGCCGGAGTCTTCTCAGTTCAAGTTGTATTTGGAACTGGTGTAGAGCCATTTGTTAACGTTCATATGTGCCTTATCAGGGCCTAAATTGAATAAATGCTTTTTGAATTTTGAATTTTGAATTTTGATTGTAAAAGTCCTATTCAGCGATACCTCACAAGATATGGTACGTGACATTTTCTTTTTGACTCTACCGCCATTTAATATAAAACCTAATATGGTGGTTGCCATTTTGTTTCATGAAAACAAAACCTAACCTATAATAATTGCCCGGTTCCTCATTCATTAAAATCCATCTAGTTGTTGGGATGTTTCGAAGGTATCCTTATAAAGAATCGCACGTACAAATATCAAGAAAACCAAACAAGTTCAATCAGAGTTCATTAGATTATTACTAGGTACTGTATAGTTGGAGTTTGTGGGCTGTGAATACAGATAGGATTAAAGTTTAATTCCAAGAGCGCAGCCGAGTTCTAGTGCAGCTGATAATTATCTTTTATAACGCCTAATGTTATAAGAGTTCGCTATCTTTTAAACTTTAGACACTTATTATTTTATTTTATGAAAATTGACACAATCGAGGCTTCTGAAAATTATGGACAGCTGAAGAGATAAATAAGGTCATAGCCCAATTTTCATGGTTGTCACCGACTCTACATCTTATTCAAGCATAAACATTGAATAGAAATGTGAAGAGGTCTAAGTGTGAACACATAACTGGGTCACGAAGGCATCTAAGGCAGGCGTTCTGTAGGTTGTGTTGTATACGAACGACAAGTTGTACTCAGAGGCGTGACGTGTGCCAACACTGCCGACTCGTTACACTGAGAAGCGATCAAACGTGAGTTCAGCTTGCAGACTACGGGTTCTGCACTTTGCTAGAAAAAAATTACATCAATTGCAGATGCGGTCCTAAAACCACAGAATATTTAATAGTAGGTACACTAAAACCGCAAGATCTGTGACACGTTCAATATTGGCATGGGTTTAAACATTATATTTTATTGACCTTTTTATATTATATACAAACTCTGCTGTTAAATAATACAAACACTACAGTTTACATGATGAAGTATAAATTTCGAAATAAAGTTATTGGAACAAAAGGGACGACAGCACGTAATAAGCATTTGAAGGAAACAACCCTCGAGACACAACAAGTAAGTAGAAACTCGAAAATATTAATGTGACTTGGTTTTAGGATTTGAAATCCCTAAGGACGCATCTTTAGTTTGAGAATTTTATCACAAAATCCTTTTGTTACGGAACCCTAAAACTCTGAAATCTCATCCCAAAAAATACTTTTATTATTAAGTTAAATTGATCAACTCGATCACTGAAGTTAATTTCAATCTTTATCTCTAATTAACGTGTAGGAAAAATTATTGAAAATATTCTCGACGGAAAACATGACTTACATTGGCTCATAATAAATGCTCTATCGTGTTAGAAAAGAATTGAAGGTATACTGTTAAAGTGAAATTTATTGGTCAATTAATGCTGGATAATCTAAAGATTACACTGGAAAGTGTGAAACTAAAAAGAGTTAGTTTAACGTTTGTTTTTTATTAAAGAAAAATCTAGTAGAAGATAATACAAAGCGTCGGAGGTGCGGGTGGCGCGCGGCGGTGTCGCGTAATCCGCCCTCTCGCGGATGTGAGAGACCCTGGCTTGGTGCACTCGGAGCAGACGCGTCAATGGAGACTTCTTGGGTATATTATTGTTATTTAATTTATATTTTATATACGTAAGTATGATTGTTACGTTTCCATGCTTTAAGATACCGGTTAAATGCCAGTCTCGATGAAAGATAAATTTTTTGCATGAACATACATTTAGTAATCCAGTAAAATCTAGTGCATTAATATATTGACAGAAAACATTGATTATTTTACATTTATCATTTTAAATGGAGTTATTTTATTATGATGACATTTAGCGGCTGGTAAAAACAGTCAATATAAAATCCTAGTATCGGGTTGACCTAGTTTTGCTCGGTGTACAGAGAACAATGTACAAGGTTTCGACCGGATAGAGAGCTTCGACGGGATGGTAACTCGTATTTCGAGATCTCAAACATATACATACCAATTATTATTATTATTATTATTTGGGTTAAGTGGCTGTTTCAAGTCTTTCCAGAGCTTGTATCACTGCGACCAGACTAGATCTATTGTGATCGCCACGTTAATTAAATTTCACTGCCAAGACCTGCAGCTATAATAAACCGCACAATATTCTTGGCAGGAATGGATTTTATTTCACCTGGGTGTAACAGGTGTTTCCCCAGATGAGTATTTCGTTTAGGCATAAGTGAACAGCACTCACACAAGAGATGTATTGGTGTTTCATCTGCCTCACGGCAGAATCTGCACAACCTCGAGTCGTGAACGCTGATGGTGAACAGATGTTTGTTCAATCCACAGTGCCCCGTTAAGGCTCTCACAAGTATGCGTAATGTTATAAATAAATTTAATTAGTTACACAATACTGCAGTCACAGAAGTCGATACAAATAGGTCAATAAGCTAAACTGCAATGTAAGCGATTACCCCCCATCGCCACCGCAATTCGACATTGCTATAAATAGATATTATCACGCATTTTTTAAGCTCAGTTCAGTTCAATCAGTCAATTCAAGTTTAATTAGTTAAATCAGTTATTTCAAACAATTTATTTTCAGTTTAATTAGTTCAGTTTAAGTTTTAGTTTTAGTTTTTGAATAAATCGGTGTTCCTGCAGAAAAAAGTGTTTTATTCATAAGGACCTACGGACCGCCATCCTAACAGTAAGTTGTTTCTACTTAGAGATAATACCTCCATGGTAGACTTTTTATTAAAGGCCTTTATGAGTGCCTTAGAATGGTTACATACCAATACAAATATTGTTATATATATAAATAATATAATATATTTATAAAAAAAAAAAAATTTTATACAACTTAATCGGTAAACAAATAAAATAGTACAAATATTGCTCGTTTATAAAATAGAAGCCAATACGTTTAACAAATTTTAATAGTCTTGTGACCTCTCCACAATCGTCGTTGTTTCTTGTAACAGGTCAAGTTTAAAAGAGGTTGCACTAAATTTTCGACTCCAACGGCAATTCTATGGCAAAATACTGGGCTACTATTGTTCGTGTTGTTACAAAAGCTGTACTTCGTAAACAAGAACAGAAACTAACAGATCTAGATTTCTAGAACTTTTGTCGTGGTACGAACTTATGTTATCATTATTTAATTTAATATGAGGTACTGATATGTTGCGATTAAAGTGCCTTACAAT
Source organism: Polyploca ridens (assembly GCA_951394255.1). Taxonomy (NCBI): domain Eukaryota; kingdom Metazoa; phylum Arthropoda; class Insecta; order Lepidoptera; family Drepanidae; genus Polyploca; species Polyploca ridens. The sequence continues at coordinate 8,665,539 of OX596257.1, forward strand.
AAGTTAAGGGCAAATCTTGTCTGTGTCTTTGCTCTTAGCATATTGCTGGCGTGATTGAATAGAACAAGTTTTGAGAGAGAGGTAGAGCATAGCGTTTATTCGCTCAAAGTGCAGCTCGACTTTGGAAGTAAGACCTACCAGAATACTGCATCCTGTTGTATGTGTCACCGTATTTTTGTGAAAACCGTTAGTTTATAATCTACATAGCGAGATTATAAACTCCCCGATAAATTGTGACCTGTATCATACTGCATATAATATCTGCAGCTGTCGGCCAATAGCGTTTCCCGCGCTTTGAAAATGTATCTTCTGCGCAGGTACATCGGTAAGCCATATTAATTGGGTACTACTGTAATTGCTTTTGAATTTGTATTTGCTTTGTTTAAGCCTAAGTTCAAAAATGGGTTTCTTTTAGAGTAGAGTATGACGTAACGCAATGAAATACCTAACACAAATACTGTGGACAGAAGAGAGTTTTGAGAAAAAATTCAGCCGAATAGAATATTAAAAAGTGCTCTGATATTCCCAGTAAAAAAAACGTAAGTTACGTTTAAAAAAATCTTTCGCGTCGAAATTCTCCGTATTTTCAGCGATGACAACAATTTTATTTTTAAGAATATATAAGATACAGAATTATATTAGAATGTTAACCGTACACTTATTCAATTTAATGTGTATATTCTGTATAATCTAAAGAAAACCCGTAAATAACAGTCCATTTCATAGAGTCGACATATTTATGATTTGCCATTTTCAACCCTATTCCAGTGAAGAACGAGTGCTGTAAAAATCGTAGTCAGCGCCTTAAAACGAAAAACATTTTCTTTAAATGAGCTTTGTGGTTTTTTTGGCCTCACTCCCGTATTTCGCGCGCTCTATCTGCCTTTTGTTCTGTAATCTGAGCCGATTTTATTCAAAAAACTTGGTGCAATGCAATACTCTTTAAAATTGGAATGTCAAATATAAAAGAATATTTAAATCGGATAAGAATTCGAAACTAAAATTGTTTTTTGTTCTTGGATATTTGAATGAAAAACTTACCATTATGCCTTGATTTTCCTTCGAAAATTCCATGGAAATCTCTTAGATCTACTTAGCGATTTTTTTAAATAAAATCGGATTGATTTCTTAAACATTGTTGTCTGTCTGTTCCGGTTCATAACTGATGTTATAAGGAGTAACTTAGCTACTATTATTCTTGAATATAATTAGTGTTCCGCGCAAAAAAATTCAAACCGTACGCGGGTGAAACCGCGGGGGTCTGCTAGTTCATAATAAAGTTATAACACGTTGATTAGCTAAAATTCCGAAGTCTTTATCTGACACTTGACATATGGTGAAAGAGTGAGATGGGGCACATTATTACACTGATTTAGTTTAAAAGCAATTATGAATAAGGGGTTATGAATACAGAAAGAACTACCGCCAAGACTGACCAATCAGGGACGGTTCACAATATGACGGTTTGACAACGTTAGATTATAAACCTGTCGAAAATGAATACGTTATATTGTAAGCAGTATGGTACAGTTCACAATATATCGGGGAGTTTATAGGCAAATTTTATTGGTAATTTATAGAAATTTACAGGTCACATAATATTTTATACAATAGAGTATTTGATATTTAATTCAGCTTGACCTCCACGCGTTTCTGAGAAAAAAGGTGTTGACAGATGGACAGAGATTTACGTACAGACAGACGGACAACAAAATTATCCTATAAGGGTTCGTTTTTTATTTCTTTTGAGGTACGGAACCCTAATAACTACAATACTTTTTACCATCATCATCATATCAGCCTATGGATGTCTACTGCTGAATATAGGCCTCCCCCATTGATTTTCACTTGGAACGGTTTTGGGCCGCTTGCATCCAGCGGTACCCAGCGACTCTGACCAGGTGGTCGGTCCACCTGGTGGGTGGGTAACTTAATTAAAATAGCATAGGACCATGGTATAAAAAAATCAGGATTGCTACATAATTAGTTTTATTGTAACAGAATATTGTACCAAATGCAAACTTGCCATTCCGTCAGATCCATGAATCAACTTGTAATAATTTGATCAGACATGGATTTTCATTCACATACAAATTACAAGCTGTTGTTTTTATCGAATAAAAACCTAAAACACAGATTAATACAAACTACGTTGTAATTTAAGTTATTAAGATGAAAATATAAATGAATACCTAAAATTAGTCGATAATTTGAGTGAAGTCACGTGTATAATCTCAGATTAACTAGGGTACCGTGTCACCATGTGCCGACTCCCACGAATCTTAGCCACTAATCCCGTTCGTAATCAAAATTAATCTCGGTCGAACCCTCCACGGACCTTGGTGTCGCTTTCTGGATAGTTAGGAAAGTGTAGTCTTAAAATAGTACACTTTATATATAAGTACGTCTGTTTTTGATAACTATGGTGCCACCACCGATTATTTCATTGATTAATTATCATATTGCTGCAATATGATTTCTTGACGTATCTAATACGTATGTATGTACATGAAATTCGATAGTAAGCAGATTATGTAGATAAAACTAGGTTATAACCTGAGCTATGATAAAGACTTAGCTATGGGTAAACCCATTTTTATCTAAATTCATATCAGCGATTATCTTTAAGCTGTGACAAAAAGGTAACAATATTACCGATAAATAAAATAAACCTATTCGCCTAAATAGCTACAACGTTTATTTCTGCTGCGAAGTTAAATAATTGCCTAATAAATTGCCAGCGCTAAATCTTCCCGTTTTATTTACTTGTACAACTTCAATGGATTTGGATGGTGTAACAACCAATATCTTAGTTTAGTGATGTAGCATGTTATGCTTTCTTAGCGATAGGAATATTAATGCGACCTAAAGTAGATAGTACAGTTTGTACAGTGAGACCTGGCCCGGATATGTGAGAAACCTCTACTACAGATGATTACAATGAGGTCCCAACATTTTTGCATTGAAATACCTTTGTTACTAGGAATCATTAAAACTGAGATTTTAGGCGATGATAGCTTAGTGGTAGTGTACATAGTATTTATATACTCTGAGGTGGTAGTGACGTCGGATACCGAGACCAAGGTCCCGGGTTCGAATCCTACAATGAGCTTGAGCTTTCGGTGAAGGAAAACATCGTGAGGAAACCATAGCACGGTGGTAGGGTACTTTGTAGTACCCGCCTGGCTGGCTACCACCCTCAAGTTGAAAATCTGCCGCCAAGCACCTTTCGGTGTGTTCCGACAGCTGCACTTGAGAGCCAGTTCCTTCTAGGCTTTGTGTGCTTACTACCTTCGGCGGCATCATCACTTACCATGGTGAGATTGCGGTCAAACACATCCCACCAAAAACATTTTCATGTAAAATGTTACCGCCAAGACATGGCTCGTACTGTCAAAAAGTTATCAGATCTCATGTAGAGCCAAGCTTATAACTACATGCACTTACTCTATAAGCCCTAACTTCACAACCTCTACACACCGTAGTCAAAATTTGTGGCTTGGCCGTTTCGCTACCGTCACATGGGAGTAAGGTGAAAAATGTATTCACTGTTCATTGCTTTTTTGTTATTCAATAGTTCTTATAGTATTGAAACGGCCAAGCCACAAATTTAGGCCCTTTCGCTTCGCTTGGCTGTCTTGGCGGGGGGCACTCCCGTGCCCCCAGATGCCTATGAAAAAAAAATAAAAAAAATATTGTTTTATAGTTTTTTTTTTAATGTTTAATATATAATGTAATGTATAATAGTTGGGATTTTTTAATTCTATTAGGGAGACAATGACTATGCATGTAATACAATGAAAACATATAAAATATCCATTTATAATTAACGTTTTCATCTCCATAAATGAAAAACAGTACCTAGGTACATTTCGACGTCAATCTAATCCGCAGTCCCTTGAGATCCCTGTTATCCAGGCTTTACTATATATCGTGTATTGCTCAAATATTTTTATTTACTCGAATACTTACTTTTAATATAATACTTACATGCCTTGTCCAATATCTACTGAAAACTTCGATAAGTATCTACTTCAATGTATTCCATAACACTTATGAAGGTCAGCAGTAGCTTTGACCTTCGTAAGTGCCTTGCCTAGGCCCTACCTAAACTCAATAAATGGCTTTGCCGAAGAATGGATGTTCTAAGTTGCTAATTTAAGTTGAACTATTGATCACATTCAGAAGTGAGTTGTTCAGCTCTCGAACTAAAGAGGAAGATGTAAAAAATAAAGATATACAGGGTGTTGTTTTGGTCGGCGACAAGCGACCCAGGAGCGGTAGTACAAAATATATATTCCCCAAAAATGGACTTAATTCCAATAAATACTGTAAATATGTTGAGAAATACCTTATTCAATTTGAAATAAAATTAACGCAAAGTATGGTTACTAGGCACGTGCACAGACTAGAGTTAGGCACAAGCCGCCATCGCCCCACCCCTTTACTCCCTCGTACTCCCGTTGAGTATTATGTCTACATTTTAGCTTATTACATGATTTTCAAAATTTTTATTTTTTTATTTTTATTATTAAAAAAAAAAAAAAAAAATTATTATATTTTTTTTAGCATCAGTGTCATTTGTATTATCGACCCTGAGTCGCTCGTCGCTGACCAAAACAACGACCTGTATAGAATAGAAACGAGATTATAAAAATATATCTATTTTTCAATATAGAGTGGCTAATGAATGTGCACTGGTAACAAATGCGTTTAGGGCCACATAACAGGCGCACCTGCTGTTAACTACTTTAATTACGTTACCCATTAATCCAAGTCAGAAGGCAGGGGTTGTGGACAGAGACAGATTGGCCTCCAGCATTCAATATTTTAACTATGCGCCAACACCTATGTGCGGTAATTGGACATGCCAGTCGAACCTTGTTTTCATGTCATTGCGGTGTCAATAAGTTACCGAACATGAAATTGAGTTGATTTAAAATTAATGAAATCCAGGTGATGGAAATCTATGGCCTTACTCATAAACGCTATTTAACTAAATCTACTGAATAAATGGTCAAATAAATAACGTCACCTTGCTGTCATTGTCAAACAATGTCAAATTGTATTTATTTTGTTTTTTTATTTTAGTTATTTAGGTGACCACTTAATCAGCTTATTAGTTAAATAACGTTTTATGAGTAAGGGGGCTAATGCATTATTTTGTTTTAACATGTTCTCTGTGACGCAGGCAGGCTTTGACCTATTTTCAGGTATTTTTGTAACCTAATATGTATTTACCATGTACCTACTAGCTGGCGATATCTCTAGATGATCTTTCGCAACCAAAATGGGGTTTTCGTCATGCTAAAAGAATATTAGTAGTAGGCCAACTCTGCCTTTGAAAGTTCGTTTTTTTCGCCTTTTCAGATAAAAATCCAGTTTATTTTTACTATAGAGAGGCTTCTATAGTAAAAAAAGGAAACTTTTTAAAATAGCGTGCGGGGCGCCTCGTAAGTATGTAAGAAGAAATATCGTTCATTACAATATAAAAAGCGCCTCACGCTTTTTCATTAAAATATTAGACTTAATTACAAAAATTGCTTACACTAAGGCCCTTACAGAATAGATAGAGAATATAGGTGGAATTTATTTATTAGCACTTTAGTGTAGGACTTTCTAAAAAGTGTTTTTTGTTTGTTTTTTAACTCTAATTTATTTGTTATCACAAAAATGTACCTATTACTCTTTAGGGTTGGTCAAAAGAATAAAAATAAAAAGCATTTCTATCAAGTATAATTATCAACCTAATGACATTCCGTTACGTCACCACTAAAGCACTTTTCACATTCATACAGACATTAAGTTTAGTAGTTTCTTTTTAAACATTCTGAGGCTGTTTCTGCACGTGTGCTGTGAACTCAACAACCGTGTAATGACCCTTCCATGTATTATAAAGTCTTTTACCTCTTTTACTGAAATTACGTTCTTTTACATTTACGTCAAGCAGAAAAATACCTTTGAGCTTATGACGTTTCACTTTTAATTATGTTAAAAATACATTTTAAAAATTAGAACTTGCATCGTAGTTGTGTATTATGACTGCTTTTCAGGTCTCTATAAAGAGAGGGGCAAAACGTACTCAGCTATCTAATTGAGTACCTACCCCTTTTTATCATCTGACGTTACGAGAGAAAATATTAGATTTTCTTACACAAATATTAGACTTTCTTTCTTTTCTTTCAAAAGAGGTAGAGCATAGCGTTTATTCGTTCAAAGAACAGCTCGACTGGGGAAGTACCTCCACCTTACAGAATACCGCAGCCAAATAACTTTATGTTGTGTAAAGTTGTGTTCCTGCGCGTGAGTAAGGTTGCCAGAGCTCATAGGGGAGGGGGGAAGGTCGGTAACGCGTGAGCGATGCTACGTGTGTTGCAAGCGTCAATATGGCTACGGTAACCGCTTACCATCAGGCGGGCCGTATGCTTGCTTGCCGACGTGGTCGTATGAAAAACAAAGAACACACACACATACTTTCCAATCGTAATAAATATATATATTAATTTTTTCTTTGTTTTTTATGAATTAAATTAACTATTTTGTCATAAAATGTAAAAAATAACATTTAATTTGTAGTTAATATATTATTGTAAAATATAAAAATCAAAAAGTCATTTATTCAGTTTAGGCCCTGAAAAGGCACTTATGCATGTTAATTTGTTACATACAGTTGAATTTACCACCGGTTCCAAATACACTTTTATATTCACTTTTGTTTTCTTTTATATCAATACGATGGTTTGTATTGTTTAAAAAGAAGGAAACTGTAATTGGCAATATGTTTTAAATGTATGCTTCAAACTATACCTACCTCTAATTTTAAGTGCTGATGTTTCCATGATAATAAAATAAATTAATAAATATAATCAAGAAAAATTCCTGGGTTTAGGAGCTAGTTAAAAAGTTATAGTCTTAAGAACTTCTGTTTATTGATAATCTAAATTTGCATGTCAAGGATTTTAGATGAACTGTAGACTACCATGAAGTAGATATAATTTCCTTAAAGCAGTATTTCTTTTTGTTGATTAAACATATATTCATATTTAATTACTTATTTATAAATAGGTAGATAATGTAAGCACAAGTTGGCTTCGAATGTAAAAACAGTGAAGGATAAAAGTTTCCGTTTGAGGCCGGTGCCACCGTAATCCGACAGTTTCCCGATGTAGGTGCACCCCTCTCTATACCGAATACTGGGATATGGGAAATACGTAGAGTCGACAATTATTTATTATGTTTGTAAATGAGAAGGTTATATCAGTAGAAACAATATTCGTCTATCCTATCCTACTTCCTAATAATATAAAGGAAGAAACAATGAGATAAAATGTCTCAACTTTTAACTATGGTCATCGAGACAGCTGTCTAGCACCAGCCATCTTCACTGAGGATAAAAAATGAACCATTCCGAAACGGTTTACAATGAATGCAATTGAACCAACTCATTGCTTATTTGAGTTTGGGTTACTATTTCCATCAAAATTATAATTTTATTGTCACATAAAAAAGTCTTTAAGGAGTCTCCATAGACTGCTGAGTTCAAGTGGTAAGACTTAAGGCGGGTGAACACTGAATTTTCTACTCTTGTAACAAATCCACGTCAGACCACTGGCGATAATCCAAGAGTTTGTGTCCTATCAGGAATATTCCCTAGAAACCTATCTCATCGCAAATTACGCCACATATTACTGAGATAAGTAGATCAAAGATTTAATTAAAACTGTTGTATTATTTTCAATACAAATACCATTTTAAGAATAATTTGAAATTTTATAGAATGATGTATCAAAAGTCTTGTATATTCATACGATTATTCCGATTGTTTTCAAAATCTTTGAGATATGCTACAAGTATCACATCGTTGTTTTAAATTGCTGCTATAAATTAAAAGTAAAATGGATCTCCAAAGCTCAAATTATGTAGGTACATAATCTATACTATATAATATAATAAAGCGGAAGAGTTTTGTTTAAACAGGACTACAAGTCGGATTCGAAAAATTCTTTCACTAATAGGAAGTTACATTATCCCCGAGTATTATAGTAGGATATATTTTTATGCAGGTGAAACCGAGCGAGACAACTAGTCATGTATATTTTAAGTCGTATCTTCATGTACCGCCAAACGACAGGGTGTTATTTCAAAGATAATGCATCCTAAATCACAATGTTTTTGTGGCCATTGTCCAGCCTAGCCAACGGTGTAACAAAAGGATAACACGAAATGTGATTACTCAGCTAGCACTCGGGGTTTGCATGTCATGAACGGCAGTGAATTACTGGTCGCGGACGATGTGCGTTTTTTTCACTTTGTCAGGTGTGTCCTAACAAAAGTGAGCAAAAAGTGCTGTCGCGCGTTGTACGGGCAACCGGCAACCGGCGAAAGAGCGCGGGCGCCCGCGTTTGTAGTTCGGTAGTTGTAAACACACCATGACATGTTTGGAATAGAAATACGCCATGTATTTTCATTTATGTATTGTTAGTCGTGATATTTGCGAGAGTGAACAGCACTATTTGATTTTCTAGAATTAATTAAAGTTAGGCCTTTGTTGTCTTTGTAAAAGACGATAAAGTTACCTGAGCTTATGAAATGACAACGCAGCTCATCTTATTTAGTTTCATCTGGGTAGAATTTTATTGCAATAAGTCTAATATATAATTTGGCATAAATCAATAAACCTGGAGAGTCTCTGAATGGTCACAAGTTACATGTGAGGGAGGCACTCGCGGGAAGGTTGCGGCCGACACCGGGTGAGCACTAAATTCTTTACTTTGCCAACAAATCTACGTCGCCGCGTCGGTGACAGTAGATAGCGCCAAGTTTTATTTGGGTCAGGTTCAAAGCACCAAAGTAAGATCTCATCTGATAACTACCGCTTGTGTATTTCAGTAGAGGCGATTTTGGTTATCCCATACATGTAATTTGATAAAAGCTAAGATAGCTTCGAACTGTAAATCAGCTCCTAAATCTTAAAATGTAGTGCACTCAGAATGACAAAAACACTTATATTGATTTATGTTGCAAGTAAGCAACAAATTACATCTAAGCATTAGCGATTGAATACTGTAGAAGTTACTCCAAAATTGTTGGGGCACGGCTGAAGGAGGATAACTTACACTTATATGGATAAAACGAAGAGTTTCCAAAACTCAACTAATTATTAGGTATATACACAACAATGTTTAATCAGCATTTGGTCGACTCAAAGTTGCGTAAGCTACTTCAATTATTCCCTAATCTAAATCTCCAGTCGGGGAAGATATGGCGAAGTTTAACTAAAAGTTACGATTTAAATTGGGCTGCGGCGAGCCCGGACCCCTCGGGACCAAACTTATTTTAAAGGGTTGTAAATCAAAGTAATACGTTGCTAGTCAATTAGCTCCACGGATTTTGTATGAATTTATGGATAATGAAAATACCTTTCACAAAATACCATTCAGTGCATATATTTTATAGCTTTAAGTAAAAATAATTTTTTCGCATATGCGGGTATATAAAAAAATAAAATTACGAGTTATGAACTTATGGTAGATAGGTATACATAGTACATATATTATTTATTTGTGTTTTTATGTAAATAATTTGATCATTTAATAATAGAGAAGATTGAAACTGGTCAATAAATAGCTCTACTAAACCTGAACATTTATAAAACTATTCAAATAAATCTAGTTTTAATAGCGATGCTACAAAGTTTCACGCAGTTAATAAAACTAACACTCATGCTGAAAATCCTGATAAAAATGTTGGCAGTGTCTCTTTGGCTGGTAAGCAAATCCGGCTTAAACGCTCCTGTGCTCTAATTGAACCTTTACGAGTGTCGGAACAAATTTGCAAAAACACGACAGGGTATCTGCTGCGTATTATAAACGGACATGTGTGTGTGTAGCTTACAATGTTACTAGAATTTTACAAAGAAGTTATGATAAAAAAAAGTTTTTTTTATACCTCTAAGGTGACAAACAAGCACACGGCCCGCCTGATGGTAATTTATTGCAGTTATTCGTGATAAAATGTCGACAGCGGTAACTTACCATCGGGTGGCCCGTGTGCCAATCTGTAGACATAAAAAACAATTACTCATGATGATTCTGAAGCAGACTAGAAAGGAATTTATGAACCTGGATTACTTAATTCAGCAATAGTGAATAGTGCTCTCCACTGTCAGAACACTAAGCTTTTTTTAAAAAGAATGTTAATTTGAGAGTGAGTCAACTAACTGATATGGCAGGCTAACTATATGTGCAATTCCGTTAGTTTCATCAAGATGTTTTCAGCACCGAAAACTCGTAGTTTAGTGGGGTTTAAACCCATGGCCTTCAGCGTATAAATCGACGCCACCCACCACACATTCATAAGAACAATGTAACTAATAATAATAATACTAACTATCCAGATGTTCCATTATTTATTTCACCTTTTATGATACATGTGTGCAAAGTTGATTATTAACACTCCAGGCGGAATTTAGCGATAAGTGAGCCGAGAGTGTAATAATCAATACATACGACGTTTTTCACCACACTTGCAACGAAAAAAACAGACTTGTATTTTCCAATAAATGTCACTTTACGAGCGAGTGCTGAAAATTATATCATTAAATCAATAAAAATATAATAAGACTGAAAAGAAGTTCAAAGAAAACAAGGGAATAATAAAATGCATTGTTGACCCAGAAAATATACTCCGTTGATCCTTTGGGAGCGCACTCCTTGTCACATTACACGATTTTATATTGCTTTAATATAATATGGAACGTGACGTTATCCTAACGTCTGTTAGATCTTTCATAATTTTAGTGTAAAAATGCAGCCTTCGGTGCTTTGACATTGTATCTTTCAGAGCCGATCCCGCAGAGTCTAGAGTTCTGCGTCCCGCTTTCACTATTGTACACACAGCAAGCAATCTAGAGTTCTGCAAAATTCGCTACCGATCACACGTCATACACTTTTTTTACTTTTAAAGGTGCCGCATCGTAGGGGCCGCATAGATAACAGTGAACGAGAAACTCTGAACGCAGGACTCTAGAACTCTCTGTAGGATCGGCGCCGTATAGTAGAAATGATGCAAAAGAGCGTTTTTAAGAAATTTTGTGACATCAAGCATTGTTGTTACTTCTTGAGCTTACATATATATTAGAATTTTTAATTCTTTATAGCGAGAAAGAAGAATGGCACGATTGCATGTTATTCGGGACCCATTGATGGGCAGCTTTCCTACTGGAAACTTATTAATAATTGTAAAGCGTTATAAAAGTAACTAAAAAGCAAATGGAAAGTATGTACTTAGTAAAAGTTGGGAGAAAAAAGATATGAGACGTACAAGATATAATTGCCAACTAACAGTTGAGCCATGGGTGTAATATAAGGTGTACATAAGGATTCAGTTTTAAGCTATGCAAATACAGACTCGGGAGATCTACAGCACACAAAGCCACTAGTTTATTGATTCAAAAAAAAATCTTGTTAAAAATAAGATTACAAAATAATATAGAACAGCAGACCAATAAAAAGTTATCACTATACTACTATAGGTGCATTTCCTGATTGCACTTAAAATAATTGAGCGTGAAGAACGATAAAACGTAAACTAAACTCAAGAATAAACACAGGGATAACATTATTTTATTGGAAGAAAGTGGTAAAATAAAAGATGGCTCATAAAAAAAACTTCCCCGAGACTATGTTCGAGATCGAGACGCCTACGCTGCGATTGTTATAGTTTTCCAATAAGGTTTCTTTAAAAGGTTACTTAAACAAGGGTTGAAAGAATCAGAGCGGGTTCCGTACCTTGACTTATACAAAAACATATTTTTTTGAGAATTTTTCATGTTGTACAATTTTGAGATTACATACGTATTGAAATATTTATAAAGAATTAGGCAGTGTGCAGCATGCATGCGTGTCTATTCTGTTATTATATCTAATCTATTAGCGCTACACAACTACCAACTGTATTGTAACCTATCTTCTTACCCCCTTATTCATAATCGCTTTTTAACTAAATCAGTGTAATAGTGTGTCCCGTCTCACTCTTTCGATCACCAAATGTCACCTGTCAGATAAAGACTTCGGAATTTTAGCTAATCAACGTTTGATAACTTTATTATGAATAAGGGGGTTTGTTTGTATTTTTTTAGATCAAAATAAATTTTTAAAAAATTCTCAGGAGTTCTAAAAATTACATTTGTAGGTAATGCCTCAAATTATTCCTTAGGCACCAAGGAATAATTAAAACAATCAACTCATCTAAAAATATGAATTATTTCGTAACAATTATGACTTTACAAATATCGCTATAAATATTTACATTACTTCTTACTCTATGATTTACATGCCAAATCAATGTATTACACGGATCCCATCTTGGGAACGTTTTGCCATTCATCTACATTTACTGCCCTTTACACTAAAATTGGATATTACAAAACACAAACGAAGTTGAGGATGGTACCTCGCTAAATAATAGGTACTTATAAAATGTGAAGGCAGAGCGTCGAGATTGCCCCAGTTTGAAATGGGCTCGGCGGCACCAGCACTCATCTTGCAATCGCTGTTGCATTTTATTACTTTTCCATTTCCACTGGGGTTTCAATTTCCTTTCTCATAATTAATAGCCTTTCTACAACTTGCCTGACATTTTCTATTGCCGCGCCGCAGAAACTTTAACGTTCAATTTGCGTGCCATCCACGACCTTATTACACCACTGCAGTCGTTTTACTATACCTACATACCCAGGTTTTGATTTTTATTCATTTATTAGGTTTGTTATGCGTTATTTATATGTTACATACATTATTTCGTAAATATTATGATCATTCAATGATTATTTAATCCGAATCAAATTGTATCACAATCCAAATACTATTTATATTGTATTGTTTTGTGAATTAAATATTTTTATTTAATTTATTAGGGAAATCAACATCAACAATATTAAAAATGCTGTATAGGCGACTTTTGTGGACGGAATTTAATTATATGAAAGGTAAAATAGGAAATCTAATATACGGAAAACGCGTCGAAAAAACAATGAAATTTTACGGTTTATTTGAAAATTTATGGGCCGTAAACACGTTGTCGTCATTTTACGACTTATATGGCGCAAAACATGGAAAGCTTATACTTTTTATAGCACACACTTTCTCATATTTTTACATGAACGTGTTTTGTTAGATTAAAATATAATAAAGTACACAAAAAGCTTAATTTTGGACGCTAAGCTTGAGACTAGTAAAATTACCTACTCAACGTTTTTTAGTCTACTAGAAGGTAGGATATTTTTTTAATTTATCCCACCTTTATCAACATAATTTTTTTGTTAATACTGTTTTATGTGTAGATGCTCCGCCAGTCCTGCATAAGTAACATCAGCCAGCACGCTCTAGGTAGTTATTACATATAAGTAGCACTTATTTTTATTCACTTTATCCTCCTCATGAGAATTAATTATATGTACCTATATAATTAATTCTCATGAGGAGGATAAAGTGAATAAAAATAAGTGTTATCTGAACTTATGTTACGCAAGAACGAAAAGGACGGATGGAACTTGGTTCATCCGTCTTTTTCTTTTGCCTTGAAAGTTCCAACAGTAGTCTGACCACTTGCCTACTTCCACCCATCCGCAGTGGGTATCCGTGGTAGAGTAGCCCATTCCCTGAAAGGGAATGGGCTACTCTACCACGGATTTTCATCACGGTCTTTCATCCTCATTTGTGAAAGGAGGCATGTGCTCAGCAGTTAGACATTATAGGCTGATGATGATGATGAAACTTTAGTTTAATTTGTTTTGTAAATAAGTAATTATTTATCTCTCACAATTCTATAAACAAATGTTATCTACTATTAAAATATACTCAGTAACTTTTAATTAAGGGTGTGCTTAATTAAGCGTCACGGATTGATAAATTGCAGCCCGCGGGCATATTTTATGGGAAAATTATTGTATTATTTGCACGATTTATAAGCCGTTAGGGTTGACGCAAATTAAACATTATATAGCTATTATTTCGATCACTCGTATGCATTCACGAATATAAAACAGGGTCATAAACAGGGCAAATTTTTTTAGCATGCCAACATTTCAAAAATAAATAGGATTCGTCATGCTGAATACTAGGGTTTTCATAAACAACTTCTGGTCCTCATATTTTTAATCCATGAACTCGAACTTATTGCTGCCTTAAATAGTTGTATCAAAGTCGTGGTGGCCCCGAAAGCAAAAGCTTTTGGAATATCATTAGTAAAGAAACATGTTGGGGAACTTTTGGAACGCTGTGACTTTGCCACTGTAGAAAGAGTACAGAGAGGGACACGAGTACTCAATTGCAGTCTATGAATGAAAAGCATAGCATGTGACTACTTTCTATTTAATAGGTATTTTTTTTTTACTGAAAAAGTAACTGAAATGTCTATTACCTTAAAAAATATTGTGCGAATTTGATGGTAATCCCATCAGCGGCGCTATAAAAATAAAATGTGCACTTAGAAAGAGCGTACATATAAATGTTACTTCTTGAACAAATTGTTACATAAGTACTGCCATTAGGTAAGCTCTGAATCAGCTAAGATGGAGGCTATTCCGCTGACTTTTATAGAGTTCTCAGGCGAGGCACACGCGCCTTAATGGAATTTGATCGCTTTCATATTGACACCCGGCAACGCGGGATGTTTTCACACGTTATTGCCTCTTTTGCACAGACACATTATGAGGGTAGGCGGGTTAGTAATAAACCTGTCTACTCGAGCCCGATTAAATGGTTAACCATACTGATAACGGAATTTATCACTGATGGCGATCGCTTCTTAACTTATGGAGGTTTTCTGTTCAAGATTCCTGGTTAATGGAGAATAGATGGGCTGTGGTTTATCTATATTCAGTTCTTTTAAGTATGATCAAAATTTAAGCAAGTTCAAAAACTTATAGCAACATTTTTTTTAGCTACAAATCAGCTTGCACTCCTTATGGTATCGCTTAAGCCTTCCCTAACAGCGAGAATCGTGATTGTGAGCGAGAAGGAAGATTACGTCCATACTCTACCATATAATCTTTGAATGTTATTTCTTGGGAATGGATAATCATTATGTTTCTTTTCGCGGAAAAGTTTGTGATCTGAAAGTTTAAAAGCGATAGTGTAGTGACTCTCATCAAAAAAAAATATCCCGGGACATTCCTCACACACGGTGATCTGCCGGGCTATTTTGTATCTTTGGTGGTAATCGTAACGGACACCATTAATTATTTCATCCAATGACGCGCACGCGATTTGACGCGTCTTGCCGGAGTCTTCTCAGTTTAAGTGTATTCCGAACCGGTGGTAAATTCAACTGTATGTACCAATGTAACGTTCATAAGTGCCTTACTAGGGCCTAAACTGAATAAATGACTTTTTGATTTTGATGACCATTCGCGGGCCCTGATTGGATGAAATTTATTAATGGTGTTCGTTACGATTACCACCAAAGTTACGCGGTAGAGCCCCAGATCCCAAACTAAGCAGAGCTTGTACTATGGAAACCAGATAACTGATATAATACTACTTTTTTGTTTGTAAATACATACTTAATATACATAATTACACCCAGACTCAGGACATACAAACATGTTCATGTACACAAATGCATGTCCTGTGTGGGAATCGAACCCACGACCTGCGGCGCGTAAGGTGAACCTTAACCAACTGCGCCAACTGGCCCGTCAAAAGCTTGATGCAATGTAGTAACAAACAATAAATAAGCTTCTTACCAATTTTGCAAATAAAACTTTTCAAATTATCAAAAGAGCAATCTTACTTTTACATAATATCATTAGGTAGGTAAAATAAAGTCGTCTAATAGGAAGGAATGTCCCTAACAATGTTATCAGATCAAAAAACAAAAATATTTCCGATACTTAAACAACACGGAACGTTGTTATCCCGTAATGGAGCATATGTAGGGCGGATGTACTTTTTAACGAATGTAAGAACATAATACTACATATCGTCATCAATAATAACAACAACTTTGCTTAAAATTGAACGGCAACTTCTTAATGAGGCCAAGAAAATTTGTGCGCCGAGTGGTAGAACTTAAGAAGCGTGTAAACTTTCATTCGTCGTCATTAAAAGTTTCGAGTTTGAAGATTTGTGCCAACACTAATTAGCAAGACACTTATGAAAAATGTACGTCTTGAATATTAAACGGTGAACAAACAAAATGGAATGATAACGAGACGGGACGCTGCTCTTCAGTTTTCCCAATAAATTAATTTCTAGTCTCCTCCCTAGTTGCCGGTGCTTAATGAAATAAAGGGATCCTTTGCGGTACCACAGAATAGTTACACATTTTATACGTATTTAAAAGAGCTCATTCATTTAAAATAGTGCACACTCAGAATAGATCAATCAGATCTTATATTATAAAATAACTAGCTATCCCGCGCGGTTTCACCCGCATTCCCGAGGGATCTTATGTTTTCCCAACACATACTTTACATAGGTAATGCGGGTGAAACAGCGCGGAATAGCTAGTAAACAATATAGGGAAACTAACACCATTTTAAGCCCATCACAGACGTAGCTATAATATACATTACAGTACAGGTTGGAGAAGAAATAGAAATATATATTATAGCTGCGTGTGCGGTCACTTGAAGATTAGTATTGAAAATATATCGTAATATGCCTTGCTATGATTTATATCAATATATATTATAGCTACGTCTGTGATGGGCAAATGTGTGGTTTGTGAACTAGTCTGGCTCGCACTTGGCTAGTTTTTTACCAGGGCTCGCAATTTTACACTATTACCCCCTTATTAATAAATAAGGTTTAAGTCAAGTGTAGTGGAACCTAGGATTTAAATATATCCGTCACTTTCTAATGTCATATAACAGAAAGGGCTGGGGCTATCTTAAGGCCTGGGTTTTGCAATGCTTTACTTAAGCCTTATTTATAAATAAGGGGGTTAAAGTTTAATTACCTATTTATTGGATGTATTCACTGCAACTAAATTTGTCTACATTCGCGACATTTAATGCTAGAGAAATAAAATAACTTTGTGAGTTATTGTACGAACAGGTTTTTAAATAAACATCTTTGTTTGTTCCGTAAGCTGTTGCTATCTCATTCCATAATCTAGCGTCTAGAGATTTGGTCAAGAGCTAAAGTGGTACTTATGACATAACGTCTAAAATATAGCGAGAACTGGACGTAAACAGTAACGAGCATGTCTCTGAAGCATTATAGTGGTGCGGTGAGTTCACAGAATACAGGATAAATGAGAAACTGAAGCGCGTCATTGGTCGACAACAGGATGCAAATGACTCATTGCAAGCTGTGACCAAGTTCAAATGTTGAGCTGACAAGGAAATCTATAATAATTTATATACCCACATATATATACAGGTCGTTGTTTTGGTCAGCGACGAGCGACTCAGGGTCAATAATACAAATGATACTGGTGCTAAAAAAATATATAAAAAATACTTTTTTCTTTTTTAATAATAAAAATATATTTTTTTTATTTTTAAATCATGTAATAAGCTAAAGTGTAGACATAATACTCAATGGGAGTACGAGAGAGTAAAGGGGTGGGGCGATGGCGGCTTGTGCCTAGCTCTAGTCTGTGCACGTGTCTAGTAACCATACTTTGCGGTAATTTTATTGTCGCCGACCAAAACAACACCCTGTATATATAATGACTACCTTGGGTTTGTCCTTGCAACGACCATTACTAGGTCATGAAGCTCGCTTAGCCCGTCTTAAGTTATGTGATAAAATAGGCACTCGAAATTAAATATTAATTTATTTTCGAGTGCCTATTTGTTGTGATTATTAATTGGTCTAAAATTTACCATTTCGACGGCTTCCTCTTTATTTTGAGACGAAAAAGAATAAAAAATATATACTGGACAACATTGTGTCAATATAAAGCCGTTTTTTGTGGGATGTCATTACATCCACATAAAAACGGCTTTATTCATTTACATAATTTCTTTGAATTTCTAATATCGGTTTTACCCGATGGTTTTACCCTTTTATGATGAAAGAAATAATGTGACTGATATCTTTTCGTACGTTAGGTACAAACAAGTCATATTAACTCAAGGGTTATACAGGGTGTTGTTTTGGTCGGATACTTGGGTATATTTTGGGTCTTCAACTGTACTTCTGGTGAGTTCTTCATGCTATGTCCGTACGATGCGGTGCGGTGCGGTGCGGTGCGGTGCGCAACTCGGAGTCACGATCGGCTCATAACTCCACGACGTGCCAGGGATGCACTGCTCGGTGGAGTGGGGAAAAAAGTTTAATTGCTCCCCCCAATGCTGCACCGACGTGGTAACGTGTGCTTCCACGGAAAACGTTTAAAAAATAATAATTGCTTACTCACACGAATTGTTGCGGAAATTCTTTGTTAGTGATATCATTACGTTAGTTGGTTTATTTTGTTTCAAAGTCAAAACCAAGAAGGTCATAGTTACTGTAAAGTTACTGGTTTTGGCAAGATACTCCTCAAAATATACAGATAAATATGGAAGATTTGTGGAAATTGGATACTGTCCATTGGTTAAAATGTTTGTCTGCTGTCTGTCCCTACCATAGTATTTTTTCTCATGTATTTATTTATATATTACATGGAATCCTATATAAGAGTGCCGTCCATAAATTACGAATTTCGTGATATTTTGACCCCCGGCCTTTTCACAGCTGGTCACATTTGTGAGATTACCCCCCTGCCGTCACATAATTTTTGCAATTTTACATCTAGAAATTATTAAATAAGAACAGCTGTTCCGAAAGTTTAGTTTTATTTCCATTACAATTATGTTTTTTTACAAAAAGCGTTGGAAATATTTTGATTTTTTTATACATTTCAAATTTCGCGTTTTAATTCGAAGATATATTAAATTTTGAAATGTGACGTCACGAAACATAGGACCCCTGCCACCCCTTGTCACACAATGTCACACTTCGTCGATCCCCTCCCCCCTTTACGTGTGACGTAATTTATGGATGGCCCCTAATTGGCCTTTTCTTTTTTATATATCTACTTTTAAAATACTTATGATATTTTTCTGTATAGATGATGGTTTTCTAAATAAATAAAACCAAAAATGTGATATAACGTAACTATTTTCCATTTTTATGGTAATTATGCTTCAAAACAGAGATAAAATACCAAACCGAGGCGTTGGTCGTTAGCGGCACAAATGGAGCAATGGCGAAATAGCCACAAGAAAACAATTTAGCGATGCGATGCGAGGGAAACTGGGCGTAGAGATGTGGGGGCATGTCCGGAGGTGCAAAAACATTCTGTGAATGCGACAGCTGACCCTGCACCCACAGGGCTGGACTTGGAACAATCAAATAGCCATTTTAATTTAAACTGTCAGTTCATTCTAATTATAAGCACGCTGAACTGACTAGCTGTTGGTAAGCAATTTTTTCAACAAAGGTTATGTATTCTACGCAAACGTATGAGTAAATTTCACATTGTTTAATCAGTCAACCCTCAAAAAAGGACAATAACTAATTCACAACTACATGGAAATTAGGAATAATCACGGTGCTCAAGCAGCTATGTAATAGGAAATTGTTGGAAACTCCACATTTCTCTGTATTTAATGTGTCATGTCGATATTTTGTACATTTTCGTAACGACGACGGTTTACATAAGGTTGTTTAATATATTAGCTTGCAAAATTGGGCGTCTAAGTCTGGCCCCATCCGACGGGTATTAATGGCTAAAGCAATTAAAGTAGTAAACAGCAGGTGCAGTGAGACGCTGCGGTGGCGCCCGCGCGCCCTCTCGAACAAACAAAATAGTGTGGGAAGCAACCACGCTTACCTACTAGCAAAGTGATATTACATATGGTATTATAGTTGAGGTAGCTAAGAAATATAAACAGGTTTTATCATAATCGAATTGGAATCGTTCACTTCTGAACATAGGCATCTCATTTTATTGTTGGCTGAAACTTTTGAGAAGGTTTTTGTCAAATTCGCAATTATAAACAAGGTGGGTGAAGCTTTTCAATTACAGTAAACAAAATCTTATTAGGAAAATCGGAATGTTTTCTCTGTTAAAGGAAATGGAGAGGTCTTTTTTATATCTCTTCTAGTAAAACAGTTCAACGGAGGCAAAAAATGATTAGCTCTTTACTTTTTGTTCGTCTCTCTTCTTTACCATGTATCACAAACTTAAGAAAGTAAATATAAACGGAACTAGTCGGGTAATTCCGCTGGGCTTTCGAACTGTGTGTGCGGCGTGTAATGTGATACTGTTTGTGCAAGGAAATAATCTCTTAAAGTAAACAAGCGTTGCACTTTATTTGAACCGATGTGTACGTGCACTGACTGCATTTGCTGTGTACCACCGTAATAAAGTTTAACTGAGATCACGGCTTATTTATTTTATTAATATTAAATTTATTAGCTTTCTTGGCATTAAAATAACTACTATTTATCCGAATCAGAAGGCTGACTGAGACTTGGTAATGTAATTTTAGATGTTTTTTTTATTTATTTATTTTAGTTCTCTTTTTAACATCTAAGGTCACAATCAACAATAACATGTATTACAATTACATATAAATATTTATATTTTTTTAATTGTAATGCCGTGCAGTCAATATGAAGATGTAAGACAGTCAAGTCCAGTCCACATTTGCACTTATTTTTATCAGAATTAGTCATTAAATTATGTATGTGTGTCCAATACGCAATCTGGTAATTATTACTTGATCTTTCAGCGGCTGAACAAAATAGGTGGTTTATCAAAAAGAAATATTTCTTACACCAAATAGTTTACTTGTATTTTCCGTCTTCCAATAATGATCACAATGATTTTTTATTTTATGTTTGAAGTTTTTTTTTATTCAGCTGGAGTCGTTTTTTTATACCACTAAGTTGGCAAACGATCATTCGACCCGCCTGATGGTAAGCAGTTACCGTAACCTATGGACGCTTGTAGCACCAGGGGTATCACTCGCGCGTTGCCGACCCTGAAGAAATCTCTTCACACTCTTTTTGAAGAACCCCATGCTGTACTCTATTGGGAAAACACGCCGGGGAGCTCATTCCCCAGTCTGAGCGTCCGCGGAAGAAAACTCCTTAGAGCCCGCGCTTCGATTTTATTGTATTGCAGATATCGTTTTCATTCGTCGCATTATTAGCATCACCATCAGTTTTGATGGACTCTAAAATCGCTAATAAAATTCAAGTGTGCATAAATATGTGGCTATATTATGACCATTCAAGAAATAGGTATAAGAATTTTATCAAAGAACTCTCAGGCCTTGGTAATATTTTTCTATGTCAATTAGTCTAACAATCAGTGGATTGAGCTAGCAACAATGACGTGGGGAGCACCTAATACGTTGTGAACTTGTGATGGTATACTAGTTGCTTTTTATTCGTCTATTGTTTAATTCAATGACTTGATAGATAATTTAGATAACATATTTTCATAGTAAGTAAAAATACATTGAAATTGTATTTTTGCAATTTTACAAAAATTTTGAGCTCTTTTAGTTTTGAATCTGACTTTCCATAACTCTAGTTAATGGATGTTTTTTACAAAATTTCATTGATATTTATTCTTTGATATCTAAAATGATAATATACTTCGTGTTGTAAGGAACTGGAAGTCCTATATTTTATGTGGCTTTTAAGCCAGATATAGTTTACTTTACCTTCTGATATGTACTCATGTAAAGGGCAATTTTAGTATTAGAATTTTCTCAAAGAAAATAATATTCATGTTTTTATTAAATCTTATAGAGATAATGAAACTGCATGATAAGCACAGGCAGTTGATATGGTCTGATATCAGTCAATGTGTTCTAAATGTATGCATCGAAACATGTAATATTAATCGGTCACTTATCAGCAAGATATCATCATTTGTCATCGATAAACGACAGTTTAAAGAAATTTATCAAAAGTGTATTATACTTAATTAAAAAGTAAAGATAATATAATTGAAAATGTTTCATAATGCAAAAGGGCAAAGATATTCATAGGTAGGTACGTCCAGACGGGCGCGCTAATTTCTCTGTTATCCGGAATAACGCCCGGATACCGGATATACGTCAGAGCTTACAATCGCATCCCTACATTTTACCTGAGGCGAGATACTTTACGGTTACAATAAAAATTCTATGTGTAATAAGGCGTGGGTACAAGGTATTAAGACATATTTTTCGTGTACCAAATTTTCCCTATTATCAGGAAATATGCTTAAGATAATGAGGATTTATATTTATAAGGGCATTTTATAGGTATGTTCATTTTTGTAAATTTGGCTGAGATATGTTCATCTATTTTTAACCGACTTCAAAAAAAGGAGGAGGTTCTCAATTCGAATGTATGTTTTTTTTTTTTTTTTTTTTTATGTTTGTTACCTCATAACTCCGTCATTTATTAACCGATTTGGATAATTCTTTTTTTATTTGAAAGGGTACGCTTCCCGTTTGGTCCCATTGTCATCAGATCAGGATTTGATTACTTCTTAGTGTACTTTGAAGTCGGTTTATGGTTTTTGTAAAACAGTCCAATTATCTTTAGTATATTTTAGGTAAAATATAATTATTTTTCATGAGGTTAAGATATATTGATTATCTACAAATATTATGAGAGCACATAAGTGAGTCTGTATGTCTGTTTATTACGTTATCACAGCTAAACTACTAAATAGAATTCGACAAAAATTGCCAACAGATAGTTTGGACATAGGATGCGTTTTTCGAGAATGCGTTAGTCAATAGAATTTATTTAGAAAATATCGCAGCGTAGCAAAAGCGAACCAGTTACAAGATGGGAAAATCATTCATTAGAAGGAAAAAACGCATGTTAAAGTTGAGAAAATTAGCACTAGTTTGTACCCATCACTTGACAGACATGACAAGGTGTTCGCACGTACGTAGCGAACGTAGAAAGAAAATGTACACTAAACTGCATTATTGCCTCGCAATAAAAACGGGTAGAAGCTGGGAGTTAATTTTTCGTGTGGTATGGCACGTGCCACCCGGATTTATATCCGGACCGTGCCCGGGTATGGCTGACAATAAAAACGTCCCACTGACCGTTTGGTATACATAAACTTTTTAAACGATAGCGATCTGTGCGTTTGTCAATGTTTTGGTAACTCTGTCAGGAGTAATGTGACATCATTAATCAGATGTTGGTTTTGTGTATCACGCAACAGTGTATACAAAGCTTTGGTAATGAACCGAATTGGAAAAAAAGCTGTAATATTAAAAGATCTTCCACAAAAAAAAAACCTTGCTGAGTTTCTTGCCGGAGTCTTCTGAACCGGTGGTAAATTCAACTGTATGTACCAATTTAACGTTCATAAGTGCCTTACTAGGGCCTAAACTGAATAAATGACTTTTTGATTTTGATTTTGAACCATAACGGGAAAAATCATGAATTGAATTGAGGAAAGCATATTTTTGTTTCTTAAATGGGAACATATTCTATACATATTCATGGCATGTTGTAAAATTAACACAACTACACACTTAACACATTACACATGCAAGCTACAATTCCATTTCCAATGAAACTACGAAATTGTTGCTCTTTGATCGCGTTTTAGTAAAGGTTTTTTTTGCTACAAAACTGTAGTCATTGAGTCGGCTCTTTGGTACTTTACTTAGGTACCTATCTACAGTAAATATCTGCCCACACTAAGCGTGCCTCTTCGAAAATCTTTGCATCTTTACCTTTACCTAAATTTCAAGGTACTAGAATACTTCGGCCATAGTTGTATAGGGTGCGTCGGTAATGAAGTTAGACAGTTACGTCGTGAAGTAGCTCTCCCTTTTACGTTCAACGCGTTTACGGCCACTAAACTTGACTTACAGTTAACGTCCAGTAAACGCTTCCGAACTGTTCACTTCAATTATGTGCACTTGAGAGTATTTTAACACAAACATACTGTGCAATAAAATAAACATTTTCTGAGTAAATACTCAATCACTTAATACTCAATACTTTACTTGGTTAGCAACTAGATGATAGCAAAATAATTACATATCTACCTAAAGATAATTATGATAAGTATGTAAATATGTACGGCTTATCAACTGCACTAAAAAAGTGGTGATAAGAATTAAAAGGGTTGAATGAAATATACATTCCATTTACCATTTTTATAAATAAATAAAAATGGGTTCATAGTTCATTCATAGTTTCTTATGAGCTAAAAGGTAAATGAAACGTTAGGAAGATGTCTTTTCCAAACTGGAGAAGAGACCGCATGAAATGGAGTTGACTCGAGAAGCTCCAAGTTAGGCCCCGGACATTTCCTACAGATTTGATGTGCTAACAATGCAAAGAATAGAGATCAACCATGTGAATTACAATGTATTTTGTTAGCAACAGAATGGGTATCTTTATCGATCTGTCAGTAGAAACTCCTGCATTATTATTCCCGTAGAAAACCATTCTCCTTACCCGTAGGGTCCCGAGGGAGGCCGCCGCCGCCGGTCTCCGGCATAGCTGCATGCGATGGACCCTGGATACTCGATACTGACTTATCATCCTATATCCTATTACGTTTTAGGTACAAGCATTTTGCCGAAGACGAGAACTTGCTTCTCAACTTATTAAATTGATGCGGATAACTTACGATACGTGTAATTTGTTGGGCAAATTATGTTAGATGCTGAAGCGCTGGGATACTTATATTTTATATTCATATTAATTTATTTATTGCAACAAGTACACATACATTTTAAAGGTTTAAAAGTAGTGACATACATGCACCCTGTATTACAATTATAAGTTACCATAGATGGTAGAAAATAACTTAGTAGGTACATATCTAATATTAATTTAATATATTATATATTATTACTATTTATATTATCATTATATGAGAATGTATAATAATGTATGTAATACAAAACCACTTTATTGCTTCCGAAACTTCAAAATATATTTAAAACAAATATTTCTCCTTGGAAGCTTACCCGGGAATTGAATTTAGTCCCTCTCCGAGTATTAACCCTTTCGTCCATCGGTGATTTAAAAAGCAACCGATATTATTTGCCAGGCATAAATTACCCTAGCTCATTCGAATATAGATTTAAAATTATGTTCATAACGTCATTTACATATTCTATTATTTACTTCGTCGTTCGTATAATATATAGGTAAGCGCGATTTTACAATTCCAGGAATAATATATTTTGGGTCAATTGGGTAAGTACAAGTATTGATAATGTCACAATGCAGACTACCGAACCGTATGGACTCAAGCGTTTCGCAAATAGAGCTTTTTAATAAAACCTTAAAACGACTGATCAAAAGATGTCGCCCAGAGGAATCGTAATTGAGGTCACAAAGAGGCTGAAAAAGAAATGGAGAGATCTATCCAAAGAGTAATGTAACTATATAGTTATACCTAGTTATTTATTTTTCAACACACTCGCTCGTAAAGTGACATTTATTGCAAAATACAAGTCTGTTTTTTCCTCGCAAGTGTGTTGAAAAGCGTCGTATGACTGCGTGTGCATTGAGTATTACACTCTCGGCTCCCAAATCTTAATAGGTACCGCCTGGAGTGTTAATAACCAACTTTGCACACATGTATCATAATGTACTATTATGTTCCGTAATAATGTTCATTTATTCAGTCGAAAATAGTATTAGGTATAGATTCTAAAACAACTATTAAATGTTACAGGAATATACATAAATTGTAAATTTTTGTAACAATAAAAGCTATTTTGGACAATTATTGTAGGTATCACTGATTTTTATACTCGAAAAATTCAAACTTTAGTTAATCTACTTATCTAAATATGTAAATCAGAAAACACAAAAATATTAGTTTTGTAACAGAGCGTCAAAAATAATTCAATACACAACAATATAGAAAAATACCATCGTAATGAACAGGCGTACATTCTTGTCTTTATTTCAGTTCTAGATTCAATACGAAACCGGGTAAAACAAAATCAAGAACCGGGAGTTGCCAATTGGCAAATGTTTGTCGTATTGGTTGGTGCGGAGTATGTACGCTTGGCCGTCGTGATCTGCACTCGAATGCATCGAAAGGGATGCACAATGCATACAAAGTGAACTTCGGATCCAGTCAGCCGTGATTTTTCCTTCCTCCAGTATATCCTGCCTCCAGATTGTTATACCGACGGATGTGACAAAGACTGATTCATTCGGAGATTTGAATAGTGAATGTGATTCTATTCGATTGTATTGTTTTAAGGTAGTTATTAATTTGTTTGGCTTGAATATTATTTCATAAAATTGGGCCACTGGGAAGATATTAGGTTTCACGGCAACTCAAATAAAATATCAGTTTCAAAATAAAAGGTATTCCGTAGGGGATATTTTACCTTGATACGTGTCTTTCACTCAAGCTTTTCAAATAAAACGCTCTGGAATTTTCAATATCACATATTTCTTTGCCTAAGAACACGAATATAGCTAAGTCATATTTTTTCCTAATAAGTCTTTCAGAAAACGGAATAAATAAATTTTAACTGAAGCATGGAATTATTATATATAGGTTACCTCGATATAATTTGACTCATCATCGGTCAAATGTCGGACAACTTAAGGCAAGCTTCTCAGAACACAGGTATTCATTAAACTATTCATCGACGGTTCACTTAACACCGGTAAAACTTGTTTCACTTAAAATGTTTTAACAAAGTTGCGAATAAAAATGCATCGTTCATTCTTCGTTTATTTCAAAACTTGCTCTTTTTAAATACTTCCGATGAAATTCTGTTAATGTTTATTTTTTCTACTTGAAAACATTTCATGCTTTCGTAATTTTCCTTTAATGAATTATACATATGCAAATTTTTCAATTGCGTTGCTTCTTACTTTTCTTAGTGCAAAATAATATACCTCAATATTTTTGGAATAAATGAGTATCATATCCAAACGTTGTAATATTTTCGTATTTTCATATTTTTTCTCATATAAACTTACAATTTACTCGATCGAAGGAGTGTTACAAATTATAAAAATAAATATTTTTCTAGTTCAAATTCAAATTCAAAAAGCATTTATTCAATTTAGGCCCTGATAAGGCACTTATGAACGTTAAGAAAAAGGACTCTACATTCCGATTTCGTATTTGATAAAATACTCTGGTATACTTCCTTATCAGTTATTCCCTCTCATCTCTGTTCTTGACGCAATGGATCAGCAAAATAATATGATCCACAATTTTACACACACAAGACAGTCTATTAAATCGGCTTTTCTCATACGAACTTAGCCGATACATAGATATCCAACACTTGAATTGTTAAACTGTACTGTACCTACTGTAAAATCATTTACCACATTGAATGTAATAAAGCGAGCAGATGGCGTAAATCCTTTTATTCCATTTATCGATGAAATAAATAAGTTTACAGAATTGGCCCACTTTCCGCTTATTGCTGTCGAGAGTACAGCATTGATTTTTGCATTTTATTCCTGGCCAGATGCATTTAGATTTCCATTTCCTTCTGTAATTAAATAGGATAAGTTTATTTAAATAGCCTAGAGCGCTGCGTTTCGCATCAAATCTTTGAGAGTGTTATATAATATTTTTCTTGGACTACTGAAATTGAATAATAGTTGAATACATGTCAAATGACATTTATTCACGGACATTTATTGACGGGCCAGTTGGCGCAGTTGGTTAAGGTTCACCTTACGCGCTGCAGGTCGTGGGTTCGATTCCCACACAGGACATGCATTTGTGTGCATGAACATGTCTGTATGTCCTGAGTCTGGGTGTAATTATGTATATTAAGTATGTATTTACAAACAAAAAGTAGTATATGTATTATATCAGTTATCTGGTTTCCATAGTACAAGCTCTGCTTAGTTTGGGATCAGATGACCGTGTGTGACGAATATCCCAGGATATTTATTTATTTTATTTTATTTGCCTGTTTTATTGAACACTGCAAATGTTCATAAATTGATTGGAAAATGGGTAATCAGTCAATGTCTTCGATTTAACGTATATAGGTATATAAAAAAACCTAAACCACAAAAACGTACAAAAAACCTCATTACGTGGAGTAAACCAGTATACCCATAATTCATTTTGTTGTTTTTAAAACCATGAAATAAGGATATGCAGCTTTCATTATAATGTAGCGAATTGTGTCCTCAAAGACAAAGTGCATTTTATATCACTTTGAGTTGTATAATGAGGTGAGCTGAAGTGTGAGCTTTCGGGATAACGGTTTGAATTATTTAATGTTAAAACTGTTATAATCTATAACACTAGATACACAAAGCTGTTTGTGAATCGTCTCTAATTTCATTACATTTGGCACATAGCGCCTATCTACCGAATGGCGCCAGCTTATCGCTATACATAATCATAAAACAAAAGTCTGTCTATCTACGCTCGTGTATTTTCTCTATAACAAATCTTTTCAATAGATTTGGTATTTGTTTTATGTAAAATAACCAATCTATGATGATGAATATTGTTGAGGTCGGATAAAACTATATTCGATGAATGAAACTGCCAGTGCGTGCGAGTTATCTGTGATATTGATTAATTGCTCCGAAAAGTTAAAGCAATTACTTGGATTGTATATTAGTTTTTAAATCGATAAGACTTGAGGTCGGGTTATAATTATGCTATAAAATAGTAAAATACGTTATTTATTTGAATTACACTCATGGTAGGCCACTTGTGAACAGAACGGAGGGCTCCCTAACTTTTGATTTCATTTAATTTTTAGCGTCGAAAGACCAAATAGGTTAGCTGACGACATTGAACGGTTTGCAGGAAAAAGTTCGATGAGATCTGCTCACCACTGAGAAGAATGGTGCAAGAGGAGACTTATCGCTAGTAGTACGGATTACAATCGTAATAACCTGTCAATAAAAAAGAAAATACAAGTGTTGAATCTGTTTTTGTAGAACAGACTTCCATTTATTGACTTTTCTAGAGTTGGCGTTGCCAGATACTAAGTTAATTTGTTTAGTACCCGCCTAATTAGTGATCGAGTTAGATATGCAAATTTATAAACAATTACTTCATACCAACCTACATAGATGTCTACATACTAGAATATAACTAATTAGCATAATATATTATATACTTTTAATTACTAGAACTGAACAATTGCGTAGCTACGACCAATTAAGAAAGAGATTGCGTTGAATTCTAAAACATAAATATTTCGCAAGCTAAGAAATATTGAATTATATTTATTCAAAAGGCATTGCATTTTTTTAATAATTTTAAGTTCAAAGAATTCAGTAAGTACTTCACAGACAGTATATTGATAAATGATTGACGATATGAGAATGGAGAGATTCATACGGGGATTGCTTGATTTATTTAATTTCATAATACTTAGACTTGGGTAAACTAAAATAAAGTAAACAGTTGAACACAAAGTGTGTTTCGCAATATTGAACCTGTGCGTGTGTCTGTTTATAACTTATTCAAAGACAATGGCCCGAACGCAACAAATTTATTTTTAACAATGTCGTGATTTAAGTTAATGTGAATATGTTCGATGCGGTCAATTTTACAAATTGATCAACAAATTGAGTTTTCGACAATAAAATGGACGTAATATTGTTTCAAATAACATTGGAATTGCATCATTTGTGCTATTGTTGTTGGGTTGTATCAAACGGTTCTATTATTGATACAATGTTACAACAGTGAGAACTATTAGGTCAACTTAGATTTAACTATAGATATGTAATGTATGTATAATAAATAATGCTATTTATATAAATATTTACCGGGAACTTTTTACAAATTAATATTTCTCTAAAACCGACTGGTATTTTATTCAATCAAAATCCATTCACCCACTGGCCACTCTAATCGAACAACATAATTCCACTCTAAAATTCAGCGTTGTTACGATGTTTTTTCATTTTTTGTTGTTCGCTTATATCCGGCGCTTAGCAAAGTTTTGATACCACGTGCAGATAATTGTTTAATGTAAGTTATACTGCAGTGTTGGTATCTGACCTAATAATAACGCGAGTAAATGGAAAGCAAGGCGTGGCAGGGCCAGACCGGTTTCGTAGTCAAGTATCCTTGTGTTAGCAGTAAGGTGATCTAGTTGTTCGACACTTGAGGTAGTTTGTGCAAGTACGACAGAATGCGGACGCTGCCCACACCCTGCCATCGGCGTTTGCGTACCAGGAAGTCGGCGAAGACTAGTTTTTTAATTTTTGTTAGATGTTATGAAAGGTATCCTTTTTCTGAAGTGTTTTTTATTGCTTGGGTTATAAATAAAATAAAAAATGAGGATTTAATTTCGGGGATGCAATTTTTATAATTTTATTTATGAATAAATAAATAAAAATACTTTATAAATGTAGGTATGACTAAATTTATTTACAAGTTCAGTTTTCAGGAACTGACGCACTTTCCGCAAACCCTACTCTCTCTACAAATAACGAGCGGCATAAATGTATACCTGTCCATTAATACACAATATCACAGCAAACAACAATTCAAGAAATGCTTTCGAAGCGACCGAGTACGCATTCCGCGGCCCCTCGATGACTCGGCGATACGCTAATTGATGCGTGCTTTTTACAATGTTCCGAGCTTTACAAATCGCCGAGGCTTTATATAAATTAGATTTAAACTTTGTGGAAGGAGTAGGTGTAACCGTCGGGCGCTCTGTTGAGGCTGAACTTGCCTGGCGGGAAGAAACGGGTGGGCGGCGGCGTCGTGGGCTCGTAATATTGTTGGTTGTTAGATTGGACCGGTGCCGAGTATTGCTGAGTGTTCAGGCCACTGTACTGCGCTTGCTGTACGCCCGGGTATATATTGTTTGTTTGGTATTGTGGCTCGGGTTCTGGCTGGTATTGTGGCTGAGCCTGATATTGCTGCCGAGGCTGAGATTGATATTGCTGTTGAGGTTGAGACTGGTACTGGGGTTGGGGTTGGTACTGCTGTTGGGGTGCTACGTAGTTCTCCTGCTCGTACAACTCAGGGTGGTATTGGCCATCATCTTCATTGGGTTTACCGCCATAGTTGCGGGCGGGTGCAGGTGCAGTATATTGCTGAGGGGCACTGTATTGTTGTGTTTTGTAATCCGGAGAGTTGTACCTCGGGTCGGGCGTGTATCCCGGAGTAGGCGCGGCTGATTGAGGTGCAGTAGGAATGTGGTCACCGCTCGCTTGGAAACCGTTCTTTCCAGCGACATAGTTCACAGTTTTCCTTTGACCACTGGGGTCGATGTAAGAGTAGCTGCCTCTCCTGTTGCCGTCAGCGTCAGTTTCTTCTTTAAAGTTGATACCATCCTCCTGCTGGTAAGCAGCACCGAAAGCACCGTTTCCACTGAGATACCGTGCCTCCTGCAGGATCGCCGCTGTTTTGGGATCACCGGCATATTTGGGAACGCGTCTCCCTCCTTCTTGCTGTTGGCACGACGCGGCCACGATCACAAAGGTGAATATAACGAGCCTAAACATTTTGATAATTCAAAACGTACACTGCTCGCGTGAAAGTAACAAAGTGTGTCGTTGCGGGCGGGTGAACTTATTTTATACGGCTGGTGGAGGCCTTGACGTGTATTGGAAGGGCTTACGGGTGCGACCGCGAAAATCTTACGCATTCATTGCTCCTTCTCACATCGGGTGCATGGCACACATCAGGGAAGTGGCATTAAGGTGAAGATTGCAGGTGTCGTCCATTGGAACTTGATCGTTGGCCCTGCGTAAATGTCAACGAGTTGGCTATCAATTTTATACGAGGCCTGATGAATATTTAAATGGTGATTTGAGCCTATGCGATTAGCTCATATATTTTTCATGGGTGGTTTAATTTGAGGTAACGTAAATGAAATAGTTTACTGATGACGATTTTTGTTAGAACTATGACACATTTTAGGTGTAACTATTAGTTATATTTGATTTATTTTAGTGAGTTACACATTGAGGCAGTTATATAAAACTGATTTGCTCGTGAGAACATTTGCTTCGAAAAAGCTTCATGCTGAGATTACAAGGATATTTGTAAGAATTATTTGAAACTTTGAAAGCTCAAGATTTGTTCTTATACTGTAGCGTTAAAATAGAATTTTAAGGCAGCGAATAGGTGGCAAAAAAATTACTGCTAGCCTAGTCATATAAATAAATAAATAAAAACAAGTAAAATGTGGGTAAATCAATTAAATTTGAAGATAATATAAAACGATAATATTGTAGATGTATCTTTGATAAAATTGAGATTTTGTTGGTGTTTATTGACTTTAAATGTAATACTTTCTTATTACCTACCGAGATGTTAATCGATGACACAAAACTACAATTGAGACACGTGAGAGGAACTTATAATTTAAGTATGACTGCGAGTACTGATGGTAGATAACTCAGCATGACCCAGCATCTGGTTACCTCATGTTAATGCGTGTATGCCATAAATAATACATTTGCACCTTTCCTCCATGGACATAAAAGGTAAGTTTATGATCTGTAACATCCATAAAAACTACTTGTAAAAACCGCATGCATTTATATAGGAATGCCTCCGGGAATATATTTTTAGGCATGTTAAATTTTTTGCTATAAACGTCAATCAGTTCGTTCCGTTAGGTGATTTTTGGTAGGTACCTTGCTGATATTCCCTATTGCCTTCAACGGTTATTAGCTCTTCAAGCGAGTCGTCCACTTCCCTCCAATATGGCGAGGCGGGCGATCGCTGCCACACGAGTCATACTTACTTGTGAACAGGTGCTGCTCGTGGGGGCTGGTCTGCTAAGCTTGCTATTTACTTATTAAATAACTATTTAGTATAGTTTTGTTTAAATTACACTAAAATTGTTTTACGTTGTTGCATCTCTTAATATGTTTATAATAAGCTGTAATAAATAAAAGGAGTGTACGAATAAAAAAATAAAAATCTATTAATTGAGTATTTTCAGTGAGATCAGAATGTAGATAAATGATGTTATTTAACGAATCTAAGCTTGTTTTGAAAAGAGTAATTGCTGAGTTTATTGCCGGCTCTTAGCAAATCAATCTTCCGAACCAATATTAGAATCAGACTATTCATAAATGCCTGCGAAGGTCTATTTTAATAAATCATTTTGTATTTAGAAGTTCATTACCTTACAGTCGTCCCTGGGTGGTAGACTGCGATTATTCTTCAGTCCTAAGTAATAAAAATAACGATGATTATGATTTTTAACAAGGTGCGAAATCTTTTGTTATGTAAAATATTCAATTTAAATCTGTGTTAAGATCTAAGCATTACAAACTGATTCTCACAGTGGATTGTGTCCTTACGTAATGCTACTTTGTCGGTGCCATGTTGCTAGTTATTTCTTTATTACTGCTTTGTTCTAAGTTTTTTTAATTTGTTTGTTACGGGGGCAATGCTCACATGATTTACAATGCACTTTGATTTCGTCAACAAAATAAGATATGGAGCTGATTTTTTGCAACATTAGTTCTCTCGCATAATTATGAAAGTCTATGTCTGTTTGTTTGTGTGTTTGTTTCGATAATTTTGTAAAATACTGTTGCCTGAACAAAAAAAACTGTATATGAAGATAGATATAGAATTCTAGGACATTACTACGCGGCCATTTATTGACCCCAAAGCAGACAGAGCTTAATAAAATTTTAGGTAATTAAAACCTTAAGTAGGCTACATTTCCGACAAGACACATGGATACCGACCTTGTACGTCTGGTGCTTGCTTATTACTTATGTAACTGGTCCAATGTAACTTGAGATACCTACTGTAACTATTTACTTATAAAGATACCAAACTATTTCATACATACTTAATTGTATTTCACATTTAGCTTTACTCTTCTTTGAAGACAACTCTAGATAAAAAAAACGTATAATATTATTTATCAATCGAATAACGGCTGATTTGGACGAAATATTTCGCATGGAAGTAGTTAGATATCTTGATTATCTTTGGAAAATTATTAGTTCTTTATAAAAGCAGTTGAAAACGCAGGGTGAATGGTTGTTTCGATAGTAAAGCTACATAAGTTCTTTTAATAGCACAGGTGTTTCTTCATTTATTATTATGTCTTTCGGATTGCGTGTCAGTAGCACAATATATTGAGAAGTAATGTCTATAATCACCAATTACCACGCTTTTGATGAGCGCATATTTTTGCGCACTCTTAACGGTATTGCTTTATTGAGGTATTTTGCTTAAAACGAAAGGACATTAGCAATAGGTATCTGGCAGATTGCCAATGAATTGCCAACCCTCCTCCGAATTCACGCCTTTTTGAAGAACTCCAGATCGTAGCACTGAAGGAAAATCGTACCTAATGAGGACCAATTAACCCTAATAGTCCGCGATAAGAACGTATACGAACGATCAGACAGGATCAATGCGTGAACGATCGGAGTGGCGCGAGGATATGAAGATGAGCTCTGCATCATCGGCGAGCGTAATATACCAACGCACGTATATTTAAGTGTAGCTTAAATGGATAAACGAGTTAAACTAATTCGGATTATTCACTTTCATGGAATCAAGGCAATGCTCAAATAACTATCGCAACTATAGCATTACCTGAAATATGAATCACTAAAACCTAATTCATTTCCATTCACTCAGGTAGGTACCGATAGGATATCCGTTTGGTACATTATAGCGAAAAAAATATTTCAGTTTCATGTCTGGAAGGCCGGAAAAAAAAAGTGTGTCGGCAATGACAGTGGTCACTTTGTTTCATGATGATGACGATGAGATGGCAATTACTTTCCTTAGAAGGTGACAGAGAGGACTATTATGATGTACGAGTAACCTTGTAACTTTTGAAAGGCCTATGTAGGTACATATTATGTATTAGCTTAGTCAGACTCCGGTAAAACTATATATAGGTAGGTAGCTATGGCTAGGTATGTACTAAAATGTACTGTGTGTGAATGTGGTCACACAATGGCACGACTAATTTATTTAGCAAACGATTTCGATTAATTCACATCCCGCAAAACACCCCCGTTGCATGAGCAAAGAAAAATCACACCAATCATTGTGTGTGTAAGGTATAATTTCAAACAATTTATTAAAAGTAATACCTACTTACGTAAATATTTTTTATCTACATCGGTACGAAATAATTGTAATCAATATAAATCTATGGCAGCATACATAATTACACATTACAGACAGTTCTGCAAAGGTCACTGGTTGCCCGCAATCAAGGTCAAGCAGTCGATTCGGTAAGTTATGCGTCAAAGAATGCTGCCTATTCAATTTGTCACATTTATACGGTAGTTTTGACATCAGTTCACGGTAAGATGGATTCATACACGAATTCTTGTCGTAATATTAGAATCTCTAAAAACTTCTAAGATAAAAAATAAATTTATTTCTCTACCTATATCACAATAAAGAAAAATCAGGCTCTATGATACAGACAGATAAAATTAATCAATTTTTACTTATTAATCTCGCAAGGATTGCAGATAGTGAGATCGATGACCAGAGGAAGGTAGGAAGTGGTTAAACGCGGAAAGTGAGAGCCCGGAAGTGATCGCACCACAGAAATAAATCTAAATATATACCGCAAGTCCCTCCATCCGTATGAAAACCAAGCGTGTATCTTTTTATGTACCTACCATAATGCCACAAGATTGATTTAGTTAGGCTGGCATTAGATTTTTAACGTGAAAATGAAGCTATTATATTTTTATGTAAACACATCCCTCGCTACATATCTCTGGTGGACATGCAGCCTTATGCGAGTTCCCTGCCCGCGCGAAACAGTTTCAAAAGAAGAACTTTCGACCCCATTTTTGCATAGATTTTAACACGCGAAGTACATACACTCGCGGCATCTATTTAGATGTATATCTGTGGAGCGCACCAAGTTGGGTATGTCCAACATTGAATATCTACAGGTTGATGATACAATACCGCTTTAACAAGCACTAGGTAACTAGTACTTTACTTACAAGACTGTGATAATAACCGTTTATTAAATGTACGCTAGTATTACATAATATTATGGCAACAGCTGGTATAGTTTCGACTCATATAGAACGCAATGAGGAAAAACAGCACCGGAAAATTGCCTAATAAAAACACTTACAAAATACAATAAAAGGTAAATAAAGATGCATATATGTTTAATCTATTTATTTAAATGTATTTTAATAATTACTTACCAAAAATCTAATAAACAAATAATGTAATCAAAATAATAGGGAATATGCACAATTTATCTTTATTTACTTAATGGAGCTAAACAAACGAGTTTGCGTATAAATACCAAACCAGATAATAATTAAGGGAACTTTATGTTTTTTATTTATATGGAGTGATCAATTTGTGACGTCAAAATACATTCTGCCATAGTAATTCGTTTGAGGTAAGCTATACCGTTTCAACGTATACAATTACGTCACGCGACTATATAAATACCAAGTGTATCTTAGTAATTAGGTACTACAGACAGTTCGAATTAAATGCAGTAGGTAACCCACGGGTTGAAACGTCTCGCTGACGAGCGTATTAGGTTATATTCGAAGCTAAATATGTTGTATTTTGATGATATTTTTTTTTACAATTTGATAATTAGAAATTGGGAGAGGAAAGCCATCCCCACTTCCTCCACTTCATGCATCTTCTTCGGCTTAATTGACATTTAAAGATAGTATTAACATTAGTCCAACTGTTTGGGAACTACAGTGACACAAAAGCAGACACACATACAGACAAAAGCCAAACGCAGGCTTTGAATAAAACGAGGCTCAGTTAAAAATACTGAACTTTGGCCATTTATAATCGCGTACCTAATTTATTGTTTCCGGCAATAAATAACAGGAATAATGCACAATAGTTACTTAAAAATATTTCCAAAAGACTAGTGCTGAGTATATAGGAGTATACATGCAAAAATTATGCAACAATCTTAGGCAATTCTTGCCTTAAGAGGACTCAATTCGTCATACTTTTCATACAAAACCTCTGTACTTATTATGGCGTTGTTAAACATTTTTCGTTAGATGTTTTGAACAAATTAGTATCTTGTGCACTATATCTAGCCGTGTATCTAGGCGTAATTTAAAAAGAGTGTGAAACAAATTCAGTCAAAGCCTCCGAAAAACAGCGTTTTTGCCTGAACTTTGGCCTTATCTAATGTACCTATAAATTGTAAAAGTAAAGAAAACATTTAGATACCAGGCTTGCAAATGTATTGGAGATTCTAAATAACTAACTTTTTTTTCACAAACTGGTAAGATTTTTTCACAAGAAGTATACTCCTGGAACAAGTTTTATGAATGTGAAATCATGAATGACGACATAGCGAAGCGGCCGCGAGTGATCAGCGGAATTTACCGACTGATAACCGACGGCTCTGATGCTGTCTCTCATTTTTCGCAGTCAAACATTACGTTGGATGAAACAACAAGCTTTTAGACTATGCTTGCGTTGAAGTTGCGCCGGCCACAGAGGGCCACCTTAATAGTTACATTATATCGTTTATGCTTATTCCGAGAATAGTGATCAATATCAATTCACAGTAGTACTTATACACATATACTTATACGTAGTAGTACACTTATTAAATTGGATATAACCATCTATTATTTTGTTTCAGGTGCTGCCGTATTTTGGGCCATCGTAACACCATCGATCTGGATTCGTATACATTTATAGCCATAGCGCTATAAATTCATCCTCTTAAGAACTGCATAGGTTATACAAGAGAATGGATATTGGTACCAAACATTTAAATTGGAATAAATCAACACGTAAATATAGCGAAAATGAAAAAAACCTGTTGTGTGCATGACGAGGAAGATATTTCATCCTAATAATTCAAATTAAACTATAGGCAAAAAGAACCACTTTAATAACGCATCTTAGGAACCACCTTTGGACATGTTCGCATGAAGAGACAAGATTTATCATCATCGCTTCAAGTAATCCTTGGACGCGAGCAGAGCGTTCCTTGCATCTGAACTGTTTTGGCGTACATGCGCGCGGGTCGCGTGATGCACGGTTAGTGCGCGTGCACAGGTCTCTTTCATAGGGTACCCGAGATAACCATGATTTTAAAATTAAATATATAAGTAACAAGAAAATAAACGTAAGGAATAAAACATTTTCTAAGGTCGTGACGTATGTAACGACAGTTTTATGCTAGGAAATTATTTGAGCATAAGTCCGCAGTAGAGACTGAGCGAGCTTTGTTCAATTTGCTTATCGTCTGGAAAAATAGAAGCCCAAACAAGCTACCGTTGTTCGGTGAAAGAGCCCTTTGCTATAAAAGCGAGTGTTAGTTTTGCTCCTCTTCCGAAATAAGTTTTTGTGTGGCCCGCGCACTTCAGCCTCACCGAAGCGCTTTCTTTGATTAATTATCTACACTGAGTCGCACTGTCCAATTTGGGCTTATTTCTTTTGTTTCCGGACAAAAATACGTCGGAGGAAGCTATAAAACTTTTCTATTTAATTGACAATGTTTCTGGGATTTACTTTTTTATGTATATGTTTTAAAATTATGATTTATTTAATAGCATTATCCAAGCAATGCAATTCATATTAATCTTAGACTCTACCAATTTCCATTACAATTCAAATCTTAAATAGAAATTCATCGAGCTTTTCTTGTTATAAATCTTAAGGGCTTGGGATTTATCTATCTATACAATACCCTAAAATGGTACGAGAAATAGTCCAAGGTAGCTTTATTCTTTAGGAATTGATTGAGCAATGAATGAAAAAGGTTGTTTCTATCAATTCAATTATATAAAATGCCTAGGTACACTATATTTCTGACCTTATAACCTTGAAGTTATAAGAAGACTACTAAACTATAGTAGTCTTTTGCAACTGCATACGGTCACTCTAAGTAGTAAAGAAGAAATTCAACTTCCCTTTAGTGAAATTCAACTTGTTGAAAATCGTGCTGAGCAAAAGCGAGTACTTATACATCCATTTCAAATAGTACATCCCTACGAGTATTTTTATGTTGGAGCAGTTACTTTTATTTCGTTACTATTTCACAATAAACTCACAGAAAAGCTCGTGAGTGTATGCAATAACTGTAACTCCAGAACTTGGAAGGAAAAAAGTTAATGTAGGTGCGAATACATGTGAATAGATGGACGTACCTATTCCTCAGTAAAAGAAAAGGTCCCGCCTTATGTGAGGTATCTACTGTACTTCTCGACTGGTCCATTTATTTTGCGTTGGAAATAAACTCTCTAACGTGTGTTTGGACGCTTCTTTATATAACCTGTTTGTACGTACATTTGATATTAGATATGTGGAGAGAAGAAATAAAGAGTATTTTGGGCCATTTTCCCTTAAGAGTGCATGGTAAATTTGCAAATCAACGTTAAGGAAAATATGAAAATTTGAGTAACGTGGATTTTCAATTTATGTATGAATCACCTCCTTCGGTCAATGTATTGGCACTTTATTGCACTGAAATATCACAAGTTTTGCTGAATTCAAACTATGTTAGAGATTTGTATATTATATTTTATCATTTGCGTAATTCTCGAGCACAGAAACATGATTTTTGACGGCAATATTAATCTCATTCTCATAAGTATGTAAGATATTTTTTTTATGATAACATCACATACGAACATGAGTATAGCGTCATGAGTACTCACGAGCGAGCTGGAAAGTTACTTCCCAGTCCATTGTTTGTTTGTTGCCTTCTTTCTTGGAGGGAAACAGCGAATGGAGATTAATTTATTACGTCGCTGAGGAAACATGGAAAGCGGTGGAAAGCTCTCTATTAAGACGAGCGGGCGGGGAATAGGACGATTAATTATGATTTCTTTTAACGCCAGGCGGACGCTGCTAGCCGTCGAGCGCTCAGGCCAATTGCGTATTCCGATTGCTGATAGCATTTAGAGGTTTAGAGCCCCTAAGTCTCAGGAGAGACTATGCCTCCTTATGTGTGTTCTACCACTTGTACAAAGGACAGTGTTTTGTAGAATTGTTCAAGCTGACCCTTCCGCGGACGCTCAGACTGTAGAATGAGCTCCCCGCCGTGGTTTTCCCAATGGAGTACAGCATGGGGTTCTTCAAAAGCGGTGTGATTTCAGCAGGGTTGGCAACGCGCGCGTGATACCGTTGGTGTTGCAAGCGTCCAAATGCTACGGTAACCGCTTACCATCAGGCGGGCCGTATAGTTGTTTGCCACCTTAGTGGTATATAAAAAGCATTTTCTTTAATTTATTAAATAAAGTACAATAAAAATTAAATAATTTTTATTTGCGCTTATACGCTGAATAATTTCTTTTTAGTCCTGAACTAAATGTGTTTTTAAAAACCAATACATGTTTTTTTTAGAATGAGCTTTATTTAATTAAAAACTTGGCCGAAAGTCTTGTCTAACAGATGAACCAGGGACTGCCCATTGGAATATACATCGATTTCCATCAAGATACCTAATTGAAACTCATATCTCAAGAGTTGTCCGCAAAACGTCATCATCATTCCTTATAATTACTTTTTCACAACTGTGATCAGTCTTAATATTAGTACCATCAAATTGCGTATCTATTCAGTGCATTCGCTGGCCTATTCAGATACTTTTTATCAGATTTTAGCATACATTTTTAAGATTCTCAGCATACTTCCTTGCTACGGCTTATCGGAATTGTAGTACAACTTGTAGAATTTTATGCGGAATAAAATGTTTTCACTCACTCATTTGCTAAGAACCGAGTTGTTTCAAAAAGAGCAAGCATGTTTTCCACATTCAACATATTTCAGGTTGCAAGAACGTATCTACAGTAAAAAGTGAGACTGTATACGTAAGTAAATCCTATGAGACCCCTGAAGGGTCGCCATACTGGTACAAATGACCAGGAAATATGTGCCAGTATCTCCCGGTCTAGTAGGTCAGAGAGAGATGTGATGAGTTCGGTCTCATGCTATTTATTTAATTAAGTATCTTGAGAGGTCACCACTATCTGTATCTAGCTAGACAACTGAAGGGTCTTCATTGAATATTTAAGCGAGACGTAAAAGAGGTACATAACATACTCGGTGTCGGAGACTGAGTGGGCAGAACAACTAGGTATACCTGGGAGCTAAGATTTTCAAGTATTCATGTGAAATACGTGAAGATAAATAAAACACAAAAATATGCATAATATAAACAAAAAAAGATCGTATATTCCGTTTTTTAGTCCCGTACCCAATTGGCCATTATTTATAGCCGAATGACTGTTTGTCACAGAGCTGTATCTTTTTAGATGTAATAGGTAAGTAGTGGAGCTAAAGGGAAAAAATTATAAGTCCGTGCTAAGACCTGTCTTAATGTATGGTTCGGAATGTTAGGCAGTAAAGAAGACGGTTGAAAGAAGATTGCATGCAGCTGAGATGAGGATGTTGAGATGGATGTGTGGAGTGACAAGAATGGATAAGATAAGGAATGAGTGTATTAGGGGAAGTTTGAAAGTAGCGCCAGTGACTGAAAAGTTGAGAGGGAATCATTTAGCGTGGTATGGACATGTTATGAGGAGAAATGAAAGCCACGTCGCTAAAAGAGCTATGAATATGAAAGTGGATGGATTTACGAGAAGAGGAACACCGAAAAAGAGATGGATGGATTATGTGAAATGATATGTGTGAGAAAGGAGTGGATGCTGGTAAGGAAACCATAGCACGGTGGTAGGGTACTTTGTAGTACCCACCAGGCTGGCTACCACCCTCACGTTGGAAATCTGTGGCCAAACACCTATCGGTGTGTTCCGAAAGCTGCACTTGAGAGGAGAGCACATCATGACTTCCCATGGAGAGATTGCGGTCAATCATAGGCCTATACACAGTTAACAATAAATTAAAATACTATGGCTTCTAGGATGAAACAGTTTTTGAATAGAACTAAGTTTTCAAACTTAGCGTATATGAAATTATTTTTTTTTTAATTTCCGTGTTACCGGCCAAATTTACTTTTGTGTTAAAACAAACGGGAATATTAAAAATTACAACAAGTAGAAACACATTCATTAAAAATATGGTGTCCATAAATTGTTTATAGGCACAGGTCATGGGTTCGATTCCCTCCCAAGACAAACATTTGTATGCTTGAACATAACCACGGATCACTAGAAATTATTTACTACAAATGCTACTTTTTATCCCGGATACGCGACTGAAACCGCGTGGCGCGTGGGTATGAAATAATTATAAAAAAAAAAACGTTACTTGAAATATAATTAAGGACGGAGATTATTGATGATTAAATCGGACCTAACATCAAAATTTTATCAATTAATTCCACATAATCTGATATTCACTCAACCTATAAATAGGTAGTAAAAATGTGGAGTGTATTGATAAGTGTCCATATTGCACGCAATGAAGTTCACGGTTTTGGCTCTGTTCGCTCTGGCGACTCTCGCCTATGCGAGAAACATCGACCAGGTCGAATACCTTGACGACAACACAGCCTATGGTTATAATACCAGATATGGTATCCCATTAGCCGAGAAGATCCGCCAAGCTGAAGAGGAGTATGCAAACAACCCATCATCTAGGATTGTCGGTGGTTCTGCCGCTCGTCTTGGTGACTTCCCCTTCCAGGTTGGAAACATCTTTG
Source organism: Polyploca ridens (assembly GCA_951394255.1). NCBI lineage: Eukaryota > Metazoa > Arthropoda > Insecta > Lepidoptera > Drepanidae > Polyploca > Polyploca ridens. The sequence goes on from OX596257.1 coordinate 8,708,065, forward strand.
TTAAGGAATATTTAAAACAAAATACCTATATTGTTTTAATTTTTTTTGTATTCTATTCCCTCACTTTAATTGTTCTTTTAGGCTGGACTTCTCGGTCACTTCTCATCTGGCCAAGGTGTTTGTGGTGGTTCTCTTGTCCGTGCTAACAGAGTTCTCACTGCTGCTCACTGTTGGTTTGATGGAGTGAACCAAGCGCAGAGGTTCACGGTTGTTCTTGGATCTATCACCCTTTTCAGCGGTGGCACCAGAATGGACTCAAATAGCGTTGCAATGCACCCTAACTGGAATCCGCAATTAATCCGCAATGACGTTGCTATGATCTACATGCCATCTAATGCACCTTTGTCAAGTAAGTATTAACATAAGCTAATATATTTATTGCCTAGACAATTTTATGATTTTTGCACGGTGGTAGGGTACTTTGTAGTACCCATCTGGCTGGCTACCACACTTTGAAAAGTTGAAAATCTGTCGCTAAGCAACTATGTGTATTCCGACAGCTGTATTTGAGAGCCAGTTCCTGCTAGGTGTGCTTACCACCTTGAAGATGTGGCTACATCTTCACTTACCATGGCGAGATTGTGGTCAATGGCAGGATTAAACAGAGTAAAAAAAAAACAAAAATATAAAGCGACGCATGCTGATATGGCGGATTTTTTTCAGACAACATCGCTCTCATCGCACTACCTTCTGGTAATGAACTCACCAACCTCCATGTTGGTGCAACCGCTACTGCTTCCGGATTCGGTCTAACCCGTGATGGTGAGTAAAATATTGAATAGCTACTCACTGGCCCTGATTCTGTTGTTCACAACTAAACTAATTTTAATCTCACTATGTCTCTTTCTAACAAAGAACATAAGAAAAGGATGTAAGAAATTTAGTCCTGTCAAATTAGTCCAATGCTTGTTTTCAATATAAATTTAGTCGCCATCTATCGCGGTTACGCCTAAATACACGCAAAATAAGACATGTTCTATCCTTTTTCAATAATGCTCGTAAGACAGAGATGAGATGTGACTAAAATTAGTTTAGTGCGATTTACAACAGAATCGGCACCAATATCTCCTTTAAAAGAAATTATCCCCTTAATAAATTCTACACTATTTTATCATGGTGCACATTCACAAACCATTTGACAATAAATACTTGATCTTTTGCTCGCAGAATATTTTTACAAGTTGTTTGTTTTTGAACAGGTGGTAGCATCGCCGCTAATCAATTCTTGTCTACCGTCTCCATGCCTATTATCACCAACGCCCAGTGCAGCCTGTCGTTCCCTGTCATCATCCAGGCTTCAAACTTGTGCACTAACACGGCTGGTGGAAGGAGCACCTGTCAGGGTGACTCTGGTGGTCCCCTCACTGTGATTTCGAACAACAGGCGTCTCTTGGTATGTATCATGTTCGGTATCCATTTGTTAATGAGAATGAGAAGAAAACATAAAATGCAAAGCGAGATATACTCTTAGATAGTAGTAATAACTAGCACGCTTCCAAAATAAGTAGGTGTATCTAATCATAGGTCGATCTCTATATACCTAATGATAATTTTTTAAAATTATATTTGTCAGGAATATGCTATTACTCAAAGAAACAAGATAGAATTTGTACAAAATAATTATAATATTAATATAGAAGTTGGGATCCTTGGTGCCAAAGGAATAACTTGAGAAATTTACGCGAGCTCAAAAATATTTTTTTATATTGTACCTGAGTATTTTATTTTATTTGAAAAGTATATTTTTATAAGTTCTGCTTAAAATCCAAAGTGAGACAACTAGTCTCCAATATGCATTGGGCTAGCGTGGGGACTACAGACCATTCCCTCTCGCCTAAGAGAGCAGGCCTATGGCCATTAGTGGGACATATACAACGTGTAATTGAGTACGCTGAAAATCTCGAAGTTTGTTAAAATTTAACTGAGTACAACGTGACGATTTTTACTGATAGGGCCCCATCAAAAGAATTTTCCACGGGCCCCAGATGGTATAGTTACGCCACTGGCAAGAGAATCGCAAGACACGTTGTTTCAGCCAATCAACAAGCAACGTCTAGTAGAAACTTATACATGGAGTAATAAGTAACAATGCTATTTTAATGAAGTTGCTATTTCTAATTAACGTGGTGTTATAACTATTTAACACAATTTAAACAGTTTGTAAAAGGTGATACTGATGTAAGTTTCATATTTCCTTTTCCAAAGGTGGGAGTTGTCTCCTTCGGATCTGCCAGAGGTTGTCAAATTGGTGCACCAGCTGCCTTCGCAAGAGTTTCTTCTTTCATGCCGTTTATCCAAAGCCATATGTAAACAGTTAATTAAACGATACATAATCAAAGAATAAAGTATTTTTGTTACGTCATAGTTCGTTATTTATAATAAATACTCGATACGCGATGTAAGTACTTAACCATTAGATAGCAATATTACAAACAATAAAACTGTAAAAAAATGAGCTATGTCACTTGAAATAACTAATAACTTATTAATATATAATGAACACGCCATTATCTCGCTGACTGTACCTTTTTCAAAAATCTGTAAATGCCGATTACCATAAATCAAAATTTAAATGACAGTCACATACAGACGGTAGCTGCCCTTACTGACCCGTCTAAAATTTCCACCCTGTATTTACCAACTTAACGTTCATAAGTGCCTTACCAGTGCCTAAACTAAAACTAAACTAAAGAGAGGAAGGGCATAACGGGTTGTCCCGTTCGAAATTCGGAGTAGCCCGACTGGGGAAGTACCTCCACCTTACAGAATATCGCAGCCAAATAACGCTGCTTAATGTGGTGTTGTGTTCCTGCGGTGAGTAAGGTCGCCAGAACTCCATGAGGAAGCGCTGTGCTGGCAGTGTTTGGGGACCAGCGGTGTCGTACCACCGTTGTGTTGTGCAGGCGCGGCGTGTTGTTGCGGCGGTCAGGGAGACCCGGTGAAACAGCTGCCCGCTGGCTGCCCGCAGGTTGTAGGGGTCCCGAGCCCAGGGATCACTTAATCTCCGCCCTGGGAGGCTGACCCGCCGCCTCGCGCATAATCCATGGTATAGTTGGTCGTGCCGGAGGAGGAGACCGGAGTGGACCCGGCCAACTGTATCATGGGGGGACCGGGGGCCCTTCCGGCTGCCGCACCAACAAACCGCATCACCTATCCAGCACTCGCTCGGTGAATAACATTGCACTTTGTCCCTTTCGCTGCTGGCACAGCGATTCCTCTTAATATCTTATCAATCCCTTTTTAATGGCAAGGAAAAAGAAAAAAAGAAATAGTTCCTCAGCGGCCTCCCCGTCCACACTTTCGATGGATTTTTGCAACATCAGGGGACTTCACGCTAATATCAATGCAGTCCACCAACATCTCGAGACTGCACAGCCGACCCTGCTATTTCTAATGGAGACGCAAATATCCTGCCCTGATGATACATCGTATTTACACTACCCCGGGTACAAGTTGGAGCACAATTTTGTGCGCCGTGTCGGGGTATGTATGTACGTCAGGGAGGATATTTGCTGTCGCCGTCTCCATGGCCTAGAAGACCGGGACCTGTCGATTTTGTGGGCGCGCGTAGATCACGGTGGCCACACCAAAGTTTACGCGTGCCTTTACAGGTCCCACAGCGGTGACGCGGACACAATCCGGTTATTTGAGCACCTGCAATCGACGACTGACAAAGTACTGGGGCAGTACCCCTCCGCGGAGTTAGTGTTATTAGGAGACTTCATCGCTCACCACGTTGAGTGGCTTAGTTCTCGGTCCACTGACTTTGCGGGGAGGACTGCTCACGACTTTGCCCTGGCCTATGGCTTCTCACAACTGGTTCTTTCTCCTACGAGAATCCCAGATATTGAGAGCCATACAAGTTCCTTACTGGACCTTCTGCTGACTACGCGACCGGAAAACTATGCAGTGACAGTGGATGCGCCACTTGGCTCATCGGACCACTGTCTCATCCGGACGCAGGTGCCTTGTGCGCGGCCCGTTTCGCTCCGTTCACCCGGGCGTCGTCGCGTGTGGCACTATAAGTCAGCAGACTGGGATGGATTGCGTGAATTCTACGCAACGTACCCGTGGAGGCAGCTTTGCTTCGCATCAGATGATCCTGACACCTGTGCAGCTGCCGTCGCTGAGACGATACTGGCGGGAATGGAATGTTATATCCCAAACCCGCAAGTGGCTGCAGGGGTGAAGAAACGACCGTGGTTTAATCGGCCCTGCAAAGATGCTAGACAAAATAAGCAGACTTTGTATGAGGCTTGGACCACGGCCGGAACTAATCAGGATCCCAACTTCTCTGATGCGAAACGCAAATTTAACGCTGCCTCGAGGTTCAGTAAGCGAATGACTGCTAGGGCTAAGTTCGATTTCGTCGGTAGGTTTGGTGAGAGGCTGACTAGCCTTCCCTCTGGAAGTCGCGCTTTCTGGTCTCTTGCCAAAGCTGCTGAAGGAAACTTTTGCCAGTCGTCCTTGCCACCACTCCGTAAGCCGGACGGAAACTTGGCCTATAGTGCAAAGGAGAAAGCTGACCTTTTGGGCTCTCTCTTTGCCTCGAACTCGACTTTGGATGACGGGGGCGCCACACCGCCTACCATCGCGCAGTGTGCTAGCTCCATGCCGGAGATAAGCATTACCCAACGGGAGGTCCGGCGGAAACTGCTTTCTCTGGACATCCATAAGTCGAGTGGGCCAGACGGCATACCGGCAGTGGTTCTGAAGCGGTGTGCTCCTGAATTGTGTCCAGTATTGACGCGTCTTTTCGCACTTTCCTACACCAAAAAGGAAGTACCGTCTTCGCGGAAGACTGCCCACGTGCACCCAGTACCCAAAAAGGGCAACAGATCAGACCCGACGATTTACAGGCCTATCGCCATCACCTCCCTTCTCTCAAAAGTCATGGAGCGTGTGATCAACACGCAGCTTTTGAGATACCTGGAGGATCACGAGTTGTTGAGCGACCGACAATATGGCTTCCGCCACAGTCGCTCAGCTGGTGACCTCCTTGTGTATCTCACGCACCGTTGGTCACTCGCCATCGAGAGTCAAGGTGAGGCTTTGGAAGTGAGCCTAGATATGGCGAAGGCGTTCGATCGGGTCTGGCACAGGGGTCTTCTTACGAAGTTACCAGCATACGGGCTTCCCGAGGGATTATGCAAGTGGATCGCCAGCTTTCTGTCCAGCAGATGCATAAGAGCCGTCGTCGATGGTAGCTGCTCCGATAGCATGGACATAAATGCTGGCGTCCCGCAAGGCTCTGTGTTGTCCCCAACACTGTTCCTACTGCATATCAATGATATGCTGTCTATTGACGGCATTCATTGCTATGCGGACGACAGTACAGGGGACGCTTATTACACGGGCCGTGCAAATATCCCTCGTTCCGAGGTGGAGGAAAGCCGCGAACGGCTGATGTCTGAAATCGAGAGTACATTAACTAGTGTCTCCGATTGGGGTCGACTAAACCTAGTCCATTTCAACCCCACCAAGACTCAAGCCTGCGCGTTCACCGCTAAGAAAACCCCATGGTCTGTGGCTCCACAATTCCAGAATACCTCCTTGAACATCAGTCAAAGCATCGGGATCCTTGGCGTCGACATTTCTAGCGACGTTTTGTTCCGAAGTCACTTGGAAGACAAGGTTAAGCTGGCATCCAAAAAGCTCGGAGTGCTCAACAGAGCGAGGCAGTACTTCACATCGGGGCAAAGGCTACAACTTTATAAGTCACAAGTCCGGCCTCATATGGAGTACTGCTGTCACCTATGGGCGGGAGTACCTGGATACCAGCTTGGGCCTTTAGACTCGGTTCAGCGACGTGCCATCAGAATTGTTGACGATCCCGAGCTCACAAGCGGTTTAGAGCCCCTTAGTCTGAGGAGAGACTTTGTGTGTTCTACCGCTTGTACAACGGAGAGTGTTCTAAAGAATTTTTCGACTTGTTGCCCACTGCTACCTTCTACCATCGCAACTCTCGCCATCGACTCCAGTCCATCCTCACATTTTGAAACCAGAATTGTTTCGAACTGTGCGGGCTCAAAGGAGCTTTCTTCCGCGGACGGTCAGATTGTGGAATGAGCTCCCCGCCGTGGTTTTCCCAATGGAGTACAGCATGGGGTTTTTCAAAAAGGGCGTGAAGAGATTTCTTCAGGGTCAACGCGCGAGTGATGCCCCTGGTGTTGCAAGCGTCCATAGGCTACGGTAACTGCTTACCATCAGGCGGGCTGTACGCTTGTTTGCCACCTTAGTGGTATAAAAAAAAAAAAAAAACTGATAAATTGCTTTTTGATTTTGAATATCAATGATAATAAAAATAACTGTTATAGCAAATATAAGCAATAAAAACCAAGACAACCATAGTCAAGTCGAATGCCATGACAAAATTCAGCTCATGTTTTCTTTCAGCATTTTTCTCTCAGACCTGTAATTCAGAATTTGCCCATACTGGCTAGAAAAAATAATTCACTCTGTATACATAAGTATATCATTGTGTTCCGACTTCCGACACCTGTACTTGAGGACCCTTCTAGTTAGACCACTTACCATGGTCAGAGTGTGGCCAATCACAAAAATAAATTATATAGGTAATATAATTAAAAGAAATCATTGGTTATAAAAATCGTTCGATCATTCATAATTATTAAACTGAACTTAATCTGATAAATGGGTTATCATACTTATATGATATTAATTATGTATTTTAGATGATAAGAAGGTACTTACATAAGGAGTTCTATAGTCTGAAAAATATACCTAAGAAGTTCAGTATAAAAATGAAAACTCTTTTTCTAAAAAAAAATTTTCCATATTCGTTTACATTTATATTTTATTTTTTAAATCCTTTAGGGCTGCGTTTGTAAAATCTAAAATAATGAAATCAGTTAGAACGTGTATATAAAGTCTAAATTGAATGATAAATGTTGTAATCTTTACAAAATTATCACGATAATGGCACAAAAGCCGGTAATTAATCTTTTAAAAGAAGAATCAATTAATTGTTGTATTCCTTGTTGCACTGTTGTCATAAGCCTGTTATATACAGGATGTTTTGGTCGGCGACAAGCGACCCAGGAGCGGTAGTACATAATATATATTCCCCAAAAATGGACTTAATTCCATTAAATACTGTAAATATGTTGAGAAATACCGTATTCAATTTGAAATAAAATTACCGCAAAGTATGGTTACTAGGCACGTGCACAGACTACAGCTAGGCGCAAGCCGCCATCGCCCCACCCCTTTACTCCCTCGCACTCCCGTTAAGCTTATTACATGATTTTCAAAAAAAAAAAAAAAATATTTTTATTATTAAAAAAAAATATATATTTTTTTAATATTTTTTTTAGCACCAGTATCATTTGTATTATCGACCCTGAGTCGCTCGTCACTGACCAAAACAACGACCTGTATATATATTGTTGGTTATTATTGGTGGGGATGGTGGCGAACGAATCAACCATCGATCATGAGACTACAGGTTTAAATCTGCCCGTAGAGGTAAAAACTTGCGTACGCGCATTTAGAACTACCACCGCTTATTGATGAAAGGTAACATACGTAGTGAGGTTACATGCAAGAAGAAAAATTCTACTCGTTAAGTAGACAATCGGCACTGAGCCCGCGTAGATTTGTGCACAGCTCTTGAGATATTGATGATGATGCCAATATAGAACTATCTGCCATATGGTCCCTTCTCATGTCCTCTGGAACACATCTAACAACAGTCTTACCTTATTCTCTTCAGGCATTGTTTAATCCTAAATCTCATCTGATTATTGACATATGAAGACAAAGCTGTGGTTGGCATCCAAACAAACGTACGTAACTTATTACGGCACGCACGACAAGTCATCCTGCCTGTAATAAGTGATCCACAGTAATTGTGCAAATGAATCGTCATACAATTCATCTAATTACTCAGGCGTAACATTCCAATTATCTGAGCAGAAAGGCACCCAGGGTGCTTAAGACGCTCGGCACCCGACGCCCGACGCCCGGCACCCCTGTCACACGAAAGAGACGCCACCAAATATTGATTTACGCTCCTCGATACAGAAATGGAATAAATTGGAATATTAATTTCGCATAACAATGGCAGCAAACAAATTAAAGTGTGCCAGATGTCTTCCGCAGATTCCCCCTTATTTCCATTTATATATACATAGTTTATTTATTTATTTTAATCGACGTAATTTTTCGTTTCTTTTTGTTGTTAAGACCGTGATATGTCAGTACTCGTCCCTCCAATTAAACGATTACTCCGAATATCTCGATTACTCGAAGAAGTTGGAATAGATTTGGTTTAATCTATTAAAGCAAAGTAAGCGAGGATATATTTGACCGGCTCCAACTAATTATACTGTGCAGCATATCCCAAAGGACACAGTTACTGGCATCATTAGTGTATATCCTGGATTATATACCTACACTACATTTACATCTGGCGTAAAATCAGTATTCAAAGAATAATCAACCATCCAATTACTCCTTTCATTAACACTGAAATGTGGCATCAGATTGTGTGTAAAATACGAATGTAATCTAAATCTGTTTGACCAAATTAATTCGACGTCAAAGCCTTATACGTTACATAATTTCCACGATAAACTTCGGTAAACGAAACCGTGAATGTTAATTAGTAAGGTAAAAAGCGGGGTAATAACGGTTGGACACGAGAAATAATTACATTATCTCATAGTAGACGTGTAAGTAGAAATGTGTTTACACATGCCAGGCTTGCGTGCCAAACGAAGCGAGGTGCCTTCCCTTAATATCGCAATGAATTTCTTGTCTTCAGAATAACTAAGTGTTGGTTAGATCATTTACATTTTTATGGTATAATGAAGTGTGTTCTCAGCTCGTGTAACGCTATAGACGTAGATATAGTTTTGAACTAATTGAGAACTATTGTAAGCGGATTTAAGTGTCTTATCTACATAGATAAACATTTTTGACGATAAGAAATCCCTTTAAGTTATTTCATTTATTTATTTATGTTATTTTCCACAACTAGCCAAGATTTATTAGTTGATATTAAATAGCTTGACACAGATCATTATTATAGCTGTAGATTATAATCTATAGGCTATAATATAGCCTACAAATCTATCAGCCAATGGAAACTAAACTTTTTTGTGCTTTGTAACTTAGTAGATAAATCTCGGTGTTACTAAATCCCAAATACTAATGGATTGTATGCCAGCTAAGTGTAGTCTGTGCCAGTTGGACTGGTGCCTATACATACTTGACAAGCTCCAAGCCAAGATAATCTACTAAACTGAACCGAACACCATCCCAGTCTTGGGTTTGATCGTAACTAACGTGCCTAACATTAAATTATCTGTGTTGCGCAGCCGCCAAAAGTATCTATTATACATGACATGCCAAATGTATTGTACCGACAAAATATTTAATACCTATCAGAGCTTGCTTTGATTGCATTATTCTAGTATTAAGAAATAAATTAATAAAGATTTTATAGCAACATGAAAAATTTACAAGTTTTCTTACTCTGTAATTTAATTGTTTTCAATTAATTAATCAAATATTTGTTAAACTTAATCTTTCAACAATAAATATATCATATTTCGTTTAGCTAACGGATCGCAAATAGGCAAAGCTCCAAAGCGTAGTTGTACAATATTCACGTATGAAACTCTATGAAAATAATAAAAAAATAGATGTGCGACGTCGACGCCCGCGCCCGTGCATTCGACATCCGCATTTTACTTGCAAATTGCTTATATCCATCGATATCGCGATGCCAACGGTCCGCCTCATAGCTACACATGATAAATAATATGAGTAGGTACGCATCATACCTTTTCTTTATTTGTTCATAAATTGTTATAAAGTGGATTTCTGAATCCCAAGTCCTTCTCTGGGAAGGCTTAGGAATAGGAGTTTTAGAAAGGGTGCCATATTAGTAAGCCTCCGTCCGTCCGTCTGTCAGTGGGCTGTATCTCATGAACCGTAATAGGTAAACAGTTAACATTTTCACAAAGGTGTAATCTATTGCCGCTATTACAACAAAAACAAAAATGAAATAAAATTAAAAGCTTTAGCATGCAAGAAATGTCTTTACCGTGTCTTTACGGAACCCTTCTCGTTTGCGATTCCGACTCGCTTTTGGCTGGTTTCATTTAAAATACATAAAGGTATTCACTATTTAAACGGAAAGTGATACTTTTCATACAGCAGAGTCCTCTTCTTGAAAGAATCACTGTGTTTCGGGAGTTGCACTTGAGAGCCAGTTGCCTTTTGGCCTTTGTTATAATAAGCAACACACAACCTCCTGGATTTGCTAATTTGTATGTGCGTTGATGGCTTTTTACCAACAGGTGGGCCATCTGCTTGCTTGTCAGCCTTATGACATAAAAAATATGTGTTTTTAGGAACTATATCAATAAAAACAATGTTTTCACATAAATCTTTACTAGAAATCCCTTATCATGTCAAGGTGTTCAGTATTTTATTTATTCTATTAGATGTTTAAGTTTGAATTTCCTCGCTGTCAGAGCGAGGGAGGGAGCGGACGCGTGTCGTGCCGTGCGTACAATCGAAATTTTCTTATTCAGTTATTTCTTGAGAAGTGTTTGGGATTTCCTTTTGGGAGGAAGTTTTAAGCCCGCAGTAAATTATTCCATCGACAGGTGAGGCCGTAAAGGCAAGATTTACGCCTACGGGCACACCGGGTGAACCTCCCCTTTGATAAGATGTATATTACCTAGCGAATAACGCTGCCTACAAGTATCCGATGGGGATTGACCTACCGCTACAAACTTTCCTTGATGCAATAAATTGGAAAACTTTATACTTTAACTATCACTGACATACACATCGGTACAGGTTAACCAAATTTGGTGGAATATATTAAAATATAAAAAAACCTTTAAATAATATTATTATATTCTTCTTTGACCATTTCCATGAATTAAGAGTGTGCCTTCAATGTGGCATTATTCTGATAATTTGATCGGAACATTTAAGAGTAATCGGGATACAATACAAAACTGCACTATTTCGTTGTTTTCGATTCAAAAGCTAAGGATTACTTCCGTAAATTCGCCAGCCGTCATAAATTTCGTGTGAACATCCCAAACAGAAAAATGTTGGTGGAATAAAATACGAGTGGCATTATCGGATGTCGTGACGTCAGAAATATAGCATACTCACTGCGACTGCCGTATGCTTTTATTTCGCGCAATGAAATTCGTTTAAAACTTGGAGAGGATTCAAGTTGCTCAGTGCGGAGGTGCTGCCAGCGCAATCTTAATCATTGTTATCTAGCATTATTGCAGGAAGAAGTTTTCGCTCTAATACGAAATGTTATTGTTTGAAATATCAGCTTTTGATTTCTGAATATTTATCTTCTTTGACTACTAGGATTTGATTACATCATAGCACGTTCGTTTGCTAACGATCACTATCACCTCATTACTTTCAGAAATAGAGATTTTATTAAAAGCTAAAAATACGGCGTCAGCCGTGGGGTAACTAGATCAAAGCATCTGGAGATAACATTGCCGTCCTGCTTTGAGGTGCAGTCAACTTTCCTGTGAGCATGAAATTTGGAGCGTCGAGTGTACGAAGGTTGCTTTGAAAGGCTAAATTGAAGTTCGTTAAAACTAAGGAACCGTCGAAATTTGTGAAAGGTCGCATCGTTAATGTTCCAAAGTAAACTGGGGCGTGGCGAGCACGGGTCAGCTCTGCCAAAATCAAAGCTTCCCAACTTGTCCACTCGATTACCATAAACAAACGAGAAAGACGCTCCAGTGTTTTAATGACAATGTTTTAAAGCTTACGGCCACTAGCTTTTCTGATAAAGGGTCGGAAGCAATAAATTTGCGATGCTGGAACTGAATTACACGTTCGATTAAATTAATTTTTGAATATAATGTACATTTGGATTAAATTGAGTTACAATAATAAACCGAACGAACAATACATATTCAATTATTCTAGTTATAGCGCGCTTTCACACCCGAATTTTCCCGTAAGAATGAGTTATGATTCTAAAAATTAAACTTCTTATAATACCCAAATTTATTCGAGTAGACCATGATTATGACAATTATAATAATACGTACATCTATTTCAATATTGCCTAATCAAAAATAAGAATCACATCCCATATTCTGTTATATATTTTATGCTAAATCTTTCTGTTATCTCATCTCTGGTGGAGAATCTTAAAAGAATCGGCTCAAACCAAAGCGATCCGCCCGCAGCCCGTCTGATTTACATAAGCAGATAAGGGAGTTGGCGCTAATCCACTATTGTTTCAATTGCAAGACCATTCATTAGGGCTGGTCCGGGACGCCGCTCGTTATGCTAATGTACCGCCAATTGTAGCCCTCATAGCGCCATAATATTATATGTGACTGAAGGTTGGCAAACCTGCCCTTTGATCGAAAGTTGTAGAATAATCATCGGCTGGTATTTGATTCCGTAAAAATATTGCAGTAATCAATCACGCCCGGTTAAATTCTCGTTGCTCTTTTTATGTAGAGGTGCAGCAGGTTATGACTATGATAAAATTATTACTATAGGTTCTGTGCTAAAAAGCACAGTAGTAGTCGCTCTCATGTAGAATAACTTAGACATAATTTTAGTATGAATTTAATAATATTTTTTAATATATTTACATATAATACATAATTTGCAATCTTTCCTATAGGCGTCCCCTCCGCGAGCCAACGGGTTAAACTAACAAACTTTTTAGTGAATCAATATTGAATTGTCTAATAAAGTACTCGAGTAACACTTTTCGATAAATAATTATCATATTTATGAAATTTTACCGTTGATAAACTACATTATTATAGTGATGTGACAGCTCTATACTCGTATAACGTGTTGCGTGACAAAATCATGTGTCTTACGATCACTACGGCCGATATGTAGGTAATAATCACATCAATCAATGCTACGTGCGCTGATAACCAAACTGTAAGTAAACTTCCTAACTTCTTCTACCTAAAAAAGAGTCGAAATTTTGTTTGGAACTAATTTATTAGGTTAAGGAAAAACTTTTGGTAATGTAAGGCAAGTATTTCTTCTATATACATAGTTATGGATATCTTTGTTTCAGAGTTTGTGTTACTTAGAATCCATTAGCATAGTCTCGTTTATGTATAACTAGCTTCTGCTCCCCGGTTTTACTTGCGTTCCCGAAGGATAGTATCTCAGCGGGATGAAAAGTATTTTATGAGCTACGTGAACAAATTTTATTTCCGTTCCAAATTTCATTCAAATCCGTTCAGTGGTGTATATGTATATGATGGAGTCACTAACATCCAAATATTGGTAACGTTTGTAATAATTATTTAAATATGTAGTACTAGCTGCCCGGCGCGACTTCGTTCGCGTGGTGCTACCCTACCCTACTCTACTCTATCTAAACCATCCAAAAATGATCCGCCATTCATTGAATTCATTTGTTACAAAAAATGTGATAAATGAAGAACCGTTCGACCGATTTTGTGCAAACTTCTCATAAACCATCTACTAAACATTCCGAACAAAGCCTAAACATTTGGTTTGGATAGGTGAGTCCGTTGTTTAGTTATAAAATTACAACGAAAACTGGCATTGATTTTATATATTTAGATAAAAGAAAGTCTGCCAAACAGTTTGTGTCTCTGTTTGAGCCCTTATTTTTTTTGGGCTAGAATATAATTTGATGCGGTTTTTAACCGACTTCAAAAAAAGGAGGAGGTTCTAAATTCGGTTTTTTTTTAATGTTTGTTACCTCATACATAACTCTGTCATTTATTTACCGATTTGGAAAATTATGTTTTTATTTGAAAGAGTACACTTCCCGTTTGGTCGCATTGTCATTAGATCAGGATTTGATTACTTCTTAGTGTACTTTGAAGTCGGATTAAGTTTTTTGTAAAACAGTCCAATTATTATTAGTGCGGACGCAAGTAATCTAAACTTATTATAATCTATACATAAGCATACATACTTATATATTAGCATAGTATGCATTATATAAATAATAAAGCTGATGAGTTGGTTTGTCTGATCGTTTTATCGCAGGAACTACCAGTCTGATAAGAAGAAAATATTTTTGGGTCAAATAACCAAAACGTGCTTCAATAAACGTACTGAGGTTTCATCACAAACAACTTAAAAAAAGCTGTTTAATCATGAAATAAAATACAACATAATGAACAACAGCTTAGTTCTACTAAAGATTGTGTGCACTTGCAGTGTCGGACACTGTAGGATGGTATGACTGAGGAACCGACAGGAGGTAAGTATCTATATTTAATTTTTACACAGGCATTAACAAGCTCTTATAAACTGCATTGACCATGTTGGTATACCAATCAAGATGTCGGAATATGTCAACCAGGTTGACCCTCACTCCACTACTTACGACGACATAATAGAAACACAAATACTTGGTTCGCTTACCCAGCGGTTGACGTAAAGACAATACACGTATTCCGCTCTTCCACTAGACAGACAGAATTTATAGTTACTACCAGTCGAGTTGGTTGAAACGTTTCAATTGTATCAGCTTTGCAAACAAAAGCTCTCTTCATGCAAGGTGGATGATATGTAGGTCGGTAGATAAATGGCACAAACTTTGGAATTTAAAAAAAAATTGGGTCGATCTTCGGTTTGGTAGGTTCTTTATAGCAATGCGTGAGGAAATGTTGAAAATTTAATCGTATTGGAAGCTGGTACGACCGCATTATTGGTGGCGTCATATTGAGCTGACATAGAACGATTGGGTCAGCTTTCCGCCCGTACGCGTTTGGGTAAGGACCGTGCTCAGAGTTACCGTTACAAACTATTGTTCCTGATTTTGTATTTCCTTTATGGATATGTTTTGAATTGGTCGATATGTTTAGATGAAGTTAACCTTACCGACATTAGAATTATTTTATTTTACCTTATCCGATCGGGTTTTTATAGCAATAGAAATCAATTGTTATTTTTTAACTGCTGCTCAAAGAGTTTAAATAGGTGAGATGCATTAAACTAAAGAAAGGAAAGAGTTGTAAAAATTTAGAGGAAGGGGGTCCGTGTCGAGAAAATAAGCTGTAAGGAAAGCTTTCGAATTTATTCTCAGTTGAAGACTGACTCCCGAAGATGTAATAACATAATATGGAATGGGCTGGTTGTTTTTAATTTTTATGAAGTTCTCGATTATTATGTGCCTATCTAACCATCGCAATACCCCCTTATTCATAATAAAGTTGTCAAACGTTGATTAGCTAAAATTCCGTTATCTGAAATGTGACATTTGGTGATCGAAAGAGCGAGACGGGCCACACTGTTACACTAATTAAAAAGCGATTATGAATAAGAGGGTATCTCTATATTTTACTGAAAATACACCTTATATTAAGTCTTTACCTATGAAATTGCCGTTTTGTATGAAAAAATTTAAACGAATTTTTTTCATGTATTTTTTATTTGTATTAATCGAAGTAATCACCCATACAATCAATGCATCTTTGCCAACGCAGTGGCAGTTTATTGATGCCCTTCTTTAAAAAATCAACAAATTCTTCAAAGGCATTTTGTCTGCCTCTCGGGTATTGAATTTTTTTCCCGCCAAGAAGTTATCCAAATTCTGGAAAAAGAAACTTCCAACCCTAGTTCTTGCAACTTGGAGACCGTCTGCTGTGCAGTATGAGTTGCGCGTTATCGTGCAGGAGCAGCGGAGACGAGCGATTGACCAATGCTGGTTGGAGATGTGCCAGCTTCTCCATCATTGTGTTCAGTTCTTCACAGTACACATCTGCAGTAATGCTCACCCCGTTTGGTAAGAAGCTGTGATGAATCACACCGGCGCTAGACCACCAAACAGTGACCATTACTTTTCTAGGGGTAAGTTTTCGTTAAGGGCATTGTTTAAGTGCTGAACCAGGATCCAACCAACTTGCTGAGCGCTTGCGGTTATCAAACAGAATTCATTTTTCATCGCAGGCAACAATGCGGTTCAAAATTCCTTCATTTGTGTGTCTGTTGAGCAGTGCAAGGCACGTTTCGACGCGTACTTCGCGCTGGCGATCATTGAGTTCGTGGGGCACCCATTTGTCAAGCTTTTTTACCTTGCCAATTTGACGCAAATGGACCAATATTGTTTTGACGCTAACGTCGAAAGCTGCTGCTAATTCAGCCGTCGATTGTGTATCATCAGCTTCCACAATCGCCTTTAATTCGTCATTGTCGACCAAAGTCTTGGGACGACCGCGAGGTTCATTTTTCAGGTCGAAATTCCCAGAACGGAAGCGAGTAAACCAATAACAGGTGGTGCGTTGGTTTGTAGTGTTAGCTCCGTAAACGTCGTTGATGTTGCGTGCCGCTTGTGCCGCGTTGCTGCCACGACAGTAGTCATATTCCATATTTACTCGAATTTTTAACGTATCCATGATGACGAAAAAGATTGAAATGCGATGAAAATGTAACACTAATCAATAAACAAATGACTACTTTTGGAAAAAGAATTCCATGTTTTTAAAATAAAAATAATTTGAAATTAGAATTCTTAGCCAAACAAAAATTATTTTGATTTGAAATGGCCAGTACTGCAGAACGGCAATTTCATAGGTAAAGACCTATTATTTTGGATCTCGTTTATCTTATTTTGTCCTATTATCTATCATAGACAATTTCACACAGGCGAAATAGATTCACGGTTAAAAATCCAATTGTATGCGAGTAGTGAGAGCGGTCGGCAGCTGTGACCGCATTATATTGGCTTGGTCATATCGGTCGGACGGACGCGGGACGAACCGGGTCAACTGCCCGTTGGTTTGATGAAATACCCCAGCTTCTACAGAGCTCATTTTCAATACTGACACAAATGTAGTGCTTTAGTAATATCGGTTGGACATATTGTAGTCAGAACCACTAGTATTTGTCGCAAAGTTTGGACGAAGGTAAATTTTGGAATTGGTACGTTATGTAACAAGGTTTGGGTATTTGATGGTGCAGTTCTAAACAAAAACGATAGGAGATAAAACTTTAGTTCGTGTTCCGCGTGTTCCGGGCGGGACTAGTGACGATATTTGGACTTTACATGTCTTTAACTGTTTGGCTCTTTTAAAGTCCTAAACTGAATAAGATAGAGTATTGAAACTCATACATTCATCATCATCAGCCTATAATGTCCCACTGCTGAGCACAGGCCTCCTTTCACAAATGAAGGTGAAAGGGAATGGGCAATACTCCACCACGCGTGCCAACTGCGGATCGGTGGAGGTAGGCTAGTGGTCAACCTACTGTTGGAATTTTTCAAGCCGCCTAGGAGGCATCCAACTAGCTTAACGACTATCACAATTAAGTGATAACCGGGACCAACGGCTTTACGTGCCTTCCGAAGCACGGAAACGCTCGATTTGAAATACCACTAGGCGGTCACCCATCCAAGTACCGACCACGACAGGCGTAGCTTAACTTTGCCGATCGATTAAGAACGGCTAATCATGCTACACCACGAGCGTAAATTAAGACCTATAAAATCGGGGTAGAAAAAAAACATTTAAGCCTGTCACAGACGTAGCTATAATATATATTAATACTAGCAGACCCCCGCGGTTTCACCCGCGTACGGTTTGAATTTTTTTGCGCGGAATTCTTATTATTTTTCAAAAATAAAAGTAGCTAAGTGAGTCCTTAAAACAACAGAATTTTTTTTTAAAAATTCAATCCAATTTTATTCAAAAAAAGTTGAACTCACTTAAAAGCTTGGTGCAATGCAAAACTCTTTAAAATGGAATGTCAAATATAAAAGAATATCTAAATCAATAGCACTAAGGAGTATTGCTATCAACTTCGATGCAAATCACCCCGAAAAATCAAACACTGATATTTTTACTATTAAAACTAAAAACCAATATTATACACTAATAAATAAAACTCAAAGAATCTTATTTAATTATGATAACAACAAATGAAAAAGAAATTAAATTAACTACACTCAAAATATTCTAATGAAATAGTGAAAATGAACTTCCAAGCAAATTATACAGCAATCGCAAATATTCGCTAAGTAGGTAATCTAAGAGATTTCCAAGGAATTTTCGAAGGAAAATCAAGGCAAAGGTAAGTTGGCGTCACACGGCTTGTGTATTTTGCCATTTTCCAGTTATATTATAAGTTCTAGTCACAATAAATCACTTTCACATAGTCCTCAGTCAGTCACCGTCCATAATAATCATGTTTTAGTACAGTGGTGGTCATTGTACTAAACATTTTCACGGACTTCTTGAGACAACTTGAAAAGTCACGATATACATGATTCATTTCATTTCACATCACTGGTGCACATGGATTGATCTTTATTGGATAAAATACCACCGATAATATGCAATAAAACTCAAAATACACGAATTTATGAAAATAAAAATGAAAACACAACGTCACTGCAAGTTTCCGCCAAAAAGTCCCAAAGGTAAGTTTTTCATTAAAATATCCAAGAACAAAAAAAAATTCTTTTACATTCCAATTTTAAAGAGTACCAAGTTTTTTGTATAAAATCGGCTCAGATTACTGAACAAAAGGCAGATAGAGTGCGCACGGCAGTGAGGCCAAAAAAACCACAAAGTTTATTTAAGAGTATATATAAAGCCAGAAAAATATGGCAATGTCAGATGAAACAAACATATGTCTAATCTTCGCATGGCATGAGACGGAGATAGCGTATTCGCGGAACAAAAATGAACTAAGCGCTTATTATCTAAATAACTGGTAAAGTATAGAATATTTAAAAAAATCGTTAGTAGCAGCCCTAGCTCATACGTTAGTGATATTATTTATAATTTTTTTGTCTCAATTAGATACATCATGAACGAATAACGAAATTTCATTATTATTAGAGGTAGCTTTATGATTTTTTCTATCGAGGAATTTTCATTCCATAATGTTTTTGCTCAGATAGAACCCTCGCATATATAATGAAAATACCCATATAAAAATATTTTTTCATTTAAATATTATTTACTTCAATTCTAAGATATGTTATTTTACTTTATACGCACTCATAAACGAAAGTGTTTTCGTTAAATAAAGTTTTTTAAACAAAGCAAATACAAATTCAAAAGCGAATACCAGGTATGTGTTTTACAATTTTTATTTGCTTTTTTGGCCTCTCCCGTGTTCCGGGCGCTCCATCTGCCTTATTCTGTAATCTGTGAAAATCGAATTGAGTTTTCAAATGTGTCAAAATAAAATGTAATTTAAATCAAAAGCACTAAGGAGTATTGATATCAACTTCGATGCAAATCACCCCTAAAATAACTTTCTACCCCTTTTTAACCCCGTTAGGCGATGAGTTTCAATAAAATACGAAACACGTCTTCTATCAATTTTGTTAAGGAATGTTTATGCAAAATTTTAAGTAGATCGGACCAAGGAATCACTTTGTCCCATACAAACTTTTCCCCCGTTTTTCACCCCCTTAGGGGTAGAATTTCGAAAAATCCTTTCTTATCGGATGCCTACGTCATACAAAGAACACACCCTCCAAGTTTCAGGTCTCTACGATCAGCGGTTTAGGCTGTGCGTTGATTGTCAGTCAGTCATTCAGGACAAAGCATTTTATATGTATAGATAAATTATAGCTCGGTATATGACTATCTATTTTCCATACAAACTTTGAACTGACCGCACACGGAGCTATAATATAAATTATGTGACGTCACCAAGTTATACTGTAGTATATATATTTTTTTTTTATACCACTTAGGTGGCAAACAAGCATACGGCCCGCCTGATGGTAAGCAGTTACCGTAGCATATGGACGCTTGCAACACCAGGGGTATCACTCGCGCGTTGCCGACCCTAAAATATTATATAATATTATTGCATATTAATGTATATTACCGCATATTAATATATATCATGGTATAGCAAGACATATTACGACATATTTTGAATGTACAGCATGTTCCACGCGTTCATTGGTCATTCGAGCGCATTTTTTTGTTTTTTTTTTTTTTATACTACTACGTTAGCAAACGGACGCCCATCTGATGGTAAGCGGTAATCGTAGCTTATTGACGCTTGCAACACCAAGGGTATTACTCGTTCGTTGCCGACCCTGCTAAAATCTCTTCACAACCTTTTTAAACTTCTCTCCTCTCTTTTCTACCACCTACATGCAACGCCCGTACACCACCCATCCGTCCACAGTCTTTGGTAATTTCCAGATAAGGAATTTAGTTCTAGTTTTTGTGCGTGACTGGGCAACCAACATAATACTTCCTCCGAAGAACTATCAATTAAATCCAATAATAATGTGTTTGTTGGATCCATAATGTTTGTATTCACAGATAAGAACACCCTCTATTTAAAAACTCGTGCGAACGCCAGGCCGACCGTCAATGAAATGAAGGCAAAATATATATTATAGCATCGTCTCCATGTGTGGGAGCTTGCTATAATTTATATTATAGCTCGGCATATTAATATATATTATAGCTACGTCTGTGACGGGCTTTAAGAGCATTAAAATAAAATGATTACATTTTTTTCAAGATAAAACAATGTATTATTTTTATGGCTGTATCTAGGGTTGCCATAACTTCTAGGAACCAATACGGGACACCTTCTTTATTTATACATTTTTTTAACTACTAAAGATGTTAACTGTTGGAGCCTTGTCACCCTTACGCGGAATTCAACTACAACAAAGTATGTATGTTTATAACCACACATTTTGTCAACAGTCACCTTCTTGATAGATCCCTATCTTAACCGTAGTAAGAAAGCATCAATTTTTTTTTAATTATTTAAATCTAAGTTTTCATTCCAGTAGGTACTACTACTAGGGTAGCCATATATTTCATATATACGAGATATATGAAATATATGTATATGACATAAATTTCGATACGTTAAGTTGCTTCTATAGAAACGCAATAACTTTTATTACTTCTCTATAATGTTATATAATTAATGTACCTATCTATATGTTATTTGTGTTGTACTGGTTATGTAATATGTAAGTAGTTTATCATTTTATTATTATATTTGCTTTTTAGTTTTGATTTCGAGTTATATTGTCATGTGGTGTTTGCTTATAATTGGTTATGCTCTTAGGTTAAGTTTTTATGTGTATGTATACTGCAAGTGTATTAAGGTAACAACTGTTGGCAGACCTTAAATAAATAAATAAATAAATAAATATGGCTACCCTAGCTATATCTTACGGTATTACGTAGAAGTTCAAATTTGAATATTTGGTTTATTAAATTGCACAATTTAAAATTATTATAAGGGCTATCGTTTCTGTGGCCACGAGCTGGCGCCACTAACAAGTAAAGTCCTATTGCTGTCGTTGAAAAAGTACATCCCACCAAAAACATTTTCATGTAAAATGTTGCCAAGACGAAACCATATGGCTCGCACTGTCAAAAAGTTATCAGATCTCTGTAGAGGCAAACTTAAAACTCTACACGCCCCTAACTCTACGAGCCCTATCTTCACAAACTACACCTGAGTCTAAATATGTGGCTTGGCCGTTTACTCTAGCGCCTCTCGCGGCAAGTCAAGTGCGATAGCCCTCACTGAGTAACGGGGTCACAAAATTAAGTCGGTTTTATTTTAATATTTGCAAGCTTATAAGGTATATAATCTATGGGCCACAAGTAGCCTAAAAATAAAGATTTATTTATTTATTCTCTTTAATTATTACGATTTTTAAAATATTTTTTTTTATAGCATAAATATACAAAATCAAAAATATTATAAAAAACCAAATCCTATGTGTAAATATGATATTTTTTTACAATATTTTTATAAAATTAATTAAAACAGTTATAAAAAAAAGCCTAATCCCTACCGGTGGTTAGGGCTGCAGAGAGAGGAATCTCCTGACGATGTGCGTTGTGTCCAGGAGTACCGCCGTCTGTATCTTTTTCTTATTATTATTATTGTAACCTTCACGCGCGATTTCGACTCGTACTTACACCTAGCTTTGTTTCTAGAACTACGAAATTCAAATAACCGCTGTAATTTTATCTTTGTAAACAACTTGAGCAGTAACAAAGTGAAGTTATCGTCTTCTTTAAGTCCTCTGTGACTAGCGAAGCTTAGTCCTTGAAACCTCTAGACAGCCCTTGTATTAAGCTTCTCTTTACCTCTGTTACATTATAGCGTCCAAAAGGTTCTTTGTATTCAAACCTCCTCCTAGTATAAAAGTATTCCGTTAAAGTTCATGTAAGAATGTTATTTGAAGAATACTTGTAGTGTGTTAACATTCATGTTACTGTTATAAATAAGATTAGCTATATACTGCTTAAGTTAAGCTACCACTGTCGTGGTCGGTACCTGGATGTGTGACTGCCTAGTGGTATTTCAAATCGAGCGTTTTCGTGCTTCGAAAGGCACGTAAAACCGTTGGTCCCGGTTATCACTTAATTGTGATAGTCGTTAAGCTAGTTGGATGCCTCCTAGGTGGCTTGAAAAAATCCAACAGTAGGTTGACTACTAGCCTACCTCCACCGATCCGCAGTGGGCACGCGTGGTGGAGTATTGCCCATTCCCTTTCACCCTCATTTGTGAAAGGAGGCGGAGGAGGTCAGCAGTGGGACATTATAGGCTGATGATGATGATGATGATATACTGTTTACCTAGGATGTGACAGAACTTGAATATTGTTGTGGTTCTCCGGACGTTAGTACTTTTTTCTGGCTTCGCTTTGATGACTCAATTATTCACTTGCAAACCGAGTGCTAGTCTCTTTAAGTATATCAGTATAGTCGTAGTGTGTCTTCTCTACCATCCATACTACCCTAGTCCTTTATTATAAATTTAAAATTTAGTACTATTTTGTTATTTAAATTTAAATACATTCCACATCTTGGTAAGCTCATTTAAAACAATGGAAACATGCCAGACTCATTGTTGCCATTTCAAAACGAAATAAGCTAGCGGTACTTCAAAACTAAACTGAACAAAGTTACAGACAAAATAATGCTTGTCCGAGCGTCCGTAAGTTAACACGTATCCACCTACGAAGGGGGACCCTTTCATGTTTGCAGTATCCTGTCCGCCTTCAAAACTTGGCCGTGTCTGTTAGGCTTTTGTCACAATATTTGTCTTCCCTGAACTCAGTGCGGGGATTTCGATGTTACACAACAGTTCAACCGTACCCTTAAGTTTCCTATAATCCTCTTTGCCACTTTGAAAATTAAAATATTGTCAGTTGCAGACATAAACATAAGATAAGTAGTTACTCTACCTATCTATGTTATTTCGTGGTATGAATGTATATAATATATAGACTGAATCATTGAAAAAATAAATTTTATAATTTCCACGGATTACGGTATTTCGGAAGACAGTCAAATTGACAGCGAGAACATGCGTTTTAACGACTATATTAAGTAACAAACGTCAATGGGAAAACGTGGTGTTGATTAGCGAACCCTTTATCGCTAACAAGATCCATCTAACTTTCCCAATTCGGGGGTCGACAAATCGAAATCGCTTTTAGCAAAACAAGTATTAATTTTGTATCGGCGTCCCGGCACGAGACTGGGCGGGCGGCGCGCAGTCTACGGCGGTGAGCCTCCGAGCCGCCCCCGCCCCGGTCGCTCCGCTCAGCCAGTCACTGCCGCGCTACCGACGCCGCGCCACGTCGCGCCCTGCACTATTGCGCCCTTTACACACATCACACTTTCCTTCATTAAAACCACGACACTACACCATTCCAATAACACACTCTACTATCGTCGCACCTCGTGTGAACCGTGGGAGGCGCGCGCGTTCCACGCGACACGCAAAGTGACCCCGCAATATTTACGTTCACGAAAGTATATAAATATATTGAAGAAATTATGTAAACATAAACTGTGAGTTTTGAATCGTGTGAAATGTCTCAGTGTAGTTACTTTGTTAATTGAATGTCGAGTGGATTGTTAATGTGGATCTTTCGAAAACCGTCCATCGAGCAGTATGCAACCGTTATTATATAAAGGTGAGTTTGTTTGTATGCCAATATTCATTCGAACGATTGTTATCAGCTGTAATTCCATTGTTGCATGTAATCTAATTACCTTCATGCCTGTTGTACCTGACATATACTGCTTCTACCGTCTGAGCTGTTTATATTTATGCTCCTCGTAACTAGAATTTTGGGTAATGTTGCTGTTATTTATTCAGTACATAGATATATTTGATATAGATATAGATAGGTATTCTATGCCTGTCTATTATTAACCGATTGTTACATTTTCAGTTATATGACAGACAGTATACAATACTACTGAAATATGACATAGCAATCACTGTAATTAATGCAATGTGGTTGACTGTGTAAAGCATAATATTAGAGGCATGCCGATAGAATGCAATATATGGAATTAATACTACTAAACATTAATGTGTAGTAGTATGTAGCTTTTTTAATTTTGTATTATATAAGAGAAGGCATTTTTTTTCTAAAGCTTGCTAGGAGCTTATTGCTCCTTACCATGCTCACAAGCAGACCGGTGCGCTAAGTATATGCTTTTGAATATATCTACTGCGGAATTTAAATTTTACTTCTGCAGCGTGATTACCCTCGATGTTTACTTTCATTGAAAAATTAATGGTGAATTTATACGTCTTCAAACTCATAGAAGTACGGGCCAGTGATTTGAACTTGCACTATCGCGATGGATGTAGCCTATTACTATCGCACCGCCTTCACTGTTGAGGGTGTCTGTATATTTTCATAGGCCATAGGTCCATAGGCTACGGTAACTGCTTACCATCAGGCGGGCCGTAGGCTTGTTTGCCACCTTAGTGGTATAAAAAAAAATAGCACAATGTATCAGAGTAATAATATTAGCAGTAGTATCACAAGTTTTCGGCGTCGAACTACTTTAATCAAGTAAGTGCCCAATCCTAGTTATCAACATTAGATCCCCGGACCAAGTGTGTGTATCTAGGTTACCTGTAAACGAACAACCAAAGTGTATTTTCTCATTCTACCTATTCTCAATCACTTTTGTTTACAATCACTTCCATTGTTATTGATATCACTGGAGTTGTATCAAATAACTTTTTTAGTATTTTATGATTTTTTGTATTTTTATATACAAGCTTGTATATAATAATACAAAAAAGCAGTGTTTGATCATGAACTCACCATGTTAAGTGATATGGTCGATGGTGGTAAGCATATAATCCCTAGAGGAGTGTGAGAGGTAGCTCCCAAAGTATACCCTATTACCAAACAAAAGACATAAAATTAGATCTATGTTGGTACGATAAACTGTATTAACAATATTTAATCTGTCCACAGCATTAGCAATTTTAATGTGTCGGGTCTGTTCGCGCACAGATTATAATCAAAATATGATTTTTGATGTTCACTCGTGTACACGATCAATGCAACTTGGTCCAAACGTCGAGATTAGTCAACATTAACATTACAATTATTTTAGTTCGCCAAAGCATAAAAAGTATCCCAGCATTAGCTTCAATATCATAATAAAATTCGAAAAGCTGGTGAAATATGATGGTATTTCAAAAATAATCTGAAATCTGAATGTTTATATAGCTATATTCCTTCGCTAAGTAACGTCTCGGCAACGTAACAGTAAGCGGTTTTGCGTTTGCAAATCTTTTTAAATCACAAAAGCCAGTCTTCAAGATCGCATGTCGAAGGAGGAAAAGAAAATATCCTGTAGGAATAGCGCAGCTGCTCGGATTTGGCGGCAAGTTGGAGTAAATCCGAAATGAAAACACGTCCCGCCACAAAATGTAGGCCATCCTCTTTACTGCAAGATAAATTCAAAAAGGATTCACTCCACATATATGTTACTAACTCAATAAGGATTCAAACTTCTTTTGAGGAACGCTTAAAAACTTTTCCGTAAACGAGGTTTATCCCTTTTAATTACGAATATTTACATGACAAAGATGTTGCTTTCTCGCTCTTATATGCTGATAGAAAAAGAGATAGGTTGTTGACTCACCGCTGCTGTAAGTATTTTAAACACCACTTTTTGCGTTAAGGCCTTATAAATATTTCTATGTTAACCTCATCCGGGTCGACCCACTTAAAGCACTTGGGTATACGGTAACTTAGGGGCCGGGAATGATTATGTTTTGCTTAAAATGTTGCTTAACACCCTTTATTATTCATGGTATCAACCTAGGATCATAAGAAGAATATGAGATTTAATTCCATGTCACCATTGACTCACGTTTATAAAAAGGTATCGTAGTAGTAGAAAGAAGTAACATTATTACAGGGAGAAAGAAGCAGTGTTACCCAAATTCGGTAATAAAAAGGGCGATATTTCCGCGTGGAACGTATGACGGATGTTAGAAGATTGTTAAAAAAGGAAAGCGCAGTTTGTGACCCGATTCAGCCATCGGTCATTCAAAATCTAAAATGAAGTATCTTTTTGGCAAAGATTTTCATACGGCATCTTAAATTCTTTGCTTTTTGGTGACCCGATTTAGCCGTCGGTCATTCAAAATCTAAAATGAAGTAATTTTTTACTATCAGCAATCACTTCATTAATTGGAGAGACGTGATAAGGTTAGTTATGTTCAATAAAACATTACGTGCAAATCCATCATCGTAGAAAAACAAAAATATTTTCTGTCGTGAAATCAAATCATTATTACTTACTATTTTCTAGTTTTCATTTTACAGTCTAGTTTGCTTGCTTGTTTGCCCCGGAGGAAATCCCCGCGCGTATTTGAGCTTGTACGACATTATTGTCTCTATTTTTCATGGCCATTTTTAGGTTTTGAGAGAGGATTTGGTCGGTTGTTGCTGCCATCGCCCGTTTTGCGAACCTACCTATGGCGTCATCACTGTCATCTTTGTCATATACACAGCTGACAGTGTGACGCGACACTGCTACGACCGCATGCGGTACACTCTCGTGGATTTGCAACCTTTTTGGTCTTGTTTGGAGAATGATTACCGACTCATACGTTGATCCCTGAGCTTCATGTATGGTAAGGACGCATGAGCCCGTGGCTGCCCCGTACCCCTGGCTGGTAAGGGATGCCTTTTCTTCCTGGGTGTGAACCAGGAATAAAGTGTTCGGGAGGGTGCTAGGTATTTGCGCGTCTGTGCTGCCATATAACTCCCAGACATTTCCCCCATGAGGACTTGAGATGTTTCGTTGTTGTATATGGCAGCATCTGCTTCCTCGAGTCTAACCTTCAACAAACTTAGGTTCTGGTTTTGGAAGGCCTCTAAGATGCTTTTACAAGTCTCAAGATTGACTTGCTTGGTCGCTCTTGTGATTGCCATAAACTGAGAAAAGCGTTTGATGCGTGGTCTAATGTCCCCGTCGCTGGTATTCGAGTAGGTGGGATGACCTGCACCATGTCGGCTCTCATTCTGGGTTTTTGTCTTGGACCAGGAGGGGGCCTCCTCACAAACTCCTCCACTGCGGCAGCTAGTTGTGCCGTTTGATGTGCGTTTTTTGTGTGGTCTAGTGTTTGAGTAGGTGGGATGACCTGCCCCATGTTGGCTCTCGTCACTGTTGCTTTTGGTTGTTTAGGGCCTGGCGGGGGCTTCCTCACATATTCTTTTACCGCAGGAGATGGTTGTGCCGGTCGTTTAAAAATTTTTGATTTCACCCCCTATACTACTGCCCCAATGATTTTTTTGAAGGCTCCTATGCGTTAGGTCTGGCTGGTCTTGACCCTCTTTTGGACTGCCGCTCTGTTCTGCTGTGGCTTTTTCGTCAGCTCCTTTCCGTTGAAGACGCTCCGATCCGCTTTGCTCGGTCGAGTCCCATGTTGGGTCTTTGGTCGCTGTTTCTGCTACGTGTCTGTGGGCTTTGAGGAAACTCAAGTCTTCCTTTTTGTCCTCATACACGATTACCTCATGACTTTTTGAGCCTTGAATGCAGCCATAATGATCGGCGACTTCACCCTTCCGGTATTCGACTACCATTGCATCGACACTTATTTTGCGGGGTGAGTCGGCGCCTTCTTCTGCCGATGCGATTTTTGAGAGTACAGTGCATGCCTGCTCGAATGAAGTCTTCACTCCATGAGTGAGATTCGTATGGAATAGCACGATCAACTTGTTTTGAGTTCGCACCAATCGACATGGATTGTTCAATATTTCCGTTGCAGGTAACGCCTCGAACGTTTTACGTTTCATGGTTGTTTTGGATGTACTCCCCTTGAGCAGAAGGGATATGCCAACACGTTTTTTTGGGGCCCACAAAGCAGAAGCTTATACCGACTCTCTCGCTGTTGTTGTCCATGAATAAGGCTATACTTCTGATCCTCACATCCGCTTCACCGTGCTCTCTACCTGCCAACAAGTGTTTGGAGAATTGGGTAACACAGAGATTGTTGTTTGTGTTGGAATCGGAACGGGAGTCTGGATATTAGACGATGTTTGTTGTTGGGGGTGTTGGTTGGCTAGAGTACTGTTTCTTCTAACTGCTATGCGGAAGATATTGTCCACATATTCCAGAAAATGTGGTCTTTTGGTTTTATTTGCAAGGACGTCCTGTAGTCCCGACAGGTCTAGTCGCGTGTCTATCTCTGCTTTTAGTTCCCGTCGAGCTGCCAGAAAACGTGGGCAGTGTAGGATGATGTGCCACACGGACTCGCTGATGTTGTTGTCACACTCACATCCGGGGCTGTCTTTCAGTTTGAATGCTTCTTTTTACTTTTATTTCAACATTATTCATATTTTAGCTAAAATAAGGTGAGATGCATTTGTGACATGTAAACCATCGCGTCACGTATAATCCGTGTTGCAGTTGTTGGTGCCGGAGGAAGGTGTCTTTAGTGGACCTGGCTGACTGTATCAGGGCAAGAATGGGAGCCCTTCCGACTGCCACACCAACTAATTGCAACTCCTGTGCAGCACTCTACCAAAAAGATACATTATGCCTTCCGCTGCCGGAAAAGGGTCTTTTATTGCATCTTTCAATGGACTTTTGAAACATCAAGGTACTTCACACAAATCTCAAATTAAAAATTAAGGCCAAAACGGTCTCGTACTGTGCGGATTCAAAGGAGCCTCCTAACGTGAACACACGGGTTATGGAATGAGCTCCCCGCCTTGGTTATCCTAGGGGAATACAGCATGGGGTTCTTTAAGAAGGTTTGCAAGAAATTCTTGCCGAGTCGGTAGCGCGCTAGTGCTGCCCTAGTGTTATGTATCTTTGACAGGATTATGTTGTTTGCCACCTTATGATCGTCAGTTTTTGTAATGATTCGTATTCTAATTGTAATAACACATAATAATTATCAATGTTTGTAGACACGGCAAGAATGCTAAACAACAGCTTTGCAGTTTGTACAATTGTAGGATCCTGACCTTATATCACACAAAAATACTATAGTGTGTATGCTAAACAGGATTCCGATATAAAAAAGAGAAACAATATAATGTGCACGATCATAAAATCAGTACATAGTTGCTATTTTATTTGGACTACAATGACTAATAGTACGCCGATGAATGTGGCCATAAACGCAACAATAATTAAAGCAGTATTCACTATTAGAATGCGATATAAGCCCCCACAAATAGGCACATTTTCGTTCCGTTCAATTAAATTTGAATAAATTTCAGGACAATAAAGGATTTAAATTTACGATGGGAAATTTCCGATGCAAATTTTTCCCATGCAGTAATTGGGACAGGACATTTGCAAGTGCATGTAGGACAAATCGACAAAAAGGCCGATACAAATTTCAATAGCGGGTGGCGGGCGCGCGGCACTACTGCCCAACAATTAGCAACACGCAAGCAAACTCACTGACATCTATAATGCTCGTTAAACAAAGGATATTGTATGCTTTAGGAACGCGTGGTATGTGTACACAATATGAATCATCACTATTAACATGAAACATTGTGTGGTTGTTATAGATATGACCTAATCATTAAAATGATCATTTTGTGTTATTAT
Organism: Polyploca ridens; assembly: GCA_951394255.1. Lineage (NCBI taxonomy): Eukaryota > Metazoa > Arthropoda > Insecta > Lepidoptera > Drepanidae > Polyploca > Polyploca ridens. The sequence continues at coordinate 8,737,935 of OX596257.1, forward strand.
ATGTATTTATGCCACCAGTTAATCGTTTATTAGGTTTGTAAATATTTATTTCTGGTCTAAAATTTATAAAAATTTGGGTAAAGCAAAGCACACAAAACACACACAAATTATTTATTCAGTTTTAGGAAGACTATCGTCCAACGACACAGAAGTAACACGTATTGTGGGAATGGCTGAGGGGTTGACAACCTTTTTATATCAGGTAGACAATTAGGCAGACGTTCCAACTGATAGTAAGTAGCCTCCATAGCATATTAACATTAGCAATAGGTTGAGAGATTGCCATACAGGCGGGTCCGTTAATAGTATTAGAAATGTGAACCTGACGCCGAATGGCATATGCTATTTGTTATGATTTTATTAAATCAAGAAAGAGGTACGGAGAATATATCATATAAACATTAATTTCGAATTTGTATTTAAGAAACACTCGAAAACAAATCGGGCCGCTTTCTCAAGAGCACAAACATATTTGGATACGTAAAAAAAAATATACGGCAGTAAATCTGTTACAATCAGGAAGTTGTTCAAATAAAATGTCGGCATATAAAACTGGAGAGCGACTCGAGAGATGAGTTTAGGCGGGTTGGGTCGAATGTTCCCAACGCAACGTTACCTCTACGTTTCAATTTGTAGTCCTATATACACAAATCGTCCGTAAACGGTTAATTGTAATGCTGATATAATTGAATACATTATTTAATTTGTTTGCACGGTGTACATTATACTATCGATTTTGACGATGTCGCCACCATCGCTCACTATTAAACACATATTTTTCTATACTTTTCTTGATAGATCTACCACTATTATAAAAGATGAGCCTACTGTGCTGAAGGCAGTTCTAAAATATACTTACACTTTGACGTAATAGACGTTTGATTAATAAAATTAAGAACTAATTTCAACTTTTCACTTCCCTTTGATGTGACTTTGAAAACTTCTGGATTTCTATTATTTGGAACAAAATTTGTTTGAAACGGATACCAGCCACTTTAATTGTGAACTTGTTAATGGATGATATTTGAAGTTATTTATTTTTCCTTAACTGGTGTTACTACGCCGCTTCTTTATCTTTCAGTGTAGATTAGAAGACAAATTATACAATACAATAAAATGACCTAATTACAGGTTGAGTACGATTGCCAATATTGCCAGATGGACTGTCGACCTACCCTTGTTAGGCTCGCCGGGAATCTTTGGTTCCAAGCAATTTGGGTTGTCGGAACCTTAGCGGATGACTATGTTCAATGTATCGGCTGAATAGAATGATATGATGATATAACACGTCACGATTGGATACACATTGTTTGCTCATTAATTAAGAGTGCGTACAAAGCCAGAAAAATATGGCAATGTCAGATGAAACAAACTTATGTCTAATCTTCGCGTGGCATGAGACGGAGATAGCGTGTTTCGCGGAACAAAAATGAACTTAGTGCTTCTTATCTAAATAACTCGTAAAGTTTAGAATATTTAAAAAAATCTTTAGTATCAGCTCTAGGTGATATGTTAGTGATATTATTTATCGAATTTTTGTCTTAATTCACCATGAACGAATGATAACGAAAAATTCATTATTATTAGAATACCTCTAATAATAATGAATTTATGTTTGTGATTTTTTCTATCGAGGAATTATCGATGTTTTTGTTTAGATAGAACCCTCGCGTATATAATGAAAATAACCATATAAAAATATTTTTTCATTTAAATTCTACTTGGGTAAATTTCAATTCTAAGATTGTTATTTTGCTTTATACGCACTCTTAATTTCAATTGCTCTGTAGTCTTCCTTCACCATCTTTAAAGAAGAAGAAAGTTATAGCACACTTCAATTTCCAACTCAATTGTACATTTAATGAAAACGTTCCCAAATTGAAAAGTCGTCGGATTCTATATCTAAAAAAAACGGTCTTGAAATGATGACCGTCGCAAGTGGTTCTTGAAACAAACGGCGTTATCAAATCAGTGCACCCGAGTTAAAGTGCCGGTGAAATAGAAGGGGGCACTTATTGCCTCGCTCGACCTACCTCCATGTAGCCTCCCCCCTTTCCCCATCCGTACCAGAGGGGCTAAGGCTCAGGGTCCCACACCACCCAAACGAGGCCCAACATTCGCTTGGGTGATAAACTTAAGAAATTATTATGGCGCCCAAAATAATTCGTTTTCAATAAATAAATATTATTATTCCATTTATTTAATTCATCACTTTATTTTTATTACATAAAATATTTATAAAGTTTATAATAATATAAATACTTAAATGGACATGAAATAATAGAAGAGTAAACTAAAACTACATTAAAATTATAAAGGCAATATATCCAAGGAAATAATTATAAATAAATTCATCACTTATTTTTTACATTTTCAAATATAGATATAAAAAAGAAAACAATAAATATATTTAAAGGTTTAAAAAACAGTTTCCCATCGGCATCGGGAACAGGGTCCTAGGTACCGGTGGTCAAGGCTCCAGGGAGAGGAACTTCCTCACAATGCGTGCCGTCTCCAGGAGCACTGCCTTCTTATTATTATTTGTATAGATATATTTTCTTTGTCATAGAGAAAATGCAATGCAATTTCATCAAGCATATTGTGAGAGAAGCGCTCGTGGTATAGCATGATTAGGCTACCATCGTCATGGCCAGAACCTGGATGGGTGTCCGCCTGGTGGTATTTCTAATCGAGCGTTTGTGTTTCGGAAGGCACCTAAATCCATTGGTCCCGGTTATCACTTAATTGTGATAGTTGGATGCCTCCTAGGCGGCTTGAAAAATTCCAACAGTAGGTTCAAAAAGTAATTTATTTGGTTTAGGCCTTCGTAAGGTACTTATGAACGTTAAGATGTTACATACAGTTGAATTTACCACTAGGCTACCTCCACTGATCCGCATTGGGCACGCGTGGTGGAGTATTGCTCATTCCCTTTCACCCTCATTTGTGCAAGGAGGCCCGTGCCCAGCAGTGGGACATTTTAGGCTGATGATGAAGATGATTATGATGATGATGATGATGATGATGATGATGATGATGATGATGATGATTGAGGGGTGACAGACATTGAAATTAATGTTTGGCATCAATTTTGATGTAGTTATGAAGGTTTTGAGAATGGTCAGTATAGATTTTGTCATTCTATGAAAGTAAACAAAAATAATGTTATTAAAAATAATTTGATAACCCATATGCTTGATGAGAATTAGTTTTCTTCTTTGTTTATTGCTACTTGTTTTATCTTTGATGCAGAGTTCCTGTTAAATTAAATTAATATAAAGTTCTACTGCAACTCTACTACCGTATTAAGTTAGTATTATTTGACTCTACTGTGCTTCTTGAACTGTTTGCTGTGTCGATGCGGTTGCTGCTTGTTTATGATATAAATTATAATTTGCGTGGTAATTTGCATAAAAAATAGCTAACCATAAATAGGAGGTAAATTCATATTTCGTTACAAATAAATTATATAATTACTCTTGGTATTTTTTCCAAGACTATTTTTCGTTATTTTTATTATTAAAACGATAACATAACATTTTCTAATATGTTTGGGGTTTTAATTTCATCAATTTAAGTCTAGGCCCGATTGAAAAACCTAACTAACTAAAAATACTTTCGCATTTGTCGAAATATCCGCCTTTACATACATTCTTTGTCTTTGTTGTGTTGTCTTAGCTAATTAAAAACTTGAATTCTCCTAAACGAAACTTGGGTCGTAGCAGTAAAAAACCAATTTAACTTGTTTTACAACGGAACATCAACACTTCTAAGACGGTAAGTTTCCGTCGATCGAAACAGCTCGGAATTTTCATGTTCGTGTATTGTTACTTGGAAAGATTCATTTCGTTAAACAAAATTAGAAGTTTTCGATAAATATATTCAGTTATGTATTTATTATCATTAATCTCGACAAAATCCCACAAGACTCCGTTATGTTTCCACGGAATCTCATTTAAAATCACGCCTGTGTTAGCACTCGAATCTTTGGAGTCATTGTTATTGAAATTGAAAATAAGAATTCAATTTATTCGGTGCGCGAGAGATGTTCGAGCAATTGTCACTCACTACGATACCGCCGGAATTTTTCTCTCCAACGTTGCTCCAACGTTAGTACTTACTTAATCGTATACTTACCAAATTACTCCTATTTATTGAGCATTCAAGCTGTCCAAAACATAATTTACATTTGCTCATTTTCGCTCATTATCCTTGAAACATTTGAGAGTACGTATGTCGCAAGAAAACGAGGATATTAGCATTGAGGTATTATTACTACGTATAGAGAAGCTATCATAAGCAAAGGTTATGTCCCATTTTTTTTAGAGTCAACTAATGTTCTTTTTAGCGCTGTAACAATAATTTGTCGTCTAAAGTAGACAGTAGAAACTCTTAGCGCTATCAGAACGCTTTTAGGAGTATTTTTCTCGCAAACACCGTGATTTTCACGGCACTTACGCGTGTGTGTGTATAAGTGTGGCCAGATGGCCTCACTTGAACGGAACATAGTTGTGATGTGTGGCGTCTTCTCAATACGTAGTATTAATAGCTTAATGGATATTAGGGATTTTCATTAGACTGAGTATAGTAAAATCTCAGATTGCAGAACAAGTAAAATGTTTTAAAAAGTACCTTAGTCGTAAGAACTTGGCATTTACGTTACGTTATTACACGTCACAAACTTCGATATATTGCTATTATATACATGGGTTCGTTCATATAGGCATATCCTTGAGTACCTACTAATAACCCCGACAGCCTCGAGAATGGGAAAATCTCTAGCTCATTTCCTGCTCCTGCACTCTATGTTTAAGCCATTCCCGTTCCTGTGGAAAGGCTTATAAAATCTTAAAATACCTACAACGTTTTTTTTCCGTTGGGTTTTTGTAAAAATGCAGCGAGGGTAGTGCAAAATAGTTAATGAACGTTAAGTGAGCTCAATGGAGCAACGTTCGAATGACTGAGAATTAACGCGCCTGAAGTAGGTACGATATCGAATGGAAAGGCTAAAATGGGGGTGAAATCGACGAGATTGAGCCTGATTCAGGTTGGTTTAATTATTATTAAAATAGAGATTGCATTGAGGTTTCCTAAAAATTACATTCAATTTACCAAAGAGGAGTATTTACTCCTCTTTGGTAAGAATATTAGTGGGTTTGTATAATTGTTTAGCACTCACCTACACTCACACACCCCACCCCTCACTACACACACTAACACAAACACTATACATACACTCACACCCACGTACACGTAATTACTACACCTTTATTTGTACCCCCCACGCATCACAACACTTTCCATATTATGTCATCACTCTTCTTCTCTTTTACTTACAGTATTGTTAACATAAAACTAATCACAACACTTAATAACTAATGTAATGTTTAAATACCTATACAGTATTAGTTCAAGGGGCGAGAGCCTGGTAATCTGTAACACAGGTCTTCCTAGTACAGACACCAGTCTCTCACAAAGGGATGCTAACAGGAAACTGTATTTCTTTTATTACCTACTAGTTATTAATTGCCTTACCTTTGTGAAAGAGAAATAAACTTATTATTATTATTAAAAAAAAAAAAATTGTTTAAGTTGCATTTACAGTATTTATATTATTACTAGCTGCCCAGCCCAACTTCTTTCGCGTGGTGCTACCCTACCCTATACCGACTGCAGCGCCATCTGCCGGGCTGATTTGTGAATCCAAGAAAAAATCTATGATGGGTTTTGAGACAAGCGCGTGATTTCAAAAACCCAAGCACAAAGTCTCTGCTATATAATTCCTTCGTGCGTAGTAGGTTAGAGTCTGGAGCCCAGCGGAGAGTAAGTATACTCTTATGCTGGAAAAAGTACAAAGATTGTTCTTAAGACATCTTTATAAAAAGACCTTGGGCTACTTTCCCTACCTATATCCTTCTAAGTTTATATTGGGTATAGGGCTACAACACCTTAGAATTGAGGCGAAATGTAGCACTTATAATATATGTATGTGATCTGATGCAAGGTAAAACGTATATGCCAGCGTTGTTGGCGGAGGTGTCATTATATGTACCAAACAGAGGTGCTAACGTTAGGATTCACCGAATTTTTGCATTGCCCTCTGCTAGGACTAATTTAATGCGGAATCGCCCTTTTTCGTGTGCTTTGAGAATGCTTAACTGTATAGTCAGGGAAAATATGAGGCTGGATATATTTCACTCATCGGTGGCTGAAATTCGCAGAAGTGCCATGAGATATTTAGAGCAGTCATAGAATTTTTTGATCATTCTGTACGCTTTGGCCAGAAACTATTATGTACATTATGAAGATGAATAAATAAATCTAAACCATCCAGGGCGCCACCCAAATGCATACAAAAAAACCATTCAAATCGGTCCAGCCGTTTAGGAGGAGTTCAGTGACATACGTGCAGAAGAATTGTATATATAAAGATGTAAACCTTAACGGTCTTATTACAAAAAACGATCTTCATCCTGGTTTAAACCTTAACTTACAAGTCTTGGATTGTTACGGTACTAACGTTGGTACTATGATTAAAATTCGATCCTATTACAAATCGCAGACTAACGGAGGATGTGTTAGTACCACAAGCTAGTCCATGGTTAAATAATATCCACAGATTATCTATAGAAAACATTCATTGAATTGGAAATCATTCGTTCGCACCGTTCCGTTTATCTACATAGCTGTTTTATACTATAAATTATTAAAATTTAAAATTGTATATACTATTATGATACAAATTCTAATATTGATTTTTGAAAAATTTTACTGATTCAACTTAATTTTCAACAAAAATCTTGTTTTTGGCGGTTATTTCACGTATAATGTAATATACATATTAGCAACAACTCTAGCGTGTAACGGAATAAATGAAGTTCTCGCGCATAGCTATAATAACATTGAAAACACAAACTATTAATAGGGGATATGATTGAACAACGAAAAGTTAAATGAAAAGTGCATAAATTACAATAGATAATCAGAAGAAAAGAATGGGTGAAAATTGGAGCACCGAAGAGAAAGTTTGTTTTGATATAAAAACTGTGCGATACACTTATCATTCTTTATGATAACTCTAATTTCAACCATTCTAGGATATATTACGATATATTATCAAAATATATTCTATTCTTAGTGACAAGCAGGCCTGAACAAATTGATATAAAATTCGACCAAAGAAAACTAAAAAAGGTTCTCAACACATGTAAGTACCTACATATAATTGCTAGTTGCCCCCTATGGTTTCACCTGTTCCTAGGGTAAAAAGTAGCCCATGGCCCTCTCTATACCATAGGCTATTTGGATGACAAATTTTATAGCCATCGGTCCAGCAGTTTAGGAGTGAAAAATTAACAGACACATGTTACTTTCTAAATAATTATGTATGGAATCAATATAAGGTGAAACCGCAGGGGACAGCCAGTACGTAATAAAGACCTCAAAACAGTTGCTTTTAAAAATGATGTCTGTTTGTTTGTTCAAGCATCTCTCAAAAAGTAATGAACCAATCTCGATGAAATGTGGCATGCAGATAGCCTATGGATAAAAACATAGGAGACTGATTTGTTGGAGATTGAACATTCTTATAATATAATAATTGCAGAATTAAGAATGAAAAAACTGTATTTAGAAATAGCTTTATTAGAAATAGAAAGCAAGAAACACACTAATGAATAAAATTTTAGTAAATCAAATTCAAACCAAATTAAATAAACCTATGCAAAACAAAAGCAACTTCTATAAAAATAAACTAATATCTATTTTTTTTTCAGGTCAACTGCAACAGTAATAATTAAAATCAATGAAAATGATTAAACTGTCTTAATTTTACAAAGACATAATGCGGGAATCATCAAACAATTGAACATTATTTTAATGTATAAATTTCAAAATTGAAAATAATAATAGTGCTAAGTATAGTAACTATACTTTATAAATAAATAAATATAATCAATGAAAATGAGTTTCAATGAACTGCCTTCTTATATTTATTTCCACGGATAGTATTTTCAACTCTTGATTGTGAAAATGTTTCTCTAGCGGTTGGTGTCAGGCTGCTATCATTTTCACCAGGAAATATGTTCTTCCTCATGTCAATGGCTATATTATGAAGAAGTTTTTTTGGCAGTTTCAATATCACAAAACATGCATCTTAGTAGGCAGCGGAAACATTGTTTCCATAACCCGAAACATCTCTCCACTGTGTTCCTTGTACATATGTGAGAATAGTTATGTTTCTTTAGCAGGTGTTGTAGGGTTCAGAACTGGTGTAAATAAATATGGGGTGCAAGGATAGCCACTGTCACCCAGTAATATTCCAGAGAAAGCACCAGCCTCAAATCGAAATTTCAGGGGATATAGGGTATCCTCGGGGATCGTGGGATATTTCAGCTTTTACCAAGTCCGCTATTTTTAAGCCGAAACGCTTCGTGAACCTGTATTTATATCGAAATTCTTCGTCACACATCTCAACAAAAGGTTCAGCCGATGACGAAGTCTTAAAGGTCGCCGGGGCACCCCTAATAAATCTAAATCGTCCATATCCTCTAGATCAATTAAATCAATGTTAAGTATACATTTTTCTTGTAATCAAAACAAATAAAACTTAACCTCACTGTACAATTTGACGTTTGTTTGTAACTTTAGTCCTCTGTCATGCGTTAGTCCAAAGACAAACTAGGGGTGCTGTTGGTTTATCTTTAGTACCGTAAATAGTCCACGAATTTGAGATAAACTACGTTTTGTAATACGAAATATTTTAGTACATGGTTAATTACCAGGTTTAATCCTGGTACGAAATTTAGTCCACGTTTTGTAATAAGACCGTAAATGTATACTTCATTTTAAACAAATAAAATACGAGTTTTTTATTACCACATTCACATAGCTAATTATTCAATTTATTATAATCAAATCATATGTTAAAAATAGACACGTATCGATTATAGCCCTAACTGAACGGTATCGCTAAAAATTTCCACTGTTTTTCACACCCCGCCGAATGTTGAGGCGTTTTGAATATTTCATGCTCGATAGCTTATTGGATGATTTAGTGCGCAAGGGCCTACTTTATGATTGAGCCCCGGAGCCTGGGCCAGCATCGCGCGAGACCCACCAAGTTTTATGTTCAAAGAATTCCTTTTTATAGAATTTACATACAGAAATAGTGTACTTTGTTTTGATATAGTGCGTGTTCAGTTTTGCGTCGCTATGGTGATTTTTCACGATAGTGAAAGAATCGGAATGGCCGACTTTTTGAAGTTTATCAGGTTTGCGTCAATAAATTGAGAAACTTATTCAGTAGTAAATAATGTTTTTTAGGACAACCCTTATCTCTTCTTGTACTACGATTTATTGTATCATCATCATCAGTGTTTCCTTGTGATTAGCATCCAAATTATCCTTCCAGTTACATTTCCATTAGAAAAAGAATAGAACAATTCTGATTCATGAAAGTACTTAAATTTTAGCTCGATTTTCTATTGTTCATATCCACCCTTCGAAAGTTACCAGTCATGGTATCTGCTTCATAATTATGGGGTGAGCACCCATAATGGGGGAGTACGATAAGTGGACAAGCCTATTCCTCTTTATCTCGCTTACTCTGATAACACCATTTTGTGAAGAATACCTCTTTAATAGCCGCTTTTACTGGAAATGGGCTAACGAATAAAGTCAATCTCTTCGGCGTAAATCTTTGAAGCAGTCATAACTCAAGTTTATAGAGTTTCAGGGACTTTTTCCGGGATAAAATTTAACAGGGTGTTAAAGTTTATATCTGTTCTGTAGAGTACTTTCAAATAGGAAATTAAAGGCCGCCTTCCACAACACCAGCGGTTGGTACCGTGACTTAAGCAAGGATTTTAATACCCCGGCTTTTTTGGATGTTACAAATGCACTGATAGATTACAGTGATCGGGGAACCTTGTTTGTGAGACTAAACTTAAGCTGTCTTATTTCATGAGATGGTTTAAGCCAAGTCTAGTAAAACCGAAGTTTTAAATATATCCGTCACTTATTAACGTCATATAACAAAAAGATCTCTATCTTAAAAAGCTGGGTTTTACTACACTTGGCTTAAACCATCTCATTTAATAAGACAGTAGACTTATTAGGACAAGGGAGCACGTTCTACTATTGTGTCACATGCAGTCTTTAATTCAGAATTTTAAAGTGGAAACAGCTGCTAATTATCGCTTCGAAACATACGCCTATCATGAATAAATAGCATTTTTTTCAACTAACCTATTTAGTTTAACCTAAAATTAAAGTAGGAGAAACAATTAAAATATTTAGGTAATAGAAGGTGTAATATACCTCAAAGTAGAACCTATGGTATATTTTATCACATGTCGTGCGTCATATTATTATACCCGATTGATGGACGATTGTAGGGTAAAGATAATTACTATGCAATCGACACTTTGACTTGACATCAATCTTTTGGAATTGTGATTAACTTAATGTTTATCAAAAATTGGGTCACCATGTCAAGCGTACACTTTCTTCCATTAGCAGTGACATATCAAATATAACTTATAGGTATATGTAAGAAAGCTTGTATACATAAAGCAAAGCTTTGTAAACTTTGCTGAGGAAACCGCTAGATCCATTGTCACGGCGGTTAAGGCCCCGTTTACATGGTTCATAAATAATGAGAAGTTATTGCGGAAATCCTCTTGAGATTGAAAATGTTAAGTACTAAAATATTCTGTTTGATGTTTTTTACTCTATGCTCTTTATGGTTACGAGGGCTTTAGTGTAAGTATTTTTAATAAAAGATTCAGTTAAGTTACTAACGCAGTCTACGGGTAACTTCAACAACTTCTGCCTTTATGAGAGCTATAGGTTTTTCCAAGTATTTGTAAAATTGCCATTGCAAATTACCCTCGTAAAAACGATCATACCAAGGAAATAGCCCGAAGTGAAAAGCGGAAAAAAAGAAAATTACGGAAGAACGTGACATAAAAAATGTCTATTCCCTATGAACAACACTTTACATTTGGATCGCTCGCTCATTTCCTACCAAGAGCGGGGTCGCCATTAGCAATACAAACAGGACGTGTATTTTGGTGACACCTGCTCTTTAACATATTGCGTGCCCGCTTCCTCTACGATGGGATCGTATCCTATTATTTTATATTGCTTTGTTTTTATTGCAGCTAATGGCGTTTAAGAAAAAACTATAATCAAAATGGCAGCAAGCTGTAAATGGATAGGCGAAAATCCTTAATTGTTGATAAAAAAAAAACTTTGTAGGTCTTTGATTTTGTTATAAAATTATAATCCTACTATCCCACTCATTGATATTATATTAAATATAATATAATATACCTTATGATTAAATAATATAATATAATAACATATAAATAAGTTTCAATAAAATTAAGACTAATAATAACAACTAAAACTAAATAATAGATAAATAACAAAATATATATAATAATATTATAATTCCTATTCTATATTATTTTTATTTATTTATTTAAATCAGATAATATTCATCCATAATATTGTTAGTACGTGCTTAAAACTATGTTAGTAGGGAGAATAAACTAAAAAAAAAAAAAATACATTATTACCTAAGATATACAAGTGCGACCCTGGACCCCATGTGCAAGGTGTTCCAGTGTCGCACAACTGGACAGTCGCATCTGTATAGTACGTTGTTTAGGAGGCCGCTAGTACTGTCCCGCACTCGACGCATCAGGGAGGCCACTCTTTTTCTTAATATGGCTTGAAAACAATATATATTGGCCTCAGTAAACATCTCGATGCGCTGCAGTAACGGGGCAACCCCAGCAGCATCCTAAACCCGTTATTATATTGGATACGCAGGGCATTGAAAGATCTGCAAGAATAATTAACCCACAGGCTACAGGTGTAAAATTATTGGCAGTATGTTTTGAAAAGGGTCCTCTTGACATATTTATTACACCGTGCAAACCTGCGAGCAAGCATATTGCATCTCACAGCCAATGCCCTGCGCTCCCTCTCCATATCGAGATCGTCTGAGAGATGACCTGAGACCATGAGCCTCCGCGTACCTCTCACACATCTCGAGTAGGATCTCAAGAGCCCTGATCGATGGGCTCAGCAAAACCATATCATCAGCGTAGCTGATGTTGTTTACAGTTGTTCCATCGATAGAACAACCGACACCTGCTTCGCTGAGCTCACCGATCAACCGATTCACATAAAGGTTGAAGAGCCTCGGTGAGGTGAGACCACCTTGTCTGACACCACACTCCAACCTATACTCCGTCGAGTATGATCCCGCCCACTTCACACGATTCGTTTGGTTTTGATACCAGTAGCTCAAGAGTGAAACAATCTCCTTAGTAGTACTCGTCTCACTCCGAAGCCTATCCCATAAGACATTGTACGAGCTGATCAAATGCCTTCGACAAGTCCAAAAAACATGCATATACGGGTGTTTTTCTCGTAGTATAGTACTGAACAGTATGCTTGAGTCGTAATATGGCAGTTTCTGTTGATAGTCCAGGTCTAAACCCGAACCGAACTATATTATCAGAAATAATATTTCGATGATGCCACTAAGTCTAGATAATTTCCTGTTCTCTCAGGCAGTTTTTAATGTTTTAAAAATAGAACATGTAAAATTATTTTAAATTTCAAACAAGTTTATATGTACAAAATTGTATATGATGGATATTGGCTTTTTGAAAGCTTCGTTAGCTCGATGCGGAGCTGAATAATAAAAGCGGTTAAAAATATTAAACAAAATTTAAATTGAATGAAGCTTTCCCGTTATTTCAAGTTGTAGTGTATTACAATAAGATGCAATAACGAGAATTTGGAATTTATATATTTTTATTTTTAATATGCCTAGGGGCGAGGGCGGAATATCAGCGACCATGCTGTTTCACAGATACTCACCGGGCATGGGTGCTTCGGTGACTATTTGTGTAGAATTGGACGAGAGGCGATGGTGGCCTGCTTCCACTGCGGTGGGAGCATGGAGGAAAGAAAGAAGGGTGGGAAGGACTCATCGGCATGATATGCAGGTTATTGCCGAAATGTCTTGGTTGGAACTTTGTACTATTACATAAAAGTATACTATAAATTATTAAACCAAATATCAACAAAAAAATCGATGAAAAAGAATACTTTCAAAAAATTGCTTTATTTGAAATAACGTAATAGAACGATTCCTGATTTAGTCCCTGAGTAGACGCGATAGTAATTTCATTACATTATTAGCAGTATCAGCAATTTTTTGTAAGAAGATATCGTTTCAAATGACCGCCAGTCTCAGTGACGCCGCGTTCGACGTTTGATATTTGATGTATAAACATTTTTTTATCTGTATCACGCTAATTTCTATGGACAAAACAGCGTGTTTCCTTTCGACGCTGCGGAATTGGCGTTTCTTGTTTGCTTGGTGCTTTGTCTACCACTTGTCGTTAGCGTGCTCACGCTAACGTTTAGTCTGTAGCGTGTGCGGAAAAAACTATGGATGATTTTTGTCTAGGCCTGCTGGTCGGACAAATCGGACGGAATCTCTCTCCCTGCAGTCGTGTTGACGATGCTGAGCGCGGATACGGCGCTGAGGGCCGTAGCCTTCTTCTGCGAGATCGTAATGATCCAGAAGGAGGATGCTGAGCGGGACCGGGAGAGGGCCGATCCCACCCGGAGACGACGCCGCCGGGTCGCAAACGTGAGCCGTCGCGGCCCTCCCTCCATGTAGCTCGCTCGGGCTTAGAACGGTGTTCCCCTGCCTGTCGGAAAAGGCGACTAAACAGGGACCTTCGGACTTGAACTTATCTATTTGTTCTGAATCAGGGTGTATAAAATGTAATTTTAATTATAACATAGGTATATATTTCCATATATATATAATCCACCCACAGCTCTCAAAATACAATTATCTTATTAAATAAAACTTATAGCCAATTCATCATCATCAGCCTTTTAATGTCCCACTGCTGAGCATAGGCCTCCTTTGACAAATGATTGTGAAAGGGAATGGGCAGATACTCCACCACACGTGCCCACTGCGGGTTGGTGGACGTATAGCCAATTAATGATTAACAATAATATAATACCTTATCTTTTAATTAAAGTATGAATATGTGTCCGCCGATGAGCAGAGTATTTATAGAAAACATATAAACATATTTATATAAAAAAATACAGTTTGATTGTGCATGAAATAATGAAGGTATGTGTGAGTATAGGTGGGGGCGTGTACGTGTATGGGTGTGTGTGTATGTAAGTGAGTATGAATGTGTGGGTATGTTATGTATTATTTCCTGGAATTCAATTTTTCATACATATTATATTGTTATAGGACACGCGTCCCATCTGCGAGTCCAAGCTCTCTTAGAAACGCGGCTAAAACCAGCAGGCAGATGAACTATACAAATATAATAAGCGGAAGATTTTTTTGTTTGTTTGTTTAAACGGACTAATCTTTGGAACCACAAGTTGGATTCGAAAAATTCATTCACTAATAGAAAGATACGTTATCCCCAAGTTTTATAGACTTTTATCCCGGGAACGGGGGTTAAAACGGCGGAAGATAGTACATAATATATACTACATAATTTCCTGAGGTTTTGTGGTCGTGTAAACATTTCAAATAATATTTTTGTTCCTTTTACTTCAATAATTTACCTCACATTTCTTGAAAGGGGTTATTTGATTGTGAATTACGGTAAAGCTTTGAAGTAATTTGAGTTGTTTTATGTTATATTTTAGGTAACTCGTAAAGTTATAAGATTAAAATCTCAGAACCAAAATATCTAATGTTATTCAGAATGCTGCTTTTTGAAGAATGATATAAAAAACAATGTTGTTCATAATAAGACTCGATTTATGATGGCGTGCAGAAATCAAAGAATTTAGGTAGAGGCACGATGCCTATATGAAAATCTTTGGCAGAAATATAATATTTTTCTTTCTTTCTTCAAATTTGATTCCTAACATATGTTTTGAATACTAAATAGGTTCTACCCAGGATCGAAATGATTTATGATAAAATTTCTTTCAATCGCTGTACATTATGTATTAATATGTGTAGCCAAACATAGTCAGATTGTCCAAAAAATATTTAAAAAAGTTTTATGCCGGATTCTTCTCAGTTGAAGGCCGAGTTCCGAACCGGTGGTAACTTCAGTAAATGTGACCTTCATAAGTGCCTTTCTGGGGCCTAAATTGAATAAATGGCTTTGACTTTGACTTTGAATTTTATTCAATTTGGAAAACAAACACTTTAACATATGTACAATGTAGTGTAAAATTTGCAATATAGTTTTCACATACATTTTATTAACAGAGATAGTGTGTGGGGGAAAAGGGGTAAAACAGACTAACCAATTCAGAGTTATACCCTACCATCAAACCATAACCAGTATCTATATCCATATTTTTCCTATAAGTGAATGAATTTTTCGAATCCGACTTGTGGCTCCAGAGATTAGTGCGTTTAAACAAACAAACAAAAAAAAAATCTTCCGCTTTATTATATTTTGACGCTCATAAATAAGTGTTCTGGTTAAATAAAATATGTAAAATTCTCAAATAATTATCACACACGAACAATTAAACTGTGTACTGGAAAGCCAAAGTAAGATATGGAAAATAAAGATTATGCCTGATTTGTAAGGAACGTAAAATAATGCTGTCAAGTCATTTTTTTAATGTAATAGCCGACAAACTTAATCATCAGGACCTCAAACTAGAGTTCTTATCATTACGAACCAATCGACGTTTTATTAATATAATAATAAATGTAGGTAATTTATTTCACGCACAATGAAAAAAAAAAGTAAAAACAATGAAAAATAAGCACTTAAATTGCGGGACACTAAGCTATGCAGAGCCTGTATTTCAGGTCTCCGCCCACGGTTACGTAACTAAGAATTTTCATAGAATGTAACATCATCATAATAAATAATACACGTTAAACATGGAAAGGGTATAAAACATCCATAAGTCGAGTGGGCCAGACGGCATACCGGCAGTGGTGCTGAAACAGTGTGCCCCTGAATTGTGTCCAGTATTAACGCGTCTTTTCGCACTTTCTTACACCAAAAAGGTAGTCCCGTCTTCGTGGAAGACTGCCCACGTGCACCCAGTGCCCAAAAAGGGCGATAGATCAGACCCGACGAATTACAGGCCTATCGCCATCACCTCCCTTCTCTCCAAAGTAATGGAGCGTGTGATCAACACGCAGCTTTTGAGATACCTGGAGGATCACGAGTTGTTGAGCGACCGACAATATGGCTTCCGCCACAGTCGCTCAGCTGGTGAGCTCCTTGTGTATCTCACGGACCGTTGATCACTCGCCATCGAGAGTCAAGGTGAAGCATTGGCAGAGAGCCTAGATGTGGCGAAGGCGTTCGATCGGGTCTGGCACAGGGGTCTTTTAGCGAAGTTACCATCATACGGGCTTCCCGAGGGATTATGCAAATGGATTACCAGCTTTCTGTCCAGCAGATGCATAAGAGCCGTCGTTGACGGTAGCTGCTCTGATAGCATGGACATAAATGCTGGCGTCCCGCAAGGCTCTGTGCTGTCCCCAACACTGTTCCTACTGCATATCAATGATATGCTGCCTATTGACGGTATTCATTGCTATGCGGACGACAGTACAGGGGACGCTTTTTACACGGGCCATGCAAATACCCCTCGTTCCGAGGTGGAGGAAAGCCTGAAAGGATGTCTGAAATCGAGAGTACATTAACTAGTGTCTCCGATTGGGGTCGACTAAACCTAGTCCATTTCAACCCCACCAAGACTCAAGCCTGCGCGTTCACCGCTAAGAAAACCCCATGGTCTGTGGCACCACAATTCCAGAACACCTCCTTGAATATCAGTCAAAGCATCGGGATCCTTGGCGTCGACATTTCTAGCGACGTTTTGTTCCGAAGTCACTTGGAAGACAAGGTTAAGCTGGCATCCAAAAAGCTCGGAGTACTCAACAGAGCGAGGCAGTACTTCACATCGGGGCAAAGGCTACAACTTTATAAGTTACAAGTCCGGCCTCATATGGAGTACTGCTGTCACCTATGGGCGGGAGCACCTGGATACCAGCTTGGGCCTTTAGACTCGGTTCAGCGACGTGCCATCAGAACTGTTGACGATCAAGAGCTCACAAGCGGTTTAGAACCTCTCAGTCTGAGGAGAGACTTTGCCTCTTTATGTGTGTTCTACCGCTTGTACAACGGAGAGTGTTCTAAAGAATTGTTCGACATGTTGCCCACTGCTACCTTCTACCATCGCAACTCCCGCCATCGACGGGGAGTCCATCCTCATACATTGAAACCAGAATTGTTTCGAACTGTGCGGGCCCAAAGGAGTTTTCTTCCGCGGACGCTCAGATTGTGGAATGAGCTCCCCGCCGTGGTTTTCCGGTGGTGGAGTACAGCATGGGGTTCTTCAATAAGGGCGTGAAGAGATTTCTACAGGGTCGGCAACGCGCGAGTGATACCCCTGGTGTTGCAAGCGTCCATAGGCTACGGTAACTGCTTACCATCAGGCGGGCCGTATGCTTGTTTGCCACCTTAGTGGTATAAAAAAAAAGGGTAATGCTTCAAAACTCAGAAAACTGCATGTAAGTGTGTTTGATTCAGCTGAATGAAAGAAAGAATTTACTTTTTTTTGTATACCACTAAGGTGGCAAACAAGCATACGGCCCGCCTGATGGTAAGCGGTTACCATCATAGCCCATGGACACTTGCAACACCAGGGGTATCACTCGCGCGTTGCCGACCCTGCAGAAATCTCTTCATACCCTTTTTGCTGTACTCCATTGGGAAAACCATGGCAGGGAGCTTTTACAAGAGTTTTTTCTTATAAAATTCTGTAAACGTTACCTATCACGAGGTTTAAGTCTATCGTTACAAGTTTTTTTTATATTACGAAGTCGGTAATCAACAATAAGGTCCGCCTGATGGATGAAGTAGTTATCGTCGCCATAAGGCATCACTCACGCGTTCGTTACCGACCCTTCCCCCCTCCCCAATGAGTACTGAATACCTTACTCACGCGCAGGAACACAACATAAAGCCCATCACAGACGTAGCTATAATATATATTAATATGCCGAGCCATAATATAAATTCCAGTACAAGTTGGCAAAGTAACAGAAATATATATTATAGCTGCGTGTGCGGTCACTCATAAGATTAGTATTGAAAATATATCGTAATATGCCTTGCTATGATTTATATTAATATATATTATAGCTACGTCTGTGATGGGCTTAAAGTTATTTGGCTGCATTATTCTGTAAGGTGGAGGTGTTTCCCCAGTCGAACTGCTCTTTGAGCGAATAAACGCTATTCTCTACATCTCTTGTACACTGTAAATATTTTTTTAAATTATATTATGTAGGATTTATCTTATAAATGGTTAGGACATGAAATATCTCCATTCGATCTTGCCTCTCTTTCTTACACTCGGTAAGTAAGCAATTTGCCCACCATTGTTATTCAAATCGTAAATTAATTATTCATTCACGTCATTTTCAGACCTTAGAATTATTTTCTGTACGATGAGTTGGGAATAAGATTTTTTATTGGTTCGTATACATTATTTTGGTATTCTTCTAAATTACTAATCCTCAATTTTAGATGGACCGACTCGTTGATTATTTTCTGACGATAGTGATCTGGGAAATTGTGAAACTACAACAAAAACTGTCTCGTCCCAAAATCAGCCAATTTTTGTCCATGGGAAACAATAGTAAAATAAAGTTCCTTGGAATTAGTTTGCTTCACAGACTACATAATTATGCAGATAAGACTATCTACAATGGTTGTTGAAAAACTAGTTTCTCATTTGTAGTGTCAGGTAGGTCTGTGCCCCAGTGACCTGGCTTAATGTTTCAGCGTTTTATTCAGAGACACGTACGTGGCCAGGCCTGACTGAATTTCCTCACCGTATTTCCTTGGAGACTCAAAACTGAGGTGTTATTTTAGAAGCCACTACCTATTTGTTCCATATCCGAAGTGAATATCCGTAGTTCAATATCGAGGTGTCAACTGCGTTGTACGGTGTCGATATGATGCAGCATTCTTCATTCCATTCGATTTATATCGGTCTCTACAATACAATTTCACATAGGTACTACATACTATGTCTTGAAAAATAAGGTAAGAACAGATACTGTCTAATGTCTACCCAAAGCTCATCACACACTTTATGAATAGATAACCCAACTAAATACAAAATAACAAATATATATTAAAATTCTAATTCAATATTGATACTCAAAATGTCTTAACATAGCAAATTCCAGAGGTTCCCAAAATTATGTTTTGTTTGAAATAATTATAAAAGACAAAAAATATAGCTTAAATCAAACGTAGCTCAAAATATGACCATGAAATTGCAGTACAACTGGGTAAATATTACATTAAATATAGTTTAAGATCTCATCGCCAAAAACGGTCAGCTGTAGTGAAATATTAGCGGAGACCGAAACATTTTTCATCCGTTTTTCTCCCGGAATACCTTCGGCTGGAACTTCATGAATATTTCAACCCGGATCAATTATTAAAATGATTTACTACTCCCCGGGCTGCCGTAGAAACGCACTGGGGTCAATGTATGCCAAGGTTTTTTCGGAACGTGAAGTTTAAGGAAACCAAGAGATTTTTTCGCTCTTTATTCGTTTTCATATAACGTTTGTTTGGTATAAAATATGCAAACGATAAGTTTATATTATATAGGTTCGTTCATTCGTAGATTTAAGAACATTTATAAATTACTGTTTTAATTAAAGTTTGTATCTTGTTTCAGGTAAACATGAGTCAACTTTATACTGTAAGTAAAATGTAGTCAACATCTGAGAGCTATAATTTTTAAGTAGATAGGAGATGTATTTTAGCCTGCTTTTTAGAAAAAACCTAATGCTTTGTAAACATCACATATTTTCTACGAAAACAATTATCAGCAGTGGTGTTTTACAATATAAAGTGATAAAGCACTTTATGGGTGTAAATCCGTGAATCTGCAAACAACGGCGAACAAATAAAATAGCTAAAATGTCAATCGATGACACTACACTGAGGTCAAATATGAAATATCAAACAACAACATAAAAGCGGACGCTTGGGGTATGATAAAATTGTATAGTGTCACCGTGTTCCTCGGCATTTCGCTTGCAAATTGCTCGTCGGCAGGTAGAACGAATATCGCGTTACGTCACAGCGCCGAGCCACGCCGCGTGGCGAAGGCATTAGCATATCGATGGGCTATGATATCGTGTTGACGACACCTGATAAAAATGCAATGTTCAGTGCAAGCGCCGCTAAAAACATTCTATTGTGAATAAGTCACATTGTACTTTATATCGGTTAAAATAATATAGAATTAAGTTAAAAAGGGTTCACGAGACCTGCAGACTAAGCCGCTTACGAATAGGCTTTCGCATCACACAGACAATTTTGGCTTAGTTATTCTCATTAGTCTTTCCATTCATAAATTAATGTACTGATTTTGCAAAATCCTCCATTCTCTTAAGATAGGTATGTAATTATTTTTAGATTTAAATTGAAATGAAATATTAGTTCGATCATTATATGTTGATGGAGGGGAGTTACTTAAAAAAAGAATATAATTTTATTTCAACCGTATCGGTGTTGCATTTTTTAAATAAATTTTATATGTATAGCGTTGTAGGGTGGTATATTTACAAGAAAAAGTATTCTATCAAATAAAAAAACCTCCCTTTCATTAAGCAATTATTCAATCGTATTCAATATACTGTAATCGTATACATGATACACATTTCATGCTCTAAAAGCAAGTATCATCAAACAGTATCGACCCCTTTTCATTCACCTCTTCGCTCAGAATACCCCACGTAACAGTTATTTAGAGATATCCTACATTGTGACTATCCTATAAAGCTGCCACGACCTATATTACGCCGTTCATGAACCGTACGATGGCCCAACCTGACCCTTTATCTTTAACGATTATCTTTGTTGTAAGGGAACTCCGAATGTGTTTCAATTTAATTTTAGCTACTATTTAGCGATGATAACCTTTAAAATACAAGCCCTCATAATATATGCCTGAATAGCTAGTTGTTAAGATAAAGAGTTTAGCGTACAACATGGTTGCAGGTATTTACAAAAGCTCGACATTTACCTGGTGAGGTATTCAGGGGCGGGCGATTGTGCCGGCTCCCTCATCCGTGCTACACGATAAACGATGAAAAGACCTACCGCCGGACACTCCATTCATGTATATCATTGAGTGCCTCGTATACGAGAGGTAACTATGTAGAAAACCGGGGAAATGTCGCGCTAAGCTTTTATACATGTAAAGTAACAGTCATCACTGTATTTACACTAAGTAAATTTATAACGTTCTCACGAATATAGAACGGAATTTAGTGCTATTTTTTGTTTGCTAACTTGAAGTGTTTATCTAGATTCTATTATTAGTTGATACGAAGTAGTTTCCACTAACAACACTATCTTGGGCACAAAATTCTAGGATTCTAAAGTACGACTCAAATTTTGGCTTACAGTATAGACGTCCATTATTGTGGGATACTCCTGAATGAGTCGTTCTCTACAGAAATGCCTGCATTAGGTTTTGATTGGTTTCCAAATGAATATACATAAGGGAACGCTGAAAATAGAAGGAAATTTCACTGCCGATAGATATAAACAACAATATTCATGCAAAATTGAACCCAGTCCCTCGTTTTTTATCATTTTGTTGGAATAATATTGCTCTTCTTGTCAACTATATCACTCAGCTTCACCCTTTTTAAACATTTCTTATTTGTATATTTACAAGAGTTTAGTCAATTGTCCGCGTTTTTTCGTCCGTGGAGTGCGATAAAACGTTGAAAAGATGAAATATAGAAGGACAGACAGCGGTCTGACGGTCAATGTAGCTTCGCGTGAAAAAACGGCCGCCCATATCAGTGTTACTGATGTTTATGTTTACCTTTTCGAGCGGAATACCACTTAGGTAGATCGTATATTACGCGTTCCCTTTTTTACAGCTTAAATAACATTGAATGAAACAGGATTGTTAGCATTGATTTATTTGAAAAACGCTTTAGTCATTTCATGTGTTTTTTTATTATTAATAAGATGAGAAATATATTATGATGGTATAATTATTGTTTTATTACTATACCTACTAAAATAAAAGTATGCTCCCGTACTTTTGTAAAAACAGAGCATACTTATCTTTCAGTTCGAAATTACATAAATAATTATGCAGTAGTATTTTATTCCACAATACAAATTTCTATCACAAAAATGCCAGATTCTGACCTCGTTTCGAGCCTCGTAGAGTTAAGAATATCATATTTATATAACTCCGCTAAAAATATTTAAATACCATTCCAATTTCTCTGAAAAACAAATTTTATACAAATATTTTCATGACTCTAGCAGCGAGTACATTATTTGGTTCAGCATTGAATGTTATTGCGTGAAAAAAGAAGATAACATCATCTTCCTTGCTTTTCCTTACTTTGGGTTGGCTTTGAATATCATGTATTTTCTCTTCTTCTGATCACCTGCCACATTCTCACTGACATCACACTCTCTCTTGTCCCCATTTGTACATTCATAATTTTTCCTTGGCCATCTTTTTAGTAACGGTATCTCTGTCAGGTAAATGTCAAAAACTTTAAATAAACTGTAAATATTATCAATCTACGCAATCACTTTACTCTGATTCTCTCGTGATCATCTCTCAGATGACATGAGAAATCCATGGCAAAGTTGCAGCGGGTCATCGACGAGTTTTTCTTGAATGCAGAGGCAGTTATTAAGTCCTCTTCTCTCTTCATCGCATATGCGAAATTTAAAAGCGCTTTGTATCTGAAAAGATAAAATGACAATTAATATATTTTTCTTCTATCAAAGCAGCTTGAATAAGAGTAAGGTTACCAATCAACTATGAAATAAATCTCTGAAGATTTCATATATGTACTATAATGCGCACATATAACATTTAACTAACTTTAACAGGATGTCACTTCTAAAGAATCGGAACAAGCATGCAATATTCTCGTTTCATTATAGAGGTATTTACCGGCGTGCACACAAGGAAGCTCAATAACGAAAATATTTATCCACTTATCGTCATTCCAGACGTGGCATCACATCGACCCAGTGCCCTCCGTGACGTTTGATTATACCTCTCGCATTTCACCGCGTCTGTCCTGTCTATTCACATTATAATCTATGGCAGCCGGGAAACGTGTTCCCGAAATGAGTATTTTTTGTGAATGTGTTCATTGCCTTAATTTAGGTTGCTTCATGGAGGCTCATTTAGGAACGAAATGTCAAAACGTTTGCGATAAAATAAATTCAAAAACCTCTTTTGTCTTAAAAACTGTGATTCATGTGGTTTTTAACAAAGCACTTTGGGCTCTATTTCTTATATTCCTGAAACACAAAAATTGTGACGTTCATAAATATCCATTACGTAGATTACTTTCATGAACAAAAGCGCTATCTCCTTTATTGATGCGATGACATAATATTGATGTCAGCAGATGTAAGGAAATCTCCCGCGTAACTTCTAACGTCATTACCGTACCGTTTGTTTGATTGCTTACAGATAGCGGAGCGGGAATGAGCCTCCAGCGCTTTGGAATCGAATTTCTCTGGGGAACTAACATAAATGTTAAAGGTTCTTTCCTCGGCATCCTATGACAATTGTCATTTACAAAACAATTTATGTTATAGGCGAAACTTTGATATTAGAAGCAAAAAAATTTTAGTGATTTTGTTCGTAGTGAATTTTGTTTCCAATTTTGAATAAAAATTCTTTTTACTGTTTATAGGCCTGTGTTTGACTGCAATCTCACCATGGTAAGTGATGATGCGGCCGAAGGTGGTAAGCACACAAAGCCTAGAAGGAACTGGCTCTCAAGTGCAGCTGTCGGAACACACCGAAAGGTGCTTGGCGACAGATTTTCAACTTGAGGGTGGTAGCTAGCCAGGCGGGTGCTACAAAGTACCCTACCACCGTGCTATGGTTTCCTCACGATGTTTTCCTTCACCGAAAGCTCAAACTCATTGTAGGATTCGAACCCGAGACCTCGATACAAATAACGTTTAAAAACACATTAAAAGAAACAAAATAGGGTCGTCCAAGGCACCATTTGTCATTGTAACCCTAAATTACGTTTGCAAGATTTGTACAAAATGCACTAAGCTCCACAAGAGACTATAATTTATAGGTGCTTCGATAATACGTTTTCTCGTGCATTATTCAAATGCAGTCTCCCAGTGCAATTGTGATCGTAGATCGAAGTGCTCAATGGATTTATCCACCCCGTTGTTAATTTATTGCCGATAGTCGAGAGAGGGCGTTGAATAACAGCTTCCTGTACAAAAGTCGCGCTGAATTTACACGAGATACGTAATTCACTTGTTTTTTTTCGGAAAATTGATTGAGGCATGTAATGAAACTAGTGATTTACTATGGTTTTATTTTTGTAACCAAATACAACTTTACACGCACTTGAAATGTTTGTAAATTCTTTCCCTAAGGACAGAGAGGGGTTGCAAAATTACACAGACATAATATTATATGGGTCAATAATACTTTTTTGGTCAGATGTGTTTGAAGCTTAGTACTCTTTGACACAGTCAATGTTATGCGTATTATGAAGGAGCCAAAAGGGGGTGCAAAAGTATTTTTTTTGGTATACTGCTTTTACGGGTTGGGCTGAAAGTAAGGCCGTTTTCACACGAGACGATAACGACACCGTAAACAAATAATTTTCCAAAATGTTATAGGTAAAATAGTTGTATTTAATATCCAGGATTTGTGACTGACTGTACTTCGACTTACATTAGTTTTTATTCACAGAGTTATAGAAAGAAAGGAGCTAAAAAACCGATTAATTGGTGAACCAATGAATCTGTTGTCTCTTTTCACAGACTGTACTCGTATAGTCCGACTCTAATACCAATTAGGAAGGTTGCTTTCACTAAAAAGCTGGCAATAAACTCAGCAATTAGTGGGTTTTAGTTTTATAATATGGTATGTCATTATGCTATTTTCAAATATATAAGTAACACTGCATAGTTTTATAATATGACACTACATACATTTGATATACCCTAACATAACTGAATTAAGTTTAGTAATTTCGCATGTAATTTAAGCACGTACTGTAAATTAAACTGAATATAATAAAATTTAGGTCATGGTTTCAGTTCTAATTACACAAACATGTAATTTGGTTACATTACGAGTATAACCCTCCATTATAAAATATTAATATCTAACGTTCCTGTGATGATTTCATCACATTTAATGTATGTTTAGCATTATTATGTAATCTTATATTTTATTCACTGAATCGTTTTTAGCAAGTCAAATGACAGTATCATTCAAAGAAGCACAAAGCTTTGAACAACAATGACACAAGATTATACAGAGCTTTATTTTGAAATAACGAATGTTTCGATCTATAAGGTAAAGTATAGGAATAAAGTTTTAATAAATTTGCCTAGCCGCATGTTCACTCACATCGACGGAAGTTGTAAGTTAGATAATTTTGTCGACAAAATGTATTCCATATTATTTTCTTTTCCATATTATAAATATTCTGAAAAATAGAATGTAAATAAAGTAAATTTAACATAATAATTCATATCATAGCTTTAAAAATGTTAATAAATTAACTGTTATTTTATTTTATTCAATGAATCTGTATCTTGCATTCTAAATTAATAAACTATGCAACAGATGTATTAAAGTTGTGTTTGCATCTTATATACAGATCAATATTATTACGTAAAAAAATCTCTTTTCGCTAACTAAACACTCAATGCTAACAATAAGATTAGTATTCCGTATTGAATGGAATGTTTTCCATATCTATGTCCATGTTTTCTCTTAATGCGATCGGCTTGCGTGTCCGCGCCAATTTGTGTCGGCGCCTTATCGCCTCGGCTAATGTTCAGTGTTATACCATTTCCGTCATGAAAACCATTCCCTTATTGTTCCCGATGGTGTTACTCTTTAAAATACTATGTGCTTGTGGATAAACATAACGGCCTGTTGGAAGTAACTAGTTTTCGGACTTTAGGCTTTACTAGGTCTAGTAGACTTAATTTTTTTAATGGCTAGGCGTTTTGTCTCAATATAAGGCTATAAAATAGATTTTTTTTATTTGAAGCTATTCAAGTTCTTCACACCTACAAAAAATACGATATAACAGTTATAAAGTGTCATTTTTAACCGACTTCAAAAAGGAGGAGGTTATCAATTCAGATGTTTGTATTTTTTTATGTATGTTCGGGCATAACTCCGTCATATATAGACGGATCTGCAAAATTCTTTTTTTGTTCGAGAGGGGTTTTCCGAAATGGTCCCATATAAATTTCATACAGATGAAACTAAAAATTCAAAAATAAATTAACTTTTTAACAAAAAAATAAACCGCCTTCAAAGTATACTAAAAAGTATGAAATAAATCTTATCTGACACTGTTTTGAAGTCAGCGAAATACTTTCTATAGAACACGTCATGCGATTTCGCTCACTTCAAAACAGTGTCAGATAAGAGTTATTTCATACTTTTTAGTGTACTTTGAAGGCGGTTTATTTTTTTGTTAAAAAGATATTTTTTTATTAAACAATACAGCCACCTTGTAATATGTTCACGATATCAGAGCAAGCAGGTGCGCAATTCAGAAACTGTCCCGTCAGCAAACATAACAGCTCCCATTATAACTGTTGCGTAAACTTTCCACCTTGGCTCCGCGCATCTTGACATATCACCGATGTGAGGCACGAAAGAAAACAGTTTTTCATTGATTCAGTGCCACATCTGGCTACAAAACGCCTCGGGCTTTCCATTCTGATGACCTGACTTGACATTTTTATTGCTCTCCATATTTTCTGCGCGGCCTCCGAGGCATTCCCATTCGTCGTTTATAGAAGCCGGCGAAAATATTGTGAAACTTGAAGGAGGACAGAACAGATATTATGATATTACTGACACGATATATTGAACAACTTTCGTTGGGGCGACGTCAATGGGAAGGTTCGGGCTCTGGCCTGTCCTATGGATTTTTTATAGCACTTGTCAAGTTTTTATTCCTCTTGTTGGAGAAACTTTCTAATCTAATAACATTTTTTATTGGACAGTAAAAAGAATACAACATATTTGATACTTATTTTGTGGTTTCCGTATATTTATATTTCTCTCCAATTTAGCTATAATGTACTAAAAGTTGTTAAACTCCACTCAAAATAAGTCCTCTCTTTATCAATGTGTTTAAATAGAAATAAAAAAAAAATATTTTTTACCATTGATTGGAACGTTACTCTCAAATTAAATATGAGACTAGCTAAAAACTGACGGCCCAGCTGGCGCGGTTGGTAAGATTCCACCTATCGCGCCGCAGGTCGTGGGTTCGATTCCCACACAGGACATGCATTTGTTTGCATGAGCATGTCTGTATGTCCTGAGTCTGGGTGTATCACTACTACATATAAGGTTCATAATACACTGCAGCTGTTAGTTTCGTCTCACTCGCAAGTCACGCCCCTCCGCACGGCGCGCGCTAACATGGCAGCAGCTGCCGACCAATAGCGTTTCCCGCGCTTTGCAAATGTTTCTTTTGCGCAGGTACATCGGTAAGCCATATTTGTTGGGTATTACTGTACAAGCTTTGCTTAGTTTGGGATCAGATGACCGTGTGTGAAGAATGTCCCAGGATATTTATTTTATATATTTTTTATTATTAAGTTACGTGGGCTTAATTAGGGTACAATAATTCACCGTCGCAAAGATCCCTAACAAGGTAACTTTCCGTAAAAACAAGATAGGTACTAAGACGCTTTCTTTTATTTGGACTTCCCCTCTCAAATAGATTTAAAACAATAATTAGGTTGTTTCTTTTCCCAAAAGATGAGGATGATTGAACATCAAGAACTAATTCAAACTTGCCCGTTTGTTTCTACAAAAGAAAACTTTCAGCTAAGAACTGACAAACTACGTCACGGGGTGCTCTTATAACAAAATACAATTTGTCATGATTGATCAAAGAAGTTGGGCAAAACAAAGACAGGCACCGTAACAAAGGCCGTCTTTTGTCAAAGAATTTTTTGCCAAGTTTATTGACAGCTTTTAAAAGTTGGAAAGTTGTCTTGTTGCTTGGCTTAAAATTTAGACTTAGTAAGAACAGATTTTTGTTGAAACCTAAAGGGAAACTCAACTGGTACTTTTCAATTTCTTTTATCATTCAATTGTATTCGGAAAGACAAAGACTACATTAACAAATAACTTATTTAACTTCATGTAGTCATCGTTTTAGCTAGCACCCTATAGCTTACTGTGAGAATAGGATAGGAGAGGAACATTTATCTGTCACACATCTGCAACGCCACATGTCTGCAACGCGTGCTTTCATATTTCGGCCATATAATGAGAAGAGGGGATACCGGAATCGATGGAGGCAGTTTGTCCGTTTAAGGGGTTCTAGTGACCACGATCCTCAGAAATGAGGGACCGACTGAAGAAGAAGAAGATCCCGGCCCCCCGGCCGGTCAAGAGTCTGAGTCAGACTCGTGCACCGAGGGTTCCGAACTTTCTTAGACGTAGGTATATTTTCTTGGTTTGGGGCATAACTTTAGAAAAAAAACCGGATTGCATAACTTTGTTTGTGAAGGAATTTTGATGATTTCGAAAAAACTGTGCCAGTTGAAAACATCGTTATATTTTTCCTGTAATATGTAGGTACATCAATGTCTATCTACTTTAATTATTTCAAAGTTTTGGGGTCGCGAACTTCGGAGATAAATTGAGCATGATATTTTTTGTCAGTTTTCATAAAAACTAAGCAACATAAAAGAAAATAAAAATCTGTTTTGGAATTTGCAAATGAAGCCCTTTCATACAATACCCCATTACCTCATAAACTT
The DNA here is from genome assembly GCA_951394255.1 of Polyploca ridens. Taxonomy (NCBI): domain Eukaryota; kingdom Metazoa; phylum Arthropoda; class Insecta; order Lepidoptera; family Drepanidae; genus Polyploca; species Polyploca ridens. The sequence goes on from OX596257.1 coordinate 8,766,845, forward strand.
GTAGCCCCACTTTGATATTTCGATCCAATATTTATTACTATTCCAAATTTCAAATCAATAGCATCAGGTGGTTGATGAAATATACCGCTATGACAGACGGACATACGGACCGAGTGACACATAAGGGTTCTTTATATTTTAATATAATTACGTAGATTATACCTGTGATCATATTTCTTCAGAACATTTACACGTCCTACAATGTTTGTAGTTCATTAAAGTGATTCGACTTACAGGGTAAGTTGCGAGGCGAATCAAGTAAAAAATAATATTTTTTTCTAGGGTTTTCGGTTTGGGGAATAAACAGGGCGATAAATATTCATGAGGGAAGTAAGCCTTCTTGTCATAGACCTTGAGAGCCTGATGGATGGGGCGTCGTGCTTTGCTGTCTTGCCATACTTTACTTACGGATATAATACCGTAGGTTTAACATACAATTAATGTTGCCCTCATTATACAAAAAACTAAAAAATACCTGTTATATTAAAATACAATAAACCATTAAAAAAAGTACTAACGTAACTATATATTCATGTCTGAGAGTACATAACATCCTTATCAACCCATCCCCACTTAATCAAATACGTTTTCAATACAGAAAAGATAAACGTAGCATGAATCTGAATGTTATCCAAATACGAAAAGATTTCCGTGCAGATTTCCCGCATTCCGCTACATATGGCGTCGTTGTGCCGAAACACCTATATCTAGGAAATCTCTCGCGGGAAATACGCCCGGGCGCCAAGCACGCTGGGGTATTTTTGGCACATTTATCTTGATGCGCTCCCGCCACAAAATAATGAGCATTAAACGGTTAACATCAAGCGTATCCGTTTTGAGCGGCAGCCAATGGGTCACTGATTGATTTCCGCAACCTGCAAAAGTGACTGTCAACCTTTGTCGCTGGTTTCCGCGTGAAAAAGTGGTCGGGTGATTAGTGTTCACTGTTTAGATTATTCGTTGATTTTTGTTTGCTTCTGTGATTATTTGTTTGTATTTCGAATAGTCTAGGTTATTTGTATTCTCTAAGCAAAAGGGTAGAAGATCATAAGCCTCTAATAATAAAGTATAAATGAGGAGGGAGAGAAGGGAGGTCCACGAGGCAAGTGATCCATCGCGGGTCCGCGAAGATTTATGATAAGTCTGCAACTTACGGATGTCGCCACCCACGGAGCAGCGACTTGGCTCCCGATACCCGCTGTGCGTAGTTAGGAGTTATTTTTCAATAGCCATCAATATTTTTCTTGTTAGCAACAAGAATGTACAACGTTATTATTCCTTTTTCGTTTGATTAATTGCAAACGATTTGTTTTGCTAGAGCCTACTAAGTGAGCCTATATGCACTCTAATGCTTTTCGTAAATATACTCGCTAATATAAAAGAAATTTATTCACAAATTATGATGACGAATGATAACGGTCACATAAATATGATTTGACATTTAGGAATTTATCTAATCTTTAGGAATCAAAGTAAAGTGACGAAAGTAATTACAACTAAGAGCAATAAACCAGGCGAAGATGGAGTGTTTTATAAATCTTCTCTAACTGCACTTAACCTAAATTACTGTGAAATAATTGTATTTGTCTTTAGCCCGATTGTAAAAAAGTTGATTATAGACTTTATGTCAATAATGTCGTAAAATGGCATGATAATTGCATCAATTGGATGTATTCATACACTATAAACCCACTAAAGCCTGTAAATCGCTAAAAAGAGTGGAACGCATTGAAACTTGGCAGACTGTTTTCAGAATTGAATTTTAAACTGATTTAATTTATGAAAACAACACAGTTCATTTTGGTACGTCTATTTGTATTTTTATATTGTATTTTTACCGAAACAGTATGAAACAGATGGATTTGTATTTTTAAATTATATTTCGACAGTCTAATGGTATATACAAACGAATTAGGTAAATATATTACATAAAATACAATTTCCAAGGTTTAGTTTTAGAAGGTATAAACTTGCATCGCAGACGTGTAGCAGAAAGGAGGTGAAATAATACTTAAAGGTAGAATTGAAAATCAATTAATAGGGTTGTCCATCCTATTGATTACTATGGTGTTCCTGTCACTGTTTTGCCATTCTTTACCGATTATTTTAAAGAAGTAAAAAAGGATTGTTTTGCTAGGTTTAAAGAATACTTTGACGAAAGATCAAAATCAAAAGGGATAATGGTATAAGACGATCCAGTCACAGCCCTTGAGTTATCCGTGGATTGACAATGGAGTATTGAGTAGAAACGATGCTGTGACTGCTATGAGACTGCGATCTGGATACATTCCTTCAAATAAGTTTGCATACTTAATGCGTAAAAATGATTCCCTTAATTGCTCAGAGTGCGGAGTCATTGACGATGTATACCATGTACTGATGGAGTGTGTCCGGAATGAATAAAAATATTGGAGCATGTAACAGCGCTCTGGCTGCATCCATTTTCGGATCCCGCCAAGGTATTGTATAAATTGATTATTAGAAATTAGTGTGGTTGATTGAGACGATTATCTATTGTAATTACCCGGGCGACATAATCAATCGCATAAGCGACAAAGCCCATTAAATCAGATAAAAAAAGGGCAGACAAGTAAGTGAATGTTTAAATTCTATGAGACCGTTGGGTTTCTGACTCTTAATCTCTGAATGTGAATATGTCATAAGCTAAATGCTTTGAAATTATTGTTTCAGTTTTTTTATAATATCTTCTTTTTTTAAAATGTAGGTTATATAAGTTGGAACTATTCTTACATGCCTGTTATACATACGAAACTAAACATAACAGATAAACTTCTTAACCCGTTGGATCTCGCGAGAGACGCGCGTCTTATTGTAACAATTGATGTCATTATATTTTTTTTAACCGCAAGCCTATGTATTTTGACTTTTAAATATATATATACCAACGAGTACTTATAATGTAAATATGTACAAACAAATGTTTGTCCTAAGTAGTAAAACCCATTAGTGATCTGTGGCGTGGCAGTCAGTGTGTTGAGCTTGTACAATAACCGGTCAGTCTCAGTAAAGAAAATTCCCTAAAATATCTAGGAATAGCTGGAAGGATATTTCGATTTGTGTTTACTGTTAGTCTCCCAGTAGGGAAGGGATGCGTTGTGTTAACACAGGCTAACGGGCCCGGACAATGCTTGCCATGCGGGGCTCCACAGATAAACTTTGAAATGGTCCAAGACATCTTACCATGCGATATTAACCTTTAAACTCGCACTTGGTAGGGGTGAAATTTATTTACGATAACATCGACGACTGAATGATCATTCATGTAAATGGCATGCCTCGGAACCAACATTACGTAGTTTGCGATGCGAGAGGCAAGTCAGGATGAATGGATTAACCAAATCCTGCATTGTTAATGCCTTTATAAAACCATATTTTGGTTTTCTTTGGGGATAAAACTTATATTTATTAATTTTTGTTTACTTTATTTTAGAGACCTACGTATATTGAAGCTCAAAATACCATAAGCCCTTTTAATTTAAGATGATACATACAATACAATAAAAAACAAAAATGTGTTATTATTTACACGATTACAAAAACAGTGTACAAAAATAACAAATAATAAAAAACTTAGATAGTGAGGGATGAGGGATCTTACAATGAACATACGCTTTTGGTAAAGGAAAACATCGTGAGGAAACCATAGCACGGTGATAAGTACTACTACTACGCGAGTACTATAAATACTCACCTGGATGGTCACCACCCTCAAGATGACGATCTGTTGGTTATCAGTGCAAAAATACTTATTGCGGAGTTGGACTGCCCGGTATAACTTATCTAAAGGTATTTTTACCCGATGGTAGCCATTACCATCAGTTGGACCGGTTGCCATCCTATCGGCGTTCTGACAAAAAAAAATGTTTAATATTTTAAAATAATACTTACGTAAAATTCTAGCAATACGGTTCCCTCGAGTGCTTGATAATAATGAAATGACATTCTACGTAGGTACGGAAATATTCGCGCTGCGCGTGACGGTTTGTGTAATGCACAGTCATGGAAAGGACATCCGACCGGCTCTGTCATCACTGAAATATTTTATCACAAATATTTATCAACGAAATACCACTTCACATAAATGTCGCGTCCAACATCGCATTTCATTTCTCTCAGCTGTTACTTTACTTTGATCGTTTAGTACCGATGCTATGCTGCAAGCTAACTGCGATGCGATGAAATCGAATCATTTTGTAATTAACCGATACATCATTTGTAAACAAACTAAAGATTATTATCAGTGGCAACACTTATCTTTACATCAATAAATACAAATATGATAAACTTGAATGTTGTTTTAAAATGTAGATAAATTTAACAATTTGTTATGAGATTGACAAATACAAAAAGTCATTAACATTCACTTACGACGCATAAACACTGATTAGATTACGCCATCATGCTGAAGGCCAACGCGGACGTTTATTGATCCGTGCACTGTTTAAAAACGAATCAGTCTCTCTCGAAGTGTCAGTAAAGATGGACTTCAATAATAAAGTTGTCGTGGTAACTGGTGCTAGTTCGGGCATCGGTGCAGCTGCGGCAGTAATGTACTCCAAACAATCCGCGAAAGTAGTCCTAGTCGGAAGAAATGAAGAATCTCTCAACAAAGTTGCGAAACAATGCGAGGAAGCCAAAGGAATAAAGCCTCTCATTGCTCGAGCTGAATTGACTGTCGACGAAGATGTGAAGAACATAATAACAAAGACTATTAAAGAATTTAATCGTATAGACGTTTTGGTAAACAATGCCGGATTTGGAGTACGAGGAAGCATTCACGATGGTATTGAACCTTTTGATCGTGCTATGGCTTTGAATATGCGCTCAGTGTATCTGCTCACCAGTCTAGCTACACCTCATCTTGTGAAGACTAAGGGGAATATTGTGAATGTATCCAGTGTTGCCGCGTTACGTCCTATCAAAGACGTTGATTATCTGCCTTATTGTGTCTCTAAAGCGGCTTTAGATCAGTTTACTAAATGTCTGGCTTTGGAGCTAGGCCCTGTTGGAGTTCGAGTGAATTCTGTGAATCCTGGCGGTACGAGAACCCCCTTTGCTGAAACGGCTGGGTTTAGTAAGGAGGAAGTAGCTCAATTATATGAAGCTCGTAAAGAATGTTACCCACTTCGGAAAATGGCGGAACGTGAGGATGTTGCTGACCTGATTCTTTATCTATCAAGCGATCGCGCGCGAAGTATTACCGGTAGTATTCATGTCATAGATAACGGGGAAATATTGGTGTGATTTCTATCTAAACTTTAGTTGTTTTGAATTAAGCATGTGTTTACTGTGATTAAGAAAGTGTTATTCTTTGGTTTTAGTTTGTAGTTGAGTACCTATTAATAAATGTAATAATTGAATTTGTTAATTAACTTTCAAATTTAAAATGCGAAAATTCGTGGAAATTTTAGGAGCACTATTTGTATGAAAAAAGTAATTTTAAAATGCATGTTGCTTCGCGTAGTATTTTTCACTACGGATAAACTGTCAGTCTATATATCGTAGGTATGACCTACTAGTAGCTTATGTTATGTCTTTATATAACATGCGTCCTACGACCATTCTCTAGAGATGGAAATCTAAGTGGTGGCTTATAAATATGTATTATTATTGGTTTCCCTAGTAATGTATTAAATCGTAATGAATTATTATGTATAGTGATTTGAAATTTGCATTAATTAAACATATAACTAGGTAGATTTTACGAGAATTATCTATTATTAATTATTCTGCTTGAGGCTGCTATTTACCTACTTATAATATTTTGACAGTCTTCCTCACTTTACCCGGCGGGACAAGCAATAATTGTTGTCAGTGAGACTAGAATTTTAATGTTATGATAGAAATCTAAAATTGTTTTGAAGGTCAATTTGTCGAGTTTATTGTCAGCTCTGTTTATTAAAAAGATGTATCAGGCCTATCCTTAGTATTTGTACAAAAATTTAGTCCCCTAAAGCTTTTAATTTGCTATATCAATAAAAAATATCATAAATAACATATTGTTCTATGAAACAAACTAGTCGTTGGGAAGCATACCATATATAAGACAAGAACAAGAATGTAGTATGTGTAAGCAAGGATCTAAGTGCTAACATAAATAGGTCAGTACGTAAGACGGTAAGCCCAGCTACTATAGTTCGTGTTACTTGGACCGTTAGTTTTCATTTTGCATGCAGTAGACTATATCCGGTCCAGTGCAAAGCGAAACTTATGGTGGACGCAAATGAGGAAGTAGTGAATTGATAATGTGCAAAGTTTTGTTTGAGATACTATATTTTTAAATACTTTGAGGCAAGGAATGCGAGTTGTCTTTAAGATCAACGAAATAGAATTTAGATACTATGATAAAAGTTTAGAAATAAAAAATAACAGGATGCTAATGTGACCTTTAACGTTGTAAAAAATATTGAAATAAGAAGTGTTTTGCTAGTAAACAAGTTTTTTGTAACAGTTTCTTGCTAAATCAGCAATTCAGTTCTAGTTAAACGGCTAAGCGTGTAAATAATATGACGATTTTTTGAACCATTGGGTAATAGCCGAAAAAATATTTTGTCAGTTGACACTGAGCTTTAATAAATAAATAATTAAATAAATAATGTTCGATGTCGAAGCCCTTTGTGTAGGGAGACTGTCGGGCGCGTGTGATACGTGCGAGGACCAACCCTCAGGGGATTTGCGAGCTCAGATTTTTCAATTTTTATTTGCGCTTGTAAGTGCTGACACCGACGTAGTATTGGGTGAGAATGAAATGCGCATTCACTATTTTTTGGCTGATATGTATAAATAAAACCAACCATGTTTGCATACTCTGAGCGCGGTTTGTGCATCAAAAAGCTGTAATCAAAAAATCTATGTTGATCTCGTTTATACCGGAAAAATTTGTAAAGTGGCAACTGATTTTATATCTAGGTGGATAGCTACCTAAGAACAGTTATTTATTGTGGAAATAAGCCCAGCTTTTCATCCACAACTGACTGATAATGGGCTCTTAATCGAATTTGATGATTGCTTTTTTTATATATTTTTCTGTATATTATTCGATTAATTCAGTGATGAATGATACTCTGTTTTTTAATTAAATTTTGTCATACATCAAGGTTGAACAGTGTGTCACCAATGAAAAGAGTCGCCACATTTACTTTATATAAAAGGAATTTCAATGTAAAAAAGTCTGAGTAAAAAATCAATTGTGACACGAAAGAACATTTCATGCAACATTTTGTTCAGTTAGGCGCTTTAACGGGCGTATGATGTAAATGTAATAAAGCAAATGGCCCTTCTTTGCCACTCGCGTGTTCGGATGCCACTCCATACCTCGCTGTAAAATATTTTTATGGTTTATTGCATTAAATATCGTTCTTCGTAGTTTACGTATTATATTTTGCTTCTGCGTAAACATAATACGATAACAATGGACGTTATTTTTTCATTCATATTATTTACATAGGTACGTGTATTTTGCTATTTGTCAATTTAATATACATTTTATAATTATCCTTAGAAATAATTATAAACAACAAAGGTTTTTAGATTATCATAATAACGTAAGTATTATTTGTTGGCGTGGTTTGTAAAGATTCCACCTATCGCGCCGCAGGTCGAGGGTTCGATTCCCACTCAGGACGTGCATTTTTGTATGAAGAAAGTATGAAATAGAATGAACATAGACGCAAATCAACAGATAATGGCATTTTAAAAGCAGAATTTAACCCTCCATTATCAACCGGCAAACATTAGATCCGCGTAAAAAACTGGTAGAATCCGCAAGTAAACTGTCAAGACACGATCGACAATAATTAGTAGGAGTGTTGAGTGCGAAGGAAGCCCAAGATTGATGGCTCAGGCACAAAGGTCTGTCGGTGATAAATTGCCTGATATTAGGTCATGATTTGGGGGTGGATATTTGCCTATCGGTTTCACTATCGGCCTTGCATTTTTTGCCTACAGGGTTGACTTGAGAATGTAAAGTGAATATCGAACAAACAGTCTTTGACAAACGATACGTATTGTTTGGCAGTATTTAGATCATTGTCTTTTGTCCTTGGAAAATAAATGGTACGAATTACTTATTTATGTATTTTTATTATTTAGATATGTTTATTGTGAGCGTTCCGTTTACATCGCTTTATCAGTAGGTACCATAAGTGTTAGTTTAATTTAAAGGTACACGATCTCGCGTATTCTATCTTTATGCAATGTGAATCCTTATCATCACCTGTTTATTACACGTTCCTTCTAGGTAAACGAGCCTCCCTTAAATACGAGGAGGATTTACTCCAAAGTCCATCAAGCCAACTCAGTGCGAATTCAAAGGCATCTGATTAATATCTCTGTCATGATAATGTCATGGTATTTTTCTTTACCGAAGAATCAATGTAGAAAACAGAAGTATGTAGGGAAAACTTGCCTTATTCGTACCCCCTAAGAGCTTTAGCTAATAATTTGGAACATAAAAAAGAAATAGACATGAAGTTAGATACTAATAAGCTGATTAAGTGGTCACCTAAATAACGTCAAATTGTTTGACAATGACAGCAAGGTGACGTTATTTATTTGACCATTTTATTCAGTAGATTTCGTTAAATAGCGTTTATGAGTAAGGCCGTATATCTTTATTAAATGGCTAATCAACAACAGCAGTAATTTAAACTTAGCGTCACTAAGTAATGGGAATCAATTCTCTAATATATGTGGAATTTAATGATATGCTGCAAAGTACGTTCACTTATAACGATTCTTAGCCAAAATGCTTATAAAATATCAACAAAAATTACATGAAAACAGCATTATTACTTACTTTTTGAATATTTCTTGACGAAGCAAAAGTAAAACTTTGCTACTACGGCAAGCCAACATGGCGAACTAGTAGTTTCATTTTTTGTTACTTGTGTCGCTACTGCTGTTTTTCGTTCAGAAATAATGGTAGGGTACGATTTAAGCAAGTTTCCCCTACTCTTCATTTGAATCTGAAGTCCAATTCATGCACTTCTGGCATAGGCGTTGCATATTATCTCTCTATCTCCATTCGCTGTATTTCTGCGACACACCCGAATGCAAGAGTCGCAAAAACAATGTCTTGAGAAAAACTCAGTTCAAAAACTCGTATGTGATAAATGCAAAATTAACTTTAAAGTTGTCTGAAAGAAATCCTATCCATTAATAACCTATAACTGTATTTATGTCTGTCAGTCATCAATGGAAAACTGCACAGTATTCCCGTAATTCCTGTCCTTTTCTTCAAAACAATTCTAATTTAAATGTACATGTATGTATATTGTAAATTGGTATATTCCATTGTTTTATTTGTAACTTATTACTTTTAGATTTTGTTTAAATATCTCATCTGTCGTTCAAATACAATGAATATGACATACAATTTACAAAACATTGAATACACTTTATGCTCGTATGTGTGAATTGATCAGACGTGGAGCAATTTGGTCCTCTCGGATTATGCAAAACAGACTTTATACCCCCGAATTTATGGTTTGAATTCGACCTCCAACGAGATATGGAACACTTAGTTCGGTTATTATGCAAATCATGTGCTACGGAAGTGCCGCGACGTTACCTAGTTCCCTTTACTTGAGAGGCAAATTATGATAAATGAAATTCTGCAATATTCAAGTGGCAGTTTTATCTATAAACATTATACAGTTATTACCTATTAGTCTCACATTATTATATTTTCCGGGTAATCATGAAAGTACGAGGACAAGGGAATTTAACTAAACTTAATTTAGATTTAGAAGCTATTTATAAAATTAGAATAAGGAAAAATGTGCAAAAGGAAGAGGTGTTACTAAAAGTTTATAAACATAATTTGCGTAAGTAGGACGTAAACAACGGTACATAACAAAAAAAATGGCAGCATAAGTCTCTTTGTCTCAAATTTCTCTTGAGAATTATTATAGAAGACATTTCTTTCTGAGTTTCCGTCCTTATTAGCTAAGTCGCAGATGAGATCCTTTTACTGAGATTTATATCGAGATGCTTCTACATAACTTTAGCGGCTAAAGTTTCTAAAGTCATTAGGGTATGTACATATCTGTTACATAGATATTATCCCCAGCAATGATATTAGTAGTTCACACCTAACTCTAGCTTTCAATAGCACATCAACTTACGTAAGTTTTGAAACCCCATTACTCCAGCACAAGGTAGTTCGTTTGCAACTACAAACACTACCCGAAATTTCGGCAGTACCCAGTGACATAGTTTGTGTTTCATCAAGCCCTGAAAGGGGTGCTACGGGCCGGCCTATTCAAGAGAGACGATGTGCAAACAACCCCGCAGATCACGTCTGTTTACGATCCTCTAATTTCATCCAATCAATGTCAAGATTCGACACTAAGTATATCAGGTATCTTTGAGTTTGATGTATGAATCTATGTGATGTAACTTTCTCATTACATGCATGCGTTTCACATAGATAACTATCTAACTACATATAGGTAATATCTACATATTTCCGTGCGAGTTATTCTAGGTCAGGTTCTAAGATTATAGTGAAAAGATTCAAACTATAATCATAACCAAATAGTAAAACACAGGTAAGATTACTTCAAAACTTTACAATAACGATTCGCAATAATGTTAACACACAATTGTGAACAGTTAAACAAACATAAAATCCAGACATTAAATTAAGTGTTCAAAGTTATCGGGGCTCATAATTTCTGAAATACGTTGATTACTGAAGCGGAAACCTTTTGTGTTAGATACCACTCACGCTCCTTTTGTTTTTGCGAATTTCCAAGACAATACGCTCAATTGTACACGCTTACGACCATGGGACTAAGTTCTATGGCTGTCACAAACTTTGATAGCGACAATTCATTTATTACTTGTGTTTTTACGTCTCCGATATTCTGGCCATTGCCATTTGCCAAAATAGTTCCCCTTCTTAGACAAAAGTTCATTTTGTACGACCGTTCATTATCTCCGGCTGACAGATTTGTGTGAGCTGCTCCATCAATCCAATTAGTAAGAATCAAGAAAAATCGCAAGATTCTTCGATAGACCCTCGGCTCGGAAACGCTGCGTGGGGGTATTAAAATATAATTTGGGGAAGCGAAGTATTTATCATTCAAATTAGTTTCATTAGCAGACTATGAAACAACTGAGAATAACAAAATAATGTTCGTGAATGCTCACTCGAGCGTGTCATAGAATAAGTTGAGTAAGGGAAAAATCTTTTTCAATGAATAATTTTCATAAATTATCATTCGCCAGATCTTGGCTTACGAGACGTTCCTGAGAAAGACATAGTTAATTTACTCTCAGTTCGGAATAAGCTCGCGCCGAATGCCATCTGCATTTTTGCGTATACCGTTTCACCTACCAACTTACATAATAAATGAGGGTTCCGCGCCAAAAACGGAAGTAATGGTGTGTACTCAAACCGACACGAAAAAATACTCACGACTACCATTAATTTTCATTTCGTCCTATGACCAAGGATTGGTGTCTTAAGAAAAGTAAGTGCGAGGTACTAAAGAGAGGTATTATTGAGGTAAAGAATAGTTTTTCCTGACATTTACATGACTACTTACTTTAGTTACCTACCCAATTTTTTGGGTTCCGTATCCTATAAGGGTAAAAAGGGCCCCTATTACTAAGACTCCGCCGTCCGTCCGTCTGTCTGTCTCCCCGTCTGTCAACAGGCTGTATCTCATGAACGGTAACAGAGGTAGACAGCTGAAATTTTCAGAGAATATGTATTTCTATGGCCGCTCTAATAACAAATAATAAAAAAAAAAAAAATGAAATAATATAAAAAATTTAAGGGGGCGCCCATACATCAAACGTCTTTTTTTGGTTAGTTGGAATTAGTTGTAATATTGTACGAATCCGTTTGCGAGTCCGACTCGCACTTGGGCCGGTTTTTCTTAAAGACGAGGCATAAATTGTCAAAAGCTTGGACAGACAGGACAGGTTGGAAGTACCTACTTCCGACTTACGAATTACTTACTACTTACGAATACTTACGAATGTTGCCGAGTGCTAATATTTTCATTTATTTATGAGGAAATTACTTTCCATTCTAAAAATACTAGCTTCCGCTCCGCTGTTTAGACCGCATTGTTGGGATTAAAGCTACTAAATGCAGTAGGCTACTTGCATCACAAATTGGTTGTGCCTTTGAGTTATCAGTAAGTAAAAAACAGAGAAATTGAAACAGAAAAAAAAACATTTATATTAATTTTTAGTTCAATAACATATCCGCTACCTTCGAGCACAATAGTTCTATGTATCTCGAATCTCGATACATAATTCATTCGCACATTAGTGAGTAGATAGGTTGACACATACATTATTACGCTTGTAGAACATCATTATTATTCCCCAAATAGAATATACATTCGCCACCTGTATGTATAATTGAATAAAAGATGATGTTTGAAATGCAATACCAGATTGTATTTACTTAGATGATTTTTAGATTATGTTTATAGTAGGTACAATTTTGCCAAACCATTTAAATTACAATTATATCAACTATAATAAGTATATACTATTATATTAATATAAGAGCCATTGTTTCTATGGCCACAAGTGGGCGCCACTCGCTAGTAAGTTCCTATCGCCAAATAATAGATAATAACCAAATAAATAAAATATCGATTATGCCTCAGTGTTGCGCAGTCCCGTTTTGTTCCGAAAAAAGGACATACGTTTCCGTAAGACAAAACTCGCCTGAAATAGTGGTTGGTAGCTATTCGCAGGTATGTCTGCTACATCGAGCAAAAATCCCTATAGAGTAGTAATACCGAACAATCAAATTCCAGAACTAGTCAAGTAGTAGACCAATCATTGCATCGTGTGTTTTTGACTTGACCAATCAGAGTGCACGTGTTCTTGACTTAGCCAATCAGAGCGCATTGTCGGCGGTGGGTGATTGGCGGAATATAATTCAACCAAAATGAACGTCATTACGCTTCTTTGGGTTAATTGTTCGATGGTCTGCTATAATTAATCAGGAATGGTACAATAATAAAATACCCTAAATAAAATAATCTGATCCCAAACTAAGCAGAGCTTGCAGACCTGAATATATACTATTATTTTGTTTGTAAATACTTACTTAATATACATAATTATACCCGTACCACATTATACCCAATATATTTTCGTGTAATTTACATGAATACAACACGTATTAATTATAATTTCAATCTGTGTTAATTATAACTAGGATTTTCTACATGAACAGCACTAGTTTAGCATAAACTAGTACGTAAATAATAATGTTGGCAAGCATGTTCCATATTGATAAAGCCAGTTTACCCACATATGGTAATCTTATGACAATAGCCACTACCACTATTGGTTGTATGTTACCAATAAATATGCTTTATTGCTATCGTTTGTACGAACTAAGCCGCGCTGAAATGCCCGAGAATAAATTATTATATTTATTTTATGAACAATAAATAATAATAATAAGTTTTCGTATGCATGAATGCTGTTCCACAAAAGCATAACAAGCGTCCGTACATAGTCCGTTATAGTATCTTGGCAAGAAGATAGCTGGAAATAAAAATATTAATTTGAGCAGCTGAGTCAGGTTATTGCATTTTCAACAAATAATAAAGAAAGGTTATGAACTAAAGGACATTGAACAAAATTGTATAAATATTTGTCTTCTTTCCATTCATCAAGGAACTCTAAAAACAGACAATTAACAACATAATCAAAAACACCCGTTTCTGTTGCCCCTGACAACGTGAAGACGTATTATGAAAACTAGGCCGAATCGCAAAGGTACGTAATTTATCAGAGAATGTCCTCTTAAGGAAAGAAAATCCTGGCAATCACTCTTTGCAATTATCCTCGAGTTTTTTTTGGAGAAGACTAATTAGTTGAATGGACTGAGGCGTTCAAGGTAATTAACTTTAATGATAAACGATGGAGTTTCGCAAGGACGCGGAATTACACAGTTGCTTTACGTTGATGTCAAGTTGAATTAATTTGGTTTAAATATCAATAAAGAGTAGACATTGATAAAATGTAAGTACCTTTTTTATTCCATTGTGGACCTTAATTTATAAGAGTGCTGATAGACGAGAGAGAGAGAGATACGTGACCTATTATATTTCTATTTTAGAAAACTTTAAGTTAAGCACTTATTACACCTTCCTATTTTTAGGATCCTAACTAGGAAATAGGAACGTGTAATCGCAGAAAGAACGGTTAGTGTCCTAAGTAGTGAGATAGGAAGGTCCCAACCGCTCTGCTTCCTTAAACAGGAAAGTGTAATCGCGTCGCTCCGATTTAGGACGTTTAGGGATGTAACATTGTTCTTCAAAACATCGATGTTTTGAAATAATTATATAAGGCTTCTAAAGTCTCGGCGTATATTTTGAGGGATGAATGTATAGGTCATTAGTAATCAAAAAACAATAATAGAATAATAATCCGTACAATATATAATTATTTCAAAACATCGATGTTTTGAAATAATTATATTAGGCCCTTCTAAAGTCTTGGCGTATATTTTGAGGGATGAATGTATAGGTCATTAGTAATCAAGAAACAATAATAGAAAAATAATCCGTACATTGAAAGTACTACATTATTTATAAATTAATACTTGGTACTTACTTACATAAAGTTCAATTTTGTTTTATTTTAACATAAAGGAGCTCATTTGTATTCATTGAAATTTTAATTTGTGTGATCGGTTTGAGAGAATAAAAAACTTAAAACATCGGAAGAACATCGATGTAAGTATAGTTATATTTTTTTTAATCGACCTTTGTTACATCCCTACGAGTCATCCGTCCCGCTTTAAGTATAGTTGCTATACTCTTTGCCGCGTCCTAGTTAGAAAGCAAGATAGTGTAGTGTAATAAGTAGCTTCCTGCTTCCTTGTTAGAACCATCCTAGTTAGGATCCTAAATATAGGAAGGTGTAATAAGCCCTTTAGTAAAAATTTGTTATATATTTATATGTATTTCATTTGTGAATTTAAGTACCTACATATAGAGGAATACAAATATCATGATAAGGACGTGCGTAAACAGTCTATTCATATTCTTACTTATTTATTTATTTTATAGATTCACAGCATAGCCAAAAACGAACCTCATTATATAAGCCAAACATAATACTGATTTAAAAAGAGTTACTTATTCAACATTCTATGTATTTATGTCCTGTTTACCGGATGTTATACCTCCTAATTTAGAATTTCAGCGCATCTTATGTAACATTTATGTTTATGTATTTTGTCTTAAATAAATACTCGAATCGGCGTGTAACACGTCTCACGCGCTAATGCGTTTATCTGATCCTGTTGGGTACACGTATTGCGGCACCGTTGCCCACTAACAGAGTTAAGGTATAAATTCGAAATTCGAAACAATCGAGATTAAACATAATTGGCTCAG
The DNA here is from genome assembly GCA_951394255.1 of Polyploca ridens. Classification (NCBI taxonomy): domain Eukaryota; kingdom Metazoa; phylum Arthropoda; class Insecta; order Lepidoptera; family Drepanidae; genus Polyploca; species Polyploca ridens. The sequence goes on from OX596257.1 coordinate 8,782,261, forward strand.
TGGAAAATGGCTTACGAATGCCGCCAGTGCGATTTCCAAACTCGTCAGCATGAGTAATGAGCTTACACATGCAATAGCAAGTAGTATTGTAGTAATCCATTTCTGGTTCGAATAGATTGTTTATGTAAACCTCCTCAAAACGGTTTTAACATGCGAAAAATGCCCAAGCATTACACTACTTAGTCATATTTTACGACTAAAAAGTCGTAATTCAGTCAGAATATCAGTGCGTGTATCAATACCAATGTGTGCAATACCAGTGATGACATACTGAACAGAGACGAGGTCTTACAATTAGCGATGGGAGACTGTTTAAAAAAAATAATCGAAAGAATCGACAATTGTAAAACTGTACATTCGATTGTCGATTCATTCGTTGTAACGAAACAACAATCGAATAACAATCGACCTTTCGAATGAAAATTGACGCACGCAACACAGGCTGCAATATTATGCACAATCGACGGGTGAGCGCAGAGGCGAGGCGAATAGATTCATTCATTCGGCGGACGGGACAGCCAGCGCACGGCACAGACCACGCGCGGTGCCGAACGAAGTTATGAACAATCGAAAGATGTCGATTGTTATTCGAATGATTCGAATAAATTGGTCAATCGAATAATTCGATTGTTTTTAGTAACAATCGCCCATCGCTACTTTCAATGCTGGCATCTAGCTCAGAGTCACTCAGCGAGCCATGGAACGAGCTATGTTCGGAATTTTTCTACTAGTCAGGGTCCGAAACCAGGATACTCGTAGGATATAAAAAATTACCGATATAGCTGAAGTGGCAATGGGCAGGCCACATCGCTTGAAGAACTTCATGACTTTGGGGTTACAACTTATATTATCATTAAGTAAGTCCAAAAGGCACGTTGAGCAACTTTAAGAATTGTTCTGTTTCATATAGTAAAGAGTCACCGTATCGAGACCAATCATATCTACAAGAATTTAATAAAGATAGGATGAAATCAAGCAATTCAATTAGACATTTGAACACCGCTTCAATTTGTCCAATCAAGTGGAAATGCAACCTTATCTTTATTATAAGGAAGACTGTTAATGAATAGATATTAAGTTCATAAATTACAAATCGCGCTTTGAAGATTGTACAAAGGACTACGGGACTCATCAGAACAAATCGATGACCTGCCAGCTTTCCTTCTAGGAATCCTTTTAGGAATTGTTCGAGTCGAGCTAATCGAGACCAAGCTATTCATACTAGCTGTATAATATAATAGACAAAGCTGTTTTATCACCACTTACATAACTTCATGGTGCTTCATTCATGATATTATTCTGCTAATTTACGTTTTTAAAGATTTTACTCAAGATTACAACTTGTTACATTAACTTCTTATAATTGCCTACGTTTGTCGTAATTTCCTGTAAAAGTATATATTATAGTATGTATAGTACATATTTGAATATAAGGTTTTTTATGATTAATATAATAAAGCTAAATAGTTTGTTTGTCTGAACCCATTAATATCAGAAACCAGTTAGCTAAGTTCTCTGAAACCATAAAATTAATTAAAGACTATATCACAATGTATCGTGTATCGGTTTCTAGCATACCAATTTTTCTTATAAAAGCACTCACGTCGAGCGGTTGCAGTGAGAGAAAAAGGGCATTGCTATTAGAACCGCATTGCTCGTTCATCAGAGCAATTCCTGCGGTTCAACGGAGCAGCAATTGCTGATGTTCTTTTTATTTTAGCACTAAGAGTACAATACATTCGTTACTGGCGGAACATATACGCTCTTAAACATCCCACAGCTCAATCTGCTTGATCGAGTGGCTCAATGGAACGAGTGCAGGCCCCAGATTGAGTTATACGTTATTAGAAACATTTTCAAACAGTCGCTTTGAGTTTATGTACAGTCGCGGAGAATCGGCACGCTTTTAAAACTCCCCGGACAAATACGTAGCGACTCGAAATGAATGTAAAGCTTGATAAAGTTTCCTGCCACAACTGCTAATGGAATTGGTTGAGTTTCAAATATAACTTTTATTAAACAAAGAAAAAATCATGACGAGTAGACGACCGCTTCTGATTTTATAGTTGACTGAAATTAATCCTGTTAATCTGTACAAACAAAATATGCAAGAGAAAATACACAACGATTTTGAAAAAACTGTTCGAAATTCGAGTGAGATGCCAAAGGAAGAACTTTAGTAAAGAATATCGGTGACAAATTAATTTTCCCAGAACGATTCATGTTTACATTTAATCGCATTCTCAGAATTCAGCATTTTCCGGAGCGGAGGCGATACGTAAGCGTTTTCCACAAACGATAAGGGCTTAACAAATCTCGTTCGTGTTTCGTTTTTAAAATAGAAAGCCGATACACTGTTGCAGAAGATTGATGGAGCTATCTGAAACGAGATCGGGGACTCCATGGTACGGTCCGGCCATTCCGCTGCAATGTTGCAGGAAACTCGGCACCAGATGCTATTTAAAATCAAATACGTGTTCGATGGTCATGTTTCGTGTGCCTCCCTTACTTTAAATAATACAATACTGTACCTATAAAATAGCTATATATATCTGTCCCTCTTATGTGTCCGTAGTTACGTTAACCACTGTCTTGTTACTTTAAGATTACACTTTGTTTAATATGAAAATCTTCAACAGCATCTTAGGATTCCTTTACAATTTATACCAAAGAATGCAAAACGTACCTAAAGTTGAAGATCTTCTAACCCAGAACGGTAATAAGGATTCCTGAACAAAAGCATTTATTTACGATTAGTAGATTATTTACTAAGTTGAGTATCAGATATTATATATAGTTTCCATAGAAAAAGATCTTTTTTTTGGATATTTTTTATTTAATATCTTAGCATACTCCGAAGTTTGTTAAGTCTGCAGTGAATAAGTATGTTTTTGGGCAAACATTCAGGAGTGAATCTTTGGAAGTCTATTTCTCTACACTAATAATAAAGACAGAAGATTTGGATTTTTGTATTTTTGTTTGTAATGAATAAACTCAAAAACTACTGGCCCAATTTAAAAAAATCTTTCGCCAGGAGAAAGCTAATTTACCACAGAGTAACATAGGCTATATAATGTCAATTTCACCCGGGCGACGCCGGATACGAACAGTTAGTATTTTAATAAAAATAAATAACATCACGTTATGCCTGTTGCCTCATTGATAATTGAATAAAATAAGACATGAATAAAGCATTTAAAAAAACCCGAATAAAAACAAAAAAAAACGAAGATAAATCTTTCAAAGTTAGTCCTGTTGCCAGCGAAAATGTACGAGGCGTGCATGGCTGACAAGTGGATATAAATGAAGTCGTTAGTGCTTGGCTTATGTCTAATGTATTGCAGCATGGCTGAGAGCATCTCCTGCGAGTGGTGGAATAACATCTTACTGCACTCAACAGGTTTGTCTGGCGTGTTGTCTATGGGTTAAAGACAAACTATTACTGCAGACGTGATGCCAGATATTGTTGCTAAATATTTACCACCCTGAATGTATTTTGCCTTATTTGTTGAACGTAGTCGACTAAGTAATAGGCACAGATTTTTATACATAACCAAGAAGATGTCCGACATTATTAATATTGTTAAATAACACAATGAACACACATGTTATGAAATAAAAAAATTGCGAAGATAGTTTTCTTTACGAATGTTATTATTATATCTAGAAATGTATACATTATTAAAGATAGAATCGTATGTAGGTATATCATTGGGCTTTTTTCTATAGAGCCGTGAGCAATAAGCTTGTTTTGTCTCTGAACATGTAAGAATATATACTTTGACCTGATTTTGAGGCACGTCCTAATCTTTCTGTCTTATTACAAGGCTTGTAAAACCCAGAATTAAGATAGCCCCAACTTATTTTGTTATATGACTTTAGAAAGTGACGGATATATTTAAAAGCTGAGTCTAGACTTTCTCTAAGCCATCTTTTCTATTCCCCTTATCAGAGAAGTTTATGTGTAATTCCACTGATGACTGCTGCTTCTTGAAAATTCTTTATAATAACTACAAGAAATAAGAAAGCATTGAAGTAGGTACCTAACCTTTCTTATGCCAAGAGGACATGTACAGAAGGAATCACGCAACACCCCGACACTTCATCCGGCTGAATGACTTCTGAATTACACAGTTACACACATCAATTAAGCTGTACAAATATAATATATGTATAATCCCTCAAAATACGTAGCTAATTGGTGGAAGCAATTGGGGCATATCCGTTTCAAATGTCCTACCTGCTGGCTGTTTGTCTTACAACCTAATTAGAAACCCGGCTCTTGAATTTCACGTCACATGATTTGGCAAGGACTAAATTTGAACTTTCATCTCTAACTGTGACAAGGAGTTATCACTTTTAAGTTAAAGTGAAAATTGTGTTACATATATACTTATATTTTTAGATATTAGATAAAAAGATATCCTGTTTGTAAAACTGATTTTGATAATATTGTGCTGATTAGTGATAATATTATCATACAATATATGTGAAAACATTCCAATGAACAAATACGTATTTACCTGTGATCGTAATTATTTTAATCACACCAAAGTACTCGGGCGGGCGCTATCTGCTATTTATCCGGTAGTATGAATGTTAGTAATCTTCGTATATAGCATGGATGATTCCAAAAATGAAAAAAAAAAATGAAATTTGCATGAAATAACAAAACTAAGTTGACAAATTCAGGTGCCTAGTAACTGGATACCTAGTAAGTAACTGAAACCCAATTAACTGAGTTTCAGTGACAGACCAATTATATCGTGTTGACTTCTAAACCAATTAAAGCAATCGAGCCTGATGTTTTAATTTTGGAAATATAAATATAGAGAACATGTAAGTAAAATCCCATGAGTAAACCGTTCCTGCTGAACACGCAGGGCGAATAACTAATGCTCGGTTCCTATAAACAAAACGAATCGTTTTGCTTACCAACAGCGGCATTTTTTGCGCCATACCATTTGCATATACCTAAATAGATTCGTAAGCTAATTTTACCGGTGATAGCTACTTCCATCCATATCGAAGGGTCTACTATGCAAAGCTCGCTTAATTATTTGTAAAGATATAAGAGTCTTTATTTTGAACCAATAACGGTCCGTATATTATAGGAATGAAAATAATTAAAGAGAGGTACCTCACTAGGTAGACCCATCTCAGACAGGAGTTTGGACGATGTGGCATACTGCTGATCGGAAATGGTGGCTACTAATTCCCCTAGTTCTCACAATAAACATCAACTATGGCATTATTTTGGAGAAGATTGATGTATCACGGATTTTGAACGGCCTTAAAATAATCTATTATTTGATTATTCATTTAAATTATTTTTTTTTGTTTGGATATTTCATACGTTGGTAGAATATTAGGTAAGGTACTCACCGTCTCTTTTTTAATTATAATAATGTACGTAATGTTAAATTAAAAGCATGTCGAATAAATACTCGTATAAAAGATTTTGTGATGCATTATGATGCTTTTCAATAATTTATAGCTTAGCTGTATTCATCGGTATGTAAAAGCAAAACCACAAACATTTTTGAATTCGTATTTTTAGAAAAAGAATATTTTATTCGTCGTACAACGTTTGTATAACGATCTCGAATGTTAAACTTAATTCAAACTCTGTAAACTCAGAAGTAAAATTCATAATCGAGTGTCGGATGAGGGTTGAGGTTATCAAAAGAGTGTTCTAAGCATCGTTCCGCCTAGCGTCCGAGGCGGGCTCGTAATTAAAAGAGAATTCTCTCCTGTTGTTTTACAGCGGCCCATCGCATCGTCTGGAGGCGTATAGTGGATGAATACAATGAATATGTATACCCATAGTCCCGTCGAGAGGAAAATGTGAAGGACAGTCTGCTTGCCTTTTTAGTTTACTTTTAGGTTTCTATCCCGTCATGATTGGTATCTGAAAGATTTATTAATTAATACGTTTTTATAGTTTTCAATTAAGCGTAGGTTGAGTTTTAGTTCTTTAATTGTGTACAATATATGAAGCAATTTTTCCAAACGGCATCTGAAAAATAAAATTTTAGTTTTGTTATAAAATATTGTATTCATTTTGTAAAATAGTCGGTACAAAATTAATGGAGTTATCTCATCCGTGACTGAAGCTTCAGATGTAGCGCATCACAGCCACAATAAATAAAGAACTATGCGCAAGCAACACATGAAAACCGCCATGTTCCAAACGCAGTGGTACAAATATTCCATTCATGCCAATTCCGCTGTTACGACGAAAGGCAAACAGGGTTATTCTGTAAAACTCGGCTTTGTATGACGAGTGAGGCTTGTTATTTTCGGTTCGGTAGGCGCACTGCGCTCCGACGTCTTCGCGTCGCCTCTCCAGCGTTTATGCAACACAACTCTGCAAAACCCCGCAACGTACCACTATGTGAATACGTCACTGCGTAAAAAGACAGGCATCAGACACGTAAAATAAGTACAGGCATCCGTACATAAGGATATTCGAACGTTTCGAATGTTTGAATTGGCACGACTTTTATTAGTTTAAAATTCAGTTGACATTTTCGATGAACTGCGAATTGAATACCTTCGGTCCATTGCATTCAATTCGCAGTTCATCGATTAGATCGTTGATTTTTACCAACAATTAACTTTAAATTTTCACAGACCCTTAGTTATAAAAGCTTTTTCACAGCAAAGCCTATTCATATTTTATGGTCGTGTCTAGTTTGCTCCTAATTTCTGTATCATGTTCTGTAAACTCACAGTTCAACTTTTAATTAATAAAACATTTTTGTTTCATTATTTTTATAATTTTGTATAATTGTTTAGTGAATTTTATGAAATATTGTGAACTTAAATATTGAACCAAAGATAACCGTAAAAACCACTTTTACAAATAAAAATAAATCTAACTCAATCTAATTAACCTTTAAACTTATTCGGTTCTAAAAAATGGATGAGTAGGTAAATTACTAGGAGAACTCTTTAGGTGAATTCACTGATATTTACCTTTTACCAATTAATCATTCCATTGAATGCTCCAGTATTTAGTAACTAACTACCTTATTACCAAACGGAGCTTTTGATCGCAAAAAATAGCTCTCATTTTCTCTGTGTTGGTACACTGGTAAAGGAACGTTAGCGTATTTTTAACGAACAAGTTAAAGTATGAAAGAGCTTTTACATTCATCTGTGAATAGTTAAGCACCTTGTTAGAACCGCTCCAAATGTCTTAAATACCCAGTTATGAATACCACCGCAGACTTATTTGATATGCGTTATATTTAATTAATTTTATGCTTGACATAGTGACATAGAATTATTTGGATTGGTGTAAATAAATTGTTACAAATATATATATTAGGGTAACAGAGAAATATTGTCTAGGTAGATACTCAAAAATAATTTAATTTGAGATTTATTAGCAGTTTGATAGTGATCTCATTTCAAAGTTTTTTTTTTTTTCTGTAAATGGGATATATCTTTATTTACAACAAATATGTACAAAATACAATCTATATATAGAAAATTTCCTCAAGCCTGCCGCTGCTTCCGGTTAACGGCAAGGTTCCCAGAAGGCTGGCAACGTTTCCTCTTTGGATAGCCAAGCTGACGCGTTGGCGGAAAAAGCTCCCCGCCCGCTGGTCTGCGGAGGTCTCTATCAATTTTGATGACAAGGTGCGAGCAAAACGGCGAGCTTCGGACCCCCACGGTCCCATGGTCTCGACCGCAAAAGGCACAAAAATATAGTTGGGTCCAATCGATGCGTATTTTTTGAATTTTGAATTTTCCGCACTGGCCGCAGTTGCCCCTGCAGCTTTACAAGTCGCCGGTAAGTGAGATGGCGCGAGTGTATCGACACATGTGGCATCACACCAGCGACTTGCCGACACTCCAAGGGATCAAAGACATACCATCCGGTCTCTTGCCATCGCCCCGCGCAATGCCGACTGGTTCCAGTATGGAAGGCACGTTAGCGACAACAAGAGCCCTGCGGATAATGTCATTAATAGCCGAGTGTCGTGATATTCAACCAGCACTTAGAGAGCACGAAAGCCCATGGTGGCCGAGCTCGTCGACGACATCTCCGCAGCGGCAACGATGAGGTTGATTGGTCCTGCAACCAAGACGAAGACAAATACACAGACTTAATCTTATACGGCTTAATATTTTAATTATATGAGGTAGGTATTTGATTTTTAAAGAAAAAGGTGGAGAGTGAGAAGACAGAGAGAGAACAAAAATCTTATTTTTCAATTTAAACCAACTTCGAAGAGGAGCTCTAGATAAAATAGCCCTTTAAAAACATTGAAAAGCTAAAAATATCGTTTTAAAATCGCGTAAAAACCATTTCACCCTTGTGGACAGTGTATTCAACGCGGCCCTTGTCTCGCGTAATGGTCAGTCGGACGGCTTTAGACGGCCTTCCCCCGGCTTACTCATTAAATTTGCATCAAAAAGGCGAGCCATTCATACGGTCCTCACCTAGGTAAATAACTCTCCACTGGCAATATACAATCTTAGAATTTAACAATCTTAACTTGCAATTAAATTTGCAAGCTGTTCTTATTATAGCTACGAGTACCTCTAGGAGACTTATGTTTCCGACGTAATATTGTTTGACAAAAATGATACGTATCGACTTGTAAACCTCCTCCGTTTTTTCGTCGGTTAATTAAAAGTAAACTTTATTTATTCGCTTGGCTCGCGGTTAAAAATATAACATTGACATCAATTGTTATAATAGGACGCGCGTCCCTTGCGAGAACCAACGGTTTAACTAATTAACATGCAAATTGGAAACGTAACTATCAATGTAACTCGATAAAATTCACCGTAGTTACAACAATATTTGAAATACCTATCATTTATTTTCTCGTTAATTCACATGATACACCTATGGTATCATTGTAGTAGAATAACTAATACATAGTACCAAGTGCACTGTAGTGGTATTCAAAATTGACCTCTTTTTCGCAGTTCAAGACTTCCTTATTCAGTAATAGTGTATTCGTTCGTGAAATACCTAACTACCTCTATACGATATGGCTTCAACTGACATCTAAAATAATGGGAAACAATTTGTTTTAGTTATTTTTGGTATAGGTCTGAGGTCTGAATTTTTGTGTTCATACAATGCAATGTACAGTTAACTAGGTCAGGTTTCTGTCATTCTATTTTCATTTTGAATCTTTGCACAGAGTGTTACTTGATATTTTTTTGTGATTATTTTTTTATTAACAGTGTTGGAAAGTCAAGCACAGATTCGATCTATTGCCCAACTCAACTAAACATTGATTAACATACTTTTTTATTCACTTTATTTAATGAGGAAGTTTGAGTTTCTTGTAGTAGATGTTTGTAAATCCATAGGGTTCTTTGACTAATGTATTAAAAAAAAACATTATTTATGCCATTAATAAAATCTTATCATAGGAAAATATAATCAAAATATTGAGAGGACCAAAGGTACATGTTAGGCAAAATAAAAATAATTTCCTCCCGCTTTCTACCTCCGCACGGTTCGCACATACTTTTGAATAGAAACGAAAATTCTTCACCGGGAAAATATTGGAAATATTTTTCAGTTTCCAATCGAAGGATGCTTCAAAGTCAGGCGTGAGTGAAATAAGCTTTTCGTTTATTGGGAAACGTGCGAATCGTTCGGCGTGTTGTGCTATGTGAAATAAATTAAAAATGCTAGCATAAAGACGAGTGCCGTTGAAAATATTGAGTTTCGATATCGACATGCCACTAACTGTTACTTTTTAACTTGACATTGTTTTACTCTTCTTTTATTGTTAGATTTTGCCCAGTTTTGCCGACATTAAATTTGTTTATGGAGTTAAATCTGTCATAATCCTTTCCACGTGGCTGTTGTACTTATATAGTGCATTTTCTAGTATTGTGCTGGTACACCTCCAAAGATGGTAGGTATATTCTTATATGAAGACCTCTTTAGGTATATACTTATTTTGAGGTGTTATGAATATATTCGATACTTTGAATTATTTAAACCTTAAATGATACACAAACTTGCCATAATGTTATCTGGTTCAGCAACAGAATATTCAATAGTATCTACTTAGTGAAATAACTCTTTAGTGCAAAGCTACGTATCTATAACAGATTACCCAAAAAAAAACCAAAAGCTTTAATTCCTTTGACTGTTTGACAATCCGAGCGGGCGAGGAAAACAATAGAAATCTATTGTTATTTTTTAACCGTAAGTCAAGGGAAGTTGTAAGTTGTTGTAAGTAAAAAGTTGATAAAAAAATTGCAAAAAAACCAACCTAGTGCGTATCGGAAAACGCGTAGTGTGTGTGGGTTCATAATACGGAAAACCTAATTAATAACAGTCAAATTAGTAGTGTTCACGAAAACAAACAATAGGTAGGTATCGGATATTATAGGTTAATTTTCTCGACTATTAGACATTTCCTACCTATTTTTATATTTGAGCTTATTCTTATAAATACTAAATAGTCTTATTTGCCAAAATCCCAAGTGTTCGTATAGGGTTCACTGCGCCCTCCCGTACCGCGCGTCCGCTCTATTGCATTGCAAGGTCACGAGGTTTTTCTTCACTCTGTTCGCACCATTGATCGAGGAATTTCCACCATCCGAAAAGTGACGCTCCTTAGATTGAATTCAAAATGTTGAGTAAATAACAAGGAAAGTTGCAACCCTAAACGCGTGAAATAATAAAATGCCTATAATAATATTTTATTCGCTTTTGAGCTACAAAGGATAATGGGTAAAAACGTCCCCAGACTGTAGCACGATGAGCTATAGTGGTTATTGTAGGTCTCGTCGAGCACATTATTTTGTTCTATGACAGCAAGCCTGAATTCCATGGGAGAAAAAAGATATTCACATTTGAAGTTACAAAAATGTTCTTTGGGTAATGATTGTTTTTTGTTATTATTAGCTTTGCCCTGCGGCACAGAATACTCAATACCAGCGATCCCAATCGTGTTTTAAGGTGAAAAATAAATGTATGGCTATCTCCAGAATCCATGCTATCTTTCTGCTGATATTTTATCGATATCGGTCCATTACCATAGCTGTGAAATCTTAACAAACAGACAGATCTACTTTCGCATTGACCATATTAAAGTATATTAGTTGTGCATCGCGGTTTCATCCATGTTCCTGTGAAAAAAGTATTGCAGTTCCATCTCCAAGTTCCATGCTACCTTTCTGTTAATTTTTATCGATATCCATCCAGTATCTTAGCTGTGAAAATATAACAAACAGAGAAACCCACTTTCTTGTTTATAATATTAAAGTACTAGCTGTGCCTTGTGGCTTCACCTGTGTTCCTGAGAAAAAAGTATTGCGTGTCCATCTCTAGGCTCTATGCTACCGCGTGTGCCAATTTTTATTGATATCAGTCCAGTAAATTAGCTGGAGAATGTAATATAATTCAGCCTAACTTTTTAATTAATAAACATTAAAGTACGTTACCCGTTAGTTAATTCAATACGTGGACAACGGGACTGATTACTCTTATAGAACAGCAATGTAACAAAATGTCATATAGTAGGTAGGTAATATGTAAGTTTACTTGTTTGTTGTGCCAATTAAAAAAGAAAGAATAATAATAATAATATTTGATCTTGACTCTAGTAATGTAAGTAATAAATGCTTAAGATTTTGTCGATATTTATTTTTAATTTACGCCAAAATGGCTAATCAGATGTAGGTGAAACTTAGCACATAGATAGATTATACTCTGGATTAGGATATCTAATGATTTAAAACTAGAAAAGTTTTTATAATACTGCGGGACGGTAACAAAGTTACACAGTATATTGTTTGCTTTAACCGTGAATATCTTTTTTTTCCCATGGAATCCAGACTTGGTGTCATACAATGAAATGATGCCCTCGATGTGGCCAACAATCTCCACCATAGCTTATAGTGCTACATTCTGGGGACGCGTTCCATATAACCTGACCCATTGTTCTTTCATCATTGTATCACTGTTACGAGGTCGAGTCAAGCTATTATCAAAATAGTTGTATAATATCTACTGTACCTATGTTAATTTTGGTGTCTGGATAGTTTGTGGAGTTTCAAAGATATTTATTATTTAGTTTAGCCTACCTACTGCTGATACTTTTGTTTTAAATAATATAGTTTTTTTTGTTGTTAATTGATAGTATTCTTTTTGTTACTTTTAATTTTTTAATGTCTATTGTTTAATTAGCGTTCCTACTCTTTTTAAATTAATATTATGAATTTGGATTATATAATGAGATTCGTTTTGGCTAATAAGCTGTGAATCTATGAAATAAATAAATAAAGGTTGAATTTTTCAATAGGGCATGGATGGTTTATTCCTAAAGTATAAGGAATAACGAAAAATGCTCAAAGGGGCATCGAGGCTGATTATGATAGACACCTAAAACTCTTGGATTTGCAAAATATGTATTATATATTTCTCTTTAATTTTTTTTATTATTTTGTGTGTTATAAGTAGATTTTCATTTCTCTGGTTCCCACAGAAAATCAGTGTAGTAGCAATAGTGCTGCGACATTAATATGCTTGCTGAGTGCGACCGCTTTTTAGAAAAAGATTCAGGTAAAATTATTTGTTGTTGATATAATTTTATATTTTGAGCTGAATAAGGTTCTTCTATTCTGTTGCACCATCCAACAGTGTCCCTTGTAGAATCAAATTTTGCGAAAAAATATTGAATGGCAAAATAGAGGAAATGCCATTTTTTTAATATGACATTTTATTTTTCTTTCAGGAATTATGCTCATTATTTATAATACATAGCTTGACTCGACTTTTCAAGGATTGTACTTAATTTAATTGTAATTTATTTAATTCTCAAGATGGATGAATAAAAAATAATTAACATTCGAAGCGATGGTTAGCTTTGTTTAGTGAAGTCGGATGCAATGGGCCAAGAGGTTGAATCCTACAGCTTTTATTTATGTCAACAGGTTGACAGACAGACGATGGTAATTGGTCACCACCGATTTTGGATGTTTGGATTGCAAGGGGGATTGCCAATGTGTTGCTGATCTGAGTTTATGGTGAATTTTAGAAAAACTTGTGAGGAAACCATAGCATTATATATAGTAGGCACCTAGGCAAGGTAGTTGCCTAGGTGGAAACCACCAGTTGCACTTGGGAGCCAGCCGGGCTATTGCGTATCTTTGGTGGTAATCGTAACGAACACCATTAATTATTTCATTCAATGACGCGCACGCGATATGACGCGACGATGACCATTCGCGGGCCCTGATTGGATGAAATTTATTAATGGTGTTCGTTACGATTACCACCAAAGTTACGCGGTAGAGCCCCAGTTCTCTTCTTGCTTTGTTTTGTTTAACGCAACCCTTTCATGTTCAAATTATTAAAACTTTTCTAAATAGAAAAATATTGTAATGTATTCCTGTAATCAGATCTACCTATCAGTCATTTATCAGAAAAAGTGAAAGTGTAAATACAGATAGATAGATGGCATCATAACATTCTGAATCGCGCTGACAAAGTTAATTCAGCGATCTACAATTAGCCTACATGTACATTGGACTGCAGGCCTTTGCTTGCGGCGGCGTCGTGTGACAGGTCCTCGTCTTCCCTGCAATATGGCGAGGAAGGCAATGGCTGCCACATTCGTCATACTTGTAAACAGGTGCTACTTGTGGGGGCTGGTCTGCTTAAGTTTGCTATTTACTTATTAAATATCGATTCAGTCCTAATTTGTAGTTTTACCGCCGGGGCACTCAGTTGTTGTCAATGCGATTAGAATGTAAATATTATATAATATACCTAAGCTTGTTTTGAAAAGAGTTATTGCTGAGTTTATTGCCGGCTCTTCTCAACAAATACAATCTTCCGAACCCGTATTAGAGTCAGACTATTCATAAGGGCCTGCTAAGGTCTATTTGAAATAAATTATTTGAATTTGAATTTGCAGCCTGGCAGATAATCTTCCCTTTTAAATGATCATGAGATGTCATTCACCTTGCACCTCCATACATTTTTAGAATCTTAACTAGATTATTTAAAATTGTATGAGAAAATGTACCTTGCTGTGTTTCTTGCCAGTATAACTTCTCATTTGAAGTCTGATTCCCGAACCTAATAGTAACTTCAAAAGCTTCAACCTTCATAACCTCTTATAGAGTAAATGACTTTGATCTAAAAAAAAAAAACATTTAATTTAAGTGGTTTCGTTTGATTCAGATTGTTTGTCTTAATAAAACATGTAAAGAAAGATCCTTTGTAGGATTTTATGTGCGGGATAATCTGTTATACATGTTAGCTTTATTAAGTCTAAGTATTTCTTTATTCATCCATAAGATTCATCTACCAATGTTATTTATTCTTTGAAGTAAAATAAAGCTCGTGTATTCCAAATTACTTATTATTATTACCAGGGTAGGATTTCATAAAGTTAAGATATATTTTTAGTAAGGTAGTCAAAGATATTATAATAACTGATAATTATACGTTGTTAGGTATACATACTCAAGTTTGTAATTCATCTTATATATTATCCCCCTTATTCATAATAAAGTTATCAAACGTTGATTAGCTAAAATTCCGAAGTCTTTATCTGACAGATGACATTTGGTGATTGAAAGAGTGAGACGAGGCACACTATTACACTGATTTAGTTAAAAAGCGATTATGAATAATGTTTGTATTTCAATTTATTTAGGAAATTAAAAGTATAATATCAACACTATTACCTAATACATTTTTAAATACAGTTTGCTATCTATTCCAAACAACAGTAACATACATTATGTAAGGTACATTTCCATGAAATAAGCACAGAGTAAAACTTTAATAGTAAATCCAACGTTAGTGCTGGAGTTAGTCGGGTGTATCACAATGCCTTCCACTAGCGGTTTTCATTATCTCAAGTTAAATTGTATTAGCTTTGCAAACGTGCGTGACTGTTGCTACTCTCCGTACAATCGGTTCATTAACTAAACATGGTGTTGATTAAATTTGTATTTGTTGCCGTAGTTTATTTTTATCTTAACAATGTTTCGAATTACCACTGACACAATTATTTCTGTTCAACGTGTTTTGGAATAGAATAATATCTAAATTAGCTTCCTAGAAGGAGTAAGAACGAATGGGATGCTGGAGGAACCAAAAATCACTTGAGACAAAAAGAAAGGGGAAACATGAAAATAAAAATTATTAACAGTAGGCATTCATTTGTTTATTTCTATCTCTTTATTGCAGTGGAATAAAATTTAAGAGGGTCCATTTATGTATTAAACATATACACCTCAGCTAAATGTAACATATTATATGTATCCTAATCTGAATTTAAATCGTAAAGTAGGTAGGTGTCGGTAAGTAGAACAGTTTCACAAGCAAATTTGCAAATATATTATCTGGGAACTGTTATTACTCAACTCTCGTGCATAGCGAACTTCGTCCAGGACCATATTGCGAAAGTTTTCATTTTTCTCTAACCCAGTTATGATGCCAAGAGTACTGGGGCGGGGCAGTGTCAACTTCTTAACGCGATGGAATTTTATTATCACCTTTAAAACTTGCGAAATTCGGATTTATTTTACGGCGAAAAAAGTAACTCGATATTAGCTGGACAGTTTTCTTGATCAGGCTCTATTAGACACTTTATATGAAGTCAATGTCCAATAACTGTACTATGAAGTCTGAAGGTCCATTGTAACCACAGTAGTAGAACCCATTTAATGTATTCGTTTTGTGCCATAGGGTTTAACTTAGTCTATGTAACTGTACTTATGTTGGGTTAAACAATCAATATAATAATAATAATAATAAATTTATTGACTTACAAACAATACAATAATAGGTAACAAAATGTATTTTTTCAGTTTACTTAACCTATGTATTTTAACAATGGTCAAATGATGAATCAATGCCGTATCCAACGTAACATCACGACATAACTTGGTGGCAATAGAAAATATCATATGAATGTTACTTGAAACACCACCAAGTTTAAACTAGGTACTAAAACCAAGTACCTACTGGTATCACGTGACATAACTAATGCATCTTTCACATCTGCATGGCATTTTATACCTCAAGTAAAATCTCCATCATGGAGAGGCAGTACGCGTACATAAGTCATAAAGTCCAGCTCATATCTGTTGCATACAAAATTATGGCACTTTTATGTGTCCACATTTGGTTGTATACGAGCGGCACCTCATAAACCGTCCTCACTGGCAAATTCAATTCAATATACTAGATACCCTTTATTACATCACTTTGCATAGGTGAATTGAGTTATGGACTCCGTTTTTTCAATGTATACTTTACCACTGATAGGAAGATTTTGTGGTAAGTTTTTTTTTTTTTTTTTTTATACCACTAAGGTGGCAAACAAGCATACGGCCCGCCTGATGGTAAGCAGTTACCGTAGCCTATGGACGCTTCAGGAAACTGACCTACTATAATTTTATATCACTATATATATGTAGAGTTACGGGTAAAAGCAATAACATTGTAGCACAAGAGCGTAAAATATAATGTTTGAAAAAATAAAACATCACGTTCCTAAAAATATAGGATGATACTTTGATGAGAAAATAAGATATGATGAAAACGGTTTTTTACGAAGAATTCAAATACGAGAGATAAATAATAAGATACCACGTTATAAAAATATATTTGCTTATTTATCCAATGTGAATGAATTACGTTTGAAAACACACATCACTAAATATATTGAGGTTACCAATTAGTTTTATTATTATTATTATACAATTTCAAACTAAGAATTATTCAACAGCAGTAGAAACAAATAAAGATACCTTAATTTACCAAAGTTAAAAATAAAGTTTTAATAACAAAAACAGTTTCGTAACAAATTATACCAGAGCCTATAGATATTTTAATAGCCATAAAATAAAAACGTCAGAAAATCCTTCGGGAGCGTATATTAAGTTGGCCGAAACGAGCAAACTTTAGGTCTTTTTTCACGGAGACATTCTGCAATATGGCTCACGTTCTGAAAGTTCAGGGGTGACCCGGTCAAAGAAGCTGAAAGAATGTGGGAGTTCTTTATTCAACCCTCATAGCTCACACCGTATAAGTAACGGGGACAGGCTATTGTCTTTCGCTTCCTAGATAGTTTTTAAAACATAGTATCAAATGCTTGGGATCATAATGGAATATTGTAATACTAGTAAATCTTATGTGAATAAATAATGTTCTGCGATTTGGTAACAAAATATCTCAAAACCATATAGAAGATCCTAATAAATTAGTGAACTTCCTCTTGAGGGATGAATGTAGTAATAAAAAAATAATATTAAAAAAATAATCCTTGGGAAAAAACTTCTTTGACTTGCATAGATCGATTCTTCATACAAGTCAAAGAAGTTTTTTTTTTCCTCGGATTATGTTTCTAATATTATTTTTTGATTACTAATGACATATACATTCATCCCTCAAGAGGAAGTTTACTAATTTATTAGGACCTCATATTTTGTTACCCCTAGTTTGATTTGATACTTTAAATACTTTGTACGGTAAGCTATTAGTTCAATACTTTATTTATTATCAACAAATACGTTATATATTATCTAAAGCTCTTTAGCATCCTCTATTAGTGAAGTTAAGTCATCTAGAACATCTGAATATGCTATAAGTCCTTTGGGCGGAAGCCTACAGCCGTCGTCGGTTGGCCCTTACAGATTAGGATTAAACGGAAGGTAACTAAGCTGATGCAGTATTAACCGCAACATAACTAGACATTGATTTAATAGTTTCTGCTTCACTTATCTGCATGCTTCGTTTAATCTGATTAGTAGTAAATACTATTAACAACGTTACACCTATGTAATTTCTTATAGGTTTTGATCATTTGGTTAAAAAACAACGTATTTGATTTTATATCTCTTTGAGCATGTCTCTAGAACTATCCAAAGCTTTCATGATTTATTTAAACAGTATCTAAGGATTTAATGTCAGCTTCTCAAACTTAAATAATGTTATTTGATATTGTTTTGTTTTTACCACTAAGGTGGCAAGCAAGCATACGCCCCGCCTGGTGGTAAGCAATTACCGTAGCCTATGGACGCTTGCAATACCAGGTGTATCACGCGCGCGTTGCCGATCCACCTCCATGTATGTATCTATGTAGTACCTCCTCTAAACAATGGTTTATTTTTTCAATATAACCTATCTTTTTGATTAGTTATACTATCGACAGCTCAGCGTGCTTTACAGACGCGTGTGAAAAATCTGTACAATATTAGTGTGAGTCCTAAAAACCGTGTCTCTGTCTTTTTGTAGCTTATCTACTGCCATTTGAAATACAAATGGTACTGACGCGAAAATAACTTCGTACTTTAGAAAAATCTGGGTCAAATATTATCGTTATAAAATTGGCAATGAAAGATCACGTGATGTCGATATACTATAGCTTTAGTTCCCATCTCCCAACTTAAAAGCACGTACATACTTACTATGATACGTGCATACAACGATCTTCCAACATTAGCATGGTTTTACTGGCTCTGCGTAGTCTTAAGGATATTACTGAAAATTACTTCAAACACTGCATTGCAGCATCTCTGGAGCCGTGTAACTGTAATTAGCAAAGCGTTTTAGTACTTCACATAGCACTGCAAATGTGAATATAACTTGCATATGTTTCAATTGCATAATACTTACCTCAAAACATTGTTTTAATCATGAGTTCAATTGTCTACCTACATAATATGTATTAAACGATATTGCAATAATTACGATATTAAAGTTAGATCGCCTATTCATGCACGTTGGATCTGAATGCGAAGGTAAGTTCTTTGTTAAAAGTTTCATTTATTATACAAGCTTTTCTTGAGTGACTGTATTTTTTGTTGATTGTACTTGCATTGTCATCCAATATACTAATGTATACCAAATATCAAGTCAATCCGACCACTGGAAGTGGGTGAAATTCGACCCGCAAAATTCCACCCGAACAAACATACATTGCAAGTTAAATAAAAGCTTGTAATGAAACTCAAATTTACATGCCATTATGAATATTAATTTCATATACCTATATTTTTTTTATCCTACAAGTATATAATTTAATAATAGTAGACTCGACGAAGTTTTTTATACTTTCAATTTGATACATATTAATTTGTTGTAAATAAAATTGCATATTAATTGACTTTAAACTAATACCAATAGGTTCTATGAAGCTTCTTCTACTTATCGTATTTTGCGTTAGTTTGAGAGAAGTTGCTATTATCAGAAAACGTGTTTTGTATTTACCACCGCGCTAAATAAAGCCTATGAATTGTAATTAACTGATGGCCCGCTTTGTGTGAGGAAATAACAAATTACAAAGCGACTGTAATTTGTTGTAATCAGCGTTGGGATCAGGAATTTAATCAAAGGGAATCCATGATTGTTGAAACCGATTGAGTGAGCACATATGCAGATACAACCAGTAGGATCATAAATAAACCTACCTACTGTCCGTATGTCCGATGGAAATGTCGCTTGTTGTCGTTGCATATATTCAACCGATACCTTACCCTGAAGCTTAAGGATAGTTTAAGATATCTTGCTGTCAGTTGTTTTGTTATTGTTATTAATATAGTCATGTATAAGTCATAATCTTACCGATGCTAAGTGAAGATGTAACCGACGGTTTTAACCACGCAAAAACTTTAAAGAACTGGCTTTAAATTGTAGTTTTTCTGCCAGAACACACCGCTAGGTCTAGGTAGCGCAAACCGGTAGGTGCTTCGCGACGCGAACCTACGACCTTCATCATGGTATTCGACGTCGTTACCACTGACTTTAAAGGATAGTCTTAAATAAGATTAGGTGTGCATGCCTACTGTTCTGACATATATTACCCATAAGAACACTGTGCGGTTTTAGTCAGTAGTTAAACATAACCTCTCTGTTGCCCCCGTAGCGAAGAACATGAAGATATTCCTAAGAAAAAATTAAAACCGGCCAAGTGCGAGTCGGACTCGCGTACCGTGGGTTTCGTACAAACCTGTAGGTGTACAGGTTGTTGACTCAGGGTCGATAATACAACTGATACTGGTGTAAAAAAAAAATATAAAAAATACTTTATTTTTTTATAATAATAAAAATATTTTTTTTTTGAAAATCATGTAATAAGCTAAAATATTGACGTAATACTCAACGGGAGTGCGAGGCAGTAAAGGGGTATGGCGATGGCGGCTTGCGCCTAGCTCTAGTCAGTGCATGTGGCTAATGACCAAACTTTGCGGTAATTTTATTTCTAATTGAATAAGGTATTTCTCAACGCATTTACAGTATTTAATGGAATTAAGTCCATTTCTGGAAAATGTATTTTATGTACTACCTGGGTCGCTTGTCGCTGACCAAAAAACACCCTGTATAAGTAAAAGGTATTATAGACCTGAGTATTTGATATGAATTTCAATTAAACTCTACGCGTTCATGAGGAAAATTCCGTTGTTTCCTTTTGAGGTACGGAACCCTAAAAATACTGTGACTTAAGAGGACTCAATTCGTCATACTTTTCATACAAAACCTCTGTACTTATTATGGCGTTGTTAAACATTTTTCGTTAGATGTTTGAACAAATTAGTATCATGTGCACTATATCTAGCCGTGTATCTAGGTGTAATTAAAAAAAAGTGTGAAACAAATTCAGTCAAAGCCTCCGAAAAACAGCGTTTTTGCCTGTACTTTGGCAATATCTAATGTACCTATAAATTGTAAAAGTAAAGAAAACATTAAGATACCTTGCAAATGTATTGGAGATTCTAAATAACTAACTTTTTTTTCACAAACTTGTAAGATTTTTTCACAAGAAGTATACTCCTGGAACAAGTTTTATGAATGCGAAATCATGAATGACGACCTAGCGAAGCGGGCGCGAGTGATCAGCGGAATTTACCGACTTATAATCGACGGCTATGATGCTGTCTCTCTTTTTTCGCAGTCAAACATTACGTTGGATGAAACAACAAGCTTTTAGACTATGCTTGCGTCGAAGTTGCGCCGGCCACAGAGGGCCGCCTTAAGATTCACGCGGAACTTCAACAAACCATATCTTCGTATTTTTTGTTTAATTTACAATAGAAAAAATACGTGTCTAATAGTTACTGATAATGTAAATGACGGACTAATTAGATTTTTTCAGGAAACTAGCCTATTATATTAATCAAATCAATCTCAATCATCATTAAGCAAGATTGTGCACTTTATTCTTGAACGATTTAACAATCGTTCAAGAATAAAGTGCACAATCGTGGTATATATTATTTCAATTAAATTGTATTCCACTAATGTATCAAGGGACCTTTTTGGACTGTATCAGTGTTATTTTAAAGATATTGAAAATCCCATGTTGAGTTTTTATCAGGAAATGGAAAGCCACCATCAAAGAAAAATAGGATCGATTATGCCGAAAAGTAGGGTAGGAACTCTATTAAAACAATATTAGAGGTTGTTACTTTCGGGAATAGAATTGATTGAGCTCTACTTATTCTTTTTTTAAATATAGCTGTTTCTTTTAACCCAAAAAAATGTTTGCCTAGCCCACTTGCACATACAGGACGCTACCTTTAATGTCCCATGATCAACTTGTATACAAACACTAGAGTTCAATGAACTTAACGAAAACGTGTAGATACACAACATCTTCAGTTTGTTATCAATCAATGATTTATTCCAAAATAGCCTTAGTTTTGAATAAATATACAAAGGTAAAATTATCATGAACGCTACTGTAAGGTATTTGATCGCTATAAAATATTCATGCCTGAAAATCACTGCCTTGGACGTGATCTGTTATTTTATATTCATAAAGTGAAACACTTTTTCATTATTTTCACGTTTATGTTCGACTTTATTTACATCGCTCCTTTTCAGTCTGTCAAAATGTAGTTTCTCCTGAGCCCTGCTAATGTGGAAGCTTTTCGCTTACTTTGAATTGTTACACTGGAAAAATTAATGCTTAGCTTAGAAATGTAATGGTGATTTGTTGCTCACGATGTTAAGTGCGGACGTACAACGACCCTACAACACAAGCGTGAGGGCCGATTGTCAGTTTTTTGACGAACACAGGTATTTGCACACAAAGAATTGCAGCAAAACTGACGAGACAATTTTATGCAATTCTATTGGCTAATTAATTGACAACGGTGATCGGACTATCGCCAATTTCTTTGGACTATCGTGTATCGTTTTTCATAGGCCCTGTGGTACGAATCCCTGTGTTCGTAAAAAAACTGATAATAGGGCGGAGCGCAGACGAGCGCGAGCCGAATGCTTGTACGAAGCTCGCAAGTCCGTCCACGCTACACGAATCTCCACGTGTGCACGTAGCGTGGATGCACCATTAGAATATAATTTTTTTTTAGAATCTCTTTTACTATGTAACCATAAACGCAGTATCGAAATTTATGTAGTGGTCTCGAATATTAAGGGAATTAACAGAAGGGCATTGCAGTGTCATTTATTTTATGTAAGTAATACAAAAGAAAATGAGAAGAAAATTTACAATTGAATTGAATATTAATGATCAAGTAAGTGAAGATGAAAATATGTTTGACACTATTTTACTCAATTAATTCTAAATACTATTTGTACAGCATATCTACCAATTGTACAGCATACCAATAGTTTTATCTGTCGCTGTTTTAGTTTATGCTTATCAAAATCTATTGAATATGATAGTAATTGTTAGATTACAGTAATAAAATAACACAATATTAAGAAACTCAAGCGAAGAAACACTTCATAAACAAAACATATAAATTAGTCGAAACATTTGTATTAAAGACTGTTCTGATGCGACTTTGTTGTGATAACCTAGTTCTATGTTCCTTGACTTACTACTACTACAATGAGAACGTTAGTGAGGTAATTTACGTACAGTTTGTTTAGTACTGTACCATGTTTACTGTTTTAATTCTCATCTTAAATCTACTTAGAACTTCATTATTCTAGTTGAAGATTGTTTTATCAACAGTTGAATCTTCAAACGCAATTCTGATTTAATTTGTGTTCTCTTTTCAAATAAGTTTATAAGCTTTTGTATCAGTTTAATATTGGGAATAAACGATAATAGCTCCGTATTAACTGGTTATTAATGTATTTTTTGCAGTTTCTCAGAAACATGATACCCATAAATGAGACCGTTAATAGTGTTTTAATAGCCATTAGGTATTACAAGTAATTTTTACTGTAGCGTGGGCCAAGTCATTAGTAATAAAGTTTTCTGAAACTTTTTACATCATTAATTCTGAAAGTTCAGTGTATTATGATATTATTATGATTAATACCAAAGGTATTAATCATAATAATATCATAATACAAGGACAATATCATAATATAAGGATAACTTTAACTCTGTGAAGAAATTCGTTATACGAGTATGAAATCTAAAATTTGAAACAATCACAAAAACAAATGTTGTTTGTCAAAAGATGTTGATAATATTTAAGATTTATAAGTCTCCTAGTATCTCAGTCTTGATTCACTATGAAATATGGATTTAACCCCAGCATAATACCAAAAGTATTATTTTTCTTTTCTTTCCGTCTTAGTCTGGGTCGACCGCTAAACGTCGAGTCGTTTAAAAATTCACCGCAGTCATTATTTTCTCCGTTGAGAAGGCTCGTGGGTATATTATTAATTATTAAAGTCCACCATCTCCCCTGAAGTCTTGATTTTAATAGAGCTGTTAACGACTTCAAAACAATACCCGTCTTTGTTGCAAAAACACTTATTTTTGAGGTTTTCGTTCTTCATTAAGCGAATAAAAAAAACTAATATTAACTTTAATGCAAATAAACCTTGTAATTAAGCTAAAAATGTAACCAAAAATAGTAACAAAGATTTTGATAATATTTAGGTGGAATTATTTCATGAAATTAATATCAATTATAGGATTACTCAATTTCAGTTTACGGCCTCATATGTATGAAAATTACCACGTTTCGGGTAAAAATAAATAAACAGGCGTACACACCTTGCCAATTTGATTGTTGAATTATTCATGATGTCTCACACGATCCCACCTGAGCAAGGACTGAGGGGAGAGAGGGCACTACGAATACAACTCGTATCGTCGCCCGAGGGGGAGTGTAACGAAATGGGCAACCGAGACACGGCTTCATTTAAGGGCCAAAATAAAAAAAATATCAGGCCTTGTTACTGTGCCCTGAAAAGCAAGTAAAGTGTCATTATGATTAAGTGCGCATAGGAAATAAAATGAGGGTAGGCCAGGTGCAGGTGGTGGAGTCTGGAGCAGGTAAGCAGCTGATTACAGCCCTCGTCTAAAATAGGAATTCTAAAGGTTGGGGTTAGCATACTTCCTGTTTTTGCTTTTCTTGGGAATAATAGTTGGAAATTACTTTATTCATAGTAAATATAGGTTCAATGTAGTAATTTTATATCGTAAGACAAATATTTATTTGAATCTGGATTTATGGAAAAATACGTATGTAGAATATGTATACAGGCGTCCCACTATGTAAACCAATGTTAAAATTCGCGGTCTTCCTTTTATTATGTTATTTAGCCAAAAATAATCCTTATGATGAAGCCTTTCGATCGGTATGATAAAGCTACAGGGTAATTATTTTTCTCATGTAACGGAATCGATTCACGGTTCAACCATTTAACTATTTAAAAATCTATGAATGTAGTTTAAATTGTTTTTTTAAATTAAAATAATGTCTTCTTTCAGTAAAATGTTTCATCTTCAATATTTAAGGTAGCCGTGGGACGCCCTGTATAGATTAATAGCTTATTTGAATAAAAAAAGAAAAAAAAAAAAACTTATAGTATTGCAATAGTTACTGGCCATAAACGTAGCTATATATTACAGATGTCATAAAGTTTATATATCTATCATGATCCAAATATCTATGATATATCTGTCTTGGCAAACGTCACATTTGACATTACAGTTTGATGATAACGTTGCGCGTTGTGACCAAGCCTTGAAAAACAAGTTTATTGAAGATCAATATATCCAGTTCAAGCTTGTGCCTTACATAAAGAACCTAATTATAGTTAATATTGTGTCATGGTTGGTAAAATTAAATAAGCCAAGCTCGGTTTCATAAAAAATATATCAAAACTCATACAGGTCATGCGATTTTTTTTCTGCAAAATAGTGAACTAATTTCCTATAATGGCAATAGTATATCGTCTACTACCAACTGCCTATGAGTTCTATGATGAACTACAAGACCGAACTGATATAGCTGAATCTCGTCGTCATGAAAGGTTCCTAGCTGTTTTGTTGCTGCAACGTATGGCACGAGGTTATTTGATCAGGAAACATATTGCTTGGCTGTCGGAGAATGCTATAATAATACAGTGTGCCTTCAGAGTTCATAAAGCTCGTCAGGCGTATCGAGTTGCTTTGAGAAGAGCTGTCAGAAATAAGCATGGAAGACATTATGCTCGAGCGGCTACGAAAATACAGGTGAGTTTACGTCATGATTTTTCATGTTTCAGAACTACCTTTGTGGTTTGATTCTAACTTCCAAAAGATTTGGAGATGCTTTATGCCAGTAAGCTTAAAAAAAATAGTACTAAGAAGGGCAACTAACACATTAGTTTCTGCGATTCTCAATATTTTGAAACTAGCAACGAGTCAAAGATGTTAAAAGTAATGAGGTAGGTAGGTTACCTACACAAGATTTGAACTTAATTAATGGCACACTGTCATATATGTTTTTGTGGTTTTAATGTGCCACTCGCGGAGCGCATAACCTATCTGCCTCATTTACTTATAAAAACATTCCAAATAAATTAAATGCATTGCTAAGTAAAACAATCTTTCTTTTACTTAATTCAGTGCACATTTTGTAGGCACTCTGGCGTGGTCACTATTCAAGGCGTACGAAATTCTGCTATCGCTCTTATCGGCGTTGGCTCGCGACGGTCAAAGAACGTGGAGATAGAAAAGCCGCAGAAGCTGCTGAGTTTGGTATTAGAAGTAGAGCTGACGATTTGAGGATCTTAGAAGAGGAAGCAAGACAATGGCTAGCGTTTGTTGTTTTCAAACTGCATCACTTGCTGAGAACCTATGTTTGCGCTGGTGTCTATTCAGAACCTGCGTCATCAGAACTGTCTGAGTTCGAAATGCTCCTAAAATCCATTCACTACACTGAGTACATGAAGAGATTGAAACGTAAATATGACGAGTTTGTAAGAAAACACCGACCAAGATTTTCAAATAAAAGATTGTTTCCAATAATAGGGAATGGTGCCGACTATTGGTATTTATCTTTGGCTGAAATGTATGAATTGACTTCACTTAATCCCAAGAAGGAATCTACTCGTCATTTAGATATGCATCATGGTTTGCAACATAAACAACCATTCTTATGGAAAAAAGTGAAGTATCCAGTTTTTAATGCAACAAGAGGTCCATTTACTTCACCAAGAATTTCAGTATCGCCTCCTCCACCAGCACCAACGCCAGATCCTGGAGGAGATACTTTGCCGCAAAAAGACCCGCGTTTTCATCTATATGTCAAACACTACACGCCACAGCCGGCTCTTTTCGACTACGTCGATTTTCATATAAACGTTATTTTGGCCAGGAAGTCTTCAGTGGAAAACATAGATAAAAAATAGGCGAATTTGTAAAAATAATCTGCTATTTTTATTGAACAACGAACGATTGCTTCTTTTCTAAATTTAACAACGCAAGAGTGGTTTACTTGAAAACACTTTTTTTACATGGTTACGTATTATTTCTCCCTTTATTTTTCTTGCTCGGAAATCCGTAATCAGGCTGCTAAGTTTGGAAGGGTCGTCCGGATGTTGCGAGCCGCGAGCCTTTTGTTGTTTCGCTTTTGTTGTTGTGAATTTTACACTTGTAATTTATTTCAGGAAACGCCTTGGTGAGAAAGAAATTACGTTAAACTCTCCAAGGAAAATGTGTTTTGTAAATTAACATTTCGCTTCTGTAGGTTTTGAGGTTGGGTGTTTTTATTTATTGTCTTGTATAATAAATCAGTATTCATATTAATGTAATTTCTTTTTTATATTTATGGAATCTAACGACCTTTTTCAGCATGTATAAAAAAGTAAGGTTTTTTAGTGTACGTACGTCAAGAGTCTTGGAGATTTGGAATACTTTTAGTGTTCGATATACCTAAATAGACAAGTAAAGAATACAACATCGCAATAAACGATTTCAAGCTAACTAAAGGTAAGGTACCATTGTTTTCTTGCAAACAAATTCTCATTGAAACTTCTTGAATTTGAACCAGTGTGAGTCAATTCTAACGTTGAGTCTAAACTGTAGACATAACTTTTTAATTTTGATTTTGATAACGATAAACATGGCAGCTCAAAATACAGCACAGTGTAATGAAAATAACAAAGACGTCAATTTCAAAGCATAGTAAATACTTATCTTTATGAGTTATACGATTTATTTGAAACATAGTACGTTTCTAGATGATTTACAGTACAAATTGGTTTGATTAGGCGATAGTTTTTTTTTTCTATGATTGAAATAATTAAAACAAGGTACTGAAATCAGCACAAATATTAATTGAATAAATTTTAATTTAATTTCGAATAAATGATAGATGGAAGCTTAATTTCAAAAACGTTACATAATCGCACTGCTGTTCTGCAGTTGCGATTATAATTGACCTAGTGAGTGGATAATTATGTTCTACTATACGTTAGTCTTCAAACTCATTTGTCTGACAATGCCGGTTTGACTCGGCAAATTTATTAGGGTCAGAATAATGCAGGTTGTGGGTTTCTGAACCGACTCCTTATTGCACAGCCCGACTTAAGGCGGGTGCCCATTTGTTAGACGTATAATGGTTGACCCACTTTACTTATGTGCCATGAAGCTGCTAGAATAGGGTGTGATTTGCGCGTCGCGGTGCCGCAGACAATTACACGAAATCCTATCATGTTATTGACAAAAGACCGTATTGAATAGATTTCGAAACTTGATAGCCATGGTGATCTTTTTTCTTATCTTCCAAGGTTACGTCTGCAAACTATAGCACTGTTGAACAATGTGGGTTTATTTTCGGCTTCAGTTTTGTGAACTTTACGTCAACTGTAACTGTCAGACTCGCTTGCTCGGAGGGTGTTTGGTAGGTACATGAATAATGTATGGGGTAAATTTGCAAGTGTTTCAATTTACACCCACCGACACTTCACATGCCGCTGATACGCATAGGAGTAGTTGAAGTGCAAAAAAGAAAACAACGACTAGTGGCACGCGTGAATCGGGAAGCTGCGAGGCCCATCCTGTACTCTTAGCGCAGTTTTGTGCACATTTTATCAGTTCATTTTCTTTTTATAAACAATAATGTATTCACACAAACCAGTATGAAACAGTATTTATTTATTATAATGAATTTATTATGAATTAAGTTAAATCTAAATGAATACTGAAAAAGTTCACAATATTGTTAATTAATTGATAATTGACGGGCCAGTTGGCGCAGCCCTTACGCGCCGCAGGTCGTGGGTTCGATTCCCACACAGGACATACATTTGTGTGCATGAACATGTCTGTATGTCCTGAGTCTGGGTGTAATTATGTATATTAAGTATGTATTTGCAAACAAAAACTAGTATATGTATTATATCAGTTATCTGGTTTCCATAGTACAAGCTCTGCTTAGTTTGGGATCAGATGACCGTGTGTGAGGAATGTCCCAGGATATTTATATTATACTAGCTGACCCGTGCGGTTTCACCCGCGTTCCCGGGATAAAAAGTAGCCT
Source organism: Polyploca ridens (assembly GCA_951394255.1). NCBI lineage: Eukaryota > Metazoa > Arthropoda > Insecta > Lepidoptera > Drepanidae > Polyploca > Polyploca ridens. The sequence continues at coordinate 8,810,971 of OX596257.1, forward strand.
ATGTCCTTCTCCATACCATAGGCTATATGCATGCCAAATTTCATCGCGATCGGTTCAGCGGTTTAAGCGGGAAAGCGTAACAGACAGACAGACAGAGTTACTTTCGCATTTATAATATTAGTTAGGATTATATTATAACGGTAAGTTGTAACTGTTTGGATAACCGAAACAGTTTTGAAATTACATATTGTTGTCCTATTACTTTAAAATATGGTATTTTTCGAAGGACTGGAAATTTGCTCAGTTTTAATGATTTTTTATTTATAGGCCTTTGTTTGTTCGCAATAGTAAGTCATGATGTGGCCAAATGTGGCACATAAAGCCTAGGAGGATCTGGAAAAAAGAAATTGAATTGAATTGAATAAATGGCTTTGAGGGTGTTAAAGTCATCGGAGACTCATAAAAATAACCTAGCCGTGATTTTAGATTTTAATATGTTGGGAATTAATTAGGTATAACATAAATCGGTATGAAAGAAATATCTTGTGTCAACAGTAGGAATTTACTTCGTTTTGTGATACTTACTTCAATAAAAATCAAAAACAGCTAAGAAAAAACAAACATTCCGCATATAAATTTAACAAATTAATCGTAAGACCTAAAATAGTGCCAATTTATAACACTTGTCATATTTTTTGGTACCGATAATAAAACAGGTATTCAATACGGCGCAGAAAAAAGGACCTCGGGAATATTGTTTAGCCACGTAATTGTGAAACCTTTTTCGTGTAGGACAAAGGAGCATTCCCTCAACTGCATTCCCGCGATTCCTTGGTAGAACCTCGAGTAATTCCCGGCAGAACTTTCCAATCGATATCGTCGACTTGAGTGCTTCCGTGATCTGTATGAAAAATGTGGAACGTTGGGTACGCAGTAATTAGTGAGAGACGCTCGGGCCCGCGGCTGGGGCGGTTGGGGCGGCACGTGTGGTGACGTGTGCGCCGTGTCGACCTTTTGTCTGGAGGTGTTGCAATATTGTCCAATGAAAGGAAATTGCTAACTTGAGCCTTGAGAAGGGAATTGGTGAGGGAGGCTGTTGCAGTAACTGTTTGTTGGACTAAGAGTTGTGTATGTTGAGCAAACACTTCTGCCAGTTTCTGAAACCCAAATCAAAGTTAATAGCTGTCATTGTCAATGACGTCTGATATGACAAAGTTTTTTTTTTACTTTTGCCAAATCGAAGTTAATCTATAAATAAAACTAGCAGTCAGAAGCGTTAATTTGCAATTAATTTATTTGGATATTAATGGTAAATTACTTGTAACACTTAAGTGAATCTTGTAATGGATCTAAAATTCAATTACAAATCAATGCATAATCAGTATCAATAAAAAACTTTAAGATTTAGGGGGCGTTCTGCTATAGTACCTGATGAGACTTGATAATTTTGAAGATATTGAAAATATTATTTTTTTTGTTCAGCCACAAAATATTCTTTCCAAATATAAGGTTTTTCCTGTCACTCAAAGATGATGTAAAAAAATGCATCATGGTCAGAATAATCACCATAGTCAGAATTCTTAGAGCATTTTTCAGGAGCACTGTGTATCTTCTTTATATATAAAATTCTACTGCACGTGTGTATGTCACTGAATTCCTCCTAAACGGCTGGACCGATTTGTATGAATTTTTTGTATGCGTTTGGGTGGCGCTCTGGATGGTTTAGATACACCCAAACGCATACAAAAAAAATCATTCAAATCGGTCCAGCCGTTTAAGAGGAGTTCAGTGACAAACACACGTATAGTAGAATTAACTCCCTGGATGGTTTAGATAGGGTAGGATAGCACCACGTGAAGGAAGTTGCGCTGGGCAGCTAGTAATTTTATAATATTTAAACTAAAAAGCTTATGGATAAATTTGAGTATAAAATGATTTTTGTCGATAAAAACATAACTAATCATCTAAAACTTTATTGAACATACCTACTGTGAATACTACACACTAAAAGCACTGTAGTTACTAAACACGAGGGTTTTCAATGTAGTGAAATTTTATTTCGGTGGAAGTGTTTTATCGGGTACTTTGAGTGAATGAATACCATTCGGGTGCAAAACTACTCGTAGTTGCAAACGCCCCGCTCCCCGTTCATCTAGTAAACTCGCTAGCGCTTGTGAAGCGCACTGTTAGAGTGCTATCGAATTTTCCGGTCACTCAATATTCGCTCTCCTATTTTGATACAAAGCACGGTATTACTTGTTTCAATGCCGAACGTTGCCATTCCAAATTTAAATGTACTGAAAATAGAGCGCGTTATTTAATTTTTCTTTCATTGGGCGTCACAGTGAAAATGATTTTATTTTAAATGGCAGTAAAACCAGGATTTCAGCCGTTGACTCAATTGTTTTGTCTGTCGACGCTTTTAACCAATTTATTTGTCACTGCGAAAACTATAGGACTCTGTATACTAGTTGTCACTTAGAATAGGATTTCATACAAAATAAATAAGCAATATAATGAAATAAACTTGCAATTAAAATATATCAAATGTATAAACTATTTCAATTCCAAAAAGAATAAATGTCACAATTGTCATTTTCCTACACCATCGCATCAAATAGCCGAACACACTAAAAAGCGATCCTTTGCTACTTGAAAGCGTTGAACAGTACTCGTCGCGACACATCACATTTTCACTACGTGTGAAACGTATAAACAAACAAGTAGTCATATAGTAGCCGTATAGCCGCTGCCAGCGAGGTGTGAGAGTGGCTCGGATGCCTTGAAAGGAGCTGGTTTATAGTGTAGTGTACGTTATGACGAGCGCCGCCGCGCCGCGGCGAATGAACTAAATGCATTGCTATTATGGTTACGCATTACTGTAGTTGTTATTTATAGTTTGCAGTTCCGCACTATAATTTTGTTCAGGCTATGTTTAGATTCTTTTTGGATGAGGAATATAAAATATACAAAAACCTGCACAAACAAGGTGACTTTGTGTAGGTTTTTGTATAAGTGATCACGTTAGAAAGAATTCCATTTTACGTTGCCGGTAGTGGTCTAGGTGATGACTCTTGAATAGATTTTATGTTTTTTATTTCAAACTAGCTGTTCATTCCCAGCTAGCCTAAGTGAATTCATACAAACCTTAACAATTTTATTAAGAAGACAACAAAAAAAAAATAGCCAAATAAATGTGGCAGTTGATTTTTATTTATATAAATTTACTATATAAATAAAAATACGCCCCGCTGATATCCTACCTTACCGTCAAGTTTTCTTATATTTTCTACGCAAGTTTCTTAATTTTTTTTCCGTAAGAACCTTCTCCAGATTATTAGAAAATTTAAAAAAAATCTATGGATGAAATCGATAAAATATTTCTCGAGTTATGGCGTGACCAAGGGAAATAGGGATTCATATACATAATAGAGATTGCAATGATGCAATAGTAAAACAAATAGTTTTGGTTTTTATCTTAGGTTAGATAAGAATTCCAGAAGATTAACAGAAGACTAATAAGGTCATACATAAAATAGACAGGAACGTACCCTAACCCATTATCATTGCTCATTAGTAATATATTGCAGCGTGTTCTTAAATCTCTGTCATATTTCACGCTTTCATGAAAATGCAAATCCGTGTCTTATGAAATGTAGTCATGACGTGAGACGTGCTACGAAAAGCTAATAATCGTAGGCGTTCTACATAGCGTACATGTACAGCTACGGCTACGAAACCGCGTAGGCGCGTAACATGACACTTATTTGCTTTCATCCGCAATGTCTAAAGGTAAGTCTACGCTATGCGAACCGGGCACGAGTCGAGCACGAGCCGAGCACTAGAGGAGCATGAATTTGCGTATAGTGCCACAAACTGATCAGACCCGGTGAGAGTGTCGCTGTTATCGCATTTGGTGGAGCAAACCAATGAAATGTAGTGTTTATGTTCTCTTTGACTAATGGCGATTGACGTTTTGAAATGACGTCGTTAGTTTCTCTTTTGACCATTAGGTCAGATAAGTTTGTAGGACTATAGCGTAGAAGGACTTGTGAGCCTCGAACGAACGTTCGGCTCGCGCTCGACTACGGTCCGTCAATGGACAGTTTTTTGACAACAACACAGGGATTCTCATCGAGCTCTTGTGTCCACGCTTGACATCGCGACGGACGAGTGAAGAGCGGCTCGGCTCGTGTTCGGTTCGCGTAGCGTAGATCCACCTTTATGAGTCCCATTCTGTGAATTTAGAATTAAGATGGCAAAAATTAAGCCTAATGTTTAATTCCAGAAGAAAGTATGCCATTGACGCACTCAAAGGTAATTAAGGCTCATTTAAATTTTCCGCCATTCTTCCTTTTGATTGGTACTCAATTTGTTTAAAGACGATTTTCTGCTATAAAAAGATCTCGAAATAAAAGAAAAAATATATTAATTTCTATTCAGAATACTGTTCTTATTTCATCGTTCTTCTTGAAATATTCAATGTTATAATATTTATATTTATGAATAAATTATCATATTATTAAACCGTTTCTGTTGAATATATACCTTTATTTACATAATATCGCATCCTTAATTTATTGGGTTACGATATGAGTGTCACGGCGTGTGACGTCATATTAATACCATGTCTCATCCGTCGACAGTGCGTTATTAATGATCTGAGTAATTATACCGTGACTAGACGCGAGAGTTCTCATTACACAAGAGGAATACGATTCTAAATACGTGTTTAAACATGATTTATCATCATTAAAAGTTCGACGTGCTAATGAAAGTTGATGAGAGTCTCGCGGGGCCGATACGTTTTGTGTCAATGTGTCTACTGTTTGCTGGGATTTATGTAATGGATAGCTTTTAATGATATTTTATAAACGTAACGAGCAATTTTTTGATCATTATTTTTAATGAGTTCCATGCATTGAACCTTCGAATATACTTGTGACACAATATAGGTTCGACTTTCGAATCATGTCTTTTCTCTATAATCCTAGGTAAGTTCATTTCACAAATACGAAAAAATCATTGTTAATGTTTACGAGAAGAGCGTAAAAATATCTATGAGCATTGAGCACTATACTCGACTGGAAACGGAAGTGTGGTTGTATCCAAAATTCATTGTTCCGGAAACTCATATCACGCGACTGCCGCCGCACTGTTACAAATAAAATATTCCGCTTTACACATTCTTCGCAATAAATTCATCTTACTTGACGTCACACATGAGACAAACGCGCCATAACTCAAACATACGGGACGGCTATAAACAAGCCGAGAAAGATACCACGTCACAGTCCTGAATGCACGCAAGTGACGCAAAACACACGGGCCGTGACCGTCGTGTGACGTCATTTGTCACTGTCACTCAGATGTAACGGCTCCGGCTGGTATAAATCAGTCACAATGTTGACGAAACTTCTACCGAAGGATTACCTGAAAATAAAAATAACTTAAAACAATGGATGATGCAGTGCTTGGAAGTGATTATTGTATCGACTCCAACTGATAGAAAATAATCGAGATGGAAAAGCAAATAAGTACTGGTGATTCAAGGTTGTTTTGTAGGTGCAATGCTGTGGGAGTTTCTGGTAAGACATCCAAGAGCACTTCCACATTTCAAAACATATGAATATGAATAAAAAAAAACACATAAATCATTGTCAAAGTAAATAGCTAAAAATATAATTTATGGGTATCGTAAATTACCTTCTTGAAGCGACTTACGTCAGCTTTGTCTTTCCTTATATTGCGCCGTCAACCCTATACAGGTCGTTGTAAAACTTTTAATATTTCGAGAAGAGTTGACATCTCTTTTAATTTCCTTTTCCCTGTGTATATTTTTTGCCACATCAATCTTGGTAGCATAGGCTTCGCTCTTTATTAAATTTACCAAAGCGCAAACCGTTATGTATTAGGTTCGCGGTGTCACGTCTTTAGATTAATTTTAACTCGTGTCAAATTTACGTCGACTTACGATAATTATCCACGTGTCACTTGAGTTAGTGTGAGAAAAAACCATCGAATTATTATTATATGATACTTTATACCAATATTATAAAGTATCATCTAATAATAATTCGATAGTTTTTGTAGATGGAACGGTGTAACGAAACTGGATGAATTTTGGAACATAGATAGATAAAACATAAAATAAAATATCTAAATGACTGAAAAGTTGAGAGGGAACCATTAGTTATGGTATTTTATAAGAAGAGATGATAACCACGTGACTAAAAGAGTTATGAATATGGAAGTGGGTGGATATAATAAGGGGAAGACCGGAAAAGACATGGATAGAATGTGTGAAAAATGATATTAGTATGAAAGGAGTGAAAGCTAATATGACAGATAGAAAGGCAGAATGGAAGAAGAGTAAATATTGCTCCGATACCAAACAATTGGGAATAGAGCAGAAAGATAATGATGAAACCATTGCCATACCTCTCATGCGCGAATAGCAAATTTTCGTCCCATAGGCGCTTAACTCCTCGACTTTTAAAGTCTAAGTAATAATTGACATTAATGATCGGACATAATTTGAGATACCTACTGAGAATTCCATGTATTTTTTTTATTTATAATTCTAATGTAACCTTGCTTGTAATTTAATTTGTCGTGTATGTGTAATTTTGTCAGTAATTTAATTTAATTTTAAATATTTCTACACCATCTGTGATGGTAGAATACGTCGGCCACTATTTTATTTAAGAACAGATTTTATACCGTATTTTATGAAATAAATGTATTGTATTCTATTCTATTCTATTCTAAAATTGATGTAATAACGAGGTTTATTAACACGCTTTTTCTGAAGAAACGACAATCTGTGAGATCGATTTTATGGGTCCCAATTTTTTTGCATGCAGTAGGTACAGATGTGTGTCAGTGAGAAGGCTATCCAAATTAGGTATTGTCTAATTATTGGAACGGGTTAATAATATAAAATTAAACAATAATACATAAATAACTATGTAGTATAATAAATCTATCTAAGAAGATGTTGTGACGTAAAATCTGAGTTTAATAATGAATCAGAATGGATCAGATTTAAAATGTTCTCATTGTTTTTTCTCGAAAGCAATGTGAGCTTTCAAATATTGTTATTTTAACTAATTCTATAAATTAATATATTTTTTTTAGAAATGGCAGTGCACCTACAGTCACGTCAATATCATACAGTCACTTAAAGACGGTATAAACTAGAATCAAGTGCAGTGATTTTGATGAAAAATGTGCTTTTTTGGTCCCCCTGACAAAGTCGTGGCATGCAGATTGCAAGTACGTGATCTGAAAGTCAATGCCCGCGACCTGCTCCTGACAAGCCGATTAGTGGCTTATGGTGAGTACGGTGTCTGTCACTTTGACGTATGCTACGCCCTCTATTCGGTTTTTAAATATTTTCTCATGTGATTCCATTAATTTACATACTATGGACACTGGACATAAATACTGTTTTGGTGAATTTTTATCTTATCATCCTGTATAGCTTATGGATTATTGATTGCAGGAAAGCATTTTACGTCTGTGCAGGTCACATATTATTTTTTATTGTAATTCTGAAAATACAAATGTTTTTTATTTATATAAATAGCAAACCGTTTTTAAAAAGTATTATCAATTTAAATCAGAAACATATGCTACCGTCAATGAATAAAATTTATGAATGTGTGCCAGTAATTAATTTGTCAATGTAGCGTAGATTAATAAAATAGTCGTCAACCAAAATTTGTTTGGTGACAAGAATTAATTGAAACCTATGACGCGGCCGCCAGCCGTGGTGCCGTCTGTTCGGAGCTTTAATTAAGGAGCTAATGTACTGCCACTACGGATACCGGCGACTGAAGGATGTGATTGATGACACGTGTACGTACATACGTTCACACAAGTACTGTACCCCGAGTGTAAAGAATTGACGTTAGTAAACGCTCACTGACGCGTTTGCGTTTAAAACATTTCTCTTTAGGACTTGGCACGCGCCTCTAGCGGAATACTCATGGTACTAATTTCTCCTATCTGGGGGCACGGGAGTGCTCCCCGCCAAGTCAGCCAAGCGAAGCGCAAGGGCACTGTCTACCCTTTCTCGAAGCTCTTCGTCGTTTTTTTGAACCCTTATAACTTGGGTTTGGATTATACCAGATAAACAAAATTCTCGGGACATGATGTCAATAGTGAACATATTATCATAGTTTCAATAACATAGCTCTTATACTTTAGATTTTATTGATATCTAAAAAACCCCGATTTCGTCACTGACTCACTGATGATCATCAGAACTCATAGGGTACTTTCTGAAGTCCTAGAAAGCTGAAATTTGGTATGTAAGCTTGTATTAGTACACAATAAACAAAAAAAATATAAAACTTGAAATTTCATACACAAAAAAGAAAAAAACAATAACAACTTACAAAAAGAAGTGAAATCCTATCAAAAACATTTTTATGTAAACGCACTGTCAAAAAGTTATCAGATCTCATGTAGATCCAAGCTTATAACTCTACATGTCTTTACTCTACAAGCCCTAACTTCACAAACTCTACACCTTAGTCAAAATATGTGGCTTGGCCATTTTACTTCTACAAGAACTATTGTATAACAAAAAAGTCATGTACAGTGAATACATTTTTCACCTTCCTAATTTATAGTTAATTCAAACGCGATGTTATGCGTTTATTAACGTTAATTCTTTACACTCGGGGTACAGATACCAACTCACTTGTAACTCTTAACGCTCTCCAAATATAAAAGTATCTGTGGCTGACTGTTCCTGATGTAGGAAAAGGCATGCTCAAATTCGACGGCAAATTATTATTTCATTTTGTTCCTGTCAACGATAAATGGATTAATCCCTTTGGTATTTGATTTTGTAGGTAGATTTTGCGCTTTGTGTTAGGAATTAAACGATGAACCGTAAGTTTACCCGCTTAAAATGGCATTTATTATGTTCTCGTTTGTAACGAGCGATGCGACATAATTATGCTTTAATCTTTTAATTTTCACATTGTTGCTGCAAAAAGCAACAATCCTTTGAATATTAACTTAAAAGATTCGGAATTGATGAATTTCATAAGATCTCCAATATTGCATAAGATTTCTTTTTAGCCTCCTCAGGGAGGGGCTAAGTGACTAGTAGAAGACCTAGTTCCGGCGGTAGTAATATCAGTAAATTAGACTTTCATAAGTGTCCATCTGGGGTCTAAATTGAATAAACGGCTTTAATTGACACGTGGAATCGTTTTAAATATTGCTTCCCCATATAGATGAAAAATTAAAAAAAATATTTTTATTTTTTTGCAAAAGGGCAGAAATAGGGGACCGACATTTTAAAGAAGGGCTAATTATAAGTTTAATTCGAGCATCTTATGAAAGGGCATCATGTTTATAACAAGCAGGTTTTTATTTTCTTTTATTCTGCGTAGTTATGGCATTCCCCTTATCTCCGAAGTTCTAATAATTATAGTTGGTAAACATTGATGTAAATATTACAGAAAATATATATTTCTAACTATTTTTATACACAGTTTTTCAAAATCATCAAAATTCCTTCACTAACTTAGTTAAACAGTCACGGCTCAAACCAATCAATATTTATATAGGGTGACTGGTAATTAGTAAATGATACTTAGACACATGATTGCACTCATGATAACAAACAACTTTCCCAAAGAAACATATAGGGATAAGTAACTAAATTAAATAAAAGCTGATGGTGTACCTATTCTTATTCTTGTTAGGTACTACCTGTTATGGGCTCTTGTGCTAAGTAAATTAAAAATAAATGTTTCTGGGGGAAAGTTGTTTATTATCATGAGTACAATAATGTGTCTAAGTATCGTTTACTAATTACCAGTCACCCATATATATACATCCAAGGAAGATCGGAACCCTCGATGCTCGAGCCAGACACATGTTTTATACCCCGGTATAATTTATTTTTCAGAGAGTCAAATATACTGTTGGTTAATTTTCCAAACCGATCAATATCGTTTAACGTTTTTTTAAGTACACCCCCAGGCTTGAGAATCAAACGATTGTAGGCGGTTGCTGTACTCGCTATTCTATTAAGGGTTGTTCCGTTCCGTTTGGTCCATGAACTTATTTGGATATAATGCTATATCGTAAATCCAAACACACTGTAATTCAAACGTATATACTGAGTATTTTTTTATTTGAGTTCTTTATAATTTTAATCTGCGAGGCCGATGACAATTCCGACTTGCATTTTTACGTCCCTATCTGACGGATATAGCATATATACATTTTTATTCATTATGAGTTTCGTTATTTGTGTACAGTTCATCATAACTCAAATCAACATAAACAGAGTACTACTTCTGTGCTTTTGGGTTTGACTTTTAACATTTTTTTCTATAAGTAAATTTAATAATTCCCATTTTTAGATTGGTCTCATGATTCTCATTCAAGAGATGAAGTAATTTCTGAGTTTCTTGCCGGAGTCTTCTCAGTTTAATTTTATTCCGAACCGGTGGTAAATTCAACTGTATGTACCAATTTAACGTTCATAAGTGCCTTACTGAATAAATGACTTTTTGATTTTGATTTAGCATTGACTGTTGATATAAACGTTTACCAATATTAATCTATCTTGTTAATCAAGCAGCTAACTCCCCCTAGACCTCAGACTCCCAAGTCATTGAGGAATCTGGCAAGAGGCCAGTCGTAAACAATTCTATCCCAACAACTCGTCAGCACTGATTGACCATTGCAAATGAGCCATCGATTTGTATTGTTGAGAGTTTGAACTGAATTCCATTAACCTACCTGCCTTATAGAAATTAAAACCTCAGTTTACTTTTTATTTATATTGTCAATGTATTTCAAATTATTTTATAACATGTAAGATATGCATTAGATTGGTTATTGTAAGCAACTAAATAAATCAGTCACAAGAATTCTTTTTGAAACAATCCTATTTTATTTACATGAATGCTTAAAATCCTATAATATTATTAAGTTAACAAACATTTTTAGGTATACTAGAGGCATACAATATTCAAACCTACAACATTATCTTTGACCTTAGATCTCAACAACTTAACATTTTCTATTGTATCAAAAATCTGGATTTACAAAGCTTATCCTGTCTTTACAAAAGTTTAGAAAGATGATTTCATTTAAATAATGAATCGTAAGCCTTATGTATCCCTATTTCGAGACTATAGAGCCTACTTTATTTAATTGTAGAGTGGCTTCAGTTTCTCTGAGTGTTAAGTCGTTAAGTATGCCGCACTTTGCGTAGGGTGTGACCTTCCTCACATGTCTGACAGTGGATCATGCTTGATGTCCTCTACATTACGCTAAGTTAGAAACCTTCCTAAATAATGCCAGATTATACATATGAGTGAGTGAAAATCTTTAGCTAATTTGGTATAAAAATTTTACTTGTAGTTTTTCACCCCTATTTTTCCATGGTATCTCTATAGATACCTAAATAAATAAATGCAAGGGCTAAAATGATATTATATGACTTTATTTCTATAATAAAGTCTTAACTCAAGAAGAGTTAGAGAGAAAATTGACGGACAATTTATATGAAACTAGCTTCCGTTGCGTTGCGCCTGAGGTATCCTTTACTTATTATAAATATGCTCTTTTTTGGATGTTTCAATTAAATTCCTTGCCATTGCGTCGTTTTTTTCGTAACAAACATCCACACAAAATTCTGTTTGACGTTTAGGAATGCCAAATAAAAATGTAATGTACCGCATTTATGATATTACTAGCTGTCCCCCGCGGTTTCACCCGCGTTCCTCGGGACAAAAAGCCTATATCCTTCTGCATACCATAGGCTATTTGCATGCCAAATTTCATGATGATCCGTTGAGTAGTTGAGGCGTGAAGACGTAGCAAACAAACAAACAAACTCACTTTCGCATTTATAACATTAGTTAGTATTATATTAGGATGGTTACAATAACTATTAACGAGACGATGGCGATGTGGCGACTTGCGTGCCACCTATTTATTTGTCTGTTTCATGTACTTACTGGCCACAGTCTTTTAGTACTGGCTGTTTGTAATATTAAGAATAATATGATTAATTGTTTGCTTGAAAATGTGACAGGCATTCATTCAATGTCCAGACACCTAGCTCTTCGGTTTTATAAAAGATTTTGTCTGTTGAAGAAGTAATTTATCCAGTTTTATATTTAATATTAAGTAAATCTAAATTACAGTATTTCGTTAAGCAGAATCAGTAATGTAACCCGAAAGTTGGAAATTACACAAGCAAACGTATCGCTGCAGTTTTATTTTTTTAGGTATTCACAAATCCCACAGCTACATATCATAAGAGTGTTCTTACATTCCAGTACGTTTTTTTTAGATAATGTTTTAGGGCGGATTTTAGCCCCCACTTCGTCTCTATTAGCACTGTATTATTCGACTCACTTTGTGTTATCTGATCTTTTAGTCTTAGAGTACCCAAATATCTCTCCGTAATTCAATCTTATTACCTAAGTAAATTAAGAAGATCAAGATGTACAACCTAATCCTCTAGTAGTGTTGGACATTTTACCCTAATGCGTATAACGAAGACAAATTGACCTCACCTGTCTCAGGGAATGTGTGGCCAAGATTACAAACTGCTGGGATATTACCGGGATCTTATAAGAGTTTATTACTGAAACATAAGATTGCTTGAGAAAGTTAATAAGCGACTGCTTTTTAGTAGTTACCTACTATAATTCTACCAATTAATATTTTAAACCCGTAATAAAAAAAACATTCTATTTAAACATAGGTTTCAATATTTATTCGGTTTAATCTGATTTGCATATTATTTTAATTAAAATGTGTTTTTCTTATTCATGAAGCACACAATTTTATCATCATGCATGAAAATTAATATATTCTTCAAACGTTATTACGATTGTTAGTTAAATAAGTAAGGTTTTAGTCTCCTTATCATTCGTAAAAACGGAAGCAAAGCGGAGGGACAATCAATAACATCTGAAAATGATTTTCCCGAAATTCCTTTGGGAGCGCCATCTATGCGACGGTTGTCACGGGAGTTGATGTTAGTTCAACAGTTTTCCTGCAGAGGCGCTGTACTGCTGTAGCTTCTTCCAACAATGGTTAAGGGTGTTGCTCATGTAGTTTCATCAACACTCACCTAGGTGGCGCTGATTTAAAAAAAATCTTCTCTGTACAATATTGTGAAGTATCACAATTTGTCATCATAAAAAATATTAATTCAATAGGTTATAATTAATGTTAATTAATATAAAGTGTATTTCATTAACTTAGGTACTTATTTAAATTTAATAAAGCCGTGAAAGCTTTTTATTTCATGACGGCAACGACTTGAAACATGTTACTTAATTTAGATAAATTTAGAAAAGTTCTAAGTTCAGTTTCTTATTATTTTTCATGTATGAATATAAGGAAATGTTGTTTAAGTGACTCAGTGGATAATGCGCAATAGTTATTTTGCCTCCAAAATGTCGAGGCAGGTATGAAGACTTACGATTATTTCATTTCGTGGAAAATTTGATATATCTTTTACTGCGTCTTCTCACAAAAATAGTGATGAATGTCACACTTACTACTTAGTATCATAATTTACTATTATAGTGCTAGAAATATCTTTATAGGAACAATACATTTCTACTGACCTAAATATCATAATATATCGTATTTTCCACAGCTATGCCACATCAAATAGACGATAGCCATCAGAAAAATACCAGAACACACATGTTATTAACCGCCATACAACGAAGTGCCACAATTAGAGAATTAAATAGCTGGCTAACAAGGCTGTAAGGTTTGCAAAAAATGCAATTACGTAGATAAGGTTCATACCATAACAGACTTGTCGCCATGTAGATTCTGAGAATTGAGTTCGTGCTTTGCGTGTCAATTGTGGAATATGATCACGACTAACAGGGTGGTCCTTATTTTAATCAATGTTAGGCAAAGAGCTTTTAACTAGACTTTGTTAGCTGTAAAATATTTTTCCACTTTATACAGCATGGATACGACAATAAATGAAACCACGTACCTAAAGTAGGTACTCATAAATACGAACACTGCCAATCCCACTGTAACACTGGGACCAACTTCAAATAACGCAAAAATAAAGCGCAACAAAAAGCGTTTTTTGTTTACTACTATTCATTTTATAGTCAATTCGAGTTAGTTTAATTATTATTATATTGAACCCTCTGTGTGAGAGTTGGCCGTGTTTTTTTATTCATTTTGGTAGAAGATAGTATCTACTGAGTGAAATTCGTTAATATTTGTAATAGCAAAGAATAACTAAGAAAAATTGAAATCATTTTTACCCGACTGACCCGGAAGGAGGGTTATGTTTTTCGAGTGTATGTATGTATGTATGTATGTATGTATGTCTATTTCTTTGTGCCGCTCTGCAGCCTAAACGGCTTGATGGATTTAAGCATATCAGGGTCGTTAGATTCGTCTTGACTGGGGGAGTGTCAAAGGGTATATTATTTTTATATAGCGCCTAAGAATAAAAAAATAAGGGGGGGGGGGTATTAAAAATAAAAGTTTTGTTATTATAACAATATGGGTATCAAATGAAAGCTTGTAAATAGACCATTCCATATATGTATATATTGTAATACTTTTATGCTGCCATTTTGACGTAAACTGCAAAAAACCACGTTTAATGCAAGGACAGTAGGTACTGAGCCGTTACCATACGAAAATCACAGATTTACGATGGTTGTTAGCGTTCCTTTACCGTACAGCTCATTTACTTACTAATACATACAACTTTTTCTGTATAAAACTAAAATGTCTGAAATAAATTAAATTATTAAAAGAAACAAAAAACCCGACTGCGTAAAACATAAATTAACTGAAAAGAGAAAAACAAGCTCTTAAACCTATAGAATGTTGAATATAACTTGAATTTTATAAGGTATTGCAGTCGGGGATAAACAAATATTACAAAAAAATACAGACTTAGGTTATTGGTTATCCCCGATTGCAATACCTTATAAAATTCAAGTTATATTCAAAATTCTATAGATTTAAAAGCTTGTTTTTCTCTTTTCAGTTAATTTATGTTTTACGCAGTCGGGTTTTTTGTTTCTTTTAATTCATGTCACAGGTTCGGCCATCCACGCATCGACAATCCTGAAACCTAATTCTCATTTATTCCAGTGGCTTTAGTTAGGCACTTAATTATTACTGTACCTAATCATCATCATCAGCCCATAATAGCTCACTGCTGAGCACGCACCATTCACAAATGAGAGTGAAGGGATTGGGCAGATACCCACTGCGGATCGGTGGAGTTTGATGGTCAACTATTGGAGTTTTCAGGCCACCTAGGATGCTTCTAAGTAGCTTAAGACAATTAAGTGACAGCTAACGGCTTGACGTACCTTTCGAAGCACGGTAAACTTCTTCTTTTTATCGTTCCCTCATGTCTGAGGATCGTGGTCAGCATCGGGTTTCTAGAGCGGATGATCTGCCTCCACCGGTTTCTGTCCAACGCGTCTCTTACGACCGTGTAAAACTTGGAGGACGATGAGTCTTTTACTTGATCTGACCATCTAGTTGGTGAACGACCACGTAGTCGTTTTCCTTCCGTGTTCCCAACTATGATCAGTTTTTCCAAACTTTCATCGCCTTTGCGCACCATGTGGCCGAAATACAACAGAATGCGTTGGTGGCATATGGTGGATAATCGGGTTTTAATTTGAAGCTGCGATAGGATCGATGCATTGGTGCGTTTAGCGGTCCAAGGTATTTTCAACATCCGTCTCCAGCACCACATCTCGAATGCATCAATCCTTTTAAACGGTAAACAATCGAGTAAAAATACTACCATGCGGTCACACATCCAGATACCGTCCACACCGGTAATTGCTTAACTATGCCGATCGATTAAGAACGGCTAATCAAGCTACACTACGAGAGCTTCACTCAACCTGATATGAACTTGAAGTTATTTAAGTATTGACTTCAAAACAATACCTAACTACACAGATTCGAGTTCATACTTCGTTCTTTTATGCTTTTTAGTTTAAACCCATTTTGGAAGCATTTTCTTTTTTCAATAATTTTTTTGTTTATTTTATTATGTTTGTTTAATTAAGCCAATCACCTTACATAATTTTCCAGGTCGACAAAGTAAGAAAATATCCCACACTACGTTTGCACGTACCGTTGTCTTCCCTCTTCAGCTCGCTTACCCTATTACGGGTTATTGGAATGGCGAAAAACGTAGCCAGACCATTGCCGGTTCAAATAAAATCTTTCCAGGAACATGATTGGGTACATCAATATAAAAAGTTTTGTGTTTTTCTGGTATAATCTAAATGTTACGAAGTACAGTATTACCCAACTTATATGGCGCTTCGTGAATCATCGTTCGCACAGAAAAGAAAGTATGGCCCCGAAGATTAACGAAAGAATGCTTATAACTTACATTCAACCTTAGATCACTACTATACGGTTCATAATACACTGCAGCTGTTAGTTCCGTCTCACTCGCAAGTCAGGCCCCTCCGCACGGCGCGCACTAACATGACTGCATTTGTCGACCAGTAGCGTTTCCCGCGCTTTGAAAATGTATCTTCTGCGCAGGTACATCGGTAAGCCATATTAATTGGGTACTACTGTACCTAATTGTTAGTTTCAATAATTTCTGATTTTTTAAATAAGTTTAATTTTTATTTGACGAGTAAAATCAACTAAGTAGGTACACTACAAAATGAAATTAACCTAAATAGCTTAGATGAATAAAAGTTTTTTTTTTCCAAATTAAAGAGTGGTGAAGAGCAAGCTTTAGGTACACAAATTATATAATAGAAAACATAATTAATAGAAATAAACTAACAATTAATCCAATATAAGATAGAAGATTTTATATAAGTCATACTATATGGGTACTTTACATAAAAAAAGTTATCTCTAGCTCACAGGCTATAAATATTGCTTAGGTTGTTGCTGTAGAACCGGAGGAACTTTATCGTGGCCGCAATGGAATTAAGCAATTACATGCAAGTTCTGAAAACTTTACAGGGCAAAATGAGGAAAACAGAAAACGCCAAACATCGTTTTATTTCCTTACATTTGCAATTCAATGGGTCTGGCTACTTTGGAACGTCAGCATTTTCCAGTGAGACAACAAAGCATTTATTTTTAGGAATGACTATAATTGATAATTAGATATTTACTACAGGCAGTTCATTTTTCATTAGGTATGTGAATTATTTAGTTAGTTTCTGTTATCATATCGAGTGTTTTTATATTTTAAGCTCAAGTTAGAAGCCTCTGATCCGAAACAATCTAGTCCAAAAGAGTTGGCAAATCACGGAAACGGCTGATCTGATTAAGATGGGGACTTTCATTAAACTATGCTTAAGAAAATATTGTATCATCCTGTAAAAGGCCCATCGGAATAGGATTAACCGTTTTCGAGATTAGCCCGGTGTCAAACTCGTATTCTCCCGGTAACCGCACCGCATATTCTTCTACAATGATATAATTTATTTTTATAACTCTGCTACTACCTCGAATACCTCGCTCGGACTGTGGAATGAGCTCCCTGCCGTGGTTTTCCCAATGGAGTACAGCATGGGGTTCTTCAAAAAGGGTGTGAAGAGGTTTCTTCAGGGTCGGCAACGCGCGAGTGATACCCCTGGTGTTGCAAGCGTCCATAGGCTACGGTAACTGCTTACCATCAGGCGGGCCGTATGCTTGTTTGCCACCTAAGTGGTATAAAAAAAAAAAAACATTGAATATTTCAAAGAATTTTCTTTCGTGGAACCTAGAGCTTAAAATTGTATTATGCTAGTAGTTTAATGCATCATAGTACTGGACGATGCTATTATGTAAATAATGTACGTTTGTGCATGACGCACGAGCAAAACTTTACACAAAATGAGTTTGCGGATGCATGCGACGGGCTTAACATTCTGAATACCATACGAATAGTATACCACGACTAGACTTGCTAAGTTGTCAGGTATTTTTAGTTAATGGAATTATGGCTTAATTTACAAAGGTGTTTTATACATCCAAGTCTTGTGATAAAGTTTGCTACCGAAAATTCTTAGTTTATCTTAATTTTATAAAAATATAAAATACGTTTAAAGAAATATAAAAAGTCTACAAACTCAAAGCATCAATAGTTATTATCAAAGAAATACCGCTTTGCAAGAAAAACTAAAGCGTTTCGAATTTCGCAATTATGCCGCGGTGGCGCAGTCATAGTATTGGGGACACCAAAGGGAATGCAGCGGTTGTCGAATTGAAACTAGAATTGCTAACAACAGAAAGTGCTTGGAGAAACAATGGGCGGGATCTAATTGCGGAGAGCTCGGCAGGCGGGAACGCAAACGGGATTCAACGCACCGCAATCCACGGAGTTCCGCCACCGTACCGCAGATGACCAGACTCTGAATCGTGTAGAATGCGATAAACCTGAAGGCTTAATCAATGTTCAAACCAATATATCCATACGTACCGACTACGCCTAAAGCTAGAAAGCCAGAAATAGATAGAGGTGTTTTGGTATTTGCTTTCAGTAGCTTTGTTAAAACGTGCACGTGCACATTCAGATATTCCTATTCAAATAAGAGTATTTCAAATTGTTTTGTGTTAGACAAACATAGAATTTAGGGACCAAATCAAATTTTAGATTTATTCTACGCACCGTTGACGCAAAAAAATGTACGAGGTACGTAATGTTTTCATGGGACGTTTGTAATTTGTTAGAAATGCGAATATTTTTTAACTCCCGTGCTCCATATGCCTGAGTTTGCGTTCGAGTCATTCAATTATGCAAAGCTACCATTTGTTAACAGATTTTGGGGTAATTCGGTAAATGTCGAGTTGGTTTTATGCTAATCAGCTTAGTGTCCGTTATTTATGCGTTACATGCTTACAAACATTTCACAGTATAATGTGCCGTTCCGCTGATAACGTTATTTCACGCAATTAATTGCAGTAACACTCACTGCCATATGATTTAAGGGTTTATTAAATATTCGTTCAAATTGTTTTTGTTTACTGTTGTTTTGTTAATTCAATGCAAATAGTGATAACCGTGAACAGCGGCGGATTCTTCAGTACTGTCGGAGAGTGCACATTTTGTCAATTAGTACAGATAAAAGTATGATTTATTATTCTGTTATGTTTATTATTCTGTATGAATGTTATGTTCATAATTCAAAAAATCGGATCGTTTACAATTTTTTTAATTTATTGAATTCATTATTATTACAGAATTATAAAATTGTAACTCTTAGTTTTTTTCTGGGATAAAATTATCATATTTTTAATTCCAAAATTGTAAAACCACAGACTTGTAGTTGTATATATTTTTTTTTTTTACTGTTTATAGGCCTGTGTTTGACTGCAGTCTCACCATGGTAAGTGATGATGCGGCCGAAGGTGGTAAGCACACAAAGCCTAGAAGGAACTGGCTCTCTAGTGCAGCTATCGGAACACCGAAAAGTGCTTGGCGACAGATTTTCAACTTGAGGGTGGTAGCCAGCCAGGCGGGTACTACAAAGTACCCTACCACCGTGCTATAGTTTCCTCACGATGTTTTCCTTCACCGAAAGCTCAAGCTCATTGTAAGATTCGAACCCGGGACCTTCATCTCGGTATCCGATGTCACTACCACTGAGCTATCATCGCCTTTAAATAGTCGCCGCTGCATAATATAGTCATAATCATAAAAATTTATCAAAAATAATTTTGTTTAATTAGCATAAATAAACAAACACATTAATAATACAATAAATGAGTAAGAAACCTGAAACACCAACTTTCAACATGCAAATAAAAGCAACAAACTTATCGGGGCTTGAATACCTACACCTCCACAAATTGAATGTCAGGTATCGGATTACTTTCAATATTGATTGTCGCCGGCACTGCGGGTTTGTGTTGTAGTGGTTTCATTACAGTCACGATAGAGGGCGCTTCTGTGTCGAGTCCTCGCCACAAAAAGTGAGCAATTTTCTGATAGTCATCTGACACGAAAATGGTTACGTTTGACATGCCATTTATATTTCCATTTGTCAAACAATACGTGCTCGCAGTCGGTGTGGTAGACGATCTATCAGAGGGTAGTTAGCAGATAAGATAGTGCCTAACTTTATTACCTGGCCGAACCTTTCGCGCCGTCTGCGGATTTTGGGTTGCGTGACGAAATTATACCTAACATTATGTCTGGTCAGTTGATTGATATAACTACTAACTGCTTTAGTAATGAGAAGATTATAACGTTCTACGAATTAATACTTGTATTGCCTCAGTAGCTGAACGGTATAATGCTTAGCTGGAGACTAGTAGTAATAATAATAATATACAATCTATTTATTTAGAGCGAGCAACGAACGAATTCTTGGCTCGTGCTCGGTTCGCATAGCATGGACGCACCATTAGGATATCAGGTTTTTTCGTACTTAGTTCTTAGTTCGGTTTTCAGGTCAGGTAATGTACAAAATTTACGATTCGATGTTTAGAAATGATTACCTGTTGCCCAAGATTGGTAATATACTTGAAAAAAAATACCTTATGGTTATTATATTACGTGGGTCCATGTTTTGAAATCTCTATTTACCTCTACGAAGGAAAATGAAGAAATGTTTCATTTAATGCCGCTTTTTACACCGTCAGATATATTTCATCCGTCTAATAAAATTGACGGTTGACAGATACTTATCGATTAACTTTTCTTTTAATAAAGTTAACTGAAGATGAAAAAAATTACATAGGTATTATTGTTTTACCATAATAACATATCTTATTAGAATATAGACTTGAAGATTCGTTTGTCGTATGTCGTATTTAATACCACTAAGTTAGCAAATAAGCCCGCCTGGTGGTAAGCGGTTACCGTAGCCTATGGACGTTTGCAACACCAGGATATCACTCGCGCGTTGCCGACTCTATGTTTACTTGACGCCAAGAATACTGCTATCATGGATTGTTGGTAAACCCTCAGTTTGACGAGTTGGCTTGGTCTTTGCCATTCATAATGCACTGTAGAATGAGCACACAAAGTCAAAGATAAATAACTGAAATTAAATCTACATCTTAGTAATTCTTTATTAGGTTTTCACGAAAAAATCTTGAAAAATGCTGTGAATTTTAAATGATCATGAATAATTACTTATATCTCAGAGTAAATAATATATTACGTACAACTTATAATTGTGCTCCTTTTTATATATTTTTATGTATTGTTTCAGATATCGAGTAAGGAATTCCCTATGAAGATAGGTACGTAATATGTATTGTAATATTAAAACTGCGAGGGTTTATGTGGAGTAATTTTTAATGAATCCGGTACATAGTCTTTTTTCATATACGACTAACCCCCTTACTCATAAAACGTTATTTAACTAATAAGCTGATTAAGTGGTCACCTAAATAATGTCAATTTGTTTGACAATGACAGCAAGGTGACGTTATTTATTTGACCATTTATTCAGTAGATTTAGTTAAATAGCGTTTATGAGTAAGGCCGTAAGTCGGTAAACAAGTATATGACCCGGCTGCACTGAAAAACAAAATGGACTACAAGTGAATATAAAATTTTATTTAACAGTAACACAAAATTTGACGCCCGATAACCTTAACAGAGTATCTTGCGAACTAAAACTTACCAGTAACAAAACTAGTTTTGGTTCGTTACTAAATTATTTGATTAAATGTAACTAAAGTTAGTTTCCCGATAACTAAAGTTAGTTTCCCGACAAAAACACGTCAACTTACATAACTAGTTTTGTAGATCCTTTTTTTCAGTGTGGTGGTAAACGGTTACGGTAGCCCTATGGACACTTGTGATGCAACACCCGTGACGCTTGTAACACTCGGGTCATCACTCATGCGTTACCGACCCTTCCCTCCTCCCCGATGAGCTCTGGCAACCTTACTCCCACGCAGGAATACAACATTGTTATTTGGCTGCGGTATTCTGTAAGGTGGAGGTTCTTCCCCAGTCTAGCTACACTTTGAACAAAAAATACATTAAGGGTTACTATTTTAGAGAAAATATTATTTAAGGACATGGGTAAGTCCGCGAGGCAGAGCTAGTAAAGTAGTAACTGGTTTACGTTGAACTGTGGGTAATGGTATAGCCGCGATTGGAAACTACAATTATTGTATGATTTATTGCTTGAGGTCTGTTATTGCCTTAATTATTTATAAATTATACCTTACCTACATCTATAGTTAATATTCAATGAACAATATATAATGTTGATACAATTCGTAAAATCGTAAAATAAATAAATTCGATTGATACTATTTATAGGGGGGTAGACATAGCGTTTATTCGCTCAAAGAGCAGCAAGTGTCCATAGGCTACGGTAATCGCTTACCAATTGGCGGACCGTATGCTTGTTTGCCAACATTGTTGCATAAAAAAATAAAAATTTCGTCAGTTTTCTTTATCTTCTAATTTTTGCAGAAATATCAGAAAAAGTAAATAATAAATATATCCAGAACCTCCGTCCCCTACATTATCAAAAATAAGTTAAAAAAAACCCCACCTTTGGTGCTTACGTAATACTTGGATAGCCCCATATAGGTAGACAACACCATATCCTCGAAAATATAAAATCCCTCATCATCAACATCAATCATTAAAAATCTAGTGGTATCTACCAACCTATTAACGGAATGAAGCAAGACCAAGAACCTCGTTACCCTGCGAGAAAGTCATATAATCCTCTAAATAAAAAAAATATGATACGGTAGTTGTTATGTGTTTTTGAAAAGATTAACGTTATTGAAAGATTTAAACAAACGTGATGTGTGTTATATATTCTTGTGTTTTATCTAGAATTATTGTAATGTATAAGTTATTACTTGGAATTTCTAATGAAGTCTGTTGGCATGCAACGACGTGCCTATTAATTTAATAATCAATAAGAACATACACATGGCTGACATGACGCAATACTGCAGTTTAACGTGTTTTTATTCATAAGCTAATTCAATGTTGTATAAAGAAATTGGTTCTAGTATAATGTTACCTTCAAACGAGGGTAATTATTGTGTATAAGCTAAAAAGCTATGCTAAATTTATAAGCGTCAAACAAAGGTGTTACTTCTGTTTTTACAATTTATTACCTTTATTTATCAGCATTACGATTCCTTGTATTATTTCGTATGTTTTAAATACATATCAAGCGTAATACGTTGCTACGGATATTGGAGGATATTGCTTAAACAACACAATGACTTATGCCCGGTTTCAATAAACACAAACGAATTGTTTTGCTTACCAATGGTAGGTTTTTTTATTGCCAAACTGGGCATATAGATCATTTCGTAAGCTAATTTTACCTGTGATAGCTACTTCCATATGGGAGGGTCTGCTATGCAAAGGTTTGAGGCATTTGCTTCATTATTAGTAAAGATATAAGAGTCTTAATTTTAATAAATCTTAACCGATACCGGTCCGTAAATTATTGAAACCGGGCCTTAGTTTGCAATTTTTTTACAGTTTACTGATTCAAAAAATTCAAAATTCAAAATTCAAAATCATTTATTCAAATAGACCTTCGCAGGCACTTATGAAAAGTCTGACTCTAATACTCTAATACCGGTTCGGAAGGTTGCATTTGCTGAGAAGAGCCGGCAATAAACTCAGCAATTACTCTTTTCAAAACAAGCTTAGATTCATTACATAATATTTACATTCTAATCACACTGACAACAATTGCGTGCCCCGGCGCGGCCGCAAAACTACAAAGTAGACTGAATCTATATTTAATAAGTAAATAAATAAATGGCAAACTTAAGCAGACCAACCCCCACAAGCAGCACCTGTTCACAAGTATGACGCGTGTGGCAGCCATAGATTAATTAAAATACCCAATGTAGTGACAACCCTTTATACCTTCATACTTATCGTGCATGTATAAGTTTAATTTACGAAAATATAAATCAAAGACATTGCTCAACGCGTATATAATCCTCCCTCGCTTTATCTAATTACAAGTAATATTGCTCAACAACACTAATTTTCTATCAGTTGTTGTTGAGGGTCTTTTGAAACCGTTTCAGTTTAAGACTCAAAGGAACAGCGGGGGTCCAGGCTCTTCGCATGAGACTACGTTTGTACGTACGAATCAATGGCGCGGAAAAGGC
Source organism: Polyploca ridens (assembly GCA_951394255.1). NCBI lineage: Eukaryota > Metazoa > Arthropoda > Insecta > Lepidoptera > Drepanidae > Polyploca > Polyploca ridens. The sequence continues at coordinate 8,835,031 of OX596257.1, forward strand.
TTTATTGATTTTGAACTACCCTTATGTTGCAGTTTGTTAAACTTATATTATTATTGGCTTTTAAGAGAGTGCTCAGTTGCGCTGGATATCGCTTTATGCGAATGATGTTTTATCAATATAGCAATGGTATTTTTGCAGTAACAGGTGTGTATTATTGGGCTTCAATATACATTTTTTCAGCAGTTTTTCGCTTTGTTATAACTGTTTGTCTGTTGATTTTCAGGACTTTTATTTACACATTCATCTCTCCATTGTTTCGCGTTAGATTTCACATGATTTTATTTAACAAAAAATAAAGCTTTAGATTGGTTTTTCGAATTAAAATGATAAATATTTTTGTTTTAACCTAAAATATTGAATCCTATTTTTGTACTTAAATAAGATTTTAATGTTCAACTTAAAAAATAAGTTTGTGGTTACAATGGTTAAAGCAGAAAGAATGAAGCAAAGTCTAAAACGGATTAAGAGAGACTAGAAAGTCAAGTCAATAGACGTTCAAGTAAGCTTGCAGATGCTGAGAGAGTAGTAAATTTTAAAATAATTTTCGTAGTTTTAAAGAAAATGCAGCGAAGTCCTGACAAGAGCCATTGAGGGTCCTAGCTTTGCGACGGATTAATAACTTAAAAAGCTACATTTTCAGTCGTCGTTTTTTTTCTAGAAATAAAAACAAATAAGGAGAGTCTTTAAATACTCGTACATATTAAATGAGATGATGAAGATGAATCTTTTATAAAATGTGATATAACGAGTGATAAGTTATAAGTAGATTACCGTTGATATTTTGTCGTCTTCGTTCTATTTAGGTTTCTTTAAAAGCATCCATAAACGGATAGAGGACTTCTTTCTTTTTTACATCGATCAATTGTTATTTGACCACAATCTCGCATTGGTAACTGGCCAAACGTTGGTCAGATACGGTGGTGGTAAAAGCATAAAAAAGAGGAGAGATCTAACTCTCAAGTACCGCTGGAATATACTAATCAGTCGTTGGCGATAGATTTTCAACTTTCTTCAAAAGGTTTAATAAATTTGGAACAAAACTGAATGTTTACTAAATTATAAAGTTTCCAATATACCAGTGTACATAAGCAAGGGCAACCATCACAACGGGCTTAATATTTAATTACGACCCCATAACTGACGTGATTGCATTTCCTGCATCTGACGTCCCAGTTTATTATTTTGCCAATTTGAAACGATATTAAATTCTTGGAGGTGAAACTAGGGCGTGTCTCATGAAACATGGTGTTAAAACCCCCGAGCTTTGTAGCCTCTCTGTAATTGATTTAGAAATCAATGAAATTAAAAAATAAAAGTTCTTAATAATGTTTATTTTACACATATAATTCATAGTTTTTGGAAAATATACGGACATTTAATTGCTCTTTAGTATATAATCGTCACTATTCGGAATTATTGACTTATGTGATCTATTCATCATTTAAACTATTGTTAAAGTCGAAATATCTTTGAATATTTGTTGTTCGAACGCGCCTAAACGGCTTAACAGATGGATAACATTTGAGGGTAGCTTTAGCTCCGGATTAATGCAAAGGGTACGTCCCGGGAAATTCCAAATATGCTTTTTGATTTCCAGTTAAAATTAAGTCATCAATAATTTAAATACTACTTTGTAATCCTATTCGTATGAGTATTCTATGCAGTAATCCGATTATGATTTAGATTAAAATTCAGAAACTTGGAATGATCATTGAGTTTGCTATCGTTATTCAGTTAGTAAACTTTTCTTAGTAATAAACCTACGTCAGTCTACAATAATGGTAGATCGCTGACTCCTATACAGACGTTAAACTTTGTTAAACTCGCTACGCAGAGTTCACTGCTGCCAAATTATGACGAAATTCGTTTGGAGAACTCTTATAGGAGATTTCAGGTGCATCGATCGAGTCCTTACCTCCGACGAAGTTTCCCGATGACTGGATTCAAATATTTTCACTAAGTGCAGATCCTCTTGGAGGGCTCTTTTGATGCAAAGGCATCTTTGTGCGGGACTCTCTCTCGCTGATTTTTGGTAAATAGTCGTTTGATCCGTCGTAAAGTTAAAGCTTTCCCTTTTCATGCATTTGGAAATATGAGCGGATTATTATGATGTTTGTTAAATATTTGGCCCGTAAAACGGGAATATTAAAATGTTATCTATAGTATACAATAGAGCTTCATAATAATATATGTTGTTTGTTCGTACCACGTACCACGATACAAGCAAAACACGACACGTAACATTCTGTAGCAAACGTAAAACGTAACAATTCAAAGTTTCAAGCTGTAATTCGTTGAAAAGCTGTCCTGAACACGCAATTAAGTGTTTGAAATAATTACAGGGGACAATTATCAAAGTGGCACCATCAAGTTTTGACGACGTCAGCTGTTGGCTTTGCCGAGTAAAACGTCACATCTTTTTAAGCGGTTGAATGGGACCATCACGCTAGTACGCTAGCCTACAATTGTCTAAATTTCAACATTGTTTCCACTTTACTGTCTTATAGCATTTAACCTATTTTTATATTTGTCACTGCATATAGTTTATTGGGGTTTTTTGGGTTCCGAATCAAAAAGGGTAGAGAGGAACCCTTATGGTTTCTTCTGCTAATACATGCTTTAATAAATCAGGTGTACCCATAACGTGTCATAATCTTTTCGGTTTCATGCTAGTCTGACCTGATATCAGCAAATTGGACCTAAATTTGTTCTTTGAAAGCTTATCTTGATGATCTAAGGTTTTTCCAGAAATATCGCGTGATCTGCTTGCTCATTATAGTTCATACGATGCAGCCACATGCGATCACTTGTATAGAATTGTTTCCAGCATAGATAAATAAATAATAATACCTACCTTATTATTTGCAGTAATAATTGTAATCATTTAGTATTCGTCATAGTAAATACATTTAGAAGATCTATTTGCGATTGCAAAATGTTGTCCAATATTTAACATAAAAAGTTATTTGAACACATCAAAAGTGATTATATATAATTGAAATTTTATGAGAAAGTAAAAGATAATATCAGAGAGCACTCAGTCTCTTTTTTATAATATTTATTTTTCTTTGACACACTTACATTTTAATGCTAAGTTTATAAAATGAACAGATTACAGAATAATTTAAGATGATTCAATTCAATGATAGAGATTCTCGGTGTCGGTGTACCTATATTTTTTTTATCAGATAACGAAATAAGTCTGCTGCAAGATATTGAAAAATCATACTCAATATTACCATGAAATTTCAGCCTTTAATGGGAAAGAAATAAGTCAAGTTCACAATTTGGCATACTGCTTAAACACCTGCAGGGTAATATTTCTCGATAAATTGCCTATTGTTGGTATTGAAATATCCAATATATCAATTAATTTGACGAAGTAAAGCCGTGGTTTTAATGGTAGAGCTATTCCTTTATACAATAATGAAGTAACATTACTGATATTAACCGAAATAGATATTCCACCTAAGTTGAAATTTGACGAGACGCCGGTATTAATTAATACCGTCCATTAGCATCGCTTGCTCCATCTCTGAGAGAGCTCTATCGCTCTAAATGCAATTAGTTTACGCTGAGGCACCGACACCGCGCGACACCGCCCGACACCGCTCGCTCGCTCTCAACCTAAATATAATTCGCGCCCTAACAAGATTATACCATAGAGTGTTCATAAGAAAATATTGTAGTTCATAATGAAATACGCTCTGAACTTAGCTCCACTCCAACTACGGGCATAAGAAGCTCAGCGTTGCAAATACCTAGTTTTAAGGCTTTATCTACCGCTTATGTGATCTTAGTACCTACTGGGTTTAAAATGAGTAATTTAAGTGGAATTAAGCATGATTCGATTTATACTTTTGGCATTTTTATAAGTTTACGAGATATAATACTTCCTATAAAAGTTTATGGCTTGAAATGTGTGGAAAATTTGAGATTGAATATGTTCTAGTAGAGGCAGTTTTTAACCCATAAATAAAGATAATTGATAGTGAGCAACAATTGGCACATAGACATACTCTTACTACTGTACATTTAGATTGGAATTAATATTTTAAAATAAGCAATGATGGTTTTAACTTAGGTGTCCTATATTCGACATCGATCGACAAAATGATGATTTCACCAAGCACAAAAATAGGTGCTACCTTTTTTGTGCTTGGTGAAATCATCATTTTGGGGGTAAGGTTATGTTGGACTCTTAACCGTCGTTTTTCGTAGTAGATCCTCAGTTCCTATGATCCAGGTATGGCAACGAGAGGGATACTGTGGGGTTTTAGACCCCACGTAGGGTTACATTTGTTGTTCCGTAAATCATGCCGATATCTTTGTAGAAGTGTAAGAAGAAACTTCAATAAGCAAATTCTAATGACACAGCAATTCATTTGTTCTCAGTATAATAATTTCAGGGTATTCGCGAACATTTCTATGTATAAGTTCAAGACTAAATAACATTAGGCTTCGCTTCAGCTCAATGGTTTGCGACCAGCATCGATAGTGCCTGCGTGGGTTGCTATTATGCAGACAATCGTAATTTATTCCAATATTTTACATTTAAAAAGAAATTGAATAAATATAAGTTGAAATTATACATAATATCTAAGTTGCGCTCACATATTTGCCTTTCAGATTTCTAGTGTTCAAAAATACTTCGATTTATTCAAAATGGCTGTATCATTTGATATTCTAAAAAAACTCAAGTTTATTTCAAAACTAATTAACTAAAATCTAATTCGTCTAGCTACTATGAAAAACAGTTTATCCCGAAACTCAGCTTTCCCACTTTCTACACAACTTTTTTCAGTTTAGTATCAATATTTCGGTAAACGAAACATTTTCGAGCGCGTATAATAACACAACAACCTGCCTGTCTGTCTCTGTGTCGGCTCTAACGCAAATTATTAGCACAACTTTAGTCCCACCCTTCCACCTTTCTTTTGCGTCCGGCTTCGCTTCACAGGCCCTCAATAGATTCATTAACGCTCTAACGAGATCTTCCAGAGGGAATCACGAATGCTTTGTTTCGTAAAATACGATTTATTTTGTTTGTTACTAATTTGTGAAAAAGAGACGGAACGTATTTACTGCGAATAGAATTCAGATAGAACACATTAAGTATTTAATTTAATTAAAATATGTGATTTTATAAAACACTAAAACTCAAACACTCTTCGTGTCCCGCGTCGCCCGGGTGAAATTTCGGTATTGGAGTTTTCCTAGGGATCCCTATTTTTTAATAATATAATATATCCTATGTTACTCAGTGATCATTTAGCATTCTCCAGGTGAAAGTATTTTTAAAATTGGGCCAGTAATTATTAAGTTTATTCATTACAAACAAAAATACACAAAAATCCAAATCTTCTCTCTTTATTATTAGTGTAGATTAGTTTAATCTTTAACGCCCTGAGAGAATTGCTAATTCTCGAAACATTTTAGTTATGCTATTTATCATCAATTTTCTGGAAATAAATACATCAATAGGTATATCTTCTCTCCCAAACTTTTATTAGGCTGATTTATATTTTTAATCCCCAACGTCAAAAACAAGAGTGTGTTTGGCATCGTAGCTGCAAATCTAATGGATCGATTGGATTTCAAAAAATACTCGCGTAACAATATAATAACAATTTTAACACAATAATGCCAACTTGCGTCAGCCTGGGTTACATTTTTAACCAGTCACTTTTACCAGCTTATAACGCAATTGCTTTAAAACGAAATTTATCGGGCTTTGTAACTTTGGGTTAAATGGCAAAATTTTATCTCAGGTTAACGCAAGCGGACTGTAAAGCTCTGATCAAACCAACGCGTTCAGCTTGCGTCTGCGTTGGTCTGCACAGAGCGGTTAGATGTTGTGTACGAACTTGTTGTAGCGACCGATGTATACTAATTTGGTAGCATATTTTAATATACCTGTACGTGTTGTTCATACTAGTGTGCTGAGTGCCGCTAGCGTTAGCAGCTGTTTACATATATAACAAAGATAAAAAAGAAAAATGGAAGACGTTGGGCGGAGAAATGGTTGCTTTAAAGACCAAGATACTCTCATGTAAATTTAATGGTAGACTTCGCAATAAAAGAACCGAATAACGTGCATATTGTGCATACGTTTGGGCTCCGTACAACAGGAATGCTGCTGCCTACTTATGTCTTTTCAGATTTGCAGCGATGTGATCGCGCGCTGCATTGTTAGTAACATGAAATTGCTGCTGATATACACATCCACACACCACCTTTGGCATTGACAGTGAGTCACCGATGACTGACACGCGGCTATTCTATTGAGTTAAAAGTGTATTTTTATAAATATATGTGTGGTGAAAGTAGAAATAACAATCAATGATTTTATTAAACTGACACAGCTTATGAATATCAATAAAATGGCTTATGGATTAATATAATAATAATTTATTTTCGACACATATGTTTTGTACATAATTGAGATAGTGGTTTGAGCCTCCTTTTTAGCATGCAATGCCTGTATTAGGAGACTTCCATAGCAATTAAATTCCAATTATTTAACTAAACTACTAACATAAAATTATAATAAATAATATAAATAGATTAAAATATGTCACAAATTTTTCACGAATATTGAAAGCATAGTTACTACTTCTACGATTAATATTTTGCATTCCTGTGAAAGCAAATAATGTTATGCATAGTAAGTAATGTAGCCACGCCGTCTGAATGCCTGGTGAACGTCTTGCGAACGCGTTTCAGTGTGAATAACTTTTGCACCACCGTGCTTGCCACCGTGCATGCCATCGCGAACGTAGGCTGAACGCATTGGTTTGATCAGAGCCTAACTGCAACAAAATTTGTGTATATTATGTATGAAAAAATGTATTACTTATTTTCTTTATTGCTACTCAATACTTAATTATCAAACTGCACTAACAAAATTATTGTTTGACAGTTAAAATTCAGTTTACTGATAGTAATGAAAATTATTTAGCTTTAATTTCAAGAAATGTCTCTCAAATTGGCATTCGAGTCAATACAACATTAGCATGCAAATATGTTTTGGTAAAATCCAACATGCGATAGAAATGAGGGTGATTAAAAATTCACCCTACATAATTCACTTTACCAAAATGCTTTGATAAATTAGACATCTTTAGCTGTTTTGGCATGTGCCTTTGGGCATATTTAGGCATAGGAAGGAGGTAAGTGCAAAGTTTTGCTTACTACAGTGAATACATAATATAGTGGTAATTATGTTATATATACATATAAGTGGAGTGGACTAATTGCTATATGAAGCCAAATAATAAGTTGTAGAATTGATCTGTCTATATGTCTGTATGTCCGCTTATAACTCAAGATCTACTAGATGGATTTCTATGAAATTTGGTGTAGGAAGATTACGACTCTAGTCAACCGTTAGGGTACATTTTCTCAAAAAGATTGTGGTTTTCACAAAGGAGTACAGCATGGGGTTCTTCAAAAAGTGTTTGAAGAGATTTTTGCAGGGTCGGTCACGAGTAGGGTTGCCATCTCCAATCTGGTAACCAGGACAAGAAACGTGAAAGCCCCGGATTTTTGACCTTGGAACCCGGATATGTTAACAGTGTTTTTTTTTAAATTACTCAGTAAAATAAAAAAAAACGTTTTAATGTTGTGATTTGAAAACTTTTAAACCCGGACAAAAAATGAAACCTTGCCCGGTCCCTCTCCGGTCGCCCTCTAAACTAGGACAAATCCGGGGAAGCCGGGAGGGATGGCAACCCTAGCCACAAGTGATACCCCTGGTGTTGCAAGCGTCCATACGCTACGGTGACCGCTTACCATCAGGCGGGCTGTATGTTTGCCACCTTAGTGGTATAAATAAATCATATAATCGTCACAATACGGTTGTCCACTCAAGTATTACAATGTCTGTAGTTAAATGTATCATTACTCTACAATTATAAATATAATAGGTATAAAGAGGAACTCCTCATTATCATCATCAGCCTTTAGTTAAGCCCACTGCTGGACATAGGCCTCTTCCAGAGCGCGCCACTCCTTCCGATTTCTTGACATCCGCATCCAGCCAAGTCCAGCCACTTTTTTTAGGTCGTCGTCCATCGGGCTGGGGAGAACCCGTCACTAAGTTTACCAAGGAGGAACTATCGATGCTAAAAATGTTTTCACTAATAGGAAGCTACATTGTCTTTGAGTGCTAAAGTGTACTTTTAATACTGGGAACGCGAGTGAAACCGCGGGGGACAGCTAGTTCTAAAAAACATTGGTGCCTTGATTATTGTATACATACCAGTTAACAATCAGAATTTTAGATGGAAATAATCTTAAATCACAAACAAACCACATTTTATAATTACCTACAAAAGAGAGATCAAAAGAACATGACATAAAAAGTACATACAGTGTACTAGATTCCATAAGTGCATTTTTGTTAATTTTAGAAAGTACGTGTGTGCATGATTCTTATAAAGTACACAATCGATCAGGCACGAGACTACTTCAGTTGTTTACTTTTTAACCCAGTTATTTTTACTGTACCAGGTATAAAGACCAGCACGTCTTACATCAAAGCATGCAACAAGCTTTGCAAATGTTTACTCTCTGAAAATTTATGTAGCGTTTAACTTTGCAAATTTAGTATGCAAATTTCGGCATTAAACACCTTTATTGTAGCACTAAAGGCAAATCGATTGGAAGCGACGACGCGACGTCTCTCAAATCACGAATTTTAGGGTGAGATATTTTTCAAGCCGACTGCAGCCACGCGATAAGCGCCTCTGGAAATGTGACCGAATTTCAATCAAATTTATGAGTTATAATAATGATTATAGGCACTTTATCCGTGCGCCGCATAAAATTTGCAATTTCAGTGAAAAGGTGAACTCTAGTGTAACAAATTCGGCAGCAATCGTAAGGCGCTGATAACGATTCAGAAAATTAATATAGGGATGAAAAAATGCGATCTCTGAGGGGAAGTCGTGTTGAAATGAGACAACGAAACATGGATTGATTGCTTTACTTTGTCATGGCTAATATTTATTAGTCGCATTTAGATATGGCGTAATTAATGGTCGATCTTTATATTTCTGAAATATGCATTGGGTAAGCAATTTTTCTGCTATCCTTAATATCACCAATCTTTTATGTGCAAGGAAGTATATCTGTTTGTTTGTAAACTTTTCATGGCTAAACTATGTGAGAAATGATAAGCTTGGATCATAGAAACAAACGGGATACTCTTCACTCAGAATGAAATCATAGACAGTTCATTTTAACATTAAACATTATCATAAAACAAAACAAAACAACATTACAAGAAAAAACAAATCTATAGGATCGATATAAAACAAAACCACTTTCCGATATAATAAGTTATTATAACACTTAGCAAAAGTCACCGAGTGAAATCTTTGTTCTACGCCGCCCCGGGGAGCGCCTGGACCGCTCGCAGCGATTGAAATTTAAAATATTGTACCCTTTGCTATTATGCGAGCTTATTCACCCTTGAAATATCCCTAGGGGGTGCCAGGTACAACGATTGGGGAAAATATTTTACACTTGTTACTAAGGATGTCGCTTTCAAGTCTACAACGTTAACTTAATTGCGAGTGGATTGCAAACTTATCCCCTCGAGTTAAAGATTAAAATTGCGCGAAGGGATGTGTGATTTCGTTGGAATATTTATGAAACGCACTTAATTAGTGTGTCGTGAATGAAAAATTGTTATTGAAACCGAGTTGATTGAACTGGCGATTCATAACTATGTCATTTTGGATGCGGCGGTAATGAAAATGCCATTAATCACTGGCCTCTCTCCCGCCGACGTTTTTGGTAAATGTATGTCTGTGATTCTACAATTTGCACTAAGTATATGGGCTTAACACTATCTGACTATTTTAATTAACTACGACTATGTATTATTACTTGTAATCAAACTTTTTAATCATTATTACTATCACCATCATCACTACATTATTATTATATAAATTAGTTACGACGGACATTTAATGTAGATAAAGTTTGCTCTTTACAGAAAATCATTATCATTTATAATTTAGAAGATATCACAGATTTAAAATTAGCAAGGAACAGTATTCGCGATACCGTGGTCGGGCGGGCCGAGACGGGCGCGGGCGCGTAAATCGCTCGACACCACACGACATTGCACCCGTGCGAAGCCGGAGCGGGTCGCTAGTGTGATTATAAAGGATTTTTTAAATTGCATACAAATTTGAGAGCTGAGAGTAGATAAATATTCAGGGACATTTTTCTCCACGCCCGGCCCTTAGATTGATATACCAGGTATACTACTACTTTTACTGATATATTAATTCTACTATTTTCCTCCACGCGGCTTTACCAGTTTTAATACACATACAGATAAACCCCTTGAGGTTTGCGTTGTGTGGTTTTTAATTATATGTTGTGTTTTTTAAAGTATTAATGAATAAATGAATAAAAAAAAAATAGTAATTAGTCAATAATGTGATAGTCTTAATGTTCATAACACTAAAAACTATAGGTATGCATTTACAAAAGCTTTTATTAAAGCATTGTATAGTTGTCTAAGTCTACATAAGCTCTTTGAGAATTAAGACGCAGTACAAACGAATGCACACAATTAAGTTCAACGAGCGTTTAAATCAGCACAAAAATAATTAAGCAAATAACTTCACTCATTAGTCGGCATCAAATACTTGTATTGGTAGTAAATGCACACAGACCTGCGACTGTGTGCACCAACTACCGCAGCGTGTACCGAAGAAATCTAAAACGTATTTCTATATGGGTTGCTCGCTACTTAATAGCCTGCGAAATGAGGTTTTATTTAAATCTTCACGCGTTCCTTGAATAGGTAGGCAGTAGTTTTAATATTAGATAAAGTATCTACAACTTTGTATTTTCTTAAAAACAACATGTTTAATTATGGACACAACGACCAGTCCATACATAGTCTCTAAAGCAACCTTCCAAACTGTGCGTTAGAGTCTGATCATTTATAAGCATCTACAAAGGACTTCGAATGAATAAATATATCATTTCATTTTATGGGATTAAGCAAGTTTGTCATTTAATCTACTAGCGGTACTAAATACTAGTTTGTAGCTGTAGCATCAATGGTAATATATGAGAATGCCACTTCTAAAGATATTTTAGATTTCTATAGTAGGTAGTATACTTTGCCCGCATTACGTATTAGCCGCGGCCCACTGAGCGGAAGGCCAGCGTTTACTTGATAAAATAAATTTGAACAAAACAAACGCATCTATTGCGGCAATATGAATCCACCTCTCTGAAGTTGTGCTAAGCGGCATGGAAGTGGAAACATGGAAGCCGGTGCGGGCTAATATGTGAATACTTCGCGTGCCAGTCGATGAGGATTTGTCGCTGATACCACCCTATTGGACTACAGGTTGGAAACAGACAAGTTCCATCGGTGGTTATAAGATATCGCTTATGCATAAGCAAGTTATTGTACAAAGTAAAGGAGGCTAAGAACAACTCAGAAATGTATCTAGTGCATAGTTTATCTACTATAAAGATATTTGGGATCTACTTAAAATATGTTTGGCATATTTACGTCGTATGTTTTTATGCTATATAATCCAAATACATCTAATTATTCTAAAATACTGTCCTGGGAATAAATTGGAAGAGATCTTGAGAAAATTGATTTATACTTATTCAATGTTCTCATTAATATATATTTGCCCTAAAATTAATCATCATCCCTGTTCAAGACATAAAATGTTTTATAATACTGGCAACACTGGGTAAAGAAAAAGTGGTTGTAATCTGACTGAGCTGTCATCATGTAAATCATATTGTAATTATCTAAAATAAATAAGTTTATAAAAGTTCTCAGCATTTAATTCAGTGTACTATGTCCTGAACATGCTGAAGTGGTCCTTCGAATGTTTTAAATTAAAGAAAAAGACGAGCATTATGCTTGTGGTGTGAAATAAGTGCACCTACGCCACCGACACGCGGCCCGATCGGGCCATCTCCGACGTCACCGCCATTAAAGGCTTTTATCCCGGTAAATTACCGTGGCTTTATAGTTCTTATAAAAAAGAACGAAGAAGAATTTAAAGGAAAAAGAAGCTGTTATTAAATATCAGTGTTTTGTGGCATTTAGTGTGTGCAGTGTTAAATAGTGCTCTAAAATGGAAGAAAAGCTATCCCACCTGCGATGTAAACGTGGTGTAATAAAGGGTACAATTACCCGTATAGAAAGTTTTATAAAAGATGCTAAAGGCCTAGCCGCTGCCGATGCAGCGATGCTGGAAGCTAGGCGTGAGAAGCTTGTAAGTACGTTTAAAGATTATGAAGAGGTGAATATAGACATTTTAAACCTTGATCCTAAGGACAAGGAGAACATTTCAGAGGTAGAGACAAAATATTTTGATATTATTGCAAAATTAAATGTATGTTTAAAAAGTATGTCTACAAAAGAAGAGACAGATGTTAACAGTGTTTCAAGGTCTAAATTGCCTAATATAGAAATACCATCATTTGATGGTAAAGATTTTACCAAATTTAAACCATTTTTTGATTTATTCACCGCATTAATAGACAATAATAAGTCATTATCAAATATTCAGAAACTGTTTTACCTAAGAAAATATGTTAAAGATGATGCCTTATCAGTCATAGTTAATTTACCTCTTGTCAATGAATCTTACCCTGAGGCATTGATTCTTCTAAGGAAACGATTTGACAATGAGACTCGGCTCATTTCTAACCATATTAGTCTTATTCTGGACATTCCTCAAATTCAAAAGGGTACTGCTACTGCAATTAGATCATTTATATCGAATGTACAACAACAATTATATGCACTCAAAAATTTTAAACAGCCAGTCCAACATTGGGACATGATTTTAATTTCTATATTGTCGCGGAAATTAGATTCATATACTTCTAGAGCTTATCACTTAGATAGATTAAATCCTGATGTATTGCCTACCATGGATGAATTTATGACATTTTTAGAGAGGCGTGCCATAGCACTTGAGGATAGTGCTCAGAAAAGTTCTTACTTTGACAGTGCCAGAACTAAATCTACCCCACTCACAACCTCACATATTGCAACACAAAATAATCATAAACCAACCTCATGTATTTATTGTGATAAGCAGTATCATCCTATATATTTATGCCCTAAATACCTAACAGCAACAGTAAGTGATCGTATAGAATTTGCAAAGTCAAAAAATTTATGCAAGAAATGTCTTAGAGTTCATAAAAATAAATGTAAATTTAGTTTCTTATGTAAGACCTGCAAACAAGATCACAATACCCTTTTGCATGAGGATAGTCCAGGTGGAAACAATGCGGAGTTGCAATGTAACTTCCATTCTTCATCTGTAAACATTTTATTACCTACTATTAGGGTAAAACTCCTTGACAAATTTGGTCGAGAAATATTTGTAAAAGCATTACTTGACAGTGGTAGTCAAGCTTCTATAATTCAGTCACAACTTGTTAGACTATTAAATTTGCGTGCTATGAACACAAATACTAACATAGTTGGAATAGGCAATAACCCTAATAGAATTACTAAATATACTGAAATTGTATTGCGCTCAAATATTCACAATGTTGAATTTAAAGTAAAGTGTCATATTGTGGACACTATTACAACAAAGCTACCACAAGAATATATTGAATTAAAAAAGATGACCTTACCTACACATGTTAAACTTGCTGACACAGAATTTAATAAGCCCTCAGAAATACAATTATTATTAGGTGCTGATTTCTATTTTAAAATTATACAGGAAGGTCAAGTCAATTTAAAAAATGGAATGATCTTACAAAACACCCTGTTTGGCTACATAGTGGGTGGTAGTGTTGAAAATACACCTGTTCCAAACGTCAGGGAAAAAGATCAAGTCATTAATTTAGTGTCAAATTTCATAAAAGAGGAAAATAAGTCAAATTTACAGGAAGTTATGGAAAGGTTTTGGCTAGCGGAAAAAATTCCCGAAGAAGCTGATTTTAATTCAGAGTTTAAAAGAGCGCAAGAAATTTTTAAAAATACAGTTACTCTTATGGATAACCGTTTTTATGTTGATATGCCCTTGAAAGTGTGTAAAGAAGAGTTACAGTTAGGAGACTCTTTCTCAATAGCCCTACAGAGGTTTTATTCACTAGAAAATAAATTCAAATCAAATCCTGAGTATTTAAAACAATATAAAGATTTTATAGATGAGTATATAAGTTTGGGACATGCCAAAAAGGTTGACATTAGTATTTATGATGTTAATAAAGACCCGGTATATTTTCTAGCTCATCATGCTGTTCTCAATGAGGATAGCAAAACAACTAAATTGAGAGTGGTTTTTAATGGCAGCATGCACTCTAAAAATAAAGTATCACTTAATGATATGATGTTGAATGGACCGGTAATTCAAAGTGAATTATTTGACATACTCACCCTGTTTAGAACTTACCGCTTTACATTAATTTGTGACATAGAAAAAATGTTCAGGCAGGTTTATTTAAATAAAAGTCAGGTAGGTATAATTAATATATTATGGAGAGATGATCCTAAAAAGCCTATTCTATGCTTACAATTGCAAACAGTTACATACGGCTTAAAAGCTTCTACTTTTCTTAGTACAAGGTGCCTTATGGAACTTGCTATGAGATATAAAGATGAATATCCTCTTGCATCACAAGCTATTATCCAAAATACATATGTTGATGATGTTATCTGTGGGTGTGATGAAATACAAGAGCTCCAGAACCTGAAAAAACAATTAATTGAATTATTAAAGTTAGGAAGTTTTAACTTACATAAATGGTGCTCAAATGTAGATATTCTTGATGATATACCTGAAAATAAAAAATTATTTGGTCAAATTGAAATTTTAAATGAAAATAACATAGTAAAAACTTTAGGATTAAAGTATAACATACCTGATGATTCATTCACCTTCACAGCACCCAATGATACGAAGGAAAAACATGTTACCAAGCGGCAAATACTTAGCTTTATAGGTAAAATGTTTGATCCCCTTGGATTAATAGGTCCTATAGTCGTTAGGGCAAAACTTTTCATGCAAGAACTCTGGGCTTTAAAAGTTAATTGGGATTCTGAATTACCTAAAAAACAGTTACAAGAATGGCACAAGTTTCTACATGATTTGAAAGAAATGGGTACTATCTATACTCCTAGAGGTATCATCAAAGGGGCAGTAAAATCAGTAGAGCTGGTTGGTTATTGTGATGCATCATCAAAAGCATTAGGCTGCTGTTGTTACTTGCGTGTCTTTTATATGGATGGTTCAGTTGAAATTAGTTTGTTATGTTCTAGGTCAAAAGTAGCTCCATTAAATAAATCACTCACTATCCCTAGCTTAGAGCTCAATAGTGCCCTACTTCTATCTGAACTTGTGAATAGAGTCTATAGAACTCTTAGTAAAAGATTCTCTACAATAAAAGTAAGTTTATTTTCTGATTCGCAAATTGTTTTATCATGGTTAAATGCATCTAAATTAAAATGTGAAAAATATGTATCAAGGAGAGTTTCTAAAATTAAAAACTTGACACAGGGACATACATGGTATTATGTGAGGAGTGCTGAGAACCCAGCAGACTTACTGTCTAGAGGAGTGACTCCTCAGAGCTTGCAGGACAATAACCTGTGGTGGAATGGTCCCAAACAGCTGTCTGATCCTAAATTTCAGTATGAAAACAACGAATTATATTTTCAAATTCCAAATAATTCAGAAATAACCTTAGAAGAAAATATACCCACTAATGTTGTTAATTTTATTGATACCATTTTTATTAAATATTCCGATTTTAGCAGGTTACAGCGTATTCTTGCATGGGTTTTGAGGTTTCAGCACAATAGTAGGTTTAAAGATAATAAAATATCTGGTGCATTATCACCTCAAGAGTTAAGAAATTCACTTAAGTGCATAGTGAGGTATGCTCAATCTCAATGTTATTCAACAGATATAGATTTGATAAAGTCTAATAAACCTATAAAATCTAACCTTAGTTCTTTACATCCATTCTTAGACAAGGATAATATATTAAGAGTAGGAGGCCGTCTACAAAATGCCCCTAATATTTCTTTTGACAAAAAACACCCAATAATATTACCCAAGTCTTCTAAACTTACACATATGCTCATTAAAAAAGAACATCTGAGACTGTTACATGCTGGAGCAAAGTTAGTCTTGAGCTCACTCTCACAATCATTTTGGTTAGTTAATGGTATAAGGGAAGTTAAAAAAGTTTTACATGGGTGTGTAAAGTGCTTTAGAGTTAAGGCAGTGGCTGCTAAACAATTGATGGGTTCTTTACCTGCTCAAAGGGTAACACCATCTAGGCCCTTTGAAGTTACTGGAGTGGACTTCTGTGGCCCATTCAACATTAAAGTAGGTCGTGTTAGGAGGCCATTAATTAAAAAAGGCTATGTAGCAGTATTTGTATGCTTTAGTACAAAAGCAGTTCATGTTGAGCTAGTTGATGATCTGACTACTCCGGCTTTTTTGGCATGTCTCCAAAGGTTTATAGCTCGGAGGGGAATGCCTACACAGATATTCTGTGATAATGCAAAAACATTCAAGGGAGCAGATAACACATTAAAAGAGTTATATAAGCTACATTCTTCTAAAAATAATATAGAATCCATTGAAGGTTTTTGTTCTTCAAACTATATCCAATTTAAGTACATACCTAGCTATTCTCCTGAATTTGGAGGTCTGTGGGAGGCAGGAGTCAAAAGCCTGAAGTATCACATTAAGCGAGTTGTAGGTAATTTATGCCTAACATTTGAAGAGTTCTATACAATTTTAACCCAAATTGAGTCAATCTTAAACTCGCGTCCTTTGTTGTCTATGAGCTCAGATATTTCAGACTTTCGGTTTTTGACACCTGGCCATTTCCTTATAGGAGCTCCCATGGCTAGTTATCCAGAAAAAGACTATACTAATGTCAACACTAATAGACTCAGATTTTATAATATTTGTACCAAGATAAAGCAAGACTTCTGGAAAATCTGGGTTAATGATTATTTATCTCAGTTACAAAATAGACCCAAATGGAAATATAGTCAAGATAATTTAAAAGTAGGTGATCTAGTTATTGTTAAGGTTAATAATGTTCCTTCATTAAATTGGCCCATGGCTCGCATTGTGAAAACATTTCCTGGGTCTGATGGGAAAGTAAGAGTAGCCGAGGTGAAAATGGGGCATAATGGCAAAATATATAATAGGTCATATAATAAGCTGTGTCCTCTTCCTATGGCCTCTAATTAATAGGTTAAGTTTTATTAGAATCTTGTATAATTTTAAGAGAAAATATTTAAGTTTGAATAATTTGTTATAAGGATAAGTAATTATTAAAATTGAAAGTTTAATTTGTTTAGTTTTTCTGTATAATTATATTTTGTATAAGAAGAAAATAAATAGTTCATTAAAAGAGCAAATGCTACAATGTTTTAGTAATTTAAGTTAATTGTTAATTCATCATATTATAGTCAAATGTAAACTTATCCATTGCCGGCCCAACTTATGTTCAAGACATAAAATGTTTTATAATACTGGCAACACTGGGTAAAGAAAAAGTGGTTGTAATCTGACTGAGCTGTCATCATGTAAATCATATTGTAATTATCTAAAATAAATAAGTTTATAAAAGTTCTCAGCATTTAATTCAGTGTACTATGTCCTGAACAATCCCTTTTTCCCTCAAATATTTTTTTTTTGCAATGAAATAATTTAAGAGACAAGATCAACGCAAGCTATTTGAGTATTGAAATTCGTAACCAACTTAAAGCCGAATTGAAGTGTCAGGCGTAACGGGAGAGTCGTACCGCCTCGCGCCTGAGCGCTGTAGGGCGACCATTCGTTAGTGTAACTCTTTTGGTAAAACGACCCCGGGATAAGCCGGGTGCACTGTTAAACATTCTTTTCAATAATGACGAGAGGGGACGTGAGTGCCCTGTGTCTTGTTTATTGGATTTTTTGCTACAATCTACATATGAATAGAAACTGCAATCTGTTGGACGTTGGAATACATAGAGTCGATACAACGTTATTAGCTAAATGCACATTGTATTTGATACAATGTTTGTTTACTGCATGTGTACATAGCTAATTAAATTATTGTGTGTTGTAAATATTTATCTTTTACTCGTATTGTTATTATAGCGGTGCTGATCGTGAACCAAAATATGTTTTTCATCACTTGCTTTAAATCTTTAATAGCATTTATTTATGAAATAATAAGTATTATTAAGACATCTATTACTTAGCTGAAGAGTTTGATTGTTTGTTTTTTAAACGCCCTAATCTGTGTAACTACCAGTCACATTCGATTTCTTTTTGAAGAAATTTGATAGAAAGTTACATTATTACAGAGTGTTATAGAATACTTTTATGCCACGAATGAGGATAAAACCGGACAGCTTATTAGCAATAAAACTGTCTATCTAGTTTTTTTGTATTTAAGAATAACAAAAAATATCCATTTTTAATGTTCCGAAATATTAAGTATAAACTAGGACAAAATTGATAACGATAATGATAACTCATGAAAGTTCCTTGTGTTCATAAAATATTCATGTAATAATCGTCTACCTGGCTAATAAACTTTACACGTAGGTAATATTTCAAAACTTGTCGACTCCAAGTTTTCCGTATTAACTTTAAAGTTCCTCTGTACAGCAACAACACGCGTGTTGGTCGCTTTAATAAGTATCGCGCATGATAAATAGGATCAAGTGCGGGGACGTACGAGTTTCTGTCTCTTTCACTTGCTCTTTTGAGCGTCTTCCATCCTTGTTACCCTTAGCTATAGGGTAGCGGATTTAATACAACGTTTTTAGACTAGAAATCTTAATGAAAGCGTGGCGGTTCTAGTTGTGAGCATCATTATCGACGGCTTTGCTCTCAGATAAAAAGCTTTTCGAAACGTTATGAAAACGTATGCCGCTTTGGGGTTAAACCAAGCGAAGCGGAACATTTTGAATATAGCCACCATGTATTTGAGTATTATTTTAACTTGCGGTTCTCACATTCTTCACTTCCAATTTTTCCGACTACGAGGTATCTATGCATTAACTATATCAATGGGAGAGTTTTTGTTACATAAATATCTGCCAACATTTATAAGTTTTAACTGATTAAAGAATATACAACGGAATTTAAAATATGTAGCTTACAGTAAATAGAACCTTTATATGTCTTAATTAACTACGCTTATTACCTACCTAATAACGTTAGTAACAACTGCAGCGTAAATTCACCTCGAGCAAATTAACTCATAGCATTCCACATGAGTAAATTGGAATGCTAATACTCCCCCTTGAAATTAAACAACCTACGGATGTTTTTTCCACCACTACAACAACATTATGAACTGTCGACAGAGCGTGACACACGTGTCGAGTAAACGCGGGTAGTCAGATATTATGCCGATAGTATACTATCCTCAGCTACAAAATTAGTCACGCACACATGCACTTCTTTAATGGGGGTTGGTATAGCAACGGGTAAGTGTACGGAGGTCTTAATTTGAATTTCGAATTACGAACTAGATTAACTGTTTTCTAGTGTTATGTCAATACATATCGACGCTGATGCGTCCTCAATACCTCATTAGTGTACCTGAAAATTGTTTTCCGTTATTGATGTTGATAAAGGTAAATTGGATTCTAAATTAACCTACTTTATAATGAGATTTATGTGCTGATTTAGTGCGTGTATTAGTTGAAAATTTAAAACTCGTTTGATGTCTTATTTTATCACAGTAAATAACGCAATTTGTCGACTTAAGGAGTAGTTTCTCCACCATATAAATTGTATCATGATCCGTCCATGGACTTTGAACAACTGATGGAATTTCTCAACGGAAAACAGCACATACATATATGGCGATTGCAGCATTTTATTCAATATTGTCGTCAATTTCTCAATGATATGCATATCCTCGGTCAGTGACAAATTTTGAGAAATATTGAAAACTCAAAATAGTTTTTTTTTTTTACAAAATAGCTATACTGCCTTAAGGCGCGGACTGACTACGATTTTGACAGCACTCGTTCTTCACTGGAATAGGGTTGAAAATGGTAAATCATAAATGTGTCGACTCTATGAAATGGACTGTTATTTACGGGTTTTCTTAAGATTATACATAATATCCACATTAACTTAAATAAGTGTTCTGTTAACATTATAATATAATTCAGTATCTTATATATTCTTAAAAATTAAATTGTTTTTATTCGCTGAGAATACGGAGAATTTCGACGCGAAAGATTTTTTTTTAGGTTTAACTTACGAATTTTTTATTGGGAATATCAAAGCACTTTTTAATATTCTATTCGGTTAACATTGCCTCAAAACCCTCTTCTGTCCACAGTATTTTTTTGTTAGGTATTTTCATTGCGTTACGTCATACTCGACTCTCAAAGAAACCCATTTTTGTGCATTTGAGCTTAGACCTGGCCTTAAGAGTACACTAAAAAGTATGAAATAATGTAGTAAGTACTCTAATCTGCGGTAGCATATACATATGGTAGGATTAGATATTTTCTATAGAACACGTTGTGCTCTTTAATTTTTTCCTTATGCATTATTATTATTGTTCCACATTCTGATAGATTTTTAGAAAAAATGTTAAGGTATGTGATATCCTAGTACAATCCTCACAAATGGTCTCAAACTGAACTGCGCTTGTACTATGAAAACGAGATACAAAACTTATATACCCAAATTAAGAATAAAACAAAAATACATGTTTGTGCATACAAATGTTTGTTCTAGATGAGAATCAAGCCACGACACTGAGTGACTGCATAAGTTTCCCGTTTTGCGAATATGTGAGTGAGGAACACTAAAAAATAATAGTTTCACAATAAGCTCAAGCTAATGAAACTTTTTGAGTCGGATAGAACATTTTAAGTATATTATTATTGATATTGTTAATACACATTCATAAAGAGCTTCAATGAAACAGCCATATATTTTGTATGACCCTTTCTAAACGTTGTTTGAACGAGAGGTCAGCGGAGCCAGAGAAAAGCACCTTTTCCAAATTGAACCACAGCTTACAAATTGTACTGCGTGATTTATGTACCCACTGCCAAATTAAACTTGAATCTCCGTTGAATTAAATAACTAAGGACCTTTAGGGCCATTTGCAAAGGTCGCATCTACTCGCAACAACACGTTTAACTTACACAGACGAAATGGCCAGCTGACGTAGACAAAGTATAGTCATCAATATAACCGAGTTTAGTTCAGACCTAATGCCGCCAGAGGGCATGGAACACCACATTAGTAGTAGATTAATATACTCGTATTGGATGGTATTGGCCCGTCCCTTACTTATTGGAAGTCTTTCGATACACGCAATGCCTATTTGACTTGCTTCGCTCCGTTGAATTCATACAGGCAATTTGGGCAGAATAATTTTTGGATCAAAGTTGTATTAGTAAATTCTGTAAAAGGACTTTTTGGGTTATATCCAATTATGAATTTATTTATAATCATTTATTTTGATAACAAAATTTGATATATTTTTATATGTTTTATGTAACCTTTAGATTTCGTACTCCAAATATTTTCATGACCATAGATACAATTATATATTGTGCAATGGCGTGAAAAATGTACACTAATCATTATAATAGTTTCAAAGCTAACTCAAATTTAATACTCACTCGTTTGCAACGGTTCAATTGCTCACATCTGTCCAATGATTAAGCCTAATGCAAATGCGTATTTCAATTGTTTCATGCCAATATTTGTATTATTAAATCATAGTAAATTTTGGATTGTATCGCATTATTACAATTTGTTTAATTTGACACTTACACGAGTTTATATAGTTAATTGGGTTAGTAATAAATATCTATATTCTAATGAATCTCAAACAACATTCACTCCAATAGCCTAATGTTAACAAAGGCTAAAATGCAACAGAAAACAATCCATTTCAATAATCATCAAATACGTTATTAATATATAGGTATCTTTCTATTTCTTTTTTTGTATGAT
Source organism: Polyploca ridens (assembly GCA_951394255.1). Lineage (NCBI taxonomy): Eukaryota > Metazoa > Arthropoda > Insecta > Lepidoptera > Drepanidae > Polyploca > Polyploca ridens. The sequence continues at coordinate 8,857,032 of OX596257.1, forward strand.
ACAAGTCATCGCTTCCAAGCTATAACAAAGATCCGATGCTACGACGTAGCCTTGCCTCTACATACTCTATGATTTTCGTAGCTGCTACGACAACGTAGCTAAGCCCCGGAGGAGGCACTAATATAGCTCGAGAGAGAGATATTACAAAGTTGAATATTGCTTGGGCGATCAACATTTATAGGGTTCCGTTACCCGAAGGGTGACAAACGGGACTATATTACTAAGACTCCGCTGTCCGTCTGTCCGTCTGTCACCAGGCTGTATCTCATGAACGGTAATATGTAGACAGCTGAAATTTTCGGAGAATATGTATTTCTATTGCCGCTATAAAAATAAATAATAAAAATGTTATAATAATAAAAATTAAAGGGCGTGCCCATACAACAAACGTCTTTTTTTGGTATTTTGTTTTCATAGCACAATGACTTAGTTAATATTTTACAGAACCCTCCGTTTACGAGTCTGACTCACACTTGTTTGTTACGTCAGAGTATCTAATTTTAGGTAATTTCTGATGAAGCATTTGTTTTTGCAGTGAGACGATTTACATTAATCTCGTGTCGTTTAGAAGATAATACGTATTTAAGGCGCCGTTAATTCCTAAATCTGGTAAAAGCAAGATTTTCAAAGCAGTATATCTCTTAAACAGAGACTTATTTAAACTTAGAAAAATTAATATCACATTCTCAAGACCTTCTTGCAGGGCTTGTCGGTATCCAAAACATATTTATATATACTTAGTTACATAGAAAAAAAAATCAAACATACCGCTTTTTTCACCTTTTAAAGCAGTTTTTCTCTGCATTTTCAGTTGTGCTTAATATTTTAAAATATACCAAAAAATTCTAAATTCTAAACCACGTAGACTGTCGGTATAATATTTAACTAATAGTAAATATTCAATTTTTACGAATTTTTATACGTTTTTTACGAGATGCGCTTGCTTGATTTCAACACCGCCCGCACCGCGCCAGTGTTCATCAGAACGTAACGGAGGACGGACCTGCGTCGCTTTTCTCCGCGGTGCCTCCTCCTCGTTTTGTATCAGTGCAATTTATGAAAAATCTAGGTACCTACTCGAAAATAATGGGAGATCTTTTATTATGGGACCAACTTCGTAATCGCAATTTTTTTTACAGCTTTTCATACATTTTTGCCGATTTACTTTTTTTATGAAAAGATGAAAAGCTTTTTTTTCTATTTCGAAGTTGGTCCCATAGTAACAGTTGATCGTATTTATGAGTACTTTACGTGGTTTCATTTATTGTCAGATCCACCCCATATATAATCTGAATCTCGGAAACGGCTGCAACGATTTTCATGAAATTTTGTATGCGGGGGCAATAAATCGATCTAGCTAGGTTTCATTTTTAGAAAACGTAGTTTTATCCGTGTTTTCAGGCAATTAAAAACTGCTACAATATCATTAGAATACGAAGGTAAATTTCGCAACTGCTCTCAAGCTTATAACAGCTCAGTTGGGAACGTGCAGCCCCGAAATCAGACGACCCGGGTTCGGGACCAGATAAGATAACTATAATTTTTTTTTCTTTTCTTTTTTTCAAGTTCCTTCTTTTATGTGAATAAAATTATGATTTACCAAAAAAAAAAAAACGAGCAAAGCTCGATCACCCAGGTACTGTAGTTTAATCATCGTACTTCGTATCTAAGTATAAGTAAGTATAATCACATCTAAGGGTAGGTTAGGGAAAAGGGTAGGACACCACGCAAACGAAGTCGCGCCGGGCAGCTAGTTTAAGATATTTTTTATCCCCGGAAAATATAAGATTCCTCGGCATCGCGGGTAAAACCGCAGAGAAGAAGGTAGTAAACTAATTTTTTATAGTTTGCTAGCTTTTGTGACTTGAAAGGAGATTGTTCAAATTTGTATGGGAAGTGCTCTATGAACCAATAGCGATACTGTTGTGGTATTTCTGTGGGGATACCTCAACTATAGGCAAGGTTAAGGGGCATCAAAATCTGACCCGGCAGTTTTGAAATATACAGGGTGGACATTTTAGACCGGTCAGCATAAGGGCACCTTACGGGTTGAAGCCACGCGAATATGGTCTTAGATGACTGTTGCAATGAGGGTTTTATTTTTTCGAGTGTATGTATGTATGTATGGATGTATGTCTATTTCTTTGGCACGCTCTACAGCCTAAACGGCTTGATGGATTTAAGCATATGAGATGTCGTTAGATTCGTCTTAACTGTGGGAGTATCATAGGGTATATTATTTTTATACGACATCTAGGAATAAAAAAGAGGGGGGGGGGGGGGGTATTAAAAACAAAAATTTCGTTATTATAACAATATGGGCATCAAATGAAAGCTTGTGAACAGCCCATTCCATATATGTATATATTGTAATACTTTTGTGGTACCATTTTGACGTAAACAGCAAAAAACCATGTTTAATGCAAGGACAGTAGGTACCTACTTACTGGGCGGTTACCGTACGTAACTCACAGAATTTGTTATGGTTGTTGGCCTTAATTTACCGTACCGCACATATACTTACTAATACGTACAATTAATTCATTAAAAATACCAAATTAAATTTTTAAAAGAAACAAAAGCCCGACTTCGTAAAATAAAAAATAACATAAAAGAGAAAAACAAGCGCTTTAGAATTTTGAATATAACTTGAATTTTATAAAGTATTGCAGGTTACTTAGGTTATTGGTTTGGCCCCGACTGCAATAGTGAGTTCACGCACACCGTCGCGTACGCATGTGTTTGACTTTCCTACGCTTTTTCGTGTGACTTATGTTACCGTGAATATAACGATGTCGACAAATGTTGTTAAGTGCAGTTTATGCAATGTAGTAATAAATGAGTTATTAGCTTTTATCCAAAATAAGCTAGGTGTTATGGATGACGACAGCATCGTACGGATATGCAACTCTGCTTTCACGATGGAGGAGATTGTTGCGGCGAAAAATTTGCTGTTTTCTTCCGTTCCCACAAGAAAACGTAATATAACTAGGAAGAAAGAAGGAAAGTCAGAACGGGACATCGATGATATGATCTGCCTCTTTAAGGACACCGAACCAGACCAAACACCAGTTTTTGTGGCAAAAAATTTATATAAACTACCTGCAGTTGAATTTGATCACCTGGATGCTTCGAAACTCTTGAAAGATATAATTATTCTAAAAAACGAGCTGAAATTGATGCGGGAAACATATATATCTACAGATGAATTCAACTTATTGAAACTGGAGGTAGAAAATCTAAAAATTGCATCTATAGTGAATGTTTTCGATAATAACGTGAATAAAAGACGTGGAGCCGGTCACTTAGATAGTTTTAGCCTAAGCAGTGGCCCGATAGGCCTAACACATATTCCTAATCGAGACACAGCATTGTCTACTGGTTTGCGAGATAATGAACCGAGAGCGAAAAAGGAAAAACAACGCAATCTACCTACGACAACTTTGAGTGAAACGGGCATGCAAACAAATATCGTAGCTGACTCACAGCCCGAGCGAGTAGCGAGTCCGGACGACGGACAAAAACTGACTGACACGGCCAGCGATATTGCGATGCCTGCGAGTGCAGAAATCGGTGTGGAACTGGATGGTACTATTCAAAAGGTCGCCGAGCAAAATATTAAGCCCAGTGTTACTTTGAAAACATCGACTTCGTCAGATAGACAACCAAATAATAGTTGGAAACTTGTCGAAAATCGAAAATCCCGCAAAAATAAGAACCAATTTATTGGTAAGATGGGAGTAGCTTCCACGTCGGAAAAGTTTAAAGCGGCTGAGAACAAAGTACCATTTTTCATCACAAATGTCCATAAGGGAACCAAGATGATATAAAACAGTACATTTTCAGTAAAACACAAGAAAATATCTCGGTAATACAAATGTCAATAAAAAATGACGCGCACAAAGCATATAAGTTATTTGTTCCTCGAAACAATCTTGATATGTATCTAGATAGTAGTTTTTGGCCGGAGGGTATCATCTTTCGGTGATTTATATACAACAACCATTTAACCGGAATCAGCGGCAAAAGCAATGAGGCACCTATTAAAAATAATACAAATGGCGGGCAACAGTGAAGACTTAGTGCATAATACCGTCCTTGTGAGTTTCAATTGTAAATCATTGAAACGATCAATAGACGGTGTGAGGCAGCTATGCAGGGATGCGGACATTATTGCTTTGCAGGAGACGTGGCTTCTGCCGCATGACCTGCCTCTCCTGGCAAATATCGATGACGACTTTGGATACACCGGGACATCGGCGGTAGATACTTCCAAGGGTATACTCGTCGGTAGGCCCTACGGAGGCGTTGCATTGTTGTGGCGAAAAAGTTTATTTCCATATGTGTCAGTTATTCACAGTGATAACCCGCGCATTGCTGCAGTTAAAGTGCGAGTGAGTGGCAGGGTGATATTGTTTATAACGGTTTACATGCCCGTAGACTGCTGTGACAATTTAATAGATTTTACAGACTGTTTAAGTAGTATTAGTGCTATTATTGATGAACAAGAGGTAGAATCAGTTTTTTTATTGGGTAATTTAAACGCACATCCAAATGAGTTATTTTATAATGAGTTAATTAATTTTTGCTCAGATCAGGAATGGATTTGCGCCGATATTAATAAACTTATTGATTTTCCGAACACTTTTACGTACGTAAGTGAGATTAATGGTAGTAGCAGGTGGTTAGATCACTGCATTGTAACAAAAGGGGCATGGCCCTCAATAACAGACTGTTTTGTTAAGTACGATTGCCTGTGGTCTGATCATTTCCCTTTATTTGTAAAGTGTAAGCTGGGAGTTATTAATGAAAGAATTGAAACCTCGACTCAAACTGTAAATAAAACATTATGGGGTGAAAAAACGGTGTCACAAATTGAGAAGTATCAAACTACATGTAATGCTCTCTTGAGAGATATTGACTTTCCAGTGGAATTCCGAGATTGCTGTGAATCTTTTTGTCATGATGTAAAGCATAGGGAATGTATTGATCAACTGTATACACAGATCACCTCCGCTTTGTGTAACGCTGCGTCTTTATCGTACGTAGCAAAAAACTATCCTGTAGGAAAAAAGTTGTTATAGGCTGGAATAAACATGTTCAACAGGCGCATGCGAGCGCCAGGCTTTGCTTTGAATTATGGAATTGGTATGGTCGACCTAGTTCTGGACCTATTTATGTAGAAATGGTAGAAAGTCGCAAAATATTTAAAGGAAAACTTAGGTGGTGTTAAAACCATCAGGACCAAATTAAAATGGACATTTTGGCTTCACACCACGCAAGTTCTGACTTTCGACAATTCTGGAAATGCACAAATAAGCTAAACGCCAAGCCTGGGCTTCCGGTCAGTGTAGATGGCAAATGTGCAGCTAATGTATTTAAGGACCACTTCACTGTTAGGTCTCCGCTAGGACCATCTCAGGTGCCCAGTGCTGAGATACATCATGGCCCTTTTACCACGAGAATTCACGCCAAAGACATTGATTTTGTAATTAAACATATGAAGAGAGGCAAGTCTCCGGGCCATGACAGTCTCAGCATTGAGCACCTGCAGTTTGCTGGACCTCACCTGCCGAGAGTACTTGCCTTATTTTATAATTTTTGTCTAGGTCACTCGTATTTGCCAGATGACCTGATGAGAACCGTAGTTGTGCCAATTACAAAAAACAAGACTGGAGATGTTAGTGACAAAGGAAATTATAGACCGATTTCACTTGCTACTACTATTGCTAAGGTACTTGATAGCGTTTTAAATAGACTTTTGGATAATAACATCCATCCACATGACAACCAGTTTGGCTTTCGGCCTGGTTTATCTACAGAGACTGCCATCTTGAGTCTAAAGCACGCTGTCAGGTACTATGGAGACAGGCGCACGCCAATCTATGCGTGTTTCCTCGACCTGTCGAAGGCATTCGACCTGGTCTCATATGACGTTCTCTGGAAGAAATTGGACAGGGTAGGACTTCCTCCGGAGCTGGGTGGAGTACTTAAGTATTGGTACTCCAGTTAAGACAAGGGGGCCGTTCACGGGTAGTAGTGAATGGAAATACTGAAGATACTTTAGATCACATGTTTAATCCATAGTTAATTAATATCTAATGACCATAAGGATCAGCTTATATACTAAGATATATTAAACACAGTCTAGAAGGCCAATAACATCAGAATAGCAAACATACTAGAACGTGATCATGTATCGATAATAATCGATATGCATGATTTGCACTATATTACACAGTCAAGTAAATGTTATCAAATGGGGTAATGAGTTATCAGACCAATATCGACTGGAGTGTGGTGTGAGACAGGGCGGACTTACGTCACCTAAGTTGTTTAACCTATATATAGACGCACTGATTGAGGAGCTCAGTGGGACTCATGTTGGCTGTTATGTTGATGGAGTTTGTTTTAATAACATTAGTTATGCAGACGACATGGCACTGCTGGCCCCCTCGGTTGGTGCGTTAAGGAAGTTGCTATCGATATGTGAGACGTACGCGGCCGCACACGGCCTGATGTATAATGTTAAGAAGTCAGAGTACATGATCTTTAAGGCCGTCGGCAATAGGTACCCTTCAAACACAGCCACACCGTTCAGTTTGATAGGAAGGTCCTATCAAACTGAACGGTGTGGCTCTGAAGAAGGTGAGTAGTGTCAAATACTTGGGGCATATTCTTGTCGAGGACCTTAAAGATGATGCAGATGTTGAAAGGGAACGCAGAGCATTATCAGTTAGGGCAAACATGCTGGTGCGTAGGTTTTCTCGATGTAGCAGCGCAGTTAAATTAACACTGTTCAAAGCGTATTGCACATCGTTCTACACGAGCTCGCTGTGGATCACCTATACCCAACGATCGTATAATGCTCTGCGGGTCCAATACAATAACGCATTTAGGAGGCTTTTGCGGCTTCCCCGCTTCTGCAGTGCTTCAGCTATGTTTGCTGAGGCCCACACCGATGCATTTGCAACAATTATGCGCAAAAAGATGGCATCGCTGCTGCAGAGAGTACGGAGGAGTGGCAACAGTCTCCTCAAAGCTATATCTGAGAGATGTGAAGGCTAGGTGCCTTCACATCCTCAATCATTGACTGGAGCATACAAAATCTAAATTTGTTATTTTATACTAACCCTTAGTTATAAGTAATTGTACTAACAAAAAATGGATTCAGTTGTCCGAATAAATATATATATGTATTAATAGGTACCTTATGAAATTCAAGTTATATTCAAAATTCTATAGATTAAAGAGCTTGTTTTTCTCTTTTCAGTTATTTTTTGTTTTTTGAGTAATTGCAATCTACATTTACAGATTCTGAAAATTTACAAACAGCGAAAAAACGGCTATATTTGAAATTGAACGGCTTAATTGATCCTGTCTTCGACAAGGATTAAAAGGCTCTATGGGGCCAAGTTAGGTAAGCGCACTAGAAACTTCAGAAATCGAACAAAAAAAAGAAAATTAATCTTGCATACTGTAGTGACCACGGAAGAAAAAAAACCAGTGGAAGTGCGAAGTGTCAAAATATGTATCAGAACTGATGTCGCCAAATTTCACACAAAGAAATGAATACTCGCATATTGCACACCAACAAACAATTCATTTGATTAGTCGTTTTGGTGTTATGTGAAACCGGTTTTTTTTGTTGATTAAAACCGTACCGAATAACCGATTTTTCGATATTCGGTGAAACCGGTTTTCATTCCCTAGTGCAAGGTTGTTTATTAACACTCGAGGCAGTATTAAGTAGGCCGAGAGTGTAATAAATCAATACACACAAGTGTCACACGACTTTTTTCAACACACTTGTGAGGAAAAAACAGACTAGTATTTTGCAATAAATGTCTTTTACGAGCGAGTGTTGAAAAAAATATTACACCCGCAAAAATATTACAGAATCTCCTGTACATTTTTTATGCTGATCATGTCAGTAAAGTGAATACTTGTAGTATATTATAGTACATAATAAATCAATATAGCTATATAGCACCACAGAATGCGTACCTAAAGTTCATGAGTAATATTTCATGGCTATTGAACATGTCAAACATATTTTTATGCAATGAGTAATTTGACGTTTTAGGACATAGACATCCATGTAACTTTCCATGAACCGCTTCCCATACGTTTTGTTAAGAAATGTATCTAGCACTACTGACACTAATTACATAGTAGAGCCTTTTGACCCTACATATTGTACAATAATCGCCGTTTTCTCGCTGACTGTTTTTTTTTTTTTCTGTAAATGCCAATTGCAATAACTCAAAAAATAAGGGACAGTCACCTAAGACCTTATTCGCGTGGTTTCAACCCGTAAGGTAGATGCCTTTACTGATCCGTCTAAAATGTCCATCCTGTATATATTTCAAAACTGCCGGGACAGATTTTGATGCCCCTTTGCACAAAGGTTATTAAGGTGTAGTTCAGGTATCCCCACAAAAATACCACAACAGTATCGGTATTGGTTCATAGATAACCACCCATACAGATTTGAACAGTCTCCTTTCATTTTTAATACTTGTGTCAAAATATTTAGAGAAATGTTACAAGAAATAAAATGTATGTGTAGCCTATTGTTTTTAACCGACATAAAAAAATGGAGGAGGTTCTCAATTCAGTTGCATGTTTTTTTATGTTTGTTACCTCATAACTAATTTATTAACCGATTTGGAAAATTTGTCATCAAGTCAGGATTTGATTACTTTTTAGTGTACTTTGAAGTCGGTTTAAGATTTTTGTAAAACAGTTTTGAGTAGGTATTTTAATGCGCAAAATATTTTTACAAAGTAGGTACCTACTTACTAATATTATATTTTTTTCTAGAAATTACTATTAAATAATGTATAATTATACTCAATATATGCATACAATATTTACAAAATAATTACAGTACAATATAGGTCGTGATTGTTGTACCGTCATGTCGCATGCCGTAATGCGCGAGTCTAGTCTAAGAACTACGCACGCGACCTGCGACGCGGTCGGCGCGGGGCGGCAAGCGGCGTGAGTAGCATGAGGAGGTGAAGGGGACAAAACTCTTTTAATTTTAGGAGCTGACAGCGCCTTAATCGAATTAAAGTATTTTAATTGCCGTCCATTGATTTCACCTGCGATCCCAGGGGATATATTACTTTCCCGGGATAAAAAGTATCCTATGTGTTAATCTAGAACATATTCTATCTGTGTGCCCATCCAAATCCGTAGTTTTTGCGTGAAAGAGTAACACGCACGAATCTGATATAGAATCAAATTCGTGCGTGTATTAAATCTACCTGGATTGTGCCTAATTTAAAAAATATCGGTGGATGACATGCATTTGAACATGTCTGTATGTCCTGAGTCTGGGTGTAATTATATATATTAAGTATGTATTTACAAACAAAAAGTAGTATATGTAAGTATATCAGTTATGTGGTTTCCATAGTATAAGTTCTGCTTAGTTTGGGATCAGATGACCGTGTGTGAGGAGTGTGCCAATATATTTATTTTATTTATGAATTAATCTTATGTACCATTCATTATACTTCCTTTCATTCCGTATTTACCTAGTTTACAAATAGCCTCCATCAATAGTGAGCAAGTGGTCCTGAAACAAATGTCCCAGCCAGGAACAACACGTATTACGACTAGATAATTTACCGACCTCTCTTAACTATCGAGCTCGCCAATCAACGAAGTGCTTTGAAGTGATATTTTTTATGGTAGTGCATTTAATGTCACAAACAAATGCGAACAAGTGGAAAATTTTAAACTTATAACACTAGTAAGTGTTATAAGTAACTATAAGTTATGAGTAACTTACTTATAACAATAGTAAGTAATATAAGTAAACAAAAAATAGTAAGTATACAAACATGTTTCTTATTGCTTATTAGGTGGGTTTATGTTATATGTAATTAAATTGATCATTAGTTTTTTTTTAAGTTAAAATCTGATAGCTAAGCTAATTTATAAGATTTGACAAAAATGCGTTGTATAATCGTTTTTTAACCAAATGAATAGATAACTTACTAACTAGGTAGGCAAAGCGATAAAAATTAAAAGATTTTGTTGGTAATTTTTGTTTTTGGTCATACTTATAAATATACAGATATACTTTTTCTGTGATCTTCATCGTCACTTTTTAGTCGTTTTACGAAATATTTTTCCTATTTATTAATAGCTGGCCAAGTGCATGTAGGCTCATGCGCAGTGTATGGTTCCGTAGTTGCCCGGTGGCGCAAAATGAAGAATTATGGTGCGGTACCGAGGACGAGCCGAGCCACGAACGAACAGGATTTGTTCGTTGTTCGCGTAGCGTGGACGGACTTGCGAGCCTCGAATGAGAGTTCGTCACGCGCTCCGCCCGATCATCAGTTTTTTCACGAACACAGGGATTCGCATAGCGCTCGTTATGGGTTCGTTGTATATAGACTATTAATTACCTATCATCATCATTCATCCATAAGTAATTTTCCATGTACGTTTTCCTTTTTATTTCTCTAAGTATATTTCATAAGTTCGTCGAATATTTCTCAAAATGGGACATGGCGAAATTATAAGGGTTCTTTTTTGACTACGAAACCCTAAAGTATTTTAAATTTAGTGAGTGATACTCAGGTAACCGTTTACCGTCAGGTATACTTGTCTGCTACCTTATTAGATAAAAAAGGGATCATGGTTCAAGAAAACAAAATAGTTTAAATATTGAATTTTAAATATTAGTAACCTAAGTTACCACAAGCACACCGCCCTAAGATTTTGTACAAAAAACGAATATTTTTTATAAAATCCTAATTGCAGGTATAGAATACCTACGCCGATTCAGTGGATTAACTCAAAAATGAAATGATTATGATCTAAGCTGCAGAGTTTTTGCTCAGCCCGCTAGGGGGCGCCGCCTCCGCTATCTGTACAATCACTAACTTAATTAGAGTGAATCTAGCGAAGAAAATATTCAAAGAAATTAACCGGCTAATTCAAGCAATGATACTGGGGGCTAATATAATTAATAACTTTAGTCGCTGGAGCTCGTCGAGCTAAGAAATTACTTTTCTGTTTCATTTACTGAAATCGCGGTTTCTGAACTTATTATTTTTATGAATCATTTCATACTTTGTGAGCTTTTAAATGTCTGAGTTTAAAAGCTTTGTTTTAGTATAGTAGTATTGGTCAAACATGTAGAATACCTATCAAATAAATTTTGATGAAAATATTTCATATGTTTGTATAGCAAGCCATGTTTTTTTGGTTTTTATTCGTTGTTCCTGGTATTTTATTATTTAATATGTAGTTATTGGACGGGGTTCCTATTTGCGAGCTAACAGGCTTATGACTACGTGGACGTTATATTACAGATAGAATAAAGTATTAAAAAAACCTGGGACATTCCTCAAAAAAGGTCATCTGATCCCAAGCTAAGCAGAGTTTGTACTATGGAAATCAGATAACTGATATAATACATAATATTCTACTTTTTGTTTACGTACTTAATATACATAATTACACCCAGACTCATGACATACAGTCATATTGATGCACACAAATGCATGTCCTGTGTGGGAATCGAACCCACGACCTGCGGCGCGATAGGTGGAATCTTAACCAGGGTCTTAACCAACCGCGCCAGCTGGCCCGTCAATTTTATGATTCTATTCGGTGAATTAAAATATTAAACAATAGAGAATACTATAATATAATAATATAGTTTATTTCAACGCTGGGCGGCACTTTAGTGGAAATATTTGAAGGGGAAACAGTTGTATCGCAAAAGTTTTACGATGGCAATGAATTAGTAATTAAGTTGGTCCCGACGGCTGACGACCAATTTATTTCACCTGGAACGAAGGACTGTCCCTCAACTTCTATTTAATTATCTAATTTGATATCTAAGTACGATATGACCTATTTCGAACACCGACATTTTATTTTATTCTGGTGGCATTTGACATATAAGCTTATATCGAAATAATATAGGTACTTTATATATTTTTTTAATAATTAATCGTTTTGTATTTTTTTGTTATCACTTATATTATTTTTCATCTTAATCAATGAGGACTAGAAAGCACCTCTACCGCGTATATTTAGTGGTAATTAATAGTATTTGCGCGATTACCACCAAAGATATCTCCGGCTGATACCTACTGCTGACAAGGTACTAAGAAACTCTACATGATGTCTTTATTTTTAATATACATTTAAATAATTATTGTAACTTTCTACTCAAATAAAAACATCAAACAAAATACTTAGTTCTCATATCATACTTCCAAAACTTTTCCAGCCTTTGCATTTACAGCCGTAATTTTCGCTGTCATATTCATAAAGTCAAAAGGGTTAAAATTGTGCCTACATAATGAATCACCATCTAGAAATTTAGTTTCCCAGAGACTCTTTAGACGTTTTATTTATTAATATAATTAACTTTCAACGTATCGGACTTTGTACTTAAAGCTTGTTTAAAAATTTAACGCCAGTTTTCTCGGTTGGAGTTCGCTAGCGCCCCTACGAGACTTCACTCTTAATTATTACTTTGGGAAAATTAAGACTGTCGTTTAGCCCGAGTGCCCCACCCAGCTGAAGGTTGTGCCTCTCTTCCATTTATCTAAATGTACTTTATCTTGCCGGGGGCGAAAATGGTACGTAATGGTATGGAGTCGCCACGGTGATTTTTTTTTGTTAACCGGGTTTCATAATTATGTTACATTAAAATAACATTATTTATGAGCTCTTTTATGTTTTTATATTGTGAAAAGTTCATAAATGACATTTCATAAATCCTGGGAAACACAGATAATAATGTTTAATAAACTATACCAAAATTCGGATTCAGATATGAACCCAATTCAGATTCATACGAACAATTTCTATTGAACACACTTAAGCATTTGATTTTTGTACCATAAAGTACATTTGATTAATATGAAACATTTATGATTACGTAATGAATTAACTTTGGAATGTTTCATAAAGAAATTATTGTTATTAAATTTAAAAAATATAAAATATGTAAAAGTAATGGCCTCTCCACTTCACCACTGTTCTCTATGACGCCTCAAAGTAATGACGATACTAGGCACTAGCGCGCGTTAAGTACATTACCTATTGTAAGTGTTCTTTGAGGTGCCTACACACCGTCGCAGATCTATGTGACGCTTTTACTCTAATTATAAGCTTTACCACTTACATTCCCTTCCAAGGAACCTTTATGAATGGAATATACATACGGCTACAGCTCAATATGTATATCTTTAAGATGTTGGTTATACAAAGGAAAACGTGACGTTACATGTTCGTGTTTCATTATTTTCCTACAATTACCGGTCTCGTTAGTCGCTCTGTACGGTTCAGTGATATCGTTAATTTATTGCAGTCCATTTATGGGGCCCATCGAACGATTATTTTTATTGTTTGAAGCGCTCTAATATATTTCTTACCTCTTACTAACATTATTTCATCTTACAATACCATAGTTTTTCACCCCGCAGTTTTAACTGCGATCCCTTATTTATTTACTTAGGAGTGGAATTTCCAAAAATCCTATCTTATGGATCAAAATGCCTTCGTTATAAAAGAAATCTGTGTGCAAAATCCCAAGTAGGTAGTTTGAGCTGTGCATTTGATAGACGTCAGTCAGTACAAGTATTTTTATATGTATAGAAGATAGATTTAATTAGAATAAATATTAAGTCATCATTACTAATATAAAACTAAATTCTTATTCAATAAGAATTTATTAGTACTTATTCTATCTCACAATAATATCTAAATAATAACAGAACAAAATCTACAAACATGTTATTACGCGATAAGTGAATGGGATTTCAGTGGTATACGTAATCCAAAAAGTAATTCACAAATTAATGGTTAACCAATTTGGCAAAGATTTCATTTGCAATGCGTAAATTGCGGTTGCTGCTCATTTTCATTGTTGTTGTGAATAACAAAATTTTAATCAAGTGGTTGTGAGGATTTAGGACCATTTTAATTAAGCTTCTTATTTACCTATACGCTTCGTTTTTGCAATCATTCGTTACTGGTGGAATCTAGGTACAACATACTTAAAAGTGATTTTTGGAGTATTATCAACTCGTACAAGTATATATTATGGATTTTTTACTCAATGAATATTTATTGAAAAAAGAAATACACCAAAAGTTTGTGAAACTCTAATCCAAAGATAAGATAAGCTTGTATTTCGGGTGTCAATGCTCTCTCAGTCAGAGTAGTTATATTACTAAGTACCTACAATAAAACTAAACACTTACGTATGCGATGGTGTAAGTGTGTGGTGTGTTCACTTAACTTTCAACGTTAATATTTTTGGGTTGAATTGTATATTTGGTTCTCTATACCATTCCAGAGTTAAATTAAATATAAAGCTTTAATACATGAATAAAATATTGCAATGTTTATTTGAAGTATGTATTATCCGACATAAAGTCATAAGATAGTATTTTATTATATTATTAGTTGCCCTCTACGGATTCACCCGCGTAACCCGCGTTCAAGGGATAACAAGTAGTCTATGTCCTTCTCTGTACCATAGGCTTTAGGCTTGTGTCTTTCATGATAATCGGTTGAGCGTAACAAACAAACAAACTCACATTCAAATTTATAATATGATTAAGGATTATATGTCAAGGTTAATAATGTTGACGATATAATATCTCTTATAATGAAGTTAAGCTTTTATTTTAATTAACTTTTTATCCCGATATGCAAGTACTGTATAAAAAGTTTTACTACCATAAGAAGTAAATTCATTAACTCTGAAGATTATTAAGATTAAAGGAGATATACACGAAACTCACTATGGCGCTTTTTACGACACTTTATAGCAGAGTTTTCTCGTCAAAAATTCTTAGTAAGCCCGTTAATAGTCTTTAAGTATGTACTGGCTATGTCAGCCGGCATTTTTATTTTAGTACCTATTTACTTTAGCTGTCAAGTGTAAAATTTACTTTACTTAGATCTTGATAGGAATATAGATTAGCTTTGCATCATCATCATCATCAGCCTATAATGTACTGCTGAATACAGGCCTCCTTCTCACAAATGATGGTGAAAGGGAATGGGCAATACTCTACCACGCATGCCCACTGCGGATCGGTGGAGGTAGGCTAGTGGTCAACCTACTGTTGGAATTTTTCAAGCCGCTTAGAAGGCATCCAACTAGTTTAACGACTATCACAATTAAGTGATAACCGGGACCAACGGCTTTACATGCCTTCCGAAGCACGGAAACGCTCGATTTGAAATACCACTAGGCGATCACCCATCCAGGTACCGACCACAATTGTGGTAGCTTAACATTGCCAATCGATTAAGAACGGCTAATCATGCTACACCACGAGCGCTTCAGCATTGCATATTTAATTTGATTCGTTGAAAAAAATGTTTTTATCTATTTACTAAATCCAAAAATTATGATTACTTGCGATTACTCCAACGAGAGCAAGCAAAATTAGCATCTCTACACATCTATGATAAATAAATAATTGATAAATGTCTCTCATTTATGACCTATTTTCTTCCAGTTTATCTAATGCAATAAAGAGAAAACTAATGTGATTTTAATATGTAATGCTCTTAAATAGTAAATACAGTCAACGCGTAAACATCGCTACAGGGTGAACATGAAAAATATTATAACAAAGATAAACTGCGGCTTACGCTTCGTGTATGTTTCTTTTTTCTTATTTTCCATACTCGTGTGTTTTGGAGTAGCTGTCAGGGCCTCGGAGCTATTGTACATTCTTCAACATATTTTCCAACCAGTACCAGAATAATAAATATTTATGAGAACACTGTCCAAATTAAATCCAAGTCTTAACGTTTACGACGCCATGTTGTTCTCTCTTTTTTCGCAGGCTTCACAGTAATAAAACCCTTATGTAGTCGTTGACATTGAATGATTAACTGCTTGTCGAGTTAGGAGACCCACTGCGCTTGCAGCTATAAAATTGCTACTATTAACTACTCGTAAAAATATACGCGATATTGCTTTTTAGATTATGTTTCGTTGAAGGCTTAATATCTAGTTCATTAACATTTCATGACTACTATTAATTTTATTTTAATAAAACGCATTTATTTCTCATAAAATTCTTCTATAGCCTCAATATGATCTGCCTTTTCATATCTCTATAATTCTAAAAGTTGTTCCCAACTTCTTAGTAAATGTTCAAATATCTGGTACAACAATAGCTTATATTATCGCACATATCCTGGAGTCACCAGTAAAATATGCCTTAGTCGGTGAACTTAGCCGGATGCGAGATATATTAGGTTATCTCTCGAGACTGTCACGATAATGTACGTACATACTTCAGACACCGTCTACGGGGAATCAATAATCCCATAACACACTATCCTTCCAAATCCATTTATGTTATATCACATAAACCAGTCCGCGGGCGATTTTATTTATCCATACTCAAGCGACAGAAGATCAAATAGCCTTTGTCCTACCCTTCTTTACTTATTCAAACAAAATTACATATGCCTGCTTCTGGATCGCCATTGCCAGAAATTTTACGCGTCGGAGATAGTGTCATGAATATAAATCTATCGTAAAGGACACTACGGGGAGGTTAGCTCAGTTTACGGGGCAGCTCACTTTGCATTCTTTGTGCGCGGGCCCTTTATGGCCGCTTTATAGACTTAGGTCTTTTTGCATAAAGCCTCAATACCCGGTGAAGTTTTCGAGCGACCAGCCGTTGACCACCTTGTGGTTGAGAATGCTGAATTTTGCATGGGAGTTGTATCTACGTTACTATCTTCTCTTTTATAGAAAGGTACTAAATGTTTGACTGTTGTTTGAATATATACGATTGCTGCTGTATTTATAATTGCTGTTTATAATAATATACATTTTTGTGCATTTTATTTAACATATCCTACGTTCATGTAGGTACGTATCACGCTAAGAAAAATCTACCAGAGAATCCGGTTAAATCCTAGCAAGCCCTATTTTATTTGCATTCATCCAATGACTTTTTGATCAGCAATATTTTTTAATTCAAGCTAATTTGATTATTATGGCTAAGACTAAAAGAGATCATAAGTTCTCAGCCCAAAGTCTACCCAATTAAGTATACTCTAAATAAAATAACTGTCTATAAAAATATTAGGAGATAAACTCCGACGAGTAACTAGTACTAAGTGTTTGAACGTTCAAGTGAATGTTTAGCGCCTGCAGCGATCTTTGTTAACTATTAATCCCATTTTCTTTTGCTGGAGATAACGAAACTCATTTAAGATATCTCGCGAACGCCTTTCAGACATTTTGGGGTGCAACGTTTTGAGTGAACAGAGAATATTGTGGAATGGTGATATTTTTTTTATTTTATTAGGCACATTAAACTAACGCATTCAAATAAAAGGAGTTAAATTAGGATAACTTACAAGTAACTTCATAAAGTAAATTAATATTAGTAATATGTTATATTATAATTGCGATTCGAATCTTAAATTCTAAAATAACAAAAATATTTTAATTTTTCATTTGTACTACTAACGGCTGCATGATAACATGATTCATTCACAAACAAAACTACAATGAAATATAAATCATAATGTAGAAATAATATTGAATATTTGCAGAGTAACTTAAACAATACAAACATTACACTTGATAGTCCTTTCTGAAAACATCCTAAATCATAAATGCTAGACAAAACACAAACAATTTTAAGATAAGACGTGTTTAGTTTAATTATTTTCTCAAAACTAATATTGTTTGCGAATGTACTAAATTCGAATCTGATTTTATAGAACTCGGTTCATATATTTTTAGAAATAAAACATAATAAAAATCAACATCATAATAAGATAATAGAATCTCGCTGAATGTATACTAACTTAAACCTAGACCCTTCTAAGTCCTAAAATTAATTCTGGCTCTGACATTAAAATAGTTACGATGTATTTTTTACGCTTTAAATCAAATAAAAAAATATTTATGACTTGGAAAACTTGCATAGATTCAATGTTGGTGTTATGATTAGAGTAGGAACTTTTTTTTGTAATTTTTATAAGCCTGTGTTTGTCCACAATTTTCCCGTGGTCAGTAATGGATGTGAATTTTTTCATGATGTGTTTGATCGTGATAAACATAATATAGTCATGAATATTGGATAAAGCTAAAGATAATTTGTCTTCAAACTGGCTCCATACATTTTCTGTCCTCTAACACGTATTTCGTCTTAAAAGACCAAAGGTTTCACTTTATGTCTAATAAAATTTTCTTCAAAGTATCCTTAATTGAAAATTCAAATTTATGCATAAGCTCTGATTGTACGGGCGGGCCGTAGAGGAACCACGGTCTAAGACAACGTTGAAGAGATTCAAGTCTCCCCTGAATGGAATTGTAGGCAAATTACGTTGATGAAAATTACGTTTCAGATTAAAAGGAACGAGTTAAATTAATTCTTAGTTAATCTATACCGATGACATTCTTATATTCTCATTGAGCTTAGATACAATTAAAGTGTTTGGTGTTTATAATTAATTGGAAAAATAAGACCGGTTTATTTTTTTACTTCTGAGTCGAACCTGAAATATTCAATGAATGAGATATATTAAAAGTAATCAAAATAATAATTTATTAAATACAGTTGATTATGTTTTTTAAAATATCTATAAAAAAAAATGTCTCTTGAATTAAATAAGAATTATACAGAAATAAAATATATTTTATTACAGTCATTGCCAAGTTTGATATCTCCCATTATTATGAATGCTTAGAATATAATAATTATCTATTAATTAATGAAAGTTTTGTAAGTACACTGATTAAGCTATTTACAAAACCGCTAACTAGAGCGCTTTAAAGCTTGAAAGTAAAACTTAAAAGTTCTTTCGCTTACTTAAGTTATCTAGTCTAGAAAAGTCTTCAGACAAGTTTTCAGTCTTTAAGAAATTAACAAGACGTAAGTCGAGATAATGGTTTACGAAGTTTTTCAGGTGATTTTGTTTTTCAAAGAGATTTTCATGAACATTTTCTTGTTATTTAATTATACTAACCATATCTTTAAAAAAATATTTCATTTTTTAAGAGTATCTTATGTATTTTAAAATTGACAATTATTGCATTTTTATGTATTTGTAGACCTAGATTAAGCGGGTAATGTGACAAAGGGGTCTTAATTGAATGAAAGCGAGCAACGAGGTGCGGGAAATTGGGCGCGAGTGAAACAAATCGTCGCCAAATGATAATTTTGCAGAGTTTGCCAAATATCTGTTTCATTGGGGCGTCACAATCCGATGCACAATCTCGCGACTACCCTCTTCCGGGCATAAATAAAATCGGCCGACATTTATATCATAACGGCGGAAGTTTGATAAGAAGACACTTGGTGTATTCCTCTGCTGGGGATGAATTTGTTGAATTTAACTCGGACTTATTCGGTTCAGTTAGTCATGGAATATGCTCCAATTCTTTCACCTTTTACATTCCATTTATTATGATTTATGGATTATAAAAAGAATCAGAATACGTACTTACCTACATTTAATAGTACATTATGATACATTTGTGCAAAGTTGGTTATTAACACTCCAGGCGGTATTAAGCGCGTAAGCCGCAAGCGAACGCGATAAGGGAGCCGAGAGTGTAATAATCAATACACAGGCGTGTCATACGACGTTTTTCAACACACTTCCGAGGAAAAAAACAGACTTGTGTTTTGCAATAAATGTCACTTTACGAGCAAGTGGGTTGAAAAAGAATGTATTAAACCGAAACTATACATTACTAGCTTCTGCTCGCGGCTTCGCCCGCGTGTCCTACAGGAAACAAATGACATATTTTTCTACAACAATAAAAGAAAACAACTTGATCCCGCTTT
Source organism: Polyploca ridens (assembly GCA_951394255.1). Taxonomy (NCBI): domain Eukaryota; kingdom Metazoa; phylum Arthropoda; class Insecta; order Lepidoptera; family Drepanidae; genus Polyploca; species Polyploca ridens. The sequence goes on from OX596257.1 coordinate 8,876,870, forward strand.
GCGGGTGGAATTATTAAAAACGCTGAGACACGTATACATTAATTTTCAATCTTCAGTCTAAACACAAAATTTTAAGATCCTAACTTCGAAACTGACGGACTTTCATACAAACTTTCATCCCCTATTTTACCCCCTTAGGGGTGGAATTTCGAAAAACCCTTTCTTAGTGGTTACCTACTCATCACAAAGAATATACCCTCTAAATTTCATGTCTCTAGGACCAGCGGTTTAGGCTGTGCGTTGATATATCAGTCAGTCAGTCAGGACTTTGAATTTTATATATAGATTATATATATATATATAGATAATAGTTTTTACTCATTTGTTAAAGTTACTCAAATAACGGATGCTGATCAAAATAATCTGTATGAAAGAGAAATAAATAATTAGACTAAAATCTCCACACCCACACTCGGCAGGTGCATTAAAACATTACCTAATCCTTTCAGCTTCACGTAATCTCTTTAGCTTTTACAGTCGTTATTTTTGAGAAACGTCCATAACAGTTACTTATGAAAGCCAGATATAATTTAATAAAAGTTATATCTTTGTCGGGTCACGTAAGAGGGCGCTTCGGGGGAAAATTACATTTTGTTTAGCCACGTCCACCGACGACATGGGACAACTCAGTTAACGAGTGTACAGGATTCCTGCTATACTTTCATATCACGCCGATCTCTTTACAAATACGAGAGCTGAAACCCCGCAAATCAGTAAATAGGTTATTTCTCTTTTGTTGTATTGATGTTTTGTTATTGTGAGTTTTATCGTTGATATAGGTCTATACATTTGGTAACTGTTAGTAGTGATGGGGTATATGACATTAAATTGTTTTATGGAATTTTATGTCTCAACACATCATTCATTGTTAGGTTTAAACTTTAACTATACATACTTAGTACTGTCAGACGGGCTTATGCTTGTTTGCCGACTTCGTAGTTCAAATAAATGTTTGTTAAAAAAATAATTTTTAATATAAGCTTTTTTTAGTGACTGTAATTATTGTTGACTGTACTTGCATTGTCTTCTAATATACTAATGTTTACCAAATATCAAGATAATCCGACCACTGGAAGTGGGTGAAATTCGACTTGCAAGATTTGACCCGAACATACACAGATTACAGAATAAATTCTGTATCAATATATAATATATTCTGTTTATGCAAATAAAATTGATAATTATTATTATATGATATACATACATTGCAAATATATAAAAATCTTATAAATAAAAATTGAATTTACATATCATTTTCTATGAAAAATGTTTTATGATAATAAAGCCTGAAATAACCTTAACGGACAAGATGTTCCAGTAAAGCCCAGAGAACAAATAAAAACTTTACCATCCCATTAGTACCTATGGGGGATGCAAGGGATTGCCGTGTACCTACATTATTCCAGCATTAGCAAAGTTATGGACGTCCGCGCACCCCAACTTTCCAGCATGAGGTTACATTGGAGAATAAAATACCGCAGCGAAATGTAGAATTTTAACCCATATAAATGACTGCTGTGGTAATTTTGGTATGGTATAATGGTGAAAAGTTATTATTCTCTACCTACAAATTCTGTGGTTCCTTTCGTGGACATTTGGACATATGAAAAGATAATATTACTATAAAGCTTTAAGGGTTTTATATATAAAACTCTAACGATGCGACCATTTCCTGCATTCTCATCATTAACAATCTTCAGCGGCTGTGCATGTGATTATTTTCTTCAAAACCCATTCGGAGTAAGTTTACGTTACATCCTATTATTTTAAGAGAGGTAGAGCATAAAGTTTATTCGCTCAATGAGCATCTCTGGGGCAGACTGGGGCAGTACCTCCTCCATACAAAATACCGCAGACAAATTATTTTATGTTGTATTCCTGCGCGTGCCAGAACTCATTGGGGAGGGGAAAGGTCGGTAACACGTAAGTGATGACTCGTGTGTTGCAGTCGTCCAAATGGCTACTGTAACCGCTTACTATCAGGTGGACCATACGGACGGTAAACCGAGCACTTAGAATAAAAATAAATATTATTATAATTTTCCCTAATTTCCATTACCTCTCAGTAATCAAAATTTTTAATCATTGTATAAATGTTACTTCTAATTTAATTTCGTAGTCCTTTTAATTGTTACGTAATTAATCAATTGTTGTTAGTTTTGTATGGAAGTATTGGAAATCCAATTACTTCAGAGTCACAACGTTCAAACTAAAAAAAAGTTGTGACAACGCATTATACGCGGTATCATCATCATCAGCCTATGATGTCCCACTGCTGAGCACAGGCCTCCTTTCACAAATGAGGGTGAAAAGGAATGGGCAATACTCCACTACGCATGCCCACTGCGGTTCGGTGGAGGTAGGCTAGTGGTCAACCTACTGTTTTCCTAATTTTTCAAGCTGCCAAGGAGGCATCCAACTAGCTTTACGAGTATCACAATTAAGTGATAACCGGGACCAACGGGTTTACGTGCCTTCCGAAGCACGGAATCGCTCGATTTGAAATACCACTAGGCGGTCACCCATCCAGGTACCGACCACGACGGTGGTAGCTTAACTTTGCCGATCGATTAAGAACGGCTAATCATGCTACACCACGAGCGCGATTAGTATATACGCGGTATATACAAATTTATACCTGTATCAAAAAGGGCTTTATGACATAACACGATATATTTATATAGAGAAGCATTGCACTACAAATATGTTTACGGATAGCGGTTGAAAATTAACGTTTGTTATCTTTTGATGTGGTCGCGCAAAGAGAATCTATTTGCGTAAATGAAAATATTATAAAGGTTTTAGAAATTCTCTAAATACTCGTATTTAAATATCGTTCGTCGCAGGTAAGTTTGGCCGCGATTGTGGTTACTGTATAAATTGTTATTTAAAATCAGTTCGTTGTTTTGGTTAGGTAAGTTATAAATTTCTATGAATACAATTATTATCTAAACTTCAAGCATGTTATATAATATATAATAAAATTTCAGCAAGCTTCTAATATTTATATTAATTTTACAATTGAGAATTTAATTCTACAATTACTTGAGTCGGTAGATAATATGTTTTTCATCAAACATCCTAACAACTGTCATTAATAGAAACGAATGTGTTCCATAAGGAATTAAAGAAAATTAAATGATTGTAGCTTTTTGTAAGACAAGACTTTAGTCACGTACTTTCCAGTACAAACGCGACTTGTTCTAAAGAGGGGTGAAAGTAATCTTCTATAATGCCTCCGTTTTAATTTCGAATCGTAAATAATAATTTGGTCAATTTTCCACAATTTCGGTTGCGTGCTCAAAGTTTTTATTAGAATTTTATTGTTATTTAGGCGTGTTTGTTCCTTGTTTCAGATTACATTGGAGGTTTTAAAGGAGCCGGGCGCTAATGTGAGTTTCCGAATTAAACTTTTGTTTATTACGAAAGAATATAATTGAAATCCTACTTTTTTTTTAACGTAACATAAGCGAAAAACTTGTGCATACGTAAATAACAAAGTTTTGTGTCCGGACTCTAACTCGGGCGGGCGTAATAAAAAGTCCCACAGTATATAGGCTCACGTAATGCAAAACGAAACTAGTGGCCGGCGTAACTTTTAGAGAGGGAAATTTTAGTCAACAGGAAGGTAGCCCAAAACTGTGAGCGTTAAGAAACTTTTATGAGCGGCCGAGCCATTTAACCACGAGTCAAGAGCTAATCCCACTAGCCGGGCAGCGGTGAACAACGCACCTGAGACCGGGCTTTTTATTTCTGTTTCACATTCCCACCTAATTTCAGCCCGTAGAGGCTGCCGCGAGGTGGGCTGAACTTTGTCGGGCGTCATAAATTTATTTAACGGCCCGAAGGCAATAAGAGGTGGAGTGTAAAAAGAAAAATACGATACCAACGTGCCTAGCCGTTATTGCAATTAAACAGAGGAAGTAAATCTTTCAATACGAGCGGCGAGCGTTCGCCTCCCGTTTCCTGCCTTAATTTATCGCTTTGTTTTAGTCAGTGGCGCGTCCCATTGACGGATAGCGATGTGTTTGATTAAAAAACGCAACTTGATCTTCGCCACCCCTTTTGGTCGGAGAGTAGAATACTAATCCAGCTAGACTCCGCCAGTCTGCGTCAATAAATACTACCCTGTTCGGCGTACAGTTGCCAGCATTTCACGACTAGGTACTTACTGCAATTTGATCATTCCATTCATTTATATGAGAAGCGCTATTTTTTAATGAATTAGTTAAAAGTTCTTAGTAGAAATCAAACAAATATATTTAAAAAAATAGCGTCTTAATACAAATATCTAAATCTGTTAACAATAAGGATAAAATCAGAGAATTTAATTCGAGCACTCTTCACATTTTTGCGTGTGAAAAATAAATAGAAAGAGTAAAAATATAACATCTGCGTAAAGCGTGTTCGAGCGGCAACAATTTTTGCATTATGTCTTTGATTTCTCTTCTGATTTTTTTTCATTTCCTCGAAGAAGTTCCGATAAAAAGCGGCGGATTATCTCGCATCCTATGGCAGCTCAATTGCTCTACACACGTATTTAATTTGTTCTGTGTTGATTTATTCCACTTCGATTACTTCATTTCTCTTTGATGTAGGCAGTTGTTGAATGAGTTTTGCCTTTTTCTATTGCGCGAAATGAATTTCATTCCAGAGCACGGCTATCTGCTCTGTACATCGTAACAATATTGTTTAGAAACTTTTGAGATACCTGCTATTTTTACCCTTCTTATTGATTTGATAAATATGTATTAATAATAAAGTCATTTTACTAAGAGCTCGGCTCTTGTATAAGTATTTAGCACTTACAGTTTAGTAGTTACGCCACTTTGGAGGGCTTGCGAGTAAATCGCGCATTTTCTGCGGTAATAGGAAAATGAAGGGACGAGTGTTAAATTCAAATTGCTTAATGGCTCGGAAGCAGGCATTTCATTTTCCATTCGAATTGTTGCGTAATTTACTACAGTGTGCGTAAACGATGCGAAACTCTCCTTTTGTTTGAAAATGTAAAAATAGATGAATATTTTTAATATAAGCGAAAATATCAAACCTAATATTGTACGAGAAAAATAATTGGCTTTTGTTTAACATGCCATTTTAACCTGTTGGAGCATCCATTATTTTGTCAGTATTATACGCGACAAATGTGGTAAATATGGGTATAGGTGGCGAACAAAAGTGAACCTAGTGCTATGCTATTTTATGTTCATGCTTTCTTGCGTGATTATGAACTAATAATAATAGTAATTAATATAATTAAATTACCCCGTATAAAGCTTTTTAAATGTATCATAACTTTTTATTGCCGGACACATTTAGGCATGTAGTTACCATTGTGTTTGTTAAAACGGTCTTCATAAAGTTAGTCTCAATATCTCTATTCAAAATACATTTAAAAGAACTTTTTAGGGGTGGTTGATAAACAAAACTATTTCAATTAGCCTGTACAGTGGCAAGCACGTATAAAGTACGGACATAGCGGTAAACGTTCAAATATTCATAGCGTACGGTATCGATTCTCCCTCATACTACTCTATACGGAGGTCCGTCATAAATACTCCCCACTGAAAGATGGTATCGGACACCACTCCCGTATTATTGTGAGCCACGGTGAAACGCACGTATATTCATATCTATAGAATAAACACGATAATTATAGATAGATGGAATAGATGTTTGTCGACGCTGTAGGTATTAATGTCTAATGGTTAAATCGATTTGTAATTCAATCGCATAGAAAAAAGTACAATGTGGTTAATGTACCTGAACTTTTTAAATTTGGTAATAACTGTTGATAAAATTGGGTCTCATTATCAATGAATACAGTTGTGTTATTTTTTTGTGGAGTTTAAAATCGGACTTCGGATGAGGGCCTGTCGCGGACAAATGCGGTAAATGATGCAGGTAAACTTTGTTAAATAGTCGTTGTCATGGTTACAAAGAGAGAGAAATGAATGTCAGTTTCTACTAGTACTGCTCCTGTCCGTAATAGGCGGACACCGCGAATGGCGCATTTCGCCTATGTGCATTTCACAAATGCCATTCATAAGGTCTCATCAAAGAGAATGATTGATCGATTCGAGTAAACCAAGATTAGCTTTAAGATGGTCTCGCAATGTTCAGTTTCAGAGGAGCTTCCTACAGCGGACGCTTAGGTTGTGGAATGACTGTTCCGCCGTGGTGCTCCCAAAGATGATGCTTAGGATTCTTTATGTAAGGCGTGAAGAGATTTTTGTAGGCTCGGTAACGCGCAGGTGAGTTGTGCAGCACCTGTTGTTGCAAGATCTACGGTAACCGCTTACTAATATCTTAATTGTCTTCTATTTGGTATACAACTTCAACTTCCAAGCACCAGATTGCACCACTAGACAATATTTCATCAATGTAATCACACTACTCATAATAAAAAGTGTTTTACTAACTCAGGGTAGTAATTACGAACTTTCCAAAGAATGAACAACTTTTAATGACTTTCAGTATGAAGGTTGTAAAAATAAATTACGGACGAAGGAAAGAAGAAAATAAAATGGTTAAGGTGAACCGTTTGCCTGTTCTACTTGTTAAATGCACGTTTATTCTTTGTCCACCCCGTCCTTATTGGACTCAAAGATAAATACGCTATCATTATGAGTGTTTACTATGTTTACGTACTTTTGAATAAATATAGAGGTCTAACAAAATTAGCTGATACTAATAATAAGTCCATTTAGTTTATACGTTGTTATTATCATAGTTGGTAACTAATATTGTAAAATGGGACTCAATTGTCAAAATGATTAAATATTATTAGACCACTTTCAGATATTATAGAGAGAAAAAATTACAAACAAATTATAAACAATTTATTTATTATCGAAATCACGAAAAAAAGTATTTTAATATGTATTTGAACTTTTGTATGATTGACGTGATTTTAGTTTGGGGAACCAATTAACTATGATCTTTAAATTAAACCATATAAGTATTAAAACTGACCAAGAAAATATATTACATTTTTTTTTTTACAGTAATTTAGTTATAATGTTGACCAAGGGGCACACATTTTTAAGCACCACAAAACTTTTTTTATAAAAAGAATACCGGCAGGGTGTTCACTAAGCTTTATTTCTTTTAGTATTGTTTATATTTATTTTCAGCCCTAATGTTGAAAGAATGTTAGGACGCCTGCACGTTTTTACTACACTCCGCTGGCAACACTGTCAACTGTGTAATCGGTTGAGTGCTATGTTATGTGTGTCTCATTAATTAAAATAAAATAATAGTTAATCTGTCTTTTCTCGTTTATTTTCATCGCCTAATCATTCCACTGGAAGCCAATAGACTCTAAAATAAATCTAGTAAAATATATATTCAAAATATAAATTATGTAAATTAATACAACGTTAGCGGTGCTTGAAATAAAATAAATTTGAAATATTTTATAAATCTCGAATTTTAATTTAAAGTTTATGATTTTTCACTCTTTAATTAATTCACTATGGTTCAGTAGGTAGCTGCCTTAAATTGGCTGGCAACGGTTTAAAATGAAGCCGAGTTTATGAGAATCCCGAGGGAGCCATTTACAAAATTAATTATTTTAAGATACAAATTGAAAAGTGCAAATGAGGCTCCAAGCACCACCTACTAGTATATTACACTCTCTGTGAGGTATTGTTCAAGACCACTCTAATTAAACCCACTATGAATGCTCTTTAGACATAGGATTATTGGATAGAAGGTTCTCTTTTTGAATATACCTATTGTACTTTTCTTCTTTAGATACTTTTCAGTGGTTATAATAAATGAAAATGCTCAGTTATGCTCGTATTTACTCATATATTATGTTAGTTTCAAGTTGCCATTTTCTTCTATAAAGATCACATGAGAAATAATTAATTATTTTACAATACATACAGCTTGTATGTATTGTAAAATGATTAATTATTTCTCTGTACTCTGTACGTATCATGTAATTTTATATCATAAATAAAGTCGTTTCGCCGTCAACTCACTCCAGAAGGAGTTGTGACGAAGTTGACAATCACAATCTGTTTATCAGATAACAGTGTGCGAGGATGTCCCAGGATATTTATTTATTTATTAACATTTATCACTAATTAAGTCAATAACATTTGCCAATATTGTAATGCGTTGCATGTATTCATTTTGTCACATATTAAGACGAAAGAAAAGAAAATTCAATTAATCTTTGACTATTACAAAGATAAAAACACATTCATAAGAGAAGTGTCAGGGCAAAAATCAGGCACTCATCATATCAGCCTAAAGATGTCCACTGCTGAACATAGGCCTCCCCCATTGCCTTCCACTTCGAACGGTTTTGGGCCGCTTGCATCCAGCGGCGCCCAGCGATTTTGACCAGATCGTCGTTCCACCTGGTGGGAGGTCGTCCCGCTCGGCGCTTTCCAGTACGTGGTCGCCACTCGAGAACCTTCCTTCCCCATCGGTTATCGGTTCTTCGAGCGATGTGGCATCAGGAAGTAAAATCAGGAATATATAAAATTGTACCAAAAAAAATGTATAATACTTACTAGAGCATCGTTCGGATCCAAATTCAATTAAGGGAGCAATTTCATAATTGAATGTTTGTCAACTTCTAAGATTTTAATGAAATTTACAGTGTTCATTACCTAAAAAACATGGTTCTATCCTTACTTGGAACTACAAATAACGTTTTTTTCACTCTAAATAATGTTTCACTGAACTTGACTGTGCATCGAGTGACAGAGGTTACTTTTTTTAGAAAAAAAGTGTGCCAGCCAACACCAGTGCTTTGTGGAAATCTGGGGCATGCAAAGTCGCAATTCTATAGGTCATATCTGACCTTTACACAAAGCAGTTGTGTTTCAAATCCGTGTCACATTAGAATGATAACAAGAAGCAATCAACGTCGAATAGGCTTCGATAGTATTATAAATGCGTAAATCACAGTAATGTAATGGCGATATCAGATTGGTTCGACTCAATTACGTCGTCTCGAGCTATTACTGCCTGATATACGGGCAGATTATGTGTTGTGTCCCTTATAGCGATTACTCGATTGTCTTTGTCGAATACAACTAAGTATAGCTTGAATGCATTGCTTAAACGTATTAGAGTCCTATTGACAGTCGTTAATGTTGCTTAAAATTTATATGATGTATCGATATTTCACTTTTGATAGATGAACATGAGAAAATAGATTTTATTTATTTCAGCAGACGTTTTTGGGTTACACATTGCTTTATTTAAGTTTTAATTGACATACATTTTTAATTAATTGTTTCTATGAGTCAGATAGATATAGTTATTTAGATTTCATGTAGATTTTGAACATAATATTTTATTAACCTTACGATGTTCATCTAGACGAGCTTAATTTCTGTATTAGCGGTTTCCTAGACAGAGGACACGGAGGAGTGCAGGAGTGAATTTTACCTTGCAGGGAATATCAAATATAAGTATCATATTTTATATACAAAACAAATTATTAAACATTGTGATACCAAAGTAGTGCATGCAAATATCCATAAGAGATGATATGCCTGCCGTTGGGGACACACTTTGGGGACCAATAAGCCGAGGTAGCAAGCTTTCAAGTTACTATAGGTACTTACTCCATTTCCATTAGTTTTCGAAACTTTATTAGTATCGATATATAAACTACCGGCGCTTGGCATAATTTTTTTATTAAAAATGGATATTATTAACATCGAAAAAAGTATTGAAAAAGTTTTGAGAGAGGTAGAGCGTAGCTTTTATTCCCTCAAAGAGCAGCTCGACTGGGGACGCGGTCGTCCGAAGACTTTGGTCGACAATGACGAATTAAAGGCGATTGTGGAAGCTGACGATACACAATCGCCGGCTGAATTAGCAGCAGCTTTCGACGTTAGCGTCAAAACAATATTGGTCCATTTGCGTCAAATTGGCAAAGTAAAAAAGCTTGACGAATGGGTGCCCCACGAACTCAATGATCGCCAGCGCGAAGTACGCGTCGAAACGTGCCTTGCACTGCTCAACAGACACACAAATGAAGGAATTTTGAACCGCATTGTTACCTGCGATGAAAAATGGATTCTGTTTGATAACCGCAAGCGCTCAGCAAGTTGGTTGGATCCTGGTTCAGCACCTAAACAATGCCCTAAACGAAAACTTACCCCTAGAAAAGTAATGGTCACTGTTTGGTGGTCTAGCGCCGGTGTGATTCATCACAGCTTCTTACCAAACGGGGTGAGCATTACTGCAGATGTGTACTGTGAAGAACTGAACACAATGATGGAGAAGCTGGCACATCTCCAACCAGCATTGGTCAATCGCTCGTCTCCGCTGCTCCTGCACGATAACGCGCGACCTCATACTGCACAGCAGACGGTCTTCAAGTTGCAAGAACTGGGGTTGGAAGTTCTCCGTCATCCGCCCTACTCACCAGACCTTGCGCCTACAGATTACTACTTTTTCCAGAATTTGGATAACTTCTTGGTGGCAAAAAAAATCGATACCCGAGAGGCAGTACAAAATGCCTTTGAAGAATTTGTTGCCTTCCGTCAAGCTGATTTCTTTAAGAATGGCATCAATAAACTGCCACTGCGTTGGCAAAGATGCATTGATTGCATGGGTGATTACTTCGATTAATACAAATAAAAAATACATGAAAAAAATTCGTTTAAATTTTTTCATACAAAACGGCAATTTCATAGGTAAAGATAAAGACCTAATATTATACTTTTAAATCATAGGGGTAAAGTATATCGCGGCACAGGGCATAGGAGCAGTTTCAATTGCTATAACATTATAAATTTCCTAACGTTCAATGTAAAAATTTGGTACTGGTCACACCTATTTTGAGAACCAAGCGTACCTGCACAGCGATAGCGTAAGCATAAACAGCAAAATAAAACTCATTTTATGGTGTACATTAACATTGTTGATTTTTTGAAAGCGCACGGGAGTACATTCATGTCGCATTATAATTATGCAAATGACAGCATAGTGTTCATACGTTAGTATGCAAATCCATCTCGGAGCGCAGGTGTCTGCTGTTTATCCAACTGATTTAATAACTGGGCTCATCGCGAATCGAATGAACGGGATTGTGTACGGAATATCAATGCTCTGTTACAACGCATTAGTGGAATAGACAGATAGCAAATAGTACTGGGATGTATTTGGGGTATTTTGGGTGTGCTGCTCGGAATGTTTTACCGCGGTTTGGACGTGACGTTTTTGGGTCATGTTTCAGTTTAGTGGTCGATGTTTTAAACATTTGGGATGTTTGTGTTTTAATGTTGATTTTTTGGAGATGCTGTAATAAATAATGTAATCTAGAATATTTTTCACAAGAGGGTAAACATAATTATATTTTGAAATTATTCATATTGATTCTTATTATAACATTACTTTATTCTTCAAAATTATATTGTTTTATACCAATCGTTAGGTATCTATAATACAGTTCGATATTTTTCCTACTCATGAAAGGGGTTAGAAAAGAATGGTAAAATATTAAACGTAATATATCTAAATCACCATCCATTTAGGAAACGACCTTAACATAAAACCGAAAAAAAAAGAATTACGTCATTTCCTTAGTATCCAGAGTTCCGCCCTGTGTTCGCGACTCGCTACATCAAAACTGATAAGAGAAGGGTGAATGCACGAGTGCGTCCAGGTACTTGGGGGTAAGGGGTGGGGGGTGATGAAGCCTCCGCACGGTTCAGGAATACCAACGTGATTAATGGATTCCGCGCGGTACGATAATGATAATGACCCCCGTCTGCGACCGCGGCCGCGTCGGCATCATCAGAATCAATGCAGAGTGCAGCCGCTTGGTTACTTTTTGCATAGTGCATTGATGAGAGTGAGTAATTCTGTAGCAATTGATTTAGGGGTGTTTCATGTGGTTTTTTCTTTTTGTCTTGAAAGGGTTTACAGAGCTCACTCTGTAGGTATTTAATCTGAATGCAATTTTATCCCTCTTTATGAGTGGTTATAAAACTTGGTATAATAAATGAGGTAATTAGAAATTAGTATTTCGTTTGATAACGAGGTGTATTTACTTGCCGCAAATTTTACCCATAAATTGACTGCAAGTAGCGTATAATATTGTTAATATAAAACTTTATATATGTACCTATTTTCAAAGTTTAAAATTATTATCCATTTTAATGCAAATTTAAATTTAAATTCGGCATATTGCATCCTCGGTCACGTTTGGATTGCATGAGAATGATTGCTGATTTCAGCTTGGTTAGTTTTTGCATAGTTAGCGCCCGATGATGATTGCGCGTAATTTCCTATCAATTGATTTAGATTGTTTTGTCCCGTCCGGCTGCGCAACACTATTAGTTATCAGATAATTTATAACTAACGCATTAGTGATTAAGATTGTAATATGACGTGATGTTTCATTGCCTTTATTGGCCTCCCAAGGCCTAGAAATCTAGTCTCAATTGAAAATACGTCATATAATATCTTCAATAGTCGTAAGCTATAGCAAAATCACAAACTAGCTCCCCTTATTTTCTATTCCCTAGACAATTCTAATCGCTCCATGTTTTTTGTAGTACGTTGATACATTCCATTATCGCCGTAGCGACTGAGTGCACTGCCCATGAAAATAAAACAAATCCTATGTACGAAATCATCCCGTGTTCGCATGGTTCAGTACACAGTAAGTTTGTGGTTCTGCGTTGTGTGTAGATTAAATGTTGACAGTCGACTTATCAAAGATAATCTGTTACGCCGATCGAGTGCAGTGTTACAATAATAATATCCAGGATGCAGTAGTGCACCTCTCTTTTGGAGTTTAATTTATGATCCTAGTAGTTCTTCGATGCCTGAAACTCATTACGCAGTATAACCCCTGTAAAAAAAGGATAAACTCGGTCAAATTAAAATTGGGGCATACAAACTCATCGTTGGTTCATAGTAGGTACAACATAAGTCAGTTACTGAGGTTGGATAAGCTGTGAGTAAATCATCAGGCGATGAATACGAGGTCTGCGCGTTCGCTTGATAACGATTAAATATGGCTCGCCCGCTCATATTGTGTGTACTTAACGCGACCCGAGTGAGGGAAAACGAATAGATTTATGTGTGTCGTATACACTGAAAAAAGAACTATGCTATTGTGTTAAGCGTTATGCGTATGTTGAACCAAGAAAAACATTCTAGATTTGTTGTGTTAGATATAGAGCTGACTTCAATAAATGATTGGCTTTTTTCAAAGGTAGGTTATAGCATCAAGGTCCGATCGAGTCTATCTAGGTTATATCAACTCTATCCTCTATGTATATTTAAATAATTAATTCATTCGTATTTTACCACCAAATTACGTACTACACACCACAACCCGTTAGTTCTCAAACTCGCATCGGATGCGTATAACAATGAAAATTGTTTTCATTGATATTTTTTTAACCGCGATTCAAAGGATTAAAAAGATAAAAATATGGAAGTAAATTTTATTGGCCAAACTGATAAAACAATTTTGGAGCTGCTTTTTTATTCGATTAATTTTCTTCTGACCCCTAACAATTCCCTTACTTATCATTTCGACCACGCCATAACACCCGTGTTCAAAAACAGTTACCTCTACAACCCTTTACGGCTATTCTAATATCCAAACACGATTAACAGAATATAAATGTCGCATTGATAAATCGGCATGCGTCCGCGTTAACTGCTAAATAGCGTGTGACTAATAACGGCTATGCGGCGGCTATGCGTTCAACAATAAAACCTGTATCTATCTGCCGCCTCAATTTTATTGCACTGTGTTCATCTATGTCGTTTGATAAGTTGTCCTAAATGCATGTTGGTCGTATGTTCGTAGGAAGTTTCTGAGTTTTGTATGCAGCGGGCGTTCTCTCTCGACTATGTATTTAACATAAACAATACATAAGGGTCGTGTTCGTAGCCCTTTCGATTTGGAACTTTGATTTATAAATAATCGTAATCTCTCTGCACTTGTCCCCAATAAGTCGTAACCTATAAGCTAAAGTTAATATTTTGATGCAGTTTAATGAACTTTTTTTTGTTTTTTATTCTACTTAGGTAGCAAACAAGCATACGGCCCGCCTGATGGTAAGCGGTTACCGCAGCCTATGGACACTTGCAACACCAGGGGTGTTACTCACGCGTTGCCGACCTTGCAGAATTCTCTTCACACCCTTTTTGAAGAAGCTGTACTCCATTGGGAAAACCACGGCGGGGAGCTCATTCCACAATCTGAGAGTCCGCGGAAGGAAGCTCCTTTGAGACCGCACAGTTCGAAACAATTCTGGTTTCAATATGTGAGGATGGACTCCCCGTCGATGGCGAGAAGGTTGCGGTGGTAGAAGGTAGCCGTGGGCATCATCTTAAACAATTCTTCTGAACACTGTCCGTTGTACAAGCGGTAGAACACACATAAGGAGGCAAAGTCTCTCCTCAGACTGAGGGGCTCTATACCGCTTACTGAGCTCGGGATCGTCGACAATTCTAGCAGCACGCCGCTGAACCGAGTCTAAAGGCCCAAGCTGGTATCCAGGTGCCCCCGCCCACAGATGACAGCAGTACTCCATATGAGGCCGGACTTGCGACTTATAAAGTTGCAATAAATCAGAAGTATTTATGCTAGATCATTTTTTATTTTATAAGATAGAAATCATATAATAAGTCAATATTAAAATAGATGTATTGCTTTAGAATAAAGTAAAGAAAAGGCAATTGACACACAGTATTTCCAGAATTATAAATAAGTACATAACAAAACAACAAGTAAAGAAAATACACAACAATTTTAGTAATATTGTGTGATGTCGAAAAGGATTTTCATCGACAGGGAGTTCAGGGAGTCACTCACTAGAACCAAAATGGTCTCGCACTATCCTACCGCGGATGCTCAGGCTGTAGAATGATAGGGTTTTCTCTAGGGAGTAGGAACAGCATGGGATTCTTCAAGAAGAGTGTGAAGAAATTTTTGCAGGGTCGACATGGTAGCCACATATCATCAAGCGGACCGTATGCTTGTTCACCTAAGTACTTACTGTATTACTCCAAGGTATGTCATACATAGCTTAGAGTAACTTCAAGCCATGTATTCACTGTGAAACATGTTTCAGATACAATGTTTCTGGAACAAAACGTAGATGTTTACAGAAACAATGTTTCGGGGTCTTGGCCGTCCACATCTCAGTTGTTTAAAATATGTCGCGTGAGGAGGTAGTGTTGTTGGGTGCCACGTTTATTTATTTGGGAATGGCTAGTTGAAAGAAAAAAAAAAGATGGTGGGTTTGGAACCACGTTTTGCCTTCTCAACATATAGTTATATGTTGAGAAGGCTACTGCCATGTTTATAAAACTGAAACACACGTCTACATTTGTTACAGCTGTTGCGAAACTGATTTGTTTCGGTGCTCTCCAAATCCATCGGGGAACACAGAAACACGTAGTATTTACCGCAGCAACAGTTTCACAAGTTTTAGTTATTTGTTTCAGAAACACGTAGATTTTGTTTCTGTAACAGTGTTTATAAACAATTGTTTCTCAGGGAATACATGGCTTAGTCCGGCCAAATTTTGATTAGATTTAATTTTGAACCTTGTTTGAGATCACAAATACCGGAAATAAACATTAAAAATTAAATTATGTTGCAGTAAGAGGGAAACAGTCGGGATCATGTTTTAGTGTGGAATCATATAAACCTGTACCTATTCAAAAATATAATAAGAATGCGATGTTTATCTGACTTTAACTAATGGAAATATGAGCCGAACTCGCATTTATCTACGAACAATCTGAATAAGCTCATATTATTATCATAATATTCATAATACATCAAACGATTGTATAGATCGTCCAAATTGAGTGACTGATTGACTCTTCAAACTCTGAAGTACTGAAATTGAAATAAATGGATGCCTTTCGTATTGGTAATTAATAATTACGAGTTTTTAGCAATTTATCTAGGAGATTAGAGTAAGTATGAGATTTCTATGCTTTGGATCGATTTACCCAAAAAATTGCATAAATTTACCACACGAATTGGGGCACGTTTCAGTTTCAGAATACATCGTGTAATGTTATTATGGAGGACATTTAAATTAGAATGTAACACTTATTAAAAGATTTTCTTAAATATTCGAATTATGACTTGGTTTCTAGAAATAAAAAAAAAAATCGGATCTTAATGCATAAAAGATGAATAAAAACAAGGTATGAATTTATTCAACTGTAAGTACTGTTTGTATGAACTTTGGAATACAAAACTTGGTGTTGTTTGAAGCAAGTAATATCACACCAAAAACATTTTCATGTAAAATATTGCCAATACGAGACCATATGGCTCGCAAAAACAAAAAAAAAAGCAAAAAGTTATCAGATCTCATGTAGAGCCAAGCTTATAACTCTACACGTCCTAACTATATCGATGTTAAAATCTCTTTTAAGTAAGCAATATCGAAACGTCGTATGACTCGTGCGTATTGGTTAAAATTTGGAGCGACCAGTCAGTTGGAATTCATATGTGTACACTTATAGTGACGCGTGCGCCTTTTCTTCTTCAACACAACAAATTCAAGTAAAGATCCAAGAACAGTCACAAGGTGGAAACTCAACGAGTGCTGGTGGCAGTCCAAGGTACGTACGTGCGTGCATTGTATCGATTTGCTATTACCTATAACGAGATTTGAACCTAACGTTAATCGTCAGACTCCACGTCTGTCCCAATGTGGTAGGAAGCCATTCGCCAAATAGGTGGATGCGTATGCTACAATGGTTATCATTCTAGAGAAAAGGTATCTTTCAGTTCATTGTTAGTGAAGTATTTGTTAATGGAACATAATTTAAATGAAAATTATGATAGGTAGTTAGACAAATATTGTACAAGAAATAATCACAACGTATCATAAAGATTACATGTTATTAGCGTATCAACAATACGAGTTAGTGATTACAGAATCTGATAATTACATACTACAAACCAAATGATTAATTAACCCTCGAATACCTACATACAAAATGAGGCAATCGAAAAAAAAACAATTTTAAAATGAATACTTTCAAATTCAAAATCATTTATTCAAATAGTCCTTCGCAGGCACTTATGAAAAGTCTGACTCTAATACCGGTTCGGAAGGTTGCATTTGCTGATACTATGTAAAAATTAGTCCAGATGTACGTACACTTGACGAAATAATTAATTTTGAAAAATTAATAAGAGTTATTTCATAATTCTTAGTGTATTTTGAAGTCGATTTAATTTTTAAAAATTTCTTTTTTATGTAACGTTTTATATATTTGTTTCTACAAAATATATGTATTTATTAATTAAGATTATTCCCTCAAATATTATATAACATTTTATGGAATTTTACGGGAACATTAGATGTTTAAATAGGTAGATGTGTTGTCCGCGCTCTATATTGGCAATATTAAGAGGAAAGGATGGCTGCAAGAAATTTAAAAAATAGTTTTTTAACATATCTACTGCTGTCGCGCTGTGCCCGAGCTATCCCGCCCGAGGACGATAGAGACAACTACAGCTTGGACCGATTATACCTATTTAAATTAGACGAAATCGTTATTTCGTAATCCCTGGTTTCCTCCTCCAAAACAGGATCTATTTAAAAACAAAAACAAGAATCATAATAAGAAGGGCTTTGGCTATGTCTGTCGGTTTTCCTTTGTTTTATTATATTCGTCAAATTTGTTCGCTGGACGTCTGATAAGGGCGTTAAAAATGATAAGTTTTTGTGATTTAAAAGGCTCCTAATTCTTATAATAATTAATTTATGGAGAAAAACACAATCGAGAGACATACAGTATTACCTACAGATTGCATGGTAAAATAATCATAGCTCTAGTGTCATTTATTATCCAGAGAGAAAACTGAGGATTACGTTTGTATGTATGTAACAAACGCCACCAGCATTTCCTCTTAAAACAAAATTGTTCGGAATCCACGGGAAGAATTCTTCCTATGTTTATAAACGATATGCGAATTATACTGCAACTTTCAGAAGGAGAAACATTTAGTTGCATGCGTAACTACTAGTACCTATGTAGCTATATTCTTTACACTGTTTTGTAGAGCAAATTTATCACGCATCTACTTGTAAAACGTTATTGGTCTCTATGACCATTTCAACGCGATTGTGTAAATATATATTATTTGAATTGAACTTTCAATGGGTTATAATTTGAATATATTTATTATTTACTAGGTTTTGCCCGCGACTTCGTATACATGGGCTCTAGTCTTCGATTGTAAAAAAACAGGTCGTTTCGTGGTATAGTACTGCAATGGCCACACAAAACTGACCCTGTTTTATTGTTAGATTTTCGGCTCCCGCCATCTTACTGAAACAAAATATATACTAATAAAATCTCAAACGTATCATCAAAATTAGTCTACTAGTTTTCATGTGATGCTCATACAAATATACTAACAAACAGACATACAAATATCATAGATGCTTGCTTAAGTGCTTTGGAGTCAGGGACATTTAAATAACATGTTGTATCTTTTTTGTAAATGACCTTCAATATACAAACACCCTGAGTTACAGTTTTAAAATAGTGGAGGCTATCTAACCATTATCAGTACTTTGATTAAATCTGGAATTACCACATTCGTTTCCGAACATATAAGTAGAAAAAAATATGTTTCCTTAGTTGTACTTCGACGCGGTCATAACTAAACACTCCAATAATGAAGTTCTTAGCTGTGACTCTCCTGGCCTTGGCGACCACCGCCTACTCGAGGAATATTGATCTTGAAGACTTTCTGCAAGATAACACCGCCTATGGATACTACGGAAAGATTGGTATGAAACTGGCTGAAGAAATCCGCCAATATGAAGAGGAACTCATGAAAGGCAGGATCGTAGGTGGTTCATCTTCTAGTCTCGGACAATTCCCTTACCAGGTACTTACTTACTATTACTGATATATTCTTCACATATATTCTCATAGAGATTTATATTAAATGCAGATGTATCTGTCTAGGCAGGTTTACTCGCTACTTTGCCAGGTGGTCAAGGTGTTTGCGGCGGTTCTCTCCTGTCTACCACAAAGGTACTCACAGCTGCCCACTGCTGGTGGGATGGCCAAAATCAAGCTACCAGCTTGCAGGTAGTCCTGGGATCTACCACCTTGTTCTTCGGTGGCACTAGGGTGACAACTAGTAACGTTGTCATGCATAATAACTGGACTCCCAACCTTATCCGTAATGACATTGCTATGATCACCCTACCATCTGCCGTAGCTTTATCTGGTAAGATGATTTTATGACGCAAAATTACAGTTATATTATAATAACGTATGAAGTATGAACGAATCTATAATCGTGTAACTTGATTTTTATAATTTATGTTTATCATGATTATTTTTTCAGCTAATATTGCCACAATTGCCCTTCCTTCTGGAACCGAATTGAACGAACTTTTCGCTGGCGATGTTGCAATTGCTTCCGGATTTGGCCGCACTAGTGACAGTAAGTGTCAGAACATTGTAAGAAAATTTAGAAATTGTCTATCTATGAACTACTTTCATCTTTAATGCTCTATTTTACAGCCACTGGCATCTCCATAGCGCAAACCTTGAGTCACGTCAGCTTGCCCGTTATCACCAACGACGAGTGTCTGCGCTCCTTCTGGATTATCCAGTCATCTAACATCTGCACCAGTGGTGCCGGAGGCAGAAGCACTTGCTCCGGTGACTCCGGTGGACCTCTCGTTGTCACAAGGAATAACAGACCTATTGTGGTACGTAGATTTCAATAAACTTAGACGTGTTTCCCCGTGTTTATAAGGGTTTTTTAAGGGATTTTAAGAACAAATATTTAATTCCTTTTTCTTTCTAGGTCGGTGTAACCTCATTCGGATCTGCTAATGGTTGCCAGATTGGCTTCCCCGCTGCCTTCGCAAGAGTCACTTCCTTCATGGACTTCATCAATGCCAATCTTTAAATATAAGACATTGATCATTATCAAAGACTACCCTGATTTATAATTAACGTTAGGTTATAATTAAAATATGGAAATAAATAATAAGCTTAAAAATTGCAATAATTATTGTTTTTATGTTTTGTCCTCACAATAATAATAGTTTAGATTATACCTCTGTTATTGCACCGTAGATCTTATTTTATGAAGACCAGAACTGATACATACTCTATTAAACTTATTAACTCAATTAAAATATTACTCTAATTATAAACAAATAAGACACAGATACATAACATATGACTTATTCATGCATACGAATAATTGTTACAAGTTAGGCAAATTTTAAAGCCATTTACTCAATTTAGGCCCAATTCAGTAGGGCACTTATGAAGGTCAAAGCTACTTATGTTAACGTTTCTGGAAGTCTTCAACTGTGAAGAACTCGCAATAAACTAAAAAAAATAACCTTGCTGTAAAAATTTTCAGTATTACAATATTTTATTGTCTTTTATTAATTTTATTGGTATGGAAAAACTGATATGGAATCCTTACTATGATTTTTTATTTAAAACCTACACAAGGAGCTATACGAAATAATAATTTTTGATTAATTATTGTTCGGTAACAAATTCCACGAACAAAAATGTTTGTTTAGAACTTTGCTGAAGGTAATTACTGTAAGTTAAACCTACTAAATTATGACATTGAGTTAAAAAAATTCGAGTAAAATGGCTGTGATATACAGCCGGAGGAGCGGAATTTGAAACAAACTCCTTGCCCCCTAAAAGGTATGTTATTTCCCCAGTACCTATATCTACCGATCATATCGAAATATCATATTGATGGCATGGCATGAATCTACTCAAATATCTTTTCAAAAAAGTAAACCTACGTCCATCGATCCAATTTACATATCACGCATTATCATCTTGGCTCCCCTTTGTTATTTATTTGTTTTTGTTTTAATAAAAGCCAAGAAATGGGCAAGTTTTCATAGTATTACGCGATATTACTGTGGGTGTCTGTGCTTATGGGCTGTTTACATGCGAGCCTAGACACGATCCTGCTTTATTCCGGGAGTAGGGAGGTTTGATGGTTCTGATGAAATTACGTTCGGCATAAAACATGTTACGCTATTGTTGGGTTGCATTTGCTCGCGACTTTTTCAATATTTTCGTAGTTTAACCATGTATAGGTACCTAAACCTAAGATAGTAGTAAATAAAAGTTATATTCAAATAACATGTGATAACAGGTTTTGTAATTTCGAGCAGTTTAATAACAACCAACTTGCGAAAATTAACAATGCCAGAAAGTTCCTCATTCAGTATTTTAAAGTCACAATAATTATATATCAATAATATAGAGTGTTGATTAAAAAAATAGATAAGATTTTATTTAATGATTCAGACTACATAAATTTTAATTAAGATATGAACCAATTCCTTTGAGTGGAATTTGCTAACTTCAATATATGGGGTGCTTTCCCTCCAGATCCCGTTCGTTCTTTCCATACTGTGTTAATTCATAAATATACAAAGAAAAATAGAAAAAACATATTGAGACATATAGACGATTCCAAAGAATAACTTTATGTTGTGTAAAGTGAGTATGGTTGCCAGAGCTCATAGGGGAGGGGGGGAAGGTCGGTCACGCGTGAGCGATGCTACGTGTGTTGCAAGCGTCCATATGGCTACGGTAACCGCTTACCATCAGGCGGGCCGTATACTTGTTTGCCGAATTGGTCGTTTATAAAAAAAAAATATATATGCAAATAATAATAAAATTATTCAAAAGAGTACGAAACAGGAGTCCGTAGAAGGTAGTTTTTATATATAATAAGAGATATTAACCGAAAAATTTAATTAATAATTTCACGACACGTGTTCACAGTAGGTATAATAATTTCCGGATACTTAAATGTTAACCCTTAACTGAGTATAGTATTCAGAATGCTCCACTTGGTGTCACTAATCTCATTAGTGAGTGTAGACACAGATGCTCCGCTGTAATCCTGTTGCTCTGAGCACGGATTTGCATAAAGAGTTCATGATTTGTGTACGGTTTTACCCTTTTACCTTTCTCATTTTTGTTTTAACCGCGCTTCGATATTCGATAAGGGTTGAATTATTTTTATTAAGAAGTCAATGTAAGTAGAGTGTTCGATAAATCAAAATTTAAGTATCATATCAACGGTATTTAATTTCAATTTCAAGATTTGCCACTAATTTGTACTATTTTAAGTCACACGCTTATGTCCTAACCATTGTAACACTTAAATATTATTATTATATTAAATAGTCTTCTATAAGCCCGTAGTAAAAATACAATACCAACGTACGTACTTTTTGTTATTATATACAATATCAATATGTTAAACAGGCTATATTAGTCATTATATAAGACTAATATAGCCTGGTCATCAAGAAATCTAAATTGGTTAAAATTTGATTTCCTTTTATACACCCACAAACGCAAAATAAACACAATCGCAATCAACAAAAACGGGAAACAATGTTCACAGGCGAAATCAATTAATTAAATCGTCAGCAAAATCTAATACCCGAAGGGCACAACAAATAAAGCTAACAGGAACTCAGGAATATCTGGCGGCTAGCAAACCACTCGCTGGTAATAGTGGCTGCAGAACACACAATACGCAACGATCCGATATCGATAAATTAAATTGCACCGACCGCACTACAAGCCATACAGTATGTTAATAGGTAAATAATCGAATATTCAACTAACGTGATATGACTAGAACACATCGAGTTACCCCCTAATAGGTCTAATTTTGCAATGCGGTAGAGTTAGCATTCATACTAAACTAGCCAAATATCTATTTACTAATGAAGTCTCTAATAAACTCAATACAGCAAGTTTATTTATATGAGGTAATAAAAATCAAAACAAGAGCTAGTAAGTACTTGTCAGAGATCAAATAGAGAAAAGAGCAAACCCCTTAAGTAAATCAACGGTACATGGGCAAATATCGCGAGTCGCGAATCGATTGCACGGACGCGGGACAACCCCTTATCTCGACGGTGCGCACGTGTGAACCCCGTTCAATTTTAATTTCATGCTCAAACAATGACGCTATCGAGCCGGCTATTATTTTGTATAGTCGCCAAGGGTTCAGTTCATCTAAATCCGCCAGATAAGCCCTGAGCTCTTTGTCGTCGCCTGTCCTGATAACTAATTTGGGAGAGTTCGCTTTCCTCCCAGACCATCTCTGTACAAGGCCTCTTTTAAATTGGCATTAGTATATCGAATCGTTGATTAAATCGATGTTATTTTGTCTAAGCCCTTTTCTACGTTAATAAGCTTTCACGAGTTTCATATTTAATTAATTTTTCCTACATAGCTCTGTTTACGGAACTTTAATGATTTTCAGTTGAAATGAGATTCCTTCAATTTGCATTCAAATCACGTATACAATCGAGGAGTCATGAATATTGCGATTGAATTATTTGTTGGCCTATTCGATACATTTTAAAGGGTTTTTATATTCAATTTATAATATTATTTTTGTTTTTTTTTTAAACCTGATAGATTATGGAACTTTAAACTTTTGAAAATAACTATCTTATTCTCATCATTATCTTCAGCCTATGGACAGGCCTTTCCCAATAGTCGCCACATATTCCGGTCCTCCACTCTCCGCATTCTTATTGTCAATTTAATCATATTAATTTGGCAGTATCTTTAATAACTTAGATGACGAAAACAACATCAAAATGGTCCCATCTAATGTGCATAGATAAGCGCACCTCACAAACCAAATCATAGGACGTGCTTCCCAACGATGATTTACTAAATTCCCAACTGTGAATCGCATCATCGCTAAACCCCCTGTGTCTGTGTTTATCAAAACACTTAACGATTTAATATGTTCGCTGAACTCTACCCTCCCCTCAGTACATTAACGATACATGTGCCAATGTTCACGTAGATTATGCTCGTTATTAGGATTGTGATCATATAAAGTAACATCTAGTTATAATATAAATATGATTAGTTTAGCTTTTAATATCTTTTTTTTCTTTGTCAAAGACCATGAAAAACCTCCCAAGACTAGGATAATCTACTGTTTAAGTATTCTTTAAAAATATAAAATATTCTTAATTAAATGGAGCAAGTTGCTCCAGATTATATCTATTTCACTCAATCTCGAATCGTTCCATATATTTTTAGAATTATCAATGTAGCAGTATTGACTGTTTGATTTTAATTAACGGTCTAGACACTGCGGGGGTGGAACACGAACGGGAAATAATTAAATATTAATTCGAGAATATCACTCTCAGGTATTTTTTTCATTAATGAATGGCCGTTTTCTCGCCTGTGTTCTATTTCACGCTCCACAAAACTTTAGTGATCGTTAAAACCGAATTTAATATATGAACGTCAAAGCGTTGCTTATCGTCTGCAAAATTGAACTAACTTTTTACTTACTGCTATCAGTTTATGAATTTATTTATTTTAATTAAGCTTGAACCTTTCATATATTTTGTTGTTTTATTTCTACGTACAAGGTGTAAGCACAGTCATCTCTATTTGGTTTTTATTGATCAGGATTTTCTACATCTAGACAAGTTGTAATAGGGGAACTTCTAATAAGAAAACTTCTAATAGACCGTTTGAAAGTCCGATCTTCGGGGCGATATACAGCTAATGAGCTAAAACGAACTGGCATGCGATGATTGCATGTCTACTTCAGAAACACGTATTAAAGTTGATGCTACGGTGCATACAAAGTTTCATACTCATTAATCTTCGATAGTTAGTATGACAATAATTGTGTAAGGAGTTTCTATTATGATTTTACCATAACGATAACAAACGTTTATATTTACCAAAAAGTTAGTTCGTCAATAACTACAATATTGCACATTTAACAAATGGGTACATGAACAAACAAGGGCATTGCAGCGAACTGATATCTGTTCCGCTCACTGATGGAAATTCTTTGTTTACATTATCTCAATTAAGTCTACGTTTTGTTTACATTTCCTGTTCTGTACAAAGCAGCACTTTGAGAATTTTGTTTGCGTTTAACTCTTGTATATTGCGTTAATCCACACGAAAATTACACTATTGTGCCTCAGTCAGCCGTTGAGTTGATAAAGTACTTCATTGATATTTTTAAATAAAATTCAAATTCCGCATGGAAAACCTAAAATAACAGTGTGGACAGTACGGCAGGGCAGGGCACATAGGACCAGATCGAGAGCGTTAATTGAAATCAAACAAAGATTAGCTAGCGATTGCGAACGGATCACAGGTCGTCGCAAGAACCTATCTCGTTTTAATGTCATTCTACCCTCTGCGTTGCAATGAAATGCTTTTCAGTTGAAAAAACAGTACAGTCTAGTACCTATAGAAACTATGTTTTTTTTTTCATACAAATTTCGCCTGTATTGAAGTTAATTTCTACATCACAGTCATTTTGTTAGCCTATATACTCTACCAAACGGAAGGCTTTACTCATTGGTACTTATCTCTTTTTATTAACTCCCTCTGTCTGAATTTATTACGTGGCGGTAACTCAAATAAGTAAATTCACTTTTATGTAGAAAAAAAACTTGGAGAACTCTGGTCTACAGCTGAAACCGAACAATGGATCTTCGGCAATGCCGGTCACGTTTCGTCGCCTTAAAAATGTGACGCTTAAATCCATAAAGTACTCGAAAGTATTACTATTCCTCTTCAGTATTTCCTTTGAACTGTATATTGTAATACCTATAAGATTTTTCTTTCTTCAGTGCGACTTCATAACAATCGAATTCTAATTTTAACTTAAAAATATTTTTCATATTTTTGTAGTGTGATTATTATGCCTATTCTTAATTGTTAGCTTATTTAAATGAAATTTTATTTAGATATCAAAATAGTTGCAAATAAATATTTAGTATCAATTTCATCAAACAAATCGTTCCTAGTAATTTCCATATCAATATGAATATGTTATAATGTAAATATAATCAGATCGTATTCAGGACGACCTCTACACCGAGGTTCATTGTAACATCAAAGTCATCAAATTGATAATTTTGAAAATGTCATTGGTAGAGTGTTATTTATGAATATTCATCAATCAGGCAACACAAACAACGTGCGATCTTGGAATGCTAACAAACGAAGGTGTACACAGCAGTTAATAGAGGTTGATAGACGGCATACCGATTGCCGATCTGCATATTCGAATACCTAAGTGGTGATATTCCAACTATCCCGCCGCCCATGGTCGAGTATAGAAATTGAAACATCATAAAATCCGTGGTATGCCGATAATGGCGGGCCGCGCTCACAACGCAACGCAGGCTAACGTGTCAATGTATTGAATTTCAAAGATGATTAATGGGATTACTTGAATACTTGGACCGAATCCTATTATTCCATTTGTTGTTGTGTTTCGAAGCAAACATTCGGGAACAAAAGATGTTTTACCTATTGGAACTACAGTAACTTATTTCATAAAATGGGACCCCGAATCAATGTAGTAGTAGGTATTTTGATAACAATTGAGTGCTTCTTGTATCTAGGTATAGAAATATATAGGCTCATATTGAAGGACATTAAAGTGATTTATAAACTATTGTAACATTGGACAGGCTTTGTCATGGTATTAATTACTACTTCAAGTCTGTTAACGAGTCATATGATAGTCTTTATAAAATGTTAAACAAAACCTCATTTGTTTTAGGTCCAAAACATCAATGATCCATTTCCAGAATTACACTATCATTATACATGACATAAGTAGGAATGAATAATGACATTTTTACAATGACTTATATCATAACATATTTTACTGAACAAAAACCTTATTTCACACTGTGTGCACATGGCGGTATATCTTGTCTGATTTCTCAGGAGCGTAGCAAAAAATATTTTTTCTCACATTAAGCACTCTGACATACCACTTTAACAAAAACCGTAGGTATAAATATTTGCATTTTGCCTGAGGTTTTGATACACATGAATATTTCTTGATATAATAATATGACCATGAGTTGGTAGCAAAGTTAACCTCACCACCTGTGGTAAAAATCAACTGCAGTGGTGAAATCCTAAGTCTATGGGTAAAACATGAGTTATAATGTTTACAATTGGCTTTGTAAAATGTTTCGAAGTTTACGTAAAATTTTTGGTGCCCTAAAATTTTGTCGAGTCTTATTTCCACAAACATTTGTAAATTCACAAACTTTTTGCATCGGCCGACTTTTTCTTCGTTGTTGTGGATAGTCAAAAGTGTGAAACCATGTAGGCAATGTTACGAGATCCTGGGAAAGGGGAATCTCTCCCTCATGACAGACATCCCCGCCGGAAATACTGCCTTTTACGGGATACCCTTCTAAAGAAGGGATCAAAATTAGGCTATCGTATTGTACCGTTAATTTTGAATATTAGCTTAATCTGTTTAAGCTGATATTTCTCGCACCAAAAATACATACAAATATTCCAATTCGTCGTATTAGTGCCTATGTAGTAAAATTTTACTATGAGATTAGTCTAACGTAACCAAAATGCCTCAGTGTAAACTCTATACTCAATTTAAATTATGAAATTATGAAATTTATCCATGAGGGAAAATAAAAATGTTAAACGTGAAAATAGCACTTGTAGTTTTATTAACGTATTAAAAGTTTTTTTTTACTTTATAAATTGCTACACAACTCAGAATTTTCCTGTTATAGTAGCTAGGTCTAGTCACATAAGCCTGTCTGGTCAAACTCCATATTTCATAGTCGGAGAATGTCTGGCACGCAACTGCCGCACGTCGAATAATGGTCACCGCAAGGTATTCCTGACTAGCTTCATTATTATTTTATAGAAATACTAGCTGTCCCGCGTGGTTTCACCCGCATTCCCGAGGGATCGTATGTTTTCCCGGGATAATAAATATCCTATGTGTTAACCCAGAATATATTGAAAAGTGTAAGAATAAAAAACATCCATACATACAAAGTTTCGGGTTTATAATATTATTAAGATGCCGGAGAAAAGAGAGCTTTGAGTGTAAGTCTACTTACAGTACGTTTTGAAATATCCTTTGTATAGGCGTAATCGTAATATCGTGTCAAGTCAGAATACCTCCTCATTTAGCTTAATTTCAATACCAGTTTAATAAAATAGCTGTGTTTTATAAAGCTAGAGTTTTTTTTACGCATCCTATTACGTAACACCACGAATGTACACGATACACAGTAGTTTTTCATAAAGTGTGAAAAAAGGTAAGGCTCTGTTGTTCAGAGGTGCGAACCGAGTCTCATATTACCGATAGACAAAACGATCCGACAGAGCAAACTACCCGTTCTTGTTGAGTACATCTACCCCGCAAATTACATACCATTTTCAATAGTAATTCAGAGCCACAAGGTTCCTTTTTCATAATAGCTCCGTCGAGTTGAACCATATTACTCGTGGCGCAAATTATACTTTATCCTTGAAGACCCAGAATAGACAAAAGTCACCCTGCTTGAAGCGCAACTTCATTCCATTTTAGACTCTATTAATAAGACGAAAGATGGGTATTTGGAAGTTGTTTTATTTTCGCTTTCATTGGAAAATGTCATCGCGACAGGACTAGGCGTAAGTGAACGCGTCAAAGTGTAAAATGAGGGGTTTTGCGCCGTGTCAGTGAAAGTCATTAGGAATGGAATGGATGAAAATTGCGTGCATATTTATAGGTGCTTTTCTGAGTTAATACGAATGACGTGATGAAATGAAAATATTTCAGAATTTTTCTTTAATATTTGGCATAATTTTAGGAGAATTTGGTCGCATTATGGTAGATTGAATTGTCTATTTGACAGGTTTTGATTGTTTTCGTGGGTGGATATTTGGTTAATCCGTGGGTGTAATAGGGAGTGGGTTAGTGACGTGTGCAGCGCAGTGCGGTGGCTAAATCAAAGACAACAATGGGTGGGTCGGATTGTCTACGTGGCGCGGTGAGCACTTCGCGCCACTTTCGCTACTTTGTGGATTGCGGAGAGCGTGCGCCTCGCCAGAGGAGTCGACTCGCGAAATTAGATCGTACCGTCGGAAAAAAATGTGTGTTCAACTGATAGGATTTTATTTTAATGACGTGTTATACGGACGCAGTACGTTATATAGAAACGGTTACGTATATAGTTGCGTAGAAATAATTATAAAAATATGATTCTAAAAATACAACTATAGAATATAACACTTTGATAAACTTTCTAAAGTCACACGGCCACATCAATACATAACATGGTAAGATTATGGTCAAACACAAGCCTGAACACAGTAACAAAACTTTTATAGAACCTCTAAAAACGAAGTCAGCCTATCATCAATCGCAAAAATTATTTACATGATGAGGATAAAATATGTATATAAATTTAAAACGCGTCATGTTTTTTGACAACAGTATCTGGTACCGAGACCATTAAAAACGAGGGTGTGAAAATTCGCTGCTTATTTTCACCGTAGCCGTAGACTCATATGCAGAATAGTGGGAATCTATAAACATGTTGCTTTTGTTTGTAATAGCTATAACGTTGGACTGAAAAATATTCTATATACAATTTTGAGGAACTTGAATATGCGATCCAATGAAAAAGATCTGAAAAATAAAAAAGTTCCAAGCTGAAATTAATAAATTGAAGATAATTTTAAACAAAATCTTCATATTCAATTATCGTCAGACACCTTGAACTGATAATACTAAGTGAAGTCATTGACTTTTCGAAACCTTTTAGGTATCTGACACCTATTCTCGTTTTTTTTAAAAATAGGTATTTAAAAAAAATTGCTGGTTTATTTTTAATCGATTGTTGAGATTAATGAAAAATATTTTTATAATATTCTGTGCATGAATAGACCCGATGCATTACTATATTGTATTAGGTACTTTTTTAGTACCTAACTACTTTTGGTGAAACTAAATTTATTTTCGTGGTAAAAATAAATCATCTGCAGGCTGAATATAATTACCCAGCCAGTGCCATCGGAGCAGGTTCATTAAAACATTTATCAGACCGTTTTGAAATCGCGTCAGGAATTCTAACTTTTCAATGGAGTCTTTATAATTGAAAATGGAATACAAAAAGCAATTGAGGGGCGTCGCCGGGCGACTGAAGCAATGCAATGTCGTGCGCTACGATGTTTTATGTCGTTTCTCCATTCTTATCTGCCAGTTCTCTTCTGCCTGGCATGCTGCTATCTGGCAGTTGGCAAGTTGACGGCAACATTGAGAATGGCCAATGTTGTGCCAAAGATGCAAACTCTACCAGTTTAAAACTTTATTTTTGTATAGTAATTTTAATTAATAATTGTTTTGCCATTTATATTCTTAAAACTAGTTCAAATCCACTCCTTACGGGATAATTTGGTAGCAAACTCATTTATTTGCATGAGTAGGAATGATCAGGATTTACTCTCATTTGCTAATCATATGGGTCAGTTGGCGTGGAGTTTAGATGCACAATACCACATCACAGGTCGTGGGTTCAATACTTTTGCCCTATAGATAAACATTTGTCTGCATGAACTTGTCTTTTTACCCCCTCATTCATAATAAAGTTATCAAACGTTGATTAGCTAAAATTCCGAAGACTTTATCTGACAGGTGATTTTTGGTGATCGAAAGAGTGAGACGGGGCACACTGATTTAGTTAAAAAGCGATTATGAATAAGGGGGTTAATCTATAAGTAAATTTTAACGATTCTATCAAATATAATCAATGATCATAATGTAGGTACATCATGCATAATGTAGGTAAACCATTTCGGCTCTCTAAATATCATTTAATTTGAACTTAGAAGCAGACTACAAAATTATGACCTTACTTAAGACTCGAGCTGTGAACTCGTAAGCTACTGCATTTCAATGAAGCTAGGTATGTTCGAAATTTAAATTACTATTTGAACTAACACAACTTTATTAATTTTGCTTCGCACTTTATGTGAACAGATAGATATATTTTATTTACGTCTAAGTTTTATTATAAATTACTCAGTTTAGTTTTAACGATAAAATTCACTTTGATTTGAAATTGATAAAGCATATATCTAGTTTAAATATATTTGCGAATCAGCTTTATGTTTGTGCAATTACACAAGATTGGAATATCTTGTTCTTTCCAGATTTGATGAACCTGTAAATAAATATTTATTCCATTGATATATAATTACTTGCTATTTTGTTTGCTAATTTAATATTTTAATCAATTATTTAGTAAATGTCATACCGTCTGTATTTTTTTATATTAAAAACTTAAAAAAATATATAATTTTATCTGAAAATGTTCATTTGGCGAGACATTTAGGTCAAATGGACGCAATTTTCTGTACAATCACTAACGAACGATCTCGCCACATTGCATTATGTGGGTATGAGTATATGTACAATAAATATTATTTGAATATTACGCGTACGGAGGAAGATATTTGGCACAGTAAAAGTTTATATAAGCTAAAAAATATATTTATACTTAAAAAAATATGAATTACGTCTTGGGTAACTAGTTATTATAAATCAGTAAGTAACTAAGATGTATTTTTTTATGATGTATCAAAACACAATGAAATAATGTATCAAAAGTGGTAACATCAGTAACTTTGCCCTTAATAAGGGGCTTTGACTTTGGGTGCTATTTAAAATATTACAGAATTGTGCTTCCAATTGAACAACTTATAATAGGTGGAGATTTCGAGATGGCATATTTTCGAAAAACAGCGCAAATCGAATCGCTCGTGCTGTAGCATGATTAGCCGTTCTTAATCGATCGGCAAAGTTAAGCTACGCCTATCGTGGTCGGTACCTGGATGGGTGACCGCCTAGTGGTATTTCAAATCGAGCGTTTCCGTGCTTCGGAAGGCACGTAAAGCCGTTGGTCCCGGTTATCACTTAATTGTGATAGTCGTTAAGCTAGTTGGAAGCCTCCTAGGCGGCTTGAAAAATTCCGACAGTAGGTTGACCACTAGCCTACTTCCACCGATCCGCAGTGGGCACGCGTGGTGGAGTATTGCCCATTCCCTTTCACCTTCATTTGTGAAAGGAGGCCTGTGCTCAGCAGTGGGACATTATAGGCTGATGATGATGATGATATTTTCGAAACCTATGTTGGGTTAGTCATGCTGAACAACTTTTACTATGGAACCAATAGTGAAAGTAATTTTTAAGCTTTCGCGAACTAAATTTATTGTAATATTAATGTATCGGGTCTATTCGTATCCGTTCATCGAGACGCTGATACCCGCAATTTCCAGTTCACTCGTGACCACGATCAATGCAACTTGATCGAAACGTCGAGGTTAGTCAAAATTAAATTTTGATGATAATCTGTGCGCGAATAGACCCGATACATTAATATTACAACCAATAGTGAATTCTTAAAAATATTTTTTTACTTTCCACAGTCAATGTCAACCTTGCTCGATCATAATGTACGAAAAGTAAAATGTTTTTTTGAGTATTTAGTGTTGGTCCCGTAGTAAAAGTTGTTCAGCATGACTAACCCAACATAGGTTTCGAAAATATGCCATCTCGAAATCTCCACCCAGTATACCATGAATATATATTTACATAATGGATAATGGTTTAAAATCCACCACAATTATTGTGCATAAATTTTACCAGTATATGAAAACGATAAGCAAGTTTAAAAACGGTTTCAGTTTCATAATAAAACCAGTTCTTATTTTTATATAAGAGTATCTATAACCCTTATTCATAATAATGTTATGAAACGTTTTAAGTTACAATTCCGAAGTCTTTATCTGACTCGTGACATATGGTGTTCGAAAGAGTGAGACGGAGAGGGCACTATAACATTGATTTAGATATAAAGTGATAATAGATAAGAGGGTAAGAGTATAAACTAACTACTAACCATTGAAATATAAAACTAAGGAAGCATAATTGTGAACAAAATCAACGCGAAATTCGGCTCCACACTTTACTACATTGACAAAATATCTCTAGTATTCGAACGAAAGAACACACATGCAAATAAGCCAATTACCTGCGCTTACCGCGTTTGCCTAACGCGTTGTATTCCGGCAAGCGCGATGATTGGTTCTCGGCGGGACAGCCTAATGCTAATTGGTCCGCACGCCTGCTGCAGTGCGAGATGCGTGGACGATGTTATGCATTGATTGTAAGAGGATAAGTTATAAAGTATCGTAATGCATATGCATATATAAGTCGGATTAATTAGTTGTAATTTAACTATACCACTCTATTATATTCATTTAAAAGTTTGTGATGTGCTTTTTGGATTAAAATATTTCTTTGTGTTATAATTGTAAGGATCTAAAATTAAGAGTGTAGTCCTTGAAAACTGCCAAAACGACTGTTACGGTTTGTAAGAAAAATCTTCGATATCGTACGTTTAAAAACATTTAAAAAGCATTTTACAATCTTAAAAGGTATACCTACAATGTTATCACGTTATATTTGTGAAATAATCCTTCATTTCCAACAAAAAATCTCGATAAAATCTCTCAAAACCACAAAATATACCTTTGCTGTTTGCAACATTTATAGTATTTCGAATGAATTGACTAAAATCTTAGTGGTTAAATAAAAACACAAAAGGGTTGAACCCCAACGCTACCTTTTCAGTTTTTTACAATATCAATCCATAAAATATTAAAATATTCTTTGCTTTTGCATGAAAACCGTGCGCCATTTTCCATAGTAATTACTATGGAGCGGTTGTCATATTTTGAATTTGTA
The DNA here is from genome assembly GCA_951394255.1 of Polyploca ridens. NCBI lineage: Eukaryota > Metazoa > Arthropoda > Insecta > Lepidoptera > Drepanidae > Polyploca > Polyploca ridens. Next base: position 8,910,495 of record OX596257.1, read on the forward strand.
TAAATTCGAATGCGCGCATAAAAATCATCCAGTGTCCTCCTCGAGTCCAAAGTGAGAGCACGTCGCTTTGATGCTCGCTGAAGGTCGCCACCGTCTTGTGTCATTGACATAAAGGTAGGTCGTGACTGCTGAGGTAAAATAAAGAAAGAAAATACATTTATTGATTTATCAAGGTACGAGATTTTATTTAATTTAGGTATTTGTACTAACTTATTCAATGTTTTTACATTTCTTATTAATTATTATTATTAAAGCCCGACCGGAAATATATGATGATACATAATAAAATTCTAAAAGGTATTTGATAGAACTCGGGATCACAAAACATGAATCTTCTCAAAATTTTGAAAACGTGTCCGCCATGTTGAACTTTTTAGACACTGCACCGATTGCTTTCAAAATCGATATTTCAGAGACCTTGGGGTCACAAAACAAGAATATTTTCTCAGAAGTTTGAAAAAGTGTCCGCCATGTTGAACTTTTTAGATACTGGTCCGATTGCTCTCAAAATCGATATTTGAGAAACCTTGGTGTCACAAAACAAGAATCTCTTCTCAAAATTTTGAAAAAGTGTCCGCCATTTTCAACTTTTTAGATACTGGTCCGACTGCTCTCAAAATCGATATTTGAGAGACCTTGGGGTCACAAAACAAGAATCTTTTCTCAGAATATTGAAAAAGGGTCCGCCATGTTGAACTTTTTAGACACTGCACCGATTGCTTTCAAAATCGATATTTGAGAGACCTTGGGGTCACCAAACAAGAATCTTTTCTCAGAATATTGAAAAAGGGTCCGCCATGTTGAACTTTTTAGACACTGCACCGATTGCTTTCAAAATCGATATTTGAGAGACCTTGGGGTCACAAAACAAGAATCTTTTTTCAGAATTTTGAAAAAGTGTCCGCCATGTTGAACTTTTTAGATACTGGTCCGATTGCTATCAAAATCGATATTTGAGAAACCTTGGCGTCACAAAACAAGAAACTCTTCTCAAAATTTTGAAAACGTGTCCGCCATGTTGAACTTTTTAGATACTGGTCCGATTGCTCTCAAAATCGATATTTGAGAGTCATCGGGGTCACAAAACAAGAATCTATTCTCAAAATTTTGATAAAGTGTCCGCCATTTTGAACTTTTTAGATACTGGTTCGATTGCTCTCAAAATCGATATTTGAGAGTCCTCGGGGTCACAAAACAAGAATCTATTCTCAAAATTTTGATAAAGAGTCCGCCATTTTGAACTTTTTAGATACTGGTCCGATTGCTCTCAAAATCGATATTTGAGAGTCCTCGGGGTCACAAAACAACAATCTATTCTCAAAATGTTGATAAAGTGTCCGCCATTTTGAACTTTTTAGATACTGGTTCGATTTCTCTCAAAATCGATATTTGAGAGTCCTCGGGGTCACAAAACAAGAATCTATTCTCAAAATTTTGATAAAGTATCCGCCATGTTGAACTTTTTAGATACTGGTCCGATTGCTCTCAAAATCGATATTTGAGAGTCATCGGGGTCACAAAACAAGAATCTATTCTCAAAATATTGATAAAGTGTCCGCCATGTTGAACTTTTTAGATACTGGTTCGATTGCTCTCAAAATCGATATTTGAGAGTCCTCGGGGTCACAAAACAAGAATCTATTCTCAAAATTTTGTAAGTGTCCGCCATTTTGAACTTTTTAGATACTTTCAACATGGTGGACACTTTTTCAAAATTCTGAGAAAAGATTCTTGTTTTGTGACCCCGAGGACTCTTAAATATTGATATTGAGAGTAATCGGACCAGTATATAAAAAATTCAACAAAGCGGAATTTTTTTTTAAATTTTGAGAATAGATTCTTGTTTTGTGAATCCGAGGACTCTCAAATATCGATTTTGAGAGCAATCGGACCAGTCTCTAAAAAATTCAACATGGCGGACACTTTTTCAAAATTCTGAGAAAAGATTCCTGTTTTGTGACCCCGAGGACTCTCAAATATCGATTTTGAGAGCAATCGAACCAGTATCTAAAAAGTCCAAAATGGCGGACACTTTTTCAAAATTTTGAGAATAGATTCTTGTTTTGTGACCCCGAGGTCTCTCAAATATCGATTTTAAAAGCAATCGGACCAGTATCTAAAAAGTTCAACATGGCGGACACTTTTTCAAAATTCTGAGAAAAGATTCTTGTTTTGTGACCCCGAGGACTCTCAAATATCGATTTTGAGAGCAATCGAACCAGTATCTAAAAAGTTCAAAATGGAGGACACTTTATCAAAATTTTGAGAATAGATTCTTGTTTTGTGACCCCGAGGACTCTCAAATATCGATTTTGAGAGCAATCGAACCAGTATCTAAAAAGTTCAAAATGGAGGACACTTTATCAAAATTTTGAGAATAGATTCTTGTTTTGTGACCCCGGTGACTCTCAAATATCGATTTTGAGAGCAATCGGACCAGTATCTAGGACCAGTAATTTTGACTAACGAACATTAATTCATTTATACAGGGTGTTGTTTTGGTCGGCGACAAGCGACCCAGGAGCGGTAGTACAAAATATATATTCCCCAAAAATGGACTTAATTCCATTAAATACTGTAAATATGTTGAGAAATACCTTATTCAATTTGAAATAAAATTACCGCAAAGTACGGTTACTAGGCACGTGCACAGTCTAGAGCTAGGCGCAAGCCGCCATCGGCCCACCCCTTTACTCCCTCGTACTCCCGTTGAGTATTATGTCTACACTTTAGCTTATTACATGATTTTCAAAATTATTTATTTTTATTATTAAAAAAAAAAAGTATTTATTTTATATTTTTTTAGCACCAGTATCATTTGTATTATCGACCCTGAGTCGCTCGTCGCTGACCAAAACAACGACCTGTATACATATATAGTTATGTAATAAATCTAAAATGTTAAAAATAGTAATTGCTGAGTTTATTACCGGCATTTCTCAGCAAATGCAACTTTCCAAACCGGTATTGATGATTTTGATTTGATTTACTACCATGACTTTTTATTTCAATAGAAAAAACCAAAAAGTAAAAGACACGTAAAAAATATATGGAATAGTCTATTTACAAGCTTTCATTTGATACCCATATTGTTATAATAACGAAACTTTTATTTTTAATACCCCCCCCCCCCCCCTATTTTTTTATTCTTAGGCGCCATATAAAAATAATATACCCTATGACACTCCCCCAGTCAAGACGAATCTAACGACACCTCATATGCTTAAATCCATCAAGCCGTTTAGGCTGCAGAGCGGCACAAAAAAATAGACATACATACATACATACATACACTCGAAAAACATAACCCTCCTTACGGGTCAGTCGGGTAATTAGGTACCAAAAATAGTATTCGCCATACTGTGCTCGTGCGCCGGGCGGGGCGGCGCGCGTGCAATGTCACCACACAGCATAGTACCTAGTTAACTACATTGTACGCGTGTGAAGCCGAGGCGGGTCGCTAGTAAGTTATAAGAATAATCTGTGGCAAAAATTTCAAGATTCTGGACCTTACGATCTAGCTGTGTGTGGATCAGTCATTACGCCATTTTCTCTTTGTATATACCTATATGGATTTAAGTAAGTAAAGGTAAAGTAGTTGTTAAGATTGATATAAAAATAACACAGTTAATCAATATTCTCAATAAAGAAAAATATCAAGAATGATCCGGTACTGCTTACCTAATTAGCATGAATCACGCGAACACTGTGGCTCCAACCTTTTCTATTGCCAATATTGCCATCTCTTTTACCACGGCTACTCGCAAACTGCGGGGCGGCGAGTGAATAGCTAATACATTGCGCTGTTTCTATAACATGCTTACTAATCTTACAGGCGCGAACTCGCACTGTATAAATAATTATTCCATTGCGCCGTAAATCATAGTTGTCTGTCTCAAAGCAATGTGTAATATAACTGTGAGACGCATCTGTGTAGGCAGAATGTGTCGATGTGTGAGCTCTATGAGAAATTACCACGCTCGAGGACTAGGCTCTTAAGAAGTATTTTAATCAGTTTATGGTTTTTACATACGAATTATAGAGTGATGGGTCGCGTTAAGGTCATATCAGAGGGCGAACCACAAGCTCTTAAAACAATATTATTATAACCTTATTTGACTTTTGTTTTTCTTTGACATCCGACGTCAAAACGGGACAAAAGACGAATAAGGTTATTTTAACCTTGTTTTAAGAGCTTGTGGTAGGCCCCCAGGAGATACGTGAATGGTGTTATGAAAAATAAGTAAGCTTGTTCATGTGTTTACTTTTTATTTTTTGTAAGCTATGTGGCACCTTTGAAAGTAAAAAAAGTGTATGATGTGTGATCAGTAGCGAATATTGCAGAACTCTAGACTGCTTGCTGTGTGCACAATAGTCAACACGGAATGCAGAACTCGGAACTCTAGAACTCTTTTCAGTGGAATCGGCGCCTAAAGTGTCACGTTTCCGAGATATTTGGAGGTAAAGATCGCCATATAAGAATAACGACAATCATTAAAAATGAACTTATTACGTGTTTATATGCATTGAATTGTATTTAAATAATAGTACCCAGGTTGATTTAACGGATAAACGTTGAGACGTGACGCTGGTCTGGGCATTCAATTTTTTTTAACAGATAGTAAATTATCTAAGAAGTCTTTCTGCAAAGTCATTTCTTGAAGCAACCTCATAGTTTGTATTGAAATTTGTTAATACAATCACAATTTTGCGACTTTTGACATGACAGTTGCGTTTCTTTAGGAAAAAGTGTAGTCCATACAGCCAAATGAGATGAGTTTTAAATGTATTTATATTGAAATTCAACTTTGATAGGTTTTTTTTTATCCAAACTTATTTTATATGTATAAAAAACTGCAATTATACATTTTACAAGAAAAATCGTAGGTTCAAACGGTTCAAAAACCAACTCAGCGCACCCCCACTCTTTGTAGTCTTGTGGTCACTACCCCTAGAGTGTATATAAAAAGCCGGCGGCGCGGAGGGAGAGCAGGCATAGGCGACCAGCAAGCATCCCTCCCCGTACCCCCTCGCATACCCCCCTCCCCCCTACCCCACGTCCCGTCTTGGAAAGTTTTACCGATTTAACTATTTATTTGGATATTACCTCCAAATATCTCGGAAACGTGACACTTTAGGCCACCATATTGGTTAACATTTTTTGTTTGTATAAGTGTCCTCTACCCATATACATAAGTAACACCGTGCGCCGCAACATTGAAAAAAAAACTAAAATGGCGGCTGGCACGCTATGCCACAAAGGTTCTATCCTCTTTATAATTATAGGTACTAGTGCATAACAGTTTAAGTGAAATATCAAAACGTGTTAAATAAATACGCATGTTGCGTTCATGTTGCATAACACTTTCCAGAGTCACAAGTATAGGATTTCAAAATGTTTATTTACTCACATATGAAAAGTGATTCCAGCATTCTTCATATCTGTATGGCTTCTACACCACTTAACAACACATGACGGCATATTTGCACAATGTAAACAACGCAAAACACAATAATAATCACAGTTCTAAGTCCCTCGCGACACGAACGCATCGACTCAATGATACCGGCGAACTGTCAGCGCGATGAGTCTCTCTTTTTTGGCAACGCCCACCGCGGTTCGGTTTGCGTGGAATGATTTTTGAGCTCGAGTTACATTTCTTTAGTTTTATATTTCAATGCTACTAACTATATGCTGAGATTTTCAAAAAACAACTTTCAATATATCCTTCTACTCACGTTGGGTTTCAATATTTCACATTAATCTGTTCATACGAGATGGTCAGCTTTTCCGTATACAATCTATGTGTACGGCAAAGGTTTATCGCTCATCTGGAAGAGTCCTTCTAAGGGTGAAGGTGTGATCCTAAAAAAAAACACATCTTCAGTTTTATAATGTAATTAACCCACAAAATATACAATATCGTTATTTTTAGGGTTCGGTACCATAGGAACACTTTGTAGCCCATCTGTCCGTCTGCCACGACTTTTTTTCAGAAATGCGTGGAAGTGTGCAATGCAACCCCTTGGAGCAGTGAAAAAATCAATCTTCTAAGTCAATGCAATTAAAAGACACGTTTATGCTCCATTTATGTCATATATTTTGACGCTCGCAAGGGAATCAAAACCTATACTTCCCGTTGACCTAGAATCATGAAATTTGCCAAGAACCAATGTAAATTACATCATACGTTTATACAGAACCTTCGCACCGATTCGATTCCGACTCCCACATGGCCGGTTATTGTTTTTAATTGATAACAAAGTGAGGCCCCAAAAAAGGTTAGCCTTTTATCAACTTTAATAAATCAGCAAGCAAACTCCCAACCGGGTACTCATAATAACATTTTGATATTGTTGTATTATTATTAAGAAACAGCACTAACATACTTTATTTGATATTTCCAAGTTTCTTAAAATTGTAGAATTTGTACCTTAAATGGAGTAGATTTCCATTTCGTGCGGCATCCAGCAACTATAATTATTATTATTTTTTTTATACTACTTAGTTATCAAACAAGCATACGGCCCGCCTGATGGTAAGCGGTTACCGTAGCCTATGGACGCTTGCAACACCAGGGGAGTCACTCGCGCGTTGCCGACCCTGCAGAAATCTCTTCAAACCCTTTTAGAAGAACCCCATGCTGTAGTCCATTGGGAAAACCTCGGCAGGGAGCTCATTCCACAATCTGAGCGTCCGCGGAAGAAAGCTCCTTTGAGACCGCATGCACATGAAACCACTTTGTTGCCGGTACCAGGCCCACTGGATTTCTTTGTACAAAGGGCCATGTCCGTACCACGTGCATTTTCCCCACCTCTCCTCTCCCATACGCCACCTTTGTGTATACCCGCACCGAATGAACACCGTTAGACTAAATTTTACTTCTAACTTTAATTAAAAATAACATATTTTACACAATAAAGCGTTACTGGAACAGCGCGACGCCTACAGCGGCATTATTCTGTTCATAAAACGCAATACAACTCTCGGGACGAAGCAATTAAAATAAGACATAGTGGAGTACCAGCCGGCATTGTCTTCCGCCTTATTCCCAACCGTCTATAATTTTGATAATAGGCTAGAAAATATTCTTTTGTCTCGAACAGACTATCTTTCTGTAAGCCGCCGTTCGATTATTTCTCGAGAAAGCGCTCTGTCGGCTATCGTTAGAGCTTCACTTTTATGGCGTCAATAAGTTGACAAAGGAACTCGAGGATCTTGTGTTTAATGGTAAACCATGAGACTGATTATCTTTTAAATTATCTGTTGCTTTTGTTTACAGTTTTGAAATGCTCAAGTGCTAATATAAAATTCAGATACAACTGTGATTTAATTTATTTAGGTACTCATTCATTGTCTTGTATTGTTGAAATGTCTTTAGCAATAAGCATTTTCATTGTACTGAATATAAAGCAGACGTAAAACGATTTTTAAGGAATTCAATTTATTCCATAGAACTATATGAAAATAAGAAAAATATTAATCCGAAAAAGCGTAACTCTCACGTAGCAAGAAAGCTCGTAGTTGTGTCGACCGAGGTGAGAGCCACGAGCGCTCTCCTAACTATTGTTAATGACCCTGACGAGAACGTAATTACTTTTTTTTTCACACCCTCACTAATAGCAATTCCACTAATTTCGTTGGTTAACTGCCGGGAAAACTTAAAACTTTTTCGAATTTAAATGGAATGTAAACTGTTTTCAAAATAGAGAATAATACTGCGATTACAAAAACTTGGAGGGCATTTTTTGTTCCTCGTGAAGAAACTCTTAGTGAAGTGTGATGACGAAGTTTAAGCAGGCAAGAGGATCCAATAACCTATTGTAGTTTTGCAAATACTATAAACATGCAAGCGGTTACCGTGTAGAAGCCGACAACAACATATTGATTTAATAAGCAATTTTGTATTCACGCGGTCTAGATCGACTAATGGTGGTGTACACCACAAGTGATGTTAGCCCCCAGCTCTGTAATTAAACAGCACTAGTAATTATGAAATGATACTGAGTAAATACAGTTTTCAATTAGTGAGGAATAGGCCAAGTATCAGTGAAAGCAAAGGCAAGTAACATTCCAATATAATAGAAGAACAAACGTGACAGGCATTGAATAAATATTTCAATGCGTTAAAGGCTTATGTTTCTTACAAAATAATATACAAAAGGTCACCCACAAATTACTTGAAGAGGCTCTTAGCCAGGCTCAATTACGTTTAAAAGATAGACGAGGCTTTTATAACTTGTCTAGGGCGTTTCATTAAAAATTTCCTTCAAAGGGACCGGAGCTTGTCTCATTATTATATAGTATTTTAAGAGGACAAGGTGCTACGAACGACAAAACTTGGTTATGGCTTACCTAAGGCGAACTTTTATACTAAACTGGACTGTAATAATAATTAGTAATTCATTTAATAATGCGCTACTTTTGTGTATTACCTATGAAATACTAGTCAATATGTAAATCTGTTTATTTCTGATAACATTCCGAAAAAAATAGTCCCCTTATTGGTTGAATATAACAATAGTATTAATAATCAACAATTGAGCATTGCATTGCAAAAATTACTTCGAACTAACAAAGTTCGAGGTAATTTTTGTAAACTACCTACATTTATATAATTCAAGATTTAATTACTTTTTGCCAGTTAATTTATCGGGGGGCACGGCAGTGCCCCCGCCAAAGTCGAGCGCGAAGCAAACACTGCCGTACCATCCTTTACTGGAACCAATTCGCCGCATTTTAAAGCCCCTATTTGAGAACCTCTGGATAAGACCAGAACACAGAAATTTTCGTCACCCAGTAAGCTATAATCACATACTTATAATCCAAAATTTGAAGTCTGTAGGTCCTTTAGTTCCGAAGTTAAGCGAAAGCAAAGTTTCGCATTTATGAAACTCACTCACTCACTCACTCACTCACTTATGATCATCAAAATAGAACTGGTACTTCCCATAAACTCAGAGAGCTGAAATTTGGTACAGAGTTAGGGTTTAATGGCCACATAAAGGGAAAACTATAAAAACTAGGATAATCGAAGATCTGGAGTACCTGGTGACCCTGATTAGAAAACACAAGAGCCCAACCAAACTATTAGAGACCGACATACCGCCTTTACAAAAAATATTCAACTTGGTGGGCCGCTTCATTTTCTACAAAAAGAAGTGAAATCCCACCAAAAACATTCTGTAAAAAACTAGCCAAGTCTCGATGGAGCTGCTTGTTTATCTCTAAAAAGTAATGAAATCTAGACAAAGTCGTGCCAAGTCTAAGGTTCCTTACTACGATTTCTTCATTATTATAGTTAATGTTGTGTGACTTGGCCGTTGAAGGGTACACAAGGGTACAAAACCAGGTACTCCATGACATCATTGCACCGATCTGTACCTGTACCCACTAACGTATAAAGAATGTTCAACGTGCAAGTCACACAACATTAACTATAATAATGAAGAAATCGCAGTAAGGAACCTTAGACTTGGCACGACTTTGTCTAGATTTCATTACTTTTTAGAGATAAACAAGCAGCTCCATCGAGACTTGGCTAGTTTTTTACAGAATGTTTTTGGTGGGATTTCATTTTCATTTTTGTGTAACTATTTGAGGAATTGCAACTTCCAGACAAACCAGCACTGGTTTAAGGGGGTGAAGAAACAATCTGTATATTTTCTTAGAACAAATAAAGAGAAAAAAAAGCAATAGTAATACTTTTCATAAATTAATTCGTTTCTATAAACAGGATGTAATGGAATGTGTATATCTAATACAATAATCAACTTTTTTGGTACTAAGCGCATATGAAAAATGTTAATGACTCTCATTGAACGGTGACATGTTGGTTATGATTTTAATTCAATAATGGATGCAAACATTTGGTACGAATTTTTGAGTAATTTATTTTGAGCTGCAACTTTTTATAGAGAGTGTACTGATGTAGTCTTCACCCCTTTCTGATGTATATACACTATTCGTTACACCACTTACACCCAGTTTAGTACCATCAAACGCAATTTGGGATTTTAATTACCACCAACAGATTTAGCAGAAATGAACACGTTATTGCAAACTTTTATTACACACCACAGTGATGAAAATGATTAATGAGATAGCAATTTGCAAAGCCTTAATTGTACACTTCATCAAGTAAAGCTTGGGCACTGAATAACTCTTCGTCGTATAAAGGCCACACTGAGACCAAATAATTACGAACTGGCTCAGGATGGAATCTTTGATGCTTTAATCAGGTGACGAGCGGGCAGCCACGCCTGCACCAGTAATTAGAATGTCTCCTTGTATAGGGAGCACCTTTAACATGCGAATGGGTAAGCGTTGAGACGAAATTCAATTTCCTATCGTGGCTGAGACAACCAATAAACTGTTTTAATTTTGATTTTGACACATTAGTCGACATTATTTAATAATTAACAAAACAATAGTTGACACTCAAAGTCTACAATTACTTGTAAAAATTTTATAAAATGACTGTATACTGTCAAAATAAAATAAATTAATAACTGTCAAATATCTTGATTTTCTGATAGTTTGGTGGACAATGAAAATAGAACTAGTGGACTCGAAAGCCTCATAGATCATCATCAGTCAGTTAAAAATCTTGTAAATATTTCAAACTGATTGATTTTAGGGCGTATGAAAATGAATGCTCTGTGTTAGGTATTTTATTACAGTACGGCCGCCGAGATGATGCGTTTCTGACGCCTGTTAATATTGGGTTATTCTCAGAAACTGGGCTAATCCTATTACGATAGGACGTTAAGAATGTTCAGTATTTTCTTAGGCATAGCTTAATGAAAGTTTTATCATAATCAGATTTGCCGTTTCCGTGATTTGGTAAAGTTTCGTTTGGATTTGCATTTGGTGGAATATTAACAAGTGTTAGAATCGCATTGTCTCGGAAACAAATCCAAAAACCCTTGTCTGGTTAAAGAGTTGGTCTAAGTAAATGCAATTGAAACTGAACAATTGTTACCCAAAGGCTTAGTGCATACAAGTTAAAAAGAGATAGCATAACCTTCTCATTCACACACAGTGCTGTACTAATGATGCACATTGCAATTACTGCAGCTTACCCGCGGCGCACAATTACAAACAGCCATCTATTATTACCGTCTTCCACAACACGCATTTGCTTAATTTTGCTTTCTGTGTATTACTTCATATGTTCAGTTTGCATGTAAGCTGATGACTTTCACAGATTCAGAGATAGTAATTAATTAATAGAATATGTATGTGCTTGAAATAATAAGTTTAAACGTACTTAAAGTTATTAGATTTGAGAACTTATATCAAATAGCTGTGCAGATTCATCATAGATTTAGCTTTTAATATCTCCATAATTTAATTTATGAAAATTCAATTTTCACGATGCTGTGTTCTCTAAAAACGGCTTTTTTACGGGTTCCATTCGATGATTAAAAACAAAATCAAAAAGTATTTGAGTATTCAATTCAATAAATACGTGTAGTAAGAGTCTGAGCTAGCCCTGGATAGACAGACGGACGGATATGGCGAAACTATTTATAAGGGTTCCTTTACTACGGAACCCTAAAAATGGATACCAATTTTTATACGACAGTAATAACACTACAGTGGTTCAATTCTATCAAAGTGTACCTATAACAATCTTAATCCACCTTACAAAGTTTGTCTGTGCGGAATAAACACCGAACGAGTGGCTCGTAAAAATAGAAAGCTTTTTCCTTTGCCACGTTATCTTTCCAATCCTACAATATTCAGACGAAGGCGGATTTGTGAGTTTAACTTTTTCCAGTTATTATTCATAAATGCAAAGGCGCTAGATATTAGGCGAACTCACTTCAGAAGTTGAAGGATTGGATTTAAGAGTTGGATTGGATCTTGTCAATAAAACATTGAACCGTAGCTTGATACCGCCTTTGATGCGGTAATGCCATATTGCCTATCTTTGTTCGTGTTTTAATAAATTCGATTTGTGTCTAATAAAAATGCGAGGAATTTACTGACGTGGTTTATTATGGTAATTGAACATTTCATACTGTATTCCTACGTATGAAATCGTATTCAGTTAACACATTATTGCTAAACGTTGATACGTTGTTGAGGATACCTTTTTAACCGACTTCAAAAAGGGAGGAGGTTCTCAATTCATTTGTATTTTTTTAAATAATTGTTATCTCATAACTCCGTCAATAATACAAAGTGGTAGAACTTTATTTACAACAAATATGTACAAAATACAATCTATATATAGAAAATTTCCTCAAGCCTCATTCCTCCGTCATTTGGTTTGGAAAATTATTTTTTTGTTTGGATGGGTACACTTTCCGTTTGGTCCCATTGTCATCAGATCAGGATTTGATTACTCTTAATGTACTTTGAAGTCGGTTTAAGATTTTTGTAAAACAGTTTTCAATTATGTAGAGTAGAATAAGCATAAGCTTATTTGCCATATATAAACCACTTTTTTACATCGAAGTCGTATATAAGCGTATGACCCGCCTGATGGTAAGCGGTTTCCGTAGCCATATGGAGACTTGCAACACAGGACTTATGCGGTACCAAACCTTCTCCTCTCGCTAATGAACTGTGGCGACCTTAATCACGCGTAGGAATACTGCAGTATTCTGTACCTGCCAAAATTTTCCTATCTTATGTCTATCATAGTCCACCAGAGATAACCAGACTTTTCATTGTTACAGGTGACTAAAAGATGGAAGATATAGAGTGATATATTCAAGATGGATGAGTTGACACGTTCAGTGCGCGGCACCATGGGTTTGATATGGCTCATGTCATATTTGGCAGCGGTGGGAGCTGTTAAAGTTGTCATAGAACCACTGCCTAAAGGTATGTTATAGTTATTGGTTTATTTTTATTGAATCTCCTCTCCTCTCACAAATGAAGGTGAAAGCAATACTCCACCGCGCTGCTCACTGCGAATCAGTGAAGGTAGGCTAGTGGTACTGTTAGTTTCCACACCGCATAACAGGCCTTCAATTTGATTATCCCGGGACCAACGGCATTACGTGCCTGTCAAAGTACGGAAAACTCTCAAGTTGAAATACCACTAGGCGGCCACCCATCCGGATTTCGTCCTCACTAGTGATTGTTTAACTTTACAATCCATTAAGAATGGCTATTTAAGCTACACCACGATCGTTTAGATTCTGCCTTAAGGGCTTATTACACCTTCCTATATTTAGGATCCTAACTAGGATGGTTCTAACAAGGAAGCAGGAAGCTACTTATTACACTACACTATCTTGCTTTCTAACTAGGACGCGGCAAAGAGTATAGCAACTATACTTAAAGCGGGACGGACGACTCGTAGGGATGTAACAAAGGTCGATTTAAAAAAATATAACTATACTTACATCGATGTTCTTCCGATGTTTTAAGTTTTTTATTCTCTCAAACCGATCACACAAATTAAAATGTCAATGAATGCAAATGAGCTCCTTTATGTTAAAATAAAACAAAATTGAACTTTATGTAAGTAAGTACCAAGTATTAATTTATAAATAATGTAGTACTTTCAATGTACGGATTATTTTTCTATTATTGTTTTTTGATTACTAATGACCTATACATTCATCCCTCAAAATATACGCCAAGACTTTAGAAGCCTTATATAATTATTTCAAAACATCGATGTTTTGAAGAACAATGTTACATCCCTAAACGTCCTAAATCGGAGCGACGCGATTACACTTTCCTGTTTAAGGAAGCAGAGCGGTTTGGACCTTCCTATCTCACTACTTAGGACACTAACCGTTCTTTCTGCGATTACACGTTCCTATTTCCTAGTTAGGATCCTAAAAATAGGAAGGTGTAATAAGTGCTTTAGCTATACAGGTTGTTGTTTTGGTCAGCGACAAGCGACCCAGGAACGGTAGTACAAAAAATACATTTTCCAAAAATGGACTTAATTCCATTAAATACTGTAAATGCGTTGAGAAATACCTTATTCAATTTGAAATAAAATCACCGTCACTAGCCACTTGCACTGACGAGAGCTAGGCACAAGCCGCCATCACCCCACCCCTTTACCCCCTCGCACTCCCGTTGAGTATTACGTCTATATTTTAGCTTATTACATGATTTTCAAAATAATATTATTTTTATTATTATAAAAAAATAAAGTATTTTTTTTTATATTTTTTTTAGCACCCGTATCAGTTGTATTATCGACCCTGAGTCGCTCGTCGCTGACCAAAACAACAACCTGTATAAATACGCATTAAACGTATATCTCTATTATTGTATCTTTAAGTATACGTATTTTAATTAACTAGGTAAAGTTCAACGCCCGTTTGTAATAATATATTCTGATAGGTGTTTATGCAATCACTTTCGTTTTATATTAGTTTTTCCTTCGTCTCGCAAATTCCAAATGCACTGTAAAATGCAATTAGAAAAAGAAACATCCTCAACCTGTCGTTCACAGTAAAGTAAACAGAATCGAGCGCCCGGTCTTAATTTAGTTTTTTATTTAGACTTGAAGCCGTGAACTGGCTCCCCCAAACTTCCTTCCCCAGATGTTGGCACGAGCGACTTCGCTTTAGTTTCGTTTAATTTCCTATCTCTCTTGTCGTGACGTTTATTACGGAGTTGCTCACCCACACCGACCAAACACGAACCTACTTTTGTCCATGGTCACTAATAACCATTTGGAATTAATTTTTATTCGCGGCTCTTCGCTGTCTATTTTGGGCTGGTGCCGCTCCGACGCTTTATTGTTTTCGCATTAATTTACAGTCCACAGCTGCGGGTAACGCGGATTCTAAGGAGTTTTTATCTGTGCCTTCAGTATTCTTTCTTTTGAAAGTGAGAGCGCCTATTAATATTAATTAAAAGTTTGAATAATTGAATGGATTCCGAATTGTTCCTCGTTGTTGGGTTTCACCGACAGTGAACCACGGCAATAATTAAAACTTGAGAGATCCAGTCTATTATTCACGTTTTGTAGATGACAGTTTTTTTTGTAACCCAAAAGTTCGTTTTCCTAAACAATGCAGTTGTATAAACTTTAACAGTTAATTAAATCATGAGGCGTTTTTTCCAAACTACGACCTTTGAATTCAATGCAATATGACTTAATACATGCAAATTGTGATAATTATTCGCGTACTTACTGGAAGCATTTTTTCAATTCCAAAGAATAATAAGCAAATAATAAACGGTAACCCATAAACAACTCGCGATTCAAGTCACGAACTTAAGGTACAATTAAGAGCTTGCCGTCGGCATATAAAGCACGAAGACGCATTCCTTTTGCACTATTTAACGTAAATTGCTGACGTAAAAAACGACAGCTCATAAAATTGCCTATTGACATGACAACTAAAAAGATTGCTTGTTAAACTTCAAATCCTCTTTATAGAAAGGTTCAACATTTATTAATCTGAATCTTTTAATCATTTCAGTCGCAGTTAAAAAATAACAATTAGTAGTTAATAGAAGTCCACGCGGATCATAAACGAGCCGATGCCGCGATTAATCTGATTTTCTTATGGGTATATTCGTGTCAGAATTTTGAATGAAGTTCGAAGCGCCCTTACCAGAACAGAGCCGATACCAAGCAGATCTGTCTGATTCGTTCAATATCAACAAAAGATACATGTAGTTTGACATGTAGTTCAAGTGAAAATTAGGCTGCTATGCCTCAGCTTCCATTCACGAAAGATAGTTTTCTATTCTCTGTATTTTGAAACACAATTTTGATGATGTTTATAGGTATTTATAAAGATCACTATTATTTATATAACTAGTTTACACCCCGTGGATATAAGATAAGAAGGATTTAATATTTAAAAGGGATAAAGAGTATTCCATGTTTTATTCCAAAGTATGCTGTATCTATACTACCAAAATTAATCCAAATTCATTACCAGGTTGATAAGAGTGACAAACACCCACAAAATCTTTTATTGACTACGATGATGCCAATCCTTAAAATTATTACTATTACATTTTAATTTTCGAAACTTCTTAAATTAATTATTATTCCGACAATAAGATACCGAGTACTCTGTAAAGTTATCCAAAGCTTCATAGATCTTCGTCAATCCTCTCGTTGACCTGGATCGTTCAACAATGGACTATTGCTAAATATTTCAACTGAATGCGTCCCTGGTCATTGTATGAACTTGTTCCACATATCAACATGTCTGGTGCCTGCAGGGCAGCAGATCTACGGCAGCCAATTAAAAGTATAGATGGTAACGTGTCGACAACGAATGGCTGGGACTCATATGTCGGCACTGCCGGACGTTTTATGCTCTCTGCATCCGAAATCTATACAGGTTGTGCACAATAACAGTATTATGTGTTTTAACGTAGTTCAGAAAAAAATGGAAAAGTATATTGTATAGTAATTTTGTACATCATATAAGTTAGGTAGGTATATGCGATGCAAAAAGATCAAAAAGAAAAACTTTTCTCTCATAGCCTATTTATTATTTAGTCGATGTTATTTTGAAATGAAAAAGCAGTTTCCATATTGAAAAAATCAATAAGTTTTCTCATGCTGAATCGTAAAAACGGGTTATCGAAATGCATAAAAAATTATACCGCTTCTACTTAATGAAAAGTGTTCGTTAAGAGGATATATGCTACCCGGCCGCGCTCGAATTTAGGTATTTGCCAGCGCCAAGCCGAGTCAACGCGGGGCCAACATTGGTGCGGCTCCTCCGCCAACTTACTTACTGCGCGCGTTATTATTTGATACTTTTCAGTATGGCTTCATGTCGATCGATGTAGACAAAACAAGATGTAGATGTAAACAAGGTATCTGGTAGGTTGAATTAGGTTATAAGTAGTTATATAGTACAATGTACTGAATATTGTTTTTTTACACTAGTAAACAAAGTAGTTCAGGTACCTATATAATTTGTTATCCAATTAAACTTTTATTTGGTTTTATTTTGTTAAAATAATTCTATATTATTATTAATATAATTATAATAGCAACCCGCCCCGGCTCCCCACGGGTGCAATGTCGTGAGGTGCCGAGCGACTTGCGCGCCCGCCCGCGCGCCCGCCCGCGCGCCCCTCTCGACCCCCCCGGTCACGGTATCGCGAATTGAGAGATTTGAGAGACTCTTGGACCATATAACATGAATCTTTGCTCAACATTGAAAAAAAGTGTCCGCCATTTTGAACTATTTTATTACAGGTCCGATTGCTATCAAAATTGATATTTGAGAGACTCTTGTACCATATAACATGAATCTTTGCACAAAATTGAAAAAACAATCCGCCATTTTGAACTATTTTGTTACAGGTCCGATTGCTCCCAAAATTGATATTTGAGAGACTCTTGAACCATATAACTAGAACCTTTGCTCAAATTTGACAAAGTGTCCGCCATTTTGAACTATTTTGTTACTGGTCAGATTGCTATCAAAATTGATATTTGAGAGACTCTTGGACCATATAACATGAATCTTTGCTTAAAATTGAAAAAAGTATCCGCC
The DNA here is from genome assembly GCA_951394255.1 of Polyploca ridens. Classification (NCBI taxonomy): domain Eukaryota; kingdom Metazoa; phylum Arthropoda; class Insecta; order Lepidoptera; family Drepanidae; genus Polyploca; species Polyploca ridens. The sequence continues at coordinate 8,927,967 of OX596257.1, forward strand.
AATTTGAACTATTTTATTACAGGTCCAATTGCTATCAAAATTGATATTTGAGAGACTCTTGTACCATATAACATGAATCTTTGCACAAAATTGAAAAAAGTATCCGCCATTTTGACCTATTTTGTTACAGGTCCGATTGCTCTCAAAGTTGATATTTGAGAGACTCTTGTACCATATAACATGAATCTTTGCACAAAATTGAAAAAAGTGTCCGCCATTTTGAACAATTTTATAATACGTCCGATTGCTATCAAAATTGATATTTGAGAGACTCTTGTACCATATAACATGAATCTTTGCACAAAATTGAAAAAAGTATCCGCCATTTTGAACTATTTTGTTACAGGTCCGATTGCTCTCAAAATTGTTATTTGAGAGACTCTTGAACCATATAACAAGAATCTTTGCTCAAATTTGAAAAAAGTGTCCACCATTTTGAACTATTTTATTACAGGTCCGATTGCTATCAAAATTGATATTTGAGAGACTCTTGAACCATATAACATGAATTTCCATTTTGTACATGAAAAAATATCAATGTCTATAAAAGTAGAATTGTATGACTCAACCATACGGCGCAAAGGGCAGCGTAGTCCAGAATTCGTACGACAGGTATTTACTGCAAAGAGAGTTCCTGCACGAGCACTACGTTTGTTGATAGTTCGAAGCACTACGTAGCATAGTTTACTCGTGAGGTCTATTGCGTCCATATTGTTGTGGACAATGCCATGCAGAGTATTCGCTTGCAGATATTCACGTCTAGCTTCTAAGGAGAGAAGTTTGAACTTATCTAATAGTTGTGAGTATGATAACTGTGACCAAGCATCTATAGTACATAGATCGCAAGAACTTGCGATCTTGCTTACAAGAATCTCTCAAATATCAATTTTGATAGCAATTGGACCTGTAACAAAATAGTTCAAAATGGCGGACACTTTTTTTCAATTTTGTGCAAAGATTCATGTTATATGGTACAAGAGTCTCTCAAATATCAATTTTGTGAGCAATCAGACCAGTTAAAATAATTCAAAACGGCGGACACTTTTTGGATTTTGAAAAAAGATTCGTGTTTTGTAATCCCAAGGCCTGTCAAATCTCAATTTTGAGAGCAATCGGACCAGTAACTAAATAGTTCAAAATGGCGGACACTTTTTTCAATTTTTAGCGAAGAGTAATGTTATATGGTCCAAGATTCTCTCAAATATCAATTTTGAGAGCAATCGGACCAGTAACAAAATAGTTCAAAATGGCGGACACTTTTCTTAAAATTTGTGCAAAGATTCATGTTATATGGTACAAGAGTCTCTTAAATATCAATTTTGTGAGCAATCAGACCAGTTAAAATAATTCAAAACGGCGGACACTTTTTGGATTTTGAAAAAAGATTCGTGTTTTGTAATCCCAAGGCCTGTCAAATCTCAATTTTGAGAGCAATCGGACCAGTAACTAAATAGTTCAAAATGGCGGACACTTTTTTTCAATTTTTAGCGAAGAGTAATGTTGTATGGTCCAAGATTCTCTCAAATATCAATTTTGAGAGCAATCGGACCAGTAACAAAATAGTTGAAAATGGCGGACACTTTTCTTAAAATTTGTGCAAAGATTCATGTTATATGGTTCAAGAGTCTCTCAAATATCAATTTTGAGAGCAATCGGACCTGTAACAAAATAGTTCAAAATGGCGGACACTTTTTTCAATTTTGAGCAAAGATTCATGTTATATGGTTCAAGCGTCCCTCAAATATCAATTTTGAGAGTAATCGAACCAGTAACAAAATAGTTCAAAATGGCGGACACTTTTCTTAAAATTTGTGCAAAGATTCATGTTATATGGTACAAGAGTCTCTCAAATATCAATTTTGTGAGCAATCGGACCTGTAATAAATAGTTCAAAATGGCGGACACTTTTTTCAATTTTGTGCAAAGATTCATGTTATATGGTCCAAGAGTCTCTCAAATATCAATTTTGTGAGCAATCAGACCAGTTACAAAATAATTCAAAATGGCGGACACATTTTTGGATTTTGAAAAAAGATTCGTGTTTTGTAATCCCAAGGCCTGTCAAATCTCAATTTTGAGAGCAATCGGACCAGTAACTAAATAGTTCAAAATGGCGGACACTCTTTTTCAATTTTGAGCAAAGATTCATGTTATATGGTCCAAGCGTCCCTCAAATATCAATTTTGAGAGCAATCAGACCAGTAACAAAATAGTTCAAAATGGCGGACACTCTTTTCAAATTTGTGCAAAGATTCATGTTATATGGTTCAAGAGTCTCTCAAATATCAATTTTGAGAGCAATCAGACCAGTAACAAAATAGTTCAAAATGGCGGACAATTTTTTTCAATTTTGAGCGAAGAGTAATGTTATATGGTCCAAGAGTCTCTCAAATATCAATTTTGAGAGCAATCAGACCAGTAACAAAATAGTTCAAAATGGCGGACATATTTTTTGGATTTTGAAAAAAGATTCGTGTTTTGTAATCCCAAGGCCTCTCAAATCTAAATTTTGAGAGCAATCGGACCAGTAACTAAATAGTTCAAAATGGCGGACACTTTTTTAAATTATGTGCTAAGATTCATGTTATATGGTCCAAGAGTCTCTCAAATATCAATTTTGAGAGCAATCAGACCAGTTACAAAATAGTTCAAAATGGCGGACACTTTTTTTCAATTTTGAGCAAAGATTCATGTTATATGGTCCAAGCGTCCCTCAAATATCAATTTTGAGAGCAATCGGACCAGTTACAAAATAATTCAAAATGGCGGACACTTTTTTGGATTTTGAAAAAAGATTCGTGTTTTGTAATCCCAAGGCCTGTCAAATCTCAATTTTGAGAGCAATCGGACCAGTAACTAAATAGTTCAAAATGGCGGACACTTTTTTTCAATTTTGAGCAAAGATTCATGTTATATGGTCCAAGCGTCCCTCAAATATCAATTCTGAGAGCAATCGGACCAGTAACAAAATAGTTCAAAATGGCGGACACTTTTTTCAAATTTGAGCAAAGATTCATGTTATATGGTACAAGAGTCTCTCAATTATCAATTTTGATAGCAATCGGACCTGTAACAAAATAGTTCAAAATGGCGGACATTTTTTTTTCAATTTTGAGCTATGATTCATGTTATATGGTTCAAGAGTCTCTCAAATATCAATTTTGAGAGCAATCGGACCAGTAACTAAATAGTTCAAATTGGCGGACACATTTTTTGGATTTTGAAAAAAGATTCGTGTTTTTTAATCCCAAGGCCTCTCAAATCTCAATTTTGAGAGCAATCGGACCAGTAACTAAATAGTTCAAAATGGCGGACGCTTTTTTAAATTATGAGCTAAGATTCATGTTATATGTTCCAAGAGTCTCTCAAATATCAATTTTGAGAGCAATCAGATCAGTTACAAAATAATTCAAAATGGCGGACACATTTTTGGATTTTGAAAAAAGATTCGTTTTTTGTAATCCCAAGGCCTCTCAAATCTCAATTTTGAGAGCAATCGGACCAGTAACTAAATAGTTCAAAATGGCGGACACTTTTTTAATTTTTTTTTGCAAAGATTCTTGATATATGGTACAAGAGTCTCTCAATTATCAATTTTGATAGCAATCGGACCTGTAACAAAATAGTTCAAAATGGCGGACACTTTTTTAAATTATGAGCTACGATTCATGTTATATGTTCAAATATCAATTTTGAGAGTAATCAGACCAGTTACAAAATAATTCAAAATGGCGGACACATTTTTGGATTTTGAAAAAAGATTCGTGTTTTGTAATCCCAAGGCCTCTCAAATCTCAATTTTGAGAGCAATCGGACCAGTAACTAAATAGTTCAAAATGGCGGACTCTTTTTTAAATTATGAGCAAAGATGCATGTTTTGTGGTCCCAAGGTCTCACAAATATCTTTTTTTTTATACCATAAAGTCGGTAAACAAGCATACCGTCCGACTGATGGTAAGCGGTTACCGTAGCCAAAATATCACTACGTATAATATTGCCCTTAGTGATATGATAGGTAATAATCACAGACTACGGAGGACATATTCTCGCTCACAAAAAACTGTGTCTATGGAGTCGGCCACCTCTCACGCACACCTTAGTTGGCTATTCCGCGGGAAATTAGACTCTGTCGCCGTTTACACAGAGTCGATTACTCGCGCTCAACTAATGTGTGGATGTGTGCGTGCCGGCTTGTACGTACAGCGTGGTGGCCGACTCGAGTGACACATTTTTTTGTTAGCGAGAATATATCCGACTTTTTTTTATATCTGTGGTAATAATGCATTCTAGTGGTGAAAGATCGGTACAGTAGTTTTTGAGTTTATTGAAATTACAAACAAACAAAACATACAAAAATACATCTTTTCTTTTATCGTATTATTATTAGAGTATATAAACGGAGGAAAATTCAAAAATAAGGCCGCCCTTATAATATGACAAATTTATCCATTACTTCTGATTGGCATTGATCGATTGTGCCTTTCTGGGGTCGATGATTTCCGGTAGAAGACATTTATTAACTGTAACAAACAAAAATAATAATATTTGTCAGCTATAATTCAAAACAGTTACCATTTATCAATATAACTTAACTTACCCTAGTGGTATCAAAAGTGGTAAGAGCGCGCTATAATGCGGGCGATTGTACCAATACTCTCAATCGTAATAATATGTTGGCGAACTTAGCGCGCGGAAAACAGAGCGATACGTCCTCTCTCTGAGACGGCGGAGCCGGGTCTGCCGAGCCGTGGCCTCCGCAATCGATTTATATAGCAGTTTTAAAATATTCGGTATAAAATAATTATAATATTTTTACGGATTTTTTTAATTTACTAATTTTAAGCATGAACTGCTGCGTATTAATAAATAGTAATTATGAAGTTTGACAAACGATTTCCATATTAAAAACGGCGCTAAACATCGATAAAAATCTTAATTTTTACGCAGTTTTATTTTGTCATTTTCATAACAAAAATGTACTAAACGTTATGATGCTATCTTCAAGAAAAATAGAAGACAATATGTTCTTTTCAACATGTATTTTTGTATTTTTTTGTTTCAAGTACTTTCAATACCTATTTGACTGCAAAGACAGCATGTTCCGTAAAATTCAAAAAAGGTCTCTCAAGGAACTGCTCTAAACTAAATAACAAATAGTTAATTTAATGTTATTTCTTCAAGAAAAGTAGAAAAATAAATGTCCTATTGGATTTACGACAACACAAATGAATAACTATCAATATAACTGAGTATTTTCACACCGAAAACCTGGAATATTGCGGCATTGTGCGTTATTACGTTATAAACGCTCTTAAGTAGATTCTTCCATTCAACTTTTCCACCTAAAAAGATGAAAATGTAACTTTTATCATTATTTTTTATGTAATTAAATAATTCTCGGTTCCGTTCTTTCAGCGTGCATAAAACGTAAATCTAACAAAGATTCTGTGGTGCTTTTACTTAACTTTTACGACATTGCCTGAGTTTAACGGTTACATTTAATTACGTTTGTACTGTTCTGGGTTATTCCATGCTTTGCCTTCACATTTTGGTTACATTGTTTTAAGTTGATATTGAGTATTCGCGTAAAAGATACGGCCACTTCACTTCTGCTCGCCGCCCAAAACTAATTTGGGCAGCAGACATGAAAATTACAAAGTTCTCATTTAGAACCGTCGTCGCTGGTGAGACAACGTTGCAATATCTTATTTTATTTCACTTGGATACGTAAAATCGTTGTTATATAAGACGTAATGTCTTAAATGCGATAGTTGGCTATAAATACTGTGTGGTACAGTAGTACCCAACTAATATGGCTTACCGATGTACCTGCGCAGAAGATACATTTTCAAAGCGCGGGAAACGCTATTGGTCGGCAGCTGCCGCCATGTTAGCGCGCGCCGTGTGCTTATTTTTAATTGCATAGGAAACTAATAGACATTACTTATGGCTATGTAGGCGGTTGCAATGATAACGTAAATATCTACGATTATTATAGTTCTTTATTAACTGCCTTCATAGGTCATATGATTTAGAAAATAATAAAATTTTCAAATTTTATGTTTCCAAAATAAACGTTTGGAACTTAAGCATCCAACTTCTCGTTGATAGTGCATATTAAACAGTAAAATAAACGATATAATTCCTTTCAAATCTTAAACGGTCGTATTTGGCCGAGTTCCAGAAATATCCGCCGACAGCTACAAGCCCCCGGTCCTATGTTTAAGTAGACGTGTACAAAAACAAATATAACCGGATACTGGGGAGTTTTTTGGTACTAAAAATACTCTTTTTTGTTTAGAAACACTCTGTTATTATTTACCGAGGGTCTTACTTTGGGGTGAGGAACGATTTGCGATACCAAAACAGTTGACAAGCGCTACACGCCCGGATGACAATGGTGGGAGAGTCAAAATTGCAGTTATGTCCCAAATACGGTAGATTAGACAATTCCTTTCAATAAATGTAATACCAAAAAGTGTAGCTACGCATTTTGTAGCTACGTTATCCGCAAAAAACTTTATATACTTAAATATTGTACCGTGTTCTTATTAGAACAAAGTAATTTTTTTTTTATACCACTAAGGTGACAAATAATCATACGGCGCGCCTGATGGTAAGCAGTTACCGTAGCCTATGGACGCTTGCAACACCAGGGGCATCACTCGCGCGTTGCTAAATGTTGTAAATGCATCCTCAATGTGCGTGCACTCGTGTGATTGAACTAAACCATGGCAGATTACTTTTCTAATTCAACAAATAATCATTATGTTTTCTCCTAATAAATAAATTCAATTGAAACACATAATAGGAAGACAATGAATGAGCTTGTAGGAAAAATTAAATTTTTAACAAAAACTTATAAACATTATTTGCGCGGAATGAAAAACCAATTTTCACAAACTCATTTCGTTTATTTCTGTACCATTAGGTAAGTACTTTGTTAATTAACTATTCTACTATATATTTTTGCATATTGTTGAAGAGACGCGGTTTTTTGGTTAATTTATTTAAAGATGCTTACTTCAATTGAAGAGTACATAAAATGAAAACTGACGATGATTCTGACAAGTTTTCATGAAAGATCTTTATTTTAAAGTGAAAAATAAATAAAGTTTACTCAAGCTGTCGGTACTAGGTTAAGTTTCTCTACAGAAGTTCGTGGAAATCTCCGATATTGCGGAACAAATTTCAAAAATTCTTTCACTGTTGCAAAACTTCTTGTTCGACGCACAGGTTAAACTCACCAACTTATAAGGCTACAGTTGGCCTAATTTGATTAAATTAATAATTTTCTGGCTGTTATACCAAAACCGTAACATGAGATAGAGCAACATAGAGACATAAAAAAAAACCTTACAATTTTGAAAGACTTTTTAACCAAAACTCCCTACTCTATTACTCTTCTCTCCCTTTTCCTCATCTTATTGTCTAGCATATCCGCATTCCCTATTAAACTGGCATCCGTTAGCAAACCTCAGAAATTAAAAAAATGTACCACAAAAAGTCATTTTGGCAGAAACGTCATCGTGTGATAACATCCCTGTTTACCCTTGAGTCGGAAACGAAAAAAAACCCAAGGAAATGAAGGGAAAATCTCTGTTAAAAGAAACGTCCCTAGGGAAGACAGACAGACACGACGCACAATGATTAACGTCCTGTACATGAGTAACTGTTGTGTCTGACACAATAACACAACACACCTAAATACTCGTAGCTTCTTGTTTATTGTGACTGTGTCACCTAATTATTAGAGTTAATGAACGAGGGCTTTTCTAAAGAGGTCTGCTATTTTCTTTATGTTTGATTATAGTAACAGTTTTAGGTATGTAGGTCGTTACCATCTTGGTGACCACTAATTAAAAACACATTACATATGTGGCTTTGACTTTGTTATGATTAATCTGTGTTCAAACTAATGTTATAATGTTGTTATTAGGATTTCATTTGTATATAAATATAGTATCCCACCAAAAACATTCTGTAAAAAACTAGCCAAGTCTCGATGGACCTGCTTGTTTATCTCTAAAAAGTAATGAAATCTAGACAAAGTCGTGCCAAGTCTTAGATTCCTTACTGCGATTTCTTTATTATTATAGTTAATGTTGTGTGACTTGGCCGTTGAACATTCTTTATACGTTAGTGGGTACAAGTAGAGATTGGTGCAATGGTGTCATGGAGCACCTGGTTTTGTACCCTTGTGTACCCTTCAACGGCCAAGTCACACAACATTAACTATAATAATAAAGAAATCGCAGTAAGGAATCTAAGACTTGGCACGACTTTGTCTAGATTTCATTACTTTTTAGAGATAAACAAGCAGGTCCATCGAGACTTGGCTATTTTTTTACAGAATGTTTTTGGAGGGATTTCACTTCTTTTTGTAGAAAATGAAGCGGCCCACCAAGTTGAATATTTTTTGTAAAGGCGGGGTATGTCGATCTCTAATAGTTTGGTTGGGCTCTTGTGTTTTCTAATCAGGGTCACCAGGTACTCCAGATCTTCGATTATCCTAGTTTTTATAGTTTTCCCTTTATGTGGCCATTAAACCCTAACTTTGTACCAAATTTCAGCTCTCTGAGTTTATGGGAAGTACTAGTTATATTCTGATGATCATGAGTGAGTGAGTGACTGAGTGAGTGAGTGTCTGTCATAAATGCGAAACTTTGCTTTCGCTTTCGCTTTCGCTACTTCGGAAATAAATGACCTACAGACTTGACATTTTGGATTTTAAGTATGTTATTATAGCTTACTGGATGACGAAAATTTCTGCGTTCTGGTCTTATCCAGAGGTTCTCAAATAGGGGCCTGAAAATGCGGCGAAATGGTTCCAGTAAAGGATGGTACGGCAGTGTTTGCTTCGCGCACGACTTGGTGGGGGCACTGCCGTGCCCCCCGATTTCGATAATAATTTATGAATTTGGTTACAATCTTATCACGAGATAATGTAGTCGAAGATGATGAGATCAAATGGCCACATCTATTTATTTAAGATGTTGCAAGTATTTATCAGCACTATGGCATTTCTAAACTCTTATCAAAAACTAGCCTTAATGTGTTTCTAAACAAATCCATCATTCTACACTTTAAGTAATAAAATAATCATAGGATTTCTTTGCAAACATATTTCTTTTAAAAATAAACAAAAAATATATCATAATGTTATTCAAATCTCATAAAACAAAAGAAATCACTGTCAAACTTCAAAACATAGATAAAGAGGCCTTTAAAAACAATACCGAAAGATCTCATTTCAACCCCAAATACGTTTCCGATATTCAATAAAATGGTTCAAACGGGATCATATAAAACTCTTATAGATATTTTGCCGTACATAAAACGTTTAAATATCGATATGCAAACAGGTTTTCGCGAGCAAGCGTCGTGAAGTCGATTTACTACGGCCTATTTATGTTATCCTTTGCAATTTACGGTCTTGACGGCTTCAAAACACTCATTGGATGGATGAGGCGTTAGAACCGCAGATTAAAATTCTCCTTTGATCTGATAACCAGATTTATTTCAATATTGGTGATATTCTAAAATCTTAGTTTCTTCCAATATTTCATTCTTCAATTAGATATATGAATTAAAAATCAATCGGTGGGATCGGATAATAAGATTTGCTAATCATTATATTAGTACACTACTGCTGTACTCAGAGAAGTCAATTAGAATTTAAAGACAGATTAAAGTATATCTATTTTTGTTTATTGAATAGCTATAGAAACGGACAGTCGGAGATAATGAATCTTTAATTAACATCTCTGAGTAGCTATGGTAGTTAGACTAAATCAAATTGTAATATTAATGTCGATTATTTCAATTAAAAAAAATCTTTGGTCGATATTTGCTGGATATCAGTGACAACCATGACGTTAAAAACAAAATGCGTTATTGAGCTCAAATCTAAGCAGGATTGCGAAAAAATGAGCATAACTAAAATTATGATATTATAATAATAAAAATTGATGAATGATTTTTAAATGTTTTTTTTCCTTTGGCAACCTTTGGGTACCTACCTATGCTGCATTCGATAGTAAAGATAACTATTATTCAAAAATTTGTTGTAAAAATTGTATGTAACAATGTAAGTTTAATAACATGTTATAGGTAGCTGCTACCATAAGGTCAAATGTGCTAGTAAAACATGATGTATGTACGATTTCCGACACTTGATCTTTTCCGTGTTTTCTGAAATATTATCACGTTGTCGGAGAAGACCTACGAAATTTTCTTTGGGATGAATTTACTTTTGTATTCTCGTGTTTGTGAAATAGGATATAATAGCATTATGATGAAGGTTCGGTGTCTTATGTCTAGAAGTTCAGAATATATATCTTAAAATATATTTGATTAATGTGCCGGTAAAAGCAAAAACCATAAACATACGTAGATAATGTAGGAATATTTTTAACCGACTTCGAAAAAAGGAGGGGGTTCTCAATCAGTTGTATTTTTTTATCTTTGTTACCTCATAACTCCGTCATTTATTAACCGATTTGGAAAATTATTTTTTTATTTGAAAGGGTATACTTCCCGTTTGGTCCCATTGTCAAATTTGAGGATTTGATTACTTCTTAGTGTACTTTGAAGTCTTTGAAGTTTTTTGTAAAACAGTCCAATTATATACGAACAGGCTTATTTTTTTAATAATATAATAAATTTAACACCTGAAATTATCAGGAGTTATGGTATCATAAATAAAGCTGTGTTTAATAAAGTCAATCAATTAACACTTAAAATTTTAATATTAGTTAAAAAACTCAACATGTTAATACTCACAATCAGGTAAAAATTGATTAACACCAAAGCAATCATTAGGTAATTGATTTGTAAGTATTGCTAGTAAGTACTACATCATGGGTCCATCCTAAAACCGGTACTGTATAATGTATTCTAGAGAGCCCATCCTGACCTTTCAATATCACCCAAAACGAAACCGTCTGTGTGGAAAAAGGAGCCGATTACCCTTGTTTACGCACAAAATAAAGTTTTCTTCTCATTGGCTCGGAGATAAAGCAGAGCAGAGATTAAATTCGGGTCGTGTTTACAGTAAGACCCGCTCGCCCCATGTAAACGACCCTAGGTAAGGAGACAAAATATCATTTGGCATAGCGTAATGGGCTCTGAAGAAAGGCTACTTTACGACTTCTTATTTGGTGTCTTGTAATGAGTTTTGTAACGAGAAGGGTCGTTACAAATGCTGGCTGCTTTGATGTTAACAGAAAGTTAAATAATTTCTTGATTTTTTAGTCTTCCGTAGAAACCCAATAATAATCACGATACTTCTAAGAAACTTAATTCCTAACACAAAGTTGTTTAGGCTGATATACGGGAGCTAAAAAAATCACAAAGCGTTTAAGATTATGTTATATATAACATTAATATCTCTACAATGTAGGTTTCTACAAGTAGTACTAAATATGAGAAAGCTTGTGAAGGTAGATTTTGAAAACAGTGTTACTCAAAACAGTAGGTTTATATTTATCAACTAAGTAAGAGACACTTGGAGAGACAGAGCAAAGAACACCAAAGCTCTTTTACGCCGTGGAACCTATTCCAAATGTTTAGGTAATCCTGTCACTTTGAATTTGGTTTCAGCGCAGAATCCTTGTTACCTTCTTTTACGCTGGCTATACTTTGCAAGGTTTACGACAAAGCCGGAAATAGAGGACTTTTTCTTGTTCTCTTTAGGATTTTATTCATGTTTCCATTCATTTTTCAAATTAAAAATGTTACTTTGTTTAAGAGTTTGACCTAAAACATTTTATGGTACAAACAACGCAATGGTTCTGATTTCATATATCGATTTTGTATTTAAAGTAGTTATGTTATTATGCGGTCAGACAAACATTAATCATATCGATTTAATCAACGGACATGGTATGTTCGAGTGCTGGTTAAACATAATTAACTAAATTGTCTTCAAACTTGAATTACAGCAATTTATTCATTGAATTATTTAAAATAATAAAGAATTTCACAGCATTTGCTTTGAAAAAATGATCAGTCACTTAAGAAAGAAAGTAAAGAGCAATAAGCTAAGTGGATATATTATACAGCTAAACAGCGAGCGGTCAGACTAACGTCTGCAGTCGGGTACGATATGATCCCGCGTGTCCCTTGAGACTTCGACCCTAATTGGACGTGGTCAGCCTCCGGTATCAGACGTCGATTATTTAATCTATACGAGCTCTTAGATTTTTTTTATTTAATAAAGTATCGTCTAATACGGTATTACATGAAATGTATCTATATGTAGATATTATAAGCGGTGTCTTTGTTAGGGATTGGCTTTCTTACTGTTTTAAAGCTGACAGCTTGACTAAAAACGAAATTACCTTACCAACTATACAAACTCGTACCAATTTTTAGTACATACTTCCTATATAGTACACTGTGCGGATACATTTTCTTGATGTCATCAGGTTGGCAAGCAGACTGTCCACCTGAGGTTAAGTGGTCACGGGCACCTATAGACGTTTGCAATACCAGGGGATTGCCGGTGTGCTGGCAACCTTGAAGAGCTATTTTTATGCCTGTTTTGAAGAATTCCATGTTGTAGCGATGTGGGAAAACTGCAATGGGGAGCTCATTTCATATCTCAATGCCCCGCAATAAAAACGTCCGAATCGTTGCGTGGACGGACAGGCTCGAGGTTGTGAGGATGAGCCCTGTATCGTCGGTGACCGCTGCGATGAAAAAAAGTTGACGATCGCACCAGGTCAAAAAGTTTCTCGGAACCGGCAGTGGAACATACCCCCTCTTTTCTACTGAGATTTTCTATAGTGGCCACCTTCACCAACCTCTCGGTCATAAAAGATGGCACACTATACCAGGCAACCCCTTACGAGGCGTCTGGGACCATCTGTGGTAGGTCACGCGATTCAACCTATGTCTCTCCGCGAGTAATTTCGGGAGCGTCAAATATAATGGTGCGTCCATGCTACGCGAACCGAGCACGAGCCGAGCCAAGAAAAAACAGAATTCGTTCGTTGTTCACGTAGCGTGGACGGATTTGCGAGCCTAGAGCGATCGTTCGGGTTGCGCTCGACTGCTCTCCGCCCGATTGTCAGTTTTTCAACGAACACAGGGATTCGCATCGCGCGCGAGGTAGGCTCGTTGTAACGTCCATACTTGACACCGCGAGCAATGAACGAATTCTGTTCGTTCGTTACTCGGCTCGTGCTCGGTAGTATGGACGCACCATTAGATTCATTTGACACTTCAAAGTTTTTGTAAGTAGTTTGTAATAACTAAACAAGTTCTTGGCTCTAAAAAATGTATACTAAAACTGTACCAAGCTCACCTCATTGTGTAGTGATTATTATTATAGTAAACTCACGTACAAAAAGTTTAGTTTTGTGAAAATAATTTAATCCAAGATCATTGAGCTATTATTACTACGTATAGAGAAGCTATCATAAGCAAAAGTTATGTCTAATTTTTTTAGAGTCAACTAAAATTCTCTTTAGTGCTGAAACAATAATTAGTCGTCTAAGCAAACAGTAGAAACACGTAGCGCTATCAGAGCCAGTAGACAAGATGGTTATCGACAATCGTCATCGACAGTAAACGATCAACCTTTGTATGGGATTGACATTTCAAATCGAAACATCACGTGATTTTTAACAATCTCTAATGTCAGTCCCATACAAAGGTTGAACGTTTACTAACGATGACGATTGTCGACAGCCATCTTGTCTAGGGGGGCAGATCGCTTTTAGGAGTATCTTTCTCGCAAACGCCGTGATTCTCACGGCGTTTACGCGTTTTGTTCATCGTTCTAAAACAACAAGTGTGGCCGGATGGCCTTTCTTGAACGGAACATATTTGTGATGTGTAGCGTCTTCTCTATACGCAGTAATAATAGCTCAATGTCCAAGATTATCTTTTTCATAGAAATCGAAATGTCACGACTCATTTCAAATGTGTGTCGGTTGCACACGAGCGTGACTTATAACATCAAAGTAGCAACCTTAAGACGTGAGAGGCCTAGAGATTTGTTCTATCTAGAATATTATGGCCCAGACAGGCGGTTGTCTCGTATGTAGTTTGTGTCAAACCTTCATATCAGTTACACGATTGCTTGGATATTGTATTTACTTTTTCTGAGATTTATTTTACTTAGTGGTTGTTGCGGCGGAAAATTTGTCTGCTTTTTATCTACTTTTTAGGAATCTGAACGAAAAAGGTAAAAAGGGCACCTTTATAGTGCCACTTCGTCCATCTATCCGTCTGTCACAGCGCAGTAACCACTTATACTATTGATATGACATTTGGAATAGTTATAAATATAGCTTACACAATATTATTGAAAAAGATATTTTTTTACTATATTTTTTTTGTAATACTTAAATGGGGTATCATATGAAAGGGATTAATTTGTACATTCCAGAATTGGTTTTTAGTTTCTTTTATGTTCAGTAGTTTTAACTTATGATGCAAAAAGCCCAAAAAATACCAGTCCTCCTATCTGTGAAGCTCGCAATGTGAAAAATCTGGAAAAATACAATTGATAAAATTTGATGTAAATTTTAACTTTTCGCTTAAGCGATAAGGCCGCCTATGTTGAATAACTTCCTAAATTTCAGTTACTATTATCGTGTTCTATATTAGTCTATACAATAAAGAATATTTCATTCATTTTATAGGAAAATTGAACGATGTTAACTAGCACAGTTTGCTTCGACATCATCAAAATTCTTTCACAAATAAACGTAGTTATACGGTCCGGATTTTTACTACAGTTATGGCCCAATCCAAGGAAGGTCGTTGCGCAAGTCAGATTCAGAGTATTCAGACTCGTAGGTACTTTATTTTGTAATATTTTGAAGGTGGTGTAAACAAATTGTATTTTATATCATACTAGTTGCATCCTGCGGTTTCATTCGCGTACCCGAAGGATATATTGCATTCCCGGGATAAAAAGAATCCTATGTGTTAATCCAGGATATTTTATACTAGCTATTAGTGGCCGGCGTCGCACGTCGCCCGGATGAAATGTCGATTACATTATTGGAGTTTTCTAAGAGATCCCAGTTTTTTTTAATAATATTTATACCTATGTTACTCAGTGTTAATTTAGTTTCTCCTGGTGAAAGAATTTTTTAAATTGGGCCATTAGTAATTGAGTTTATTCATTACAAAAATAAATACAAAAATCCAAATCATCTCTTTATTATTACTGTAGATGTGTGTGCCAAATTTCATCCAAATCCGTTGAGTTATTGAAGCGTGATTGAGGTACAAACATCCAAACTCACAAACATCCAAACTCACAAACATCCAAACTTTCACATTTATAATATTAGCTTCTGGTTGCACCCATGTTCTCTGGATGAAATCTGTTCAGCTATTATGGAGCTGAGTAAATGGTAACAAACATACACAATCTTTCTCTTTTATAATATTAGTAGACTTAAATGAGCTCAGAATCAAGAATGAGCCACATATTTAATTAAAACATTAAACTTTGTAATACCTAATAGACATAAAGGCATCAAGCAAATGAGTTAAGTGTATTTTGAATAGGTTAAAGTTAAATAGATATAATTGAAAGCGCCCACTACACTCTTGCCAAGTACTTATCAGTTCTAACAATAAATAAACAATGCGAGTAACAGCCAATTGTTCTAGAATAACTTAAAGTGAATTGTGGCATTGGATTAACTACTCAGTACGATCCGACGAAACTTCGCCCGAGCCTGAGATCATTCTCTCTAATATTCAATTTAACTTTGACACTTCGCCCGTCCAACAAAACCACTGTCAGCTTTTTGTTTTAGGATATAATTTCCCACGTCTCGGATTAATTATAATTTATGACAGAATTATAATTTTATTATTTTTTTTTCAATAAAATTGTGATCATAGAATATTTTGTAATAAAAATCAAAAGTTTTCGACTAAATTTTAGTTTTAGTTACCCAATTAAGACTTGTAGTGCACGCTGACGTCAGTGTAATAGCAATTCATATAATTACCAACCAATACCATCACTAATGATATGCTAAGTCAAGGACCCACTAAACATTTACGGCCTAAATCTACTGAATAAATGGTCAAATAAATAACGTCACCTTGCTGTCATTGTCAAACAATTTGACGTTATTTAGGTGACCACTTAATCAGCTTATTAGTTAAATAACGTTTTATGAGTAAGGGGGATAGATGCAGTAATTAGTCAGTACTGTTATTAATCAGTGCAAAAGCACTTACTAGATGCGGAATTGGATTGCTCGGTATTACTACTCTAAAAGGATGTTCCTCGATAACTTAGAGCATGAAAATATATCAAATTATAAAGTGAAATGTGTTACAATAATGTATTTGAAATGTATGGGTACAAAACTTATGTTTTAGCAAGTAGGCAGCTGAGCTGTAACTTAGGCTATTTCCGGGAAGTAAGTAAGTTAGTTCCTTTTGAACAGCAATCAAACTTAGTATGAGTTACATAATTTTCGATTTATCTTTTTAGTACCAACATTATTAATTTACCGATAGAATAAACACATTATTGTAAATTAAATATAATATTAAGGAGTTCGGTTCTGACAGCGGTCGGGAGCGGTCGCGCACATGTGCTGCGCGCGCCCCGCTGTCCTTTTTTGTGACGCGCATCGAGTGCTTAAGTGTTCCCAGTGCCTTGTGCTTACGTTTGTGAATATTGCGAGCCAAATGGGTGAGATTGTTCCATATCAACTAGATTTAATTAAATTTAACTTAATTTAAGCAGCAATAACAGCTGAGTTGAGACGACGATATGCATTATGTCGAGATTCCCGCCACTTCTATCCACTATGTTTAGCTTTATAGAAGAATACCGCATAGGACCCATACACATGCGCACGCGAAACACGCGGCTCTGGCATAACCATGTCTAAGCCTAATAACTCCTCTGGCAAGGTCTAGGTTGCATTAATTTTCTTTCTCGAAGGATTTATGCCGAGATTATGATCACTCCAACTGCGCACGACTTTCCATGTAGGTATAAGCTGTACCATCTACATAATACTATATCCCACGAATCCCTATGTCATTATAGTTTATCTAACAATACAGGATACTGTACCTTAGCATATCCCTCTGTCAGGTCCAATAAAATCCCGATAGCGGATTCATGACCGTTAACTATACTGAATACTTCCCGCATGTATTTAGATAGCCAGGACTGTCCAACGAGCCTTTCAGAAGCCATCTCAACCCGTTGTTCCTCGCGAGGGACGCGCGTCCCATGGTGATAATTGGAGGTCATTGTTGTTTTTTTTGGCCGGCGGCCCTAGTATTAAAGAAGTGCTAAAATTGCATATCATTCGCATAAGGCACTTACTTAATTCCTTTTGCCTCACTCTTTAAACATATTGGACGAGGTGGGCAGAATAGCTGAAGCAGGTTTCAAATTGGTTCGGTGATTTTGTTGGATTTCTCGGTGGTTGACGTTCCTTCCGTTTCGGGAAGTAGGTATAGTGAGTGCTGTAGCGGAGTTGTCACTTGATATTGCTGGAAACCCTTGTCCTTGGTGACTCGTCCCATGTGAAACAGAGCATAGTGGCCCACAATATTGTTCGGGTCTAGTTTCGAACCCTTCGCATTGATTGCTTCAATAATCGATAATTTGAGTAGTTCTGAAAGATCAATCCCCCCTTGAAAAGAGCGGTTAACTAGCAGGTAGCAGGGTAGGGTTAGTTAGTTAGTTCGTATAATACTGTGGCTATGCTTGCCACATGCTTTTTAAATGCGCTCCCGAAAGATATACTTTATTTCACACGAAGTTGTACTTACATCGCAATCTCGCGACGCCCGCGCCGCGACGGCCGGCATATAGTCCTCCTCCTCCTCACCGGCGCTCACCCGACTGATTAGAGTCGGATACTATTGTGTAACATTATTTATTATTTACCCTAGCGGTTCGATCAGTGCGGACTTCCATTATCCACTCCAATCCATTATTATATTAAATATATATTCCATTTCCTGAATTTCTCATTCCTGTAACATAGGTACTATATTCGTTTAGACCTACAACAACAAAAAACACAATTGCGCTCATCGACCCGTTGGTTCTCGCGAGAGACGCACGTCCGATTTGTGGAAACCGATGTCATTGTTACGTTTCTAACTGCTAACCAAGGTTTATGATGGTTCATTTTTATCAGTTCTAATACTTCTCAAATTTATCATATAATATATCGATCGGCCTTCCCTTCCAACTAAGTATTGGATACATAATACCTACGTTAATCATCGGTATGGAAACTGCACTGAGTTCCATTATGCAATCAATTGACATGTCCACCAAGTCCTCCCTTTCGGTACATTCCAAATCATTTTTCAGTAGCAAGCATACTCCGCCTCCGGCAAAGTTTAAGCTACAGAAGGACGACGTGATGTTGTACATATACCCAAAGTTATCAACTAATCCCAATTTCTTACAAGCTGTCCCTCCCATAAACGCGGTTAACGTGTTTATCTCTATATAGTGACATAGTTTAGCCACGCACGACCGGACGTGATCGAACTTAGACTCGTAGGTACACACCCCAGCGTGGCATCCAAACCAGAGCCTACTCCGCCGACATATGTTATTAATAAAGTAAATCAGATACTTCGAGAAAGGCACATCTCAACTTAAACCTAAGAAAAATATAAAATGTAAGCAACAAAAATAAGTAAAAAAAAAAAACCCAGCCCATAATTTTAACAAAACTTCAAGTATTATGACTCCTTAGTTAGAGGACCTCTAATGGGTTATTTGAGCTCCCACACTTGGTATCCACCCATAAAACAAAAAAACAATACTCCACTTCGTATACAAAACAACCATTAAATTATTACCCGCCGTCGACAAGCTTGCACGTGCGCAAGGGTCGACTCTCAGCGAAAATGGTATATACAACATCGACAGAGACAAAAAATAAATGGTCTAAACGCCCGTTGCTAGGATGTCAGCGTGATCCTTGTTTTTTCTCTATACGATACAAGCTAATAAGCTAATTGCTCAAACTTTGCCTACTTTATCCACCAAAGGTTCAAGTAAATAATGTAAAGGTTTTGCATGTCAGCTATTGACAATGTGCAGGCGCCATAAACAGCTACTTACACCTCATGGAAGGTAGGTTTATGGCAAATAAAAGGACTTCGAATTTGAATCACCAAGTTAATCTCAGTTTGAAGCGGTTTCACCATCGCTTGAATGATTTCTTCCGTATGGTTGGTACATATAGCACATACATGTTGTATATACAGAATGCATAGGTATCACGGACTTGATCCGCGATGATATGTATCTGTGATCTATATATGGGTGGCCCGATGTCTTGAACAGTTTGGCATTGATCCTTGTCTGACTAAGAGGGTTGGTGGATTTTTGCTCCTTGCAACGGATCATTGACATCTTTGCCTAGGGAGATGGCCCGTAGCAGGGGGGCTTGCGCGCGTGTATTGCCGCCACTGGTGCCGCACGAGCCTGTAGCTCACTCTTCTTATGATGCGTGGAACGCATTTTCTTTACCCGGCAGGGTTTTCTAAATAAACAATGTCGGGCCTGATGCTTGCGGTATTTATTCCAAGCATTCTTATTGTCTCATTCTGGCACTATGCAAATTAGCGGTGAACCTGACGGATGGAATGGAGAGGCCGTGGAATTGAGCGGCACTTGTCGATTTATTGTAAAGGCAGTGTCTTAACACCACGCCAAATAGGTACAAACTATACTATACTATACCCCACACACTCATTTTCACTTATCCCGCAACCATGGGATTCCTCGGGAATGCGGGTGGGACCGCGCGGGACAGCTAGTATATATATAAAATTATAAACGCGAAAACCTGTACCTACGTATAGATGCTTGTTGCTCGTTCGCGCAGAGACTGCTGAACGGATTTGGATGGGGTTTGGCGCATGGATGGAGTATGTTCCGGATTGACGCATGAGATGCTTTTTGTCCCGGGAAGACATGCGATCCCTCGGGAATGCGGGTGAAACCGTGCGGGACAGCTAGTCTCTTATAAAGTACCTACGTTTCGGTGAAGGACAACATTCGAATTAAAATTACGACAACAACAAGTATTAAAACTTGACAGCACAAAAATGTATCACAATCCAACCAAAATCTTAAGTAGCTATTTACTACACAAATGATCTCTAGCAGATCGCTTAAGCTCTCCCATCTGGTGTCCATTCAGTTGCCATCTAATAACTTAACTTTTGTAACACAAAAGAGCTCACGAACACCACAAAAAAAATCACCACTCAAACAAAATAATATTTATTACTTAACATTGCATCGGGGAGTGACACTGACTCCAAGCAAAAAACTTTCAATACAGCCGTAAACCTTCCAAGTAGTTGAAACAAAAAAATGTCAAAGGGGCTGCTGGGGTATTAGTGCGAGTCCTGAAATATGTTCTTCCAATATTTTACAAGTTACTCTATAAAATAATACATACTTGCCTAACTGTTAAATCCACTAAAAAGGTTTAATCGCCCAGTTTTATTTCAGTTTAGTCTATAAGCTCTTTCCTACAAGCAAGTAAAAGTTCCTAGCGTGTGGCTAACTGGCTACCACCCGATTGCAAGATGGAGCATCTGAAGACATAGAGCTGATACAAAATCAGGATATAAGATAGTTCAACCTTCCGTATTTAGTAACCTGGCCTGTATGGAAAACAACAACTCAAGAAAAAACCACAAGTACCACTATAAAAGGTCCCGATGACACTTTTGAGCAGAAACGCAACGTCTAATGCATGCATGAATATATCAATAAAAATCATAAAAATGGAATGTAACTAGGAAAAAATAGTATACCTGGAAAAATAGCAATGACAAGGGCTTTACTCTTAGATTAAGGTTGTAACACCGCGGATTCACGGTTCTTACTGGAGTAACCAGCCTCTCATAGTAACCAGCGCCCAACAAGAACAAAGAATTAACCTCATTTTATCAGTAGGTACATATACCCAACGAAACCTCCAAGTCAGCGTCAAGACATTTATAGAAGTATCCAGTCTTATAATGAAAATCGATCTCAATACTCAGGAAAAATAATACTAGAGAGAGACCCACGCTACAGCACTGAAATATGGCAAAATCTTTACACTATATTATGTAGCACAAATCCTGACAACGTGATATGGAAGGAGTAAGATACGGCACTCGAATGCACAAACTTCAAGAAGTTTTGGCAAACCGAAAACAAAATCATCCCAACGGGATCATATAGGTCATTTCAACAAGCCCATCCATAATCATTTATCCCAGAAGAATATCTATATATAGAAGAATATCTAATAATAACGTATCAATTCACTGACCGTAAATAAGAATAGTGGCAAATCAATCCCATTAAACTCAATCAAGAAACAAGAATCCAATAGGACAGAAGAAGAATCCAAGAAGAAAATTCACAATAATTTTACAACAAAGCACCTCAATTGGACAACAATACAATGCAAGGCATGGCATGAAACTCATGGGAAAGGTGATGGTATCCGGAAATGGGGCTCACTGATGGGACGGGCGTCCCATAACCACATAGGCAAATATGTCACAGGAACAGCTATTCAAATAATTAATTCTGACATTCAAATGTAAGAAACTTGAAAAGAGAGCACACTACCCCAAGCTTATGTAAACCACAAATCAAAAAGGCAAATATACGCAGAGAAAATGAAGGCCCATCAGGATATCTACTTGGGATTTAAGAAAGGATATTGCGGAGGTAATGCGTAATGTAGTAAATGGAACAGCACTGCAAAAAAACTATAGTAAACTATTCAAAGCATCATAATCGCACTCCCAGAAGAAATAGCCGGCATGGACCGAAAAACCATACGCTCTTTCAACGGGATGGCATCAATCAGGAACCAGGAAAAATTACACACTCATTGACATTTCACTTGTTACAACAACGGATGAAAATCGCAGATCCGTAACGCAAATCTACGCTCTAGTTTCTGACATTGAAGAATCATCGCGACGGTTGATATGTCAGTACTTAAAAGATATAATACATAATAAGGAAATCATCATTTGCCTGTCCTGTCCCCAATAATTTGGGGTCGGCGCAATAATATAGACAAATAGATCTATATAAACATTTAAGGACAAAAAAGTGTGAACCCGTTGGAAAAAATGTAATGGAGCTCGCCATACCTAACTACACTACTGATGGACGAAGTGTAAAATAACAAAAAATAGTTACCTCACCTTAATTTAACTAATATACATGTTAATACAAACAAAACGTTAGGGTATGTACCTAACGTTTTGTTTGTATTAACATCATCGCTTACCACCAGGAGGGCCGTATGCTTGTTTACTACCTAAATAGTATAAAAAAGATACATCCTTAATATACATAATTATACCCAGACTTGGGACAAACAAACATGTTCATGCACACAAATGCATATCCTGAATGGGAATCTAACCCATGACCTGCGGTGGAATCTTAACCAACCACGCGAACTGGCCCGTCAAAACAGAGGACCTGCATTTAATCCATGACGAAAGGATCTAACGACCATTATAGTAATTTATTAGTAATACGATATTTATGGACGAAGACGTGATCACATTATCAACTAGCGCGACAAAACTGATAATATATGTATAACATTATGCTTGATGAAAACAATGGGGCTGAACAGTAATTAAACCTTTACAAAATGGTCATCCATGATCAGATTAAAATCACGGAACTTTATGCACCCAGGAAACCAAAAAATACTTTCGGGAAGACGGGAACACAAAAAGATATGTTATCCTGGATGTTTCTCATCCCATCAATCAAGATACTTAAGTTTCCAAGCATACATCTGATAGACTACAGTCACAGATTACTAAATAGTTACTACTACAGTCCTATAGGTATATTACGGCTATGTTACGTACGGCCCTACAGTACACCAAAATCGAAACCCAGAAAACAGATATTTGCTTTAAAAATCAATCGGCGCATGATATAGAATATTCTGACTACTATACTAAAAACCTTGCTGAATGTTGTGCCTAAGGAAACCAAATTGACTTTGGAATAATAACGCAGAACAAGAAATATCGCACATACCGAAGCTGAAATGAACAAGGAGCCTCTCAACCACAGAAGCTATACCCGTGCATGGAGGAGGTTAATTTAATGAACAACAGAGAAATAACAAAATCCAACCCAGGAACAAAAAATCAAAATAAGAAAGAAGACAATAAAACCCCAGCACTCAACATACATCAACGCTCATCCCTCTCTATGATACCCGTCTTCCCACTTTCCAATATTGGCTATAGGCTGAACAGTCGGTCGATTGTGGTCAGCTGGCTGCGGTTGGCTGGCCGTCCTCTCCCATCCCAGAGCGTGTCACTCCTATATACCACGCACCCCTTGGTTTATCCATGGTTACTCCGATATAACTATTCAGGTACCAGTCATTATAAACTAAGTTAGTTGCATGGTGGTTGATGCTTCAATGGTTGTATAGGACATGGGTCGGTCGTTGTACTGGCTGAGGGTAGTGCTAATCATCATCATCATCATCAGATCATGCTCTGGAATAATAAGTTTTTGTTAAAAAATCATTTTTTTAAAATATTAGGTTCTTTGAGAATACGGTAAAAACCCTATATATGTGATGCCTTCAACTACTAACGAATATGGAAAAAGAGTCTGGAATCATAGATATATTACCCCACACTCTCAACCAACTACCAAAACAGTTCGTTGAGTTTATAAATGGCAAAAACCATAAACAAATTAAAAATATTATTAAAAGGTATTTTGTGGTGGGCAGGTATGCGATGCCAGATTCAACTTAACAGACTTAAATGTAACTAAGTATATTAACCTTTAATATGTAACGACTCCTTAAGGGTAATCAAAGATTTTAAGTACCCCTAAGTACCTTATATACATCCTTAATATGCATAATTATACCCAGACTTGGGACAAACAAACATGTTCATGCACACAAATGCATATCCTGAATGGGAATCTAACCCATGACCTGCGGTGGAATCTTAACCAACCACGCGAACTGGCCCGTCAAAACAGAGGACCTGCATTTAATCCATGACGAAAGGATCTAACGACCATTATAGTAATTTATTAGTAATACGATATTTATGGACGAAGACGTGATCACATTATCAACTAGCGCGACAAAACTGATAATATATGTATAACATTATGCTTGATGAAAACAATGGGGCTGAACAGTAATTAAACCTTTACAAAATGGTCATCCATGATCAGATTAAAATCACGGAACTTTATGCACCCAGGAAACCAAAAAATACTTTCGGGAAGACGGGAACACAAAAAGATATGTTATCCTGGATGTTTCTCATCCCATCAATCAAGATACTTAAGTTTCCAAGCATACATCTGATAGACTACAGTCACAGATTACTAAATAGTTACTACTACAGTCCTATAGGTATATTACGGCTATGTTACGTACGGCCCTACAGTACACCAAAATCGAAACCCAGAAAACAGATATTTGCTTTAAAAATCAATCGGCGCATGATATAGAATATTCTGACTACTATACTAAAAACCTTGCTGAATGTTGTGCCTAAGGAAACCAAATTGACTTTGGAATAATAACGCAGAACAAGAAATATCGCACATACCGAAGCTGAAATGAACAAGGAGCCTCTCAACCACAGAAGCTATACCCGTGCATGGAGGAGGTTAATTTAATGAACAACAGAGAAATAACAAAATCCAACCCAGGAACAAAAAATCAAAATAAGAAAGAAGACAATAAAACCCCAGCACTCAACATACATCAACGCTCATCCCTCTCTATGATACCCGTCTTCCCACTTTCCAATATTGGCTATAGGCTGAACAGTCGGTCGATTGTGGTCAGCTGGCTGCGGTTGGCTGGCCGTCCTCTCCCATCCCAGAGCGTGTCACTCCTATATACCACGCACCCCTTGGTTTATCCATGGTTACTCCGATATAACTATTCAGGTACCAGTCATTATAAACTAAGTTAGTTGCATGGTGGTTGATGCTTCAATGGTTGTATAGGACATGGGTCGGTCGTTGTACTGGCTGAGGGTAGTGCTAATCATCATCATCATCATATTGTAAATTAAATATAATATTAAATGAAAATCTATAATTAAAATTAAAAAAAAACAGGGACCATTCGCGTTTCTCTATTTTACCCCGTTAGTAGCGGAATTTCAGAAGATCCTTCTTAGTCAAACCCTACCTTATTTGATAACAGAAATTTCCGGTCAAAATTCATGAAATTTCATGGTTGGCCCATAATAATCTTTAAAGTTTTGACCTGTAAAATATTATTTCTCATACGAATCAAATTCAAAATACAATATCATTTATTCAAATAGACCTTCGCATGCTTTTATGAAAAGTCTGACTCTATTACTCTAATACCGGTTCGGAAGGTTGCATTTGCTGAGTAGAGCCGGCAATAAACTCAGCAATTACTCTTTTCAAAACAAGCTTAGATTCATAACATAATATTTACATTTTAAACGCACAGACAACAACTACTTGCCTTGAATAAATTGAATTTCGAGAAACGATATCCATAATATAAAAGAAACACGCTCTCCCTTCCCTAGCGCATTGTGCTTGACGATGATGAGTCAGTGAATGACTCAGTCATTCAGAACTTGCCTTTTAGATTACAAACAATAAAAATGAATAGAAATAATAAGTAAACATAAAGTTCTACTTTCAACTTAACTTCATAAAGGCCAGAAAGTAATTAAATTAATGCTACTAGAATTTCTTATTTTACTTAAAAGCAAACCTCTTTGTTTTATCCTTTGACCACCCTGTGTAGTGTATCTGACAGGCAATTTTCTACAATATTATAATGTGCTTAAACTCCATTTTATGTTATAAAAACGGAAGGCAGTAGTAGGCAGTATTATTTATTCATGTCGTCTTTATTATTACTTCTATGTGTATAGGTACCTGCATGTTTTTTTAGTCCAAAATCTCACCATGATTAGTTAAGATGTGGCCGCAGGTGGTAAGCACATAAAGCCTAGAAAGAACTGGCTCTCAAGTGCAGCTGAACACACCGATAAGTGCTTAGTGATAGATTCTCAACTTGAGGGTGGAAGCCAGCCAGATGGGGACTAAAAAGTATCCTACAACCGTAATATGGTTTCCAAGCGATGTTTTCCTTTACTGAAAGTTCAAGCTCATTGTATGATTCGAACCCAGGACCTTCGTTTCGGCATTCAACGTCACTACCATTGAGTTTTCATTCCCTTAAATGATGTCAATATATAAATATTTTGTGTAGGTCGATTTGGTCTCTTTATCGTTTCGATAAACTAGCAGCACAATTTTTTTTCGTTACATAACTAATATTGTATATTTGTACATTTCAAGCAAAATAAAACAAGGAAAAATAATATTGTAGAAACATTGAGGTTTCGACATGTTTTACTTTTACAAGCTTTTATTTAACTTGCAATGTATGTATGTTATGTTTCTTCGTTCGGGTGAAATCCTGCAAGTCGAATTTCACCTACTTCCAGTGGTCGGATTGACTTGATATTTGGTGTACATTAGTATATTGGAAGACAATACAAGTACAGTAAACAAAAAGTACAGTCACCAAAAAAAACTTGTATTAAAAATTATTTTTTTAACAAAATCTTATTGTGATATAGACTTATATTTTTGAATATAATTAATATTGTTCTCATCTCATCTGCTTTTATCCTAATGGTGAATATGGTGTCTTTGATTAGTTGTAAGTGTCCTGCGGCCGTTTCTAACAAAGTAAAAAATAAATAAATAAATGATGCTCAGTGGTGCCGTGGCTTGTCTTAGGTTTGAATTCTACAATGAGCTTGAGCTCTCGGTTTAGGAAAACTTTGCTAGGTTAGGTTCCAGCCGCCAAGAGAATGCGTTTCTGACACCTAATAATATTGGCCAAATCACGGAAACTGCTAATCTGATTATAATACTACTGTCACTAAGCTATGCCTAAGAAAATACGAATTCTTCCTTTAAAAGTCCCATTGAAATAGGATCAGGCATTTCCGAGAATAGCCCAATATTAACAGGTATTAGAAACGCATTATCTCGCAGGTCGCACTGTACGTACAGAGCACAGTGGTAGAGTTCTTTCCAGGGTTCCCCTCCCCTGCTAATACTCTTATATTGAAATCCTTTCACCCAGCACCTACCAATTAGTTCCGAGTATTGCACTTGAGAGACAGTTCCTTCTATTGCATTAGTCCATCAATAGTAAAATTAAGAAAATAGATAGGTGATATCCCCTCAAAGTTATATTTATTTTGACTTCCATTACTGCTGTGAGAACTAAGTTCCATTCTGGTAGTGCAATATACTTACCGTCTGAATTTTACTTACGGACTTCAACCTGAATAAATATAGCCACATTCAAATATCGTACCTCAGTTTTGCGTCACGTCATGAAGACATATAGGTATTTGGGCTACTGCAATGGTGGTATGTTATATCTTTACTAATTGTATAATAATATCAATGTCGGCGTGTTCTTTTTGACCCAAGTGACCGTTAAAATGGGTAATCTATTTCTAATATAAAATTTATATCAGGGCGGCTATGAGTTGGGTGACACAATTTGAATTTAATACATTTCTAATTTACCTCGCTCTAATTAACAGCACAATAAATTAAAATAAAACCCTGGTTCAGTCTTCACACACGACTATTATATTATTATATTTATGAATTATAAAACTCTATTATTAGTGTGTAAAAATATTTGACCTATTACAAATGAATCGAGGATTTAGTTTATATAGACTACAACATTTTTACATACTACTACTAGACTACTTAGGTACCTTCTTTGGGTTTATTCCTACCTATGTAAAAGATTGAACACTTAATAAATGTTTAAACGTATTGAGCACGTAAGTATTTTAATTTTATTATTTTCTGGCCTAGAAAAATGCTAAAACCATCCTCTGTCCGTCCTCTAATATAATTTCATAGATAGTGTAAACATTTTATTATAATATTTAAGAGTTATTGTTATCATTTGATAACAGTTCCTGTTTTTTTTTATATTACATAATTATTATGTAGTTACTAGCTGTCCCACGCGGTTTCACCCGCGTTCCCGGTCTAAAAAGTAGCCTATGTCTTTCTCCATACCGTAGGCTACCTTTTTTTTTTTTTTTTTTTTTTCGTGGGATCCTCATAGGATACCCGACCGCCTCGGGGGTAGCGGCCAGGTTATGCCGGACTTGTACCGGCTAAAACGCCACGGTGGTCGCCATCTGCGCTATAGAGAGGGGGGCGGGCTCTCGTGTTGAACGCGTACCTGCTCACCCCTCCAAGCGCGGCGCTTTGATAGCTCGTCCCGGGGGAAGTCTGACACCTCCCCCCAGCACCCTCGCTGTGCTATCGCACGATGAGTCGTGACCACATCGACTCATCGTCCTCCTTCGGGTCGCTTCTGGGCGCACAGAGCCCCCGCTCTGATTGCCCACGACCCCAAAGGCCCCGTTTAGTCGCCTTTTACGACAGGCAGGGGAACACCGTAGCTGTTATTCTAAGCCCGAGCTACAGGGCAGGGCTCCGGGTGGGATCGGTCCTCTCCCGATCCCGCTCAGCAGCCTCCTTCTGGACCATTACGGTCTCACAGAAGGAGGCTACAGCTCTCCATGCTGTATCCCCGCTCAGCATCGCCGATACGACTGCTGGCAGGGAGAGATCCCATCCGATCTCTTGGACCAGGATCCGCCGCTCGGGTTCCCATGCAGGGCACACCGCGAGTGTGTGTGATGCGGAATCCTGGTCGCTCCCACCGCAGTGGAAGCAGGCTGCCGTTGCCTCACGTCCGATCCTACACAGATAATCACCGAAGCACCCATGCCCGGTGATTATCTGTGTAAGTCTGTAGGTGAGTCGTCCACCTTGTCACTGCATCCAGGCCTCGAAGACTGGCAGGACTGCTTCGACGACGCGTTTGCGCGAATACCGCTCCTCGCGGAGCCTCGCGCGCCACGTCGCGAACGCGATAATTCGTTCCTGCCGTTTGATCGCCTCCTCTGGGTCGCCTCTACCACTCTGGCGGACGATGCGAATCCGGTCATAGACCCTCGCATCCATGTCCGCCAGAATATCAAGTGGCGGAAAACGAGCCAGAATTGTCGCCGCCTCAAAGGATACTGTGCGGTATCCTCGTACGACCCGTATAGCCATCCTTCGCTGGACCCTGTAGATTTTCGTCCTACAGCGTCGGATGGCCAGCCTCTTCGCCCATACGGGCGCCCCATATAGGGCTACGGATCGTATGACCCCCGCATAGAGGCAGACCGTAGGCTACCTACATGCCATGATGATCCGTTGAGTAGTTGAGTCCCATCCGCAAGCTAACGGTATAATTTCTAACATACACTTTCTACATTACCCTTTTTGTCTGTGAGCTATTAACGTAAGCCTATCCCACGTCCCACAGCACGCAACATAATTAGATCCTGTAACTCTCTCGAATTCTCTGCTCTCTCCTGGCTGCATTCATGGTTAGAGGGTGGCCTACACACGTTAGCCCTTGTAATTGCTTAAGTAATCCTAATTGCAATCGTAGCCCGATGTAAACTTGACACAAGAGATTTTTTATGGTTATTTTATGTCAATAAAAATAAATATAGGCTTTTATTGCGAATAAAAAGTTTATTCTATCCTTATAAAATATCCCAAATGATAGGTTGTCTATAAAATTGTTAAGTCGCGGGCACGTCGAACTGAATCCGACATGGGAGACAGTTTTGGTTTCGTGATTTCATTGCTATTAGGGCGGTCGGGCCGTTCTACGTTTATTGTCCAAGATACGAGTGGATTTGTGGAAGCAATTTCCTTTATACATTTTGTTTTGTCCTTTTTCCTGCAGTTTGATGGTCCACTTCGTGAGTTGTGGCCCGAAGTTCGATTTAGCAAAACTCCCTCAATCGATACGATACGCATCTCTACCGTTGCCTGGGCGGTAAGGGAAAAATGTAATTATACAATCCGATCACGTACCTAGCTCTGAACGGAAACTAATTTAGAACCGAAGTTCTTTACACGAAAATTAAACAATACATTCTACTTTGATTTACTTCCCAGTATACACACAAAATTGTTTGTTTCGTTAACTTTTTGGGACGATACTGGTATTCACATCGTGCAAGTTCAATAGAAACTTCAGCGAGGTATATCATGAGATTATAACAAACTACCCCCTTACTCATAAAACGTTATTTAACTAATAAGCTGATTAAGTGGTCACCTAAATAACGTCAAATTGTTTGACAATGACAGCAAGGTGACGTTATTTATTTGACCATTTATTCAGTAGATTTAGTTAAATACCGTTTATGAGTAAGGCCGCTAATGTTTATCTATATTTTAATTCATGCATTATTTTTCCTAATTTTGTTTTTATAACTTATGTTTCAAATTCAAAGCATATTCAAAGCAGTTCCTTCTAAGCTTTGTGTGTTCACTTACCATGGTGAGATAGTGATCAAACACAGGCCTATACACAGTAAAAATAAACTTGATTAAGTTAACTCCTTACTATTAGAAACAAATAACGTGAGAAAAACACTGCAACCAAGCCTCAAGCTCAATATCAGAATTCTTTAGCTTTAAAATTATATTGCAAAGCACCTTAAGCAAACAACGCTTCTTGTATAAAAATAACCTGTTTACCCAAATCATCCCATCTTAAAGATTCATGCTGCCCCGTTTCAACGCTACATGCTTTCAGAGCGGCGCATACTTCTACAGAGTAAATGTAAGAAAGTACACCTCCCTTTTTAAGGCAAATAAACATGACATCGTCATTCAGGCAAGGGCCGTATGCTGAACCTCTGGTCCGTCGTCACGACCTCGCCTTTATTCGAAAAGTTTTTGTCAATTCTTCCTATACTCACCCTCTCCTACATTTTGTTGGGAATGTTGTCGTTTCGGCCGAGCACATTTACCTTGCATTGACATTGAAACGTGTTTGAGCTCCGTTAGGGTAAACAGTTTACGCTCTATTCCCTAAGCAGACTTTTCTTTGTGATGAAACAACGCGCTTGGAATTGGGATGTCAGTCAACTAGAATAATTACGTGTCACCAAATACTTAACATAAATCTTCTGTTATTTACAGTTCTCAGTCTGAGTTGTTTAGAATGGAAACACCTGAGAATTCGACGCTTAGTTGATGCTACAGAAACCTACTATATTAGGTACCGGTAACCGGGTATCGATGGGAATAAAGTGAAGTCGAGAAACGGTGCCATTTGAGGAATCAATCAAAGCCAAACGTTCGCACAATCAGCGTGCGTGGGTCGGACGAGCTAATCAAACTAATGGCCACCCGAGGGCCGGCCGATTGGACCCGAGCCGGA
The DNA here is from genome assembly GCA_951394255.1 of Polyploca ridens. Taxonomy (NCBI): domain Eukaryota; kingdom Metazoa; phylum Arthropoda; class Insecta; order Lepidoptera; family Drepanidae; genus Polyploca; species Polyploca ridens. Next base: position 8,959,358 of record OX596257.1, read on the forward strand.
GCCGATGCCGCAACAAATCACAACAATAACACTGACGGCTGATTGATTATACTCCCAAACAGACTCAATTTTATTCGTGTTACACCTGATTGATTCTTCATTAACATGTTTCAAGAGGCTCTTGAATTTTTTCGTGTAAAATTGTCCTCATACTTTTCCCACATTGGGCAATAAATACCCCAATAAATACCAGGTTAAATATGATAAATTAGAATAAAACCAGTAGAATGGAATGGTATAAGGCTGTTGCATGAAGTAGCTTATTAACATAAGTCTACAATGACAGAACAAAAAGTAATTATACCGTAGTCTATGTAGTAGAGCAAAATACTTATTCTACTATTACTACAGCGTCAGAAGTCTATGTTATCAGCAAGGTAACACGTGCAGTTGCGGTTGGCTGTAAGAGCTTAAATGTAAGTTGACATGCCTGCACATTGTTATTTAAATTCTTCCTCGTGGAAATATGTTGTTTGTCGCATGACAGTTTTTTGGACTATTTTAGCATGTTTACAAATTACCAGCGAGAATTCCTGGATTGCCAGAAAAAAAGCGTATTATGTTTATTTAGTATATACTTAATCGAAATATGTGATATAAAATAAATCTACTTATGAACTACGGCGTGATTGATTATCAACTACCCATACATATTTTCATAATTAAAATTAAATAATATTTGTAGGGGAATTAATATCTTAACTTGTTGGCTCGCGGATGAGACTCGCGTTCTACATCTTAACGGGTTAATATCATCTAAAATTCAAGACAAAGTATTTACGTAACATCTTCAATATTACGTTTTGCTTTCTTGGCGATTACTTGCATGTCAGGAACTGATCAATGTTAACCATTACATCCTACATATTTATTAAACTTATTTGGTAGTTTAATTGTACCGTGTATTATGTATGTACTACTTTGTCTCACGTGACTAAATATATCCAACAATAATAGCACACCTGTCACATAACCAATAACGGTACAGGAAAATATCTCATTTCATTTGCTAACTCAGTAAAATGTCGGGAGTAGCGGTTAGGTACATCATTTTTAGTTCAGTGCGCAGTGGCCCGTCAGCCTGACGTCGAGTTAGCGTCAAAGGCGGCCTGCCTTCGCACTCTTCGTTTAGACATTTATTAAGTAGGAAATACGAATGAACTGGCCAACCACGGTTCAGATGAAGTTGTAAAACAACTGTTACAGCATCGTTTTAACGATGCTTGCTTGTGAAGTTCTAGAGAAATGACCTTGTTGTTCACTTCACAGATATTTCTAGTAGTCATACAATGATGGCCGGAAGTTTGACCACGAAATATATATAAGCTGACAACAAATTAAAATAGTATGGTAATTTTGCTTCCATGCCATAAATATTGGCGTAACTGATAACTGCAGTAATATGAAAATATGGGAGGAACTGTGAGAATTACAATAAACTTTTATACTTCGGTACTGGGTTAATGCTGACACCTACACAAGGGAAATCGCAGCAAAAGCAATGATATAAAATGTAATGGTATAAAATAGAACTCATTTATATTTCGCGTTGTTTTACAGCCAGGTAAAACAAACATGTAGAGCGCAATAGTGACTGAATATTCAAGTGCTTCTACAGAAACAAGTGCGAACTAGCAAAACTGATAAGTGCTCGCACATTCACATACGATGCGACAATACAAAAATGTCTCTTAGTATTCACCTGTCGACGTGAAATAATACCATCGGGCTTCCCATGGTGCACGACGTGCATTTCGAGTGACATCCAGTGACCAGACTTTTGCGGATACAACACAAAGGCACTTATTTTTTTGTCCGCCTAACGTAAAATCCAAATCAATGGTTAGTTCACTTTTGTTATAGCTGCTATTATATTCTGGACGCTCGTTGCCTTTGCTGACTATTTGTGGGTTTTGAGCCGCTCCACCAATTGCTTGTCGCGATTTCCACATAAAAATTCACTGGCTTACGTGAAAATCGCGATTGTGTTTTATCTCTATCAATTACTCTTACAAATATAATTTTTGATGAGGTTTTAGGTTGTCATTTAAGACGTGGAGTATGATTTTTAACCAAACTTGTAGTATAGATGTAAGAGATAACTTCAACACTATTGTGGGCACCAGTAGACTTGCCTTCGAGTACAATATCGTTGAACACAAAAGATAAGCACTAAGGACTATAAGGTAAGAATGGCGTTGCTGTCATATTTTCTTTTATCATGTCTTCAACTCAGGTAACATTACGTCATCTAGCGCACATCTTACTCTACCGCTCCTACAAAATAAACCGAAAGCAGCTGCTTATTGTATCGCTGACAGCAAAGCCGTGGTACGCCATTGTCGAGCTCCGTCGAAGAAATAAATAATAGCGACTTACTTGATCCTGGGAAGCCACAATGCGTCGTCATTATTTCGCGCTTATGGAGCCAGGGCTCTCCTTTCACTCCATTTCCACAGACTGTGCAACGCCTTAAGTCAAAACAATTGGACCTTATATCGTTGAGTACATTGTCTTGGCAGCTCCCTTTTACATTTGTTGAATCGAGCTCAACACGTAACTTGTACAACAGCAGCTCTACGTTCTACTTAGACTTAAATTTTAAGTAGGCGTAAGTAATTTTATCGCATATACAGTATCAGGGTTCAGTTTATGTTTCGTAACCGCTTAGAAATAAAAGATTGAAAATGTTATAGGTACGAAAACATTTTTTTCAGTTTTTTTGTGTTAATATGTATAAACAATACAATTATGGAATAGAACATTTTTGTCCATATTTTCATGGAGCAATAATGGTGAAGTTCGATTAATGAGTTTGGGTTAGACATTTCTCTGTATGTGAATATTAGTTGAATCCAACATAAAATACGCGGTTTTTTATTGAAGTCGTCGACGGTGCACTCAGGATTTCAGGGACTCCAAAAGTTAATGAAGTGTACCGCCAACAGTACCCGCGTCAAACTGTCAGAAACACGTCATATTTAGCATGTTTTTTGTTTTTTATATAATCGCCACGTCTCGTCGATTCCGTTTTGGATTACGTATGGAGTGTACGAACACGAACAGAATTCAAATGTACGAGTTTTTTTCAGTTGCTGTCAGTTTAACACAACGCCCGCGTTGCGCTGTCATTTCGTGTAAAGTTTGACAAAGGTATAAAAATAAAGGGTGTAAACAGAATACTACACTAATTTTTGTGTTACCTACATGGGAAAGAACTGTATATTGTGATACTGTGTCATATCGCATTAGTGTCAGGACTCAGGACAGCCGCTGCCACCGCTCGCGCTGTAGCTCAGGTTTCGCAGAAGTGTTACGCTTGACGCTCTCCGGTACACGTCGAGACTCTCGATGGTCTTTTTGGGGATTCTATTACAATAGTGGTTCTCATAGAGTTTTGTTACAACTAAATCGTGTTATTTTATACTTTTCAAATGATCTATTTTCAATACTTGTAGTGAACATCAAACTCAAAGTCTTAGGGGACTTAAAAAGGTCAACGTTACTGAAGCTACCACTGATTCGGAAGTTCAGCTTTAACCGTCTTATTAATAAATAAGGCTTAAGTCAAGTATAGTTTGAACCTAGGATTAAAATATATCCGTCACTTTCTAATGTCATATAAACAAAAAGGGATGAGGTTACCTTAATACCTGGTTATTACAAGACTAACTTACACCTTATTTATTAATAAGGGGGTAAGAGTATAGTATACCTCACCAATATACCCCTTTAATAACTCAAGTAATCAACTAAGTATGCTTACCATTTAGTAATGATTTAATTTAATGTATAAAATAAAATTATGAAATACAATAAAAGAAAACTAGAATTAAGCATATGTCTCACGCACCAATCATTTTTATAGAACGCTGAATAAATTATTATCAGTTTATCATACTCATAATGTTAATCCATTCGAAGCTTTTGAATCACACTTAATTACATCCTTTGATAACTTTATTATGATATTATACCATGATAATTTTAATTGAGTCATTATAATAATACACTCGTTCAAAATGCATAAAGGCAGATGTCTTCATTCTGTGGAACGAACGCTACAAAAAGAAGTATCTGAGGCGAAACATGCAAAAAACATCCGAAATTTTGCAGCGTACGTTAGGTAAAGTTGCACCGCTACCTGCTACTTTGTGACATCTTGACGTAGGGTTGTTACCTGCTCGCTATGAAGATTTTTTTTGCAATGTTCTCTGTAAGCGTGTGTACTGTATGTCGTTTGTAAAAATCTCTCAGCTTTTTTACACGAAATGCTACTAATAATACTGGACATTTTTGTTGGTAAGTACACATTACTTCAAGCAAAGCAATTTTCTTAATTGGATTTAACGTGCATGAATTATGAAAATAATTCATCTTTATTATTGAAATCGCAAAATAATTAGGTGATGACCCTAAAAGCTTCATCTGCCACTTGAACGATCGAAAGGTACGACAGCGCGCCGGTATCAGGAAGGAATGTACAGTGGGTGACTTGAACAGTTCCTGTCCTACTCTCACACAACCGGCTTTGCCTAACTAAATTTGTACTCCGTCTCATTCGTGCACACCAACATTTTCAATACTTACCTGCGTAAAATGATATACATCTGTTGTGGTATTGCTTCCTCGCTCTACCTCCAGCTCTAAAATGCATTGTTGATATACATGTCTCACTCTGTCGTCTCATGAACAGGGGGTAGACGGTGTTGGTGTACGTTTGTGTTGGTGTTCGTTTATTTAGTGAACTTGGAAGCTCGCTTTCGTGTTTGTGCATAGGGTGTTGAACATGATTGTGTGCGTGAGTTGTAGAGGCGCGACATAGCTTTGCCGTCTCCATGACTTAAAAGTTTTGAACGGAATGAGACCAGCGAGCTAGTTGTGCGCCGGCCGGCACGCCTGATAGACGTGCGTGATCCGCTCGCGAATAACTTCTTCGTTAGCCTACGACTACAAAAACTTGTTATATAAAACAAAAAGTTTGATATTTATATTTTCATTTGTGACATTGAATAATCTGCTTGCGAATAAAGTGATTCTTTCCTAAGCTTATATTGTGTGTTGTTTTTTTTTTTGTGAAACTGCAACGTGTTTGGTTCAACGGACTACGGTGGAGGTTGGTCGTCGTATTCTCGTGTATAGGCTATTGTGCATCAAATGACTCCGGCACGTTTTTATCTTGTATTTGAAGATAGTTAATCTAAGTGTTTGAAGTTAACGTTTTTCTTCTGCTAATATTAAGCAGTCACTAATGAAATAAGTAAATGATACAATAATATCACAAGGAATCAATATGTAAAAGTAGATATAAGGTACCAACCTAATATAAGAGTAGATAAAAAAGGGACAAAACGTATTAAAAAACAACAAACACATTGTTTTATTTTTGAAAATGGAATTGATGTTACGAGTATAAAAAAGAAAACCTTGATAAATGAGGACATACAGGAATAAAAAAGATCATAAAGACATCAAATCCAAATAAAGATAACTGGAATTTGATTTATCAATTCAACAAAGTCCAAATTACATCATCATCAATCTTTGCTCTGAAGAGTTGAACAACCTGAAAATATAAATAGGCACAGTATACAGACAGGAACGTAAACACACAGCAAAATGTCCATTTAACACGACATGAATTTAATAAAATAAATACATTTTAAGCTTATGATTATATTCATTTCTAGAACTATTTAGCCCGCGAGGAGGTAAAATTCCGATTATTGTAGGAATTTGATACAGTCCAAATAAAGCAAATGAATCTGTCAGGCACAACTATTGTCATTATTTCTATCCTTCTTATAAATAAAGTAACTGCCCCCCTAAAAAGGAAGCTAAAGCAATATTGCTAACGCAATTATTTTTTTTGAATTTACGGCAGATCTTATGCAATTCATCAATTCCGAATCTTTTATTGAATTGAATTGTATAAAATGAGTGACTAGTATACCAAAAAATATTGAAATTACGTAGGATCTGCCGAGAATTCGAAAAAATGAATTGCGTTAGCAATATTGCTTTAGCTTCCTTTTTAGCCCCCCTGTTGGCTTGAACTGTGCGTATGCAAATAATTGTATGTATTCTATTATGCATATGATGAACAAATTTACCAAATGTATCCCAGTTAGGTATATGGACAATATTACTTACCTATCTGGATAATTATAAATAATTAATAAATTTTTGAGATTGCAGCATGGTATTTAATTGAAATAAAATATAACTTATCAAGTCAAATAGAAATCAGGAGATTACAACATTTATATTAAGGTACAAATTATCTCTTACGATAATACAGAGAGGTCTCTAGTCACATTGTCATTAATGCTATGTCACAATAAGGACCGAGATAACTAGCAAATAATCGTAAAATGGTACCTTAGAATCCGACGATAAATCCGGAAAAGGCAATACCCTCTATAAAATTAACATTACCCGAAGCAAAACAATTTTAATCAGCCCGAAAATCACGTTCCGGTCCGGGTCTCTACCATCGAAGAGGTCAACAGTATTACGACGGTCCCAAAAGCCGTAAAAATCTCGTTCCATAATATACAAAAGTTTACCCCACAGATATCAAAGTGGTCATAAATGCCCCTTCCCGTCAGAAGAATTACTATCATTGCCACGTTGTTTCTCCTTGTCCTAAACAATTGATATCTCTATTTGTATCAATAATACTGGAGGCAGACGTTTACGTGCATTTCGTACGTGATCTGAATCCAGTGGCTAGAATCATCCCCCAAACGGCTGTGAGATAGCAGACGTCATATTTATTGAAACTATTGACGTTTATTCAAAGGCATTATTATTTATGTTCATACATATGGAAACCCATGCTGTTCTTGAAATTCTGAACAATAATGTTATGTTATATCACCATAGTTTAATTATTGTATTTTATGTTACATTATGTTTGTATTTTTTCACTTTAATTTATTTAAGATATTTATTAATTGGTGATATTCAGTTTCGTAATAGATATATTGCATTGTATTGCAAATAAAGTTGAAATAAGAAATTGCAATTGTTGAAGAATTGGAGAGAAATTGTCTCAAATAAATATTTCTACCTGTGTTTCATTGGTATCTAGTAATTTCTGAACTTATACCCCCTTATTACAAAACATGGTTTAAAGCAAACCTAGGTTTTACTGTCACTCGGTCTCTTTCTAACGTCATATAATAAAAAGAGACGAGGCTATTTTAAAACCTGGTTTTGCTTTAAACCAGGTTTTGTAATAAGGGGGATAAAGATTCGCATCATGATTACTAACTATGAAGAAAATAATATTCATATAAAATCAAATGATTAGATTCTTATCTGTCAGACACTACACTGGGTTGGGAAAATTTCCCCATTAACATGCACCTGTCCTACCTGACAAAGTTTTTATAAAAAATATAAATAAGTAGGTACCTACGTCTCTTATCTATTAGGTCTATTAAAATGTGTACTATTTAAAATTCATTATTCTTTCTTTTTTAAGCAGATGGGTAGTAAATAATGATTTACAATTAGGTACATAATATATTTCTTAGTAGCCGTGAATAGTTTGGCCCTTTGAATCTGCTACGAACATTTCTTGAGGCTGCGGTCTGTGAGATCCTATGGCGCCGTTAGTACCATTTAATTGATTTTGTACTACAGAAACTAATTAGACTTGAGGTTTATGTAACCGAACAGTATTAATAACTTATCGTGTTGGCCCTCACATAATCTCGTCTTAGTAATCCGTCTTGGTTAATTGAATAAATTAATATTCGCATACGACCCTCTAAATCTACGTATTAGTTTTCCGATTAATGCCAATTTGTACGTGAAATTGGATTAAGTATTTTTTTTTTATAAAATAATAATCTTCCTATAGGTTACATCCATATATTTAAGTACTCTAAACTCAAAGGTAATTTATTGTATTAAAATAAATGAACTCTCAATATAATAGGCATGGATAAAGCGGTAGACGAAAATGACGAAAAAATCTGCTAATAAAATAAACAGCATATTCGTTTCCACAACATTACCACCGTCCACCGCTAAAAGCTATTTTGCTGATTTTATCCCTTATTTTGAAGCCAACTAATATAATTTAGTCGTTACCCACTATCGGTTCACCGATATTTATTCAGTTCCCTTCCTAAGGAGCTTACAATTTGCTGCTGTTACAGTATTGTATTAATAATTCAACGCGAATTTCCTCGTCCGCATCGTATCTCTACTGGACAGCTAAATTTGTTCTCTTGGATTATTTAACGCCCATTTACTGTAGCATTGATAAGAATTGTAATTTTTCTTACAAATACTCATTAGAATAATAAATGTAAACGATAGTTTTTTGGCCCGTGAGTAGAACAGAAGACGGATAAAATCGCCCAATTGATTCTACAAAACACAAATTAAAAGCCTTGACGTTATGTTTTTCCTAATAAGATACAAACACCATTTCAAATATCAGTAAAGTAAACATCGTCAGTCATCACTCTACCATGACTTACTTACTTACTGTAATATTATTGCTACAAAATTATTAGTGATAACTGATGCCTGAAGATCCACATAATTATACAAATGCGTGCAAACCATAATTGGAATGCAAGCAAATGTTAATTTACTTAACGAAGATGTGTCGGCAGATATTTTTACACGGTTTAATGACGTGACATGGATACGGGTTGAGGAGGAAACATGAAGTATTGTGTTACAGGCTCACTGGTCTTTATCGTGGCGAAATTTCATTATACCGAACCCCCATTCCACCTACCATTCAATTGGAACACCTTCGCACAATTGGGAGGGTTGCCTCAATGGGTTGTCGGATGAAATTTCTTAACATTCTTCGCTTATAATGAGTCGAGCCTGTCGTGCAATGGGCAGTAACTGTGTAATTATACCGAGAAACGAGATCGACAGATATTAAAATCCACTTAATAGAATTATTTATACTTAATGAAAAAAATCTCGAGATTAAATCGCTTTACGCAATTTAATTTTTATTCCGTTAATTTGAGGAATCCTATAAAATACCATGGTTAACATTACGATGTTGAATTATAAAATAACAAGATAAAGCGCCTCCTATCAACAGGCATGAGTGGTTTTTTAGTGAATCACCTGGTAATGAAGACATCATTATAGAACCGGTTCAAATAGCCGAGGGGCATTCATCGGACACGGTACCATACGATCACGCCTTTTCTCAGAATATTTGAGTGACAGGAAACGAACTATTGAGGTTTACAATATTCATAATAATACGAAGAAGCTTTCACTGCAAAATATATCAAAATCATTTTTCATACTTTCAATCTCTGTATCCTGGTAATCCCATAGGATACAAACAAAATAAGAACCGTATTTTAATGTTGATACCCTTTAAGTATTATTTGAAAATGTGGGGGGAGATTTGAAATATTTACTCCGCCAGGATCTACTGTCAATTGAACAAAAATCGTTGGAGCGTTTAACCGAGATCATTAATCATTTGAAGTAAAATTTTGAAACCCTTCCCTAACGCGACAACCCACAATGCTCACGTTTTATGCCATACATTACGGATCACACCATCATACTTAATCTTCTTTACATATAAGTATATTCGATATTTATACCAATTTCAATAGCTGCTCATAAATATAATTGCCTAGTAGGTACTTATTTATTGCAATCCTAGTTTCCATCCTGCATTCCCAGGAAATAAAAAATCAAAATCAAAATGTCATTTATTCAGTTTAGGCCCTAGTAAGGCACGTATGAACGTTAAATTGGTACATACAGTTGAATTTACCACCGATTCGGAATACACTTAAACTGAGAAGACAAGAAAAATCAAACCTTAAATATAAATAGGCTTATCTTTTATTCCAGAATATGATCTATCTTTGTGGCATTAAAATCCCTCATTATTAATTATGGTGTAATTAGCCAACCACAGAAACTGTCATGACATTAATAATCAATAAAATAAAAAAATAAAAATTATTTAGTTCAGACCGACAAGTCCATATTTTTTAATATTACATAATTATAAAATAAATAATAGGGTACATAATAATCAATGCGGCAATTTCAGAGACAAGTATAATAATACAAATAAAAAGAAAAAAAATATATTTTCTTTATTATTCCAAATAATATTTACTTTACACAACCTCTATCCCTTTCATGTCCCTTTTTGGTGGCATATCTATTTAATTCATCTCTGGACTCTTTCAAGGGGCGAGCCCTGACCGCATTCAGCGAAAGATATCGGTCACATGACGGCTTCGACCTAAAGATTGGAGTTAAATTTACTAGAAGACATTTATTTATTCACTGAATCACTGATATCCAGGGTAATCATCTCTTCAAGGGTAACTGAATAATGATTACTGATCATCTTATTTGATAGCGGTAATGGATTAAATTCAAAAAGTATATTACCTATTCGTATAAAAGGATTCAACTTTGTGGATTCAATTGGTTGATTGGTTTTGCTTAGTAAAAGTTATTTCTGAACTACTAATGTCCACTGTAACCTTTTATCAAAACTAAAAATAAAATGAATTAGCTCTGACTCGTATAATTTAAAAAAATAATTGTTTCAGAATTAATTAAACTTATAAAAAGATAGGCTGTTTCGTTATCCATGTGAGTAATTAAAATCAGAATTACTCACCGCATTGGAAGAAATAAAGGCAGTCTATATTTGCGTTCCTGTTGCATATCGCCATGCGGTTTCCATTACACAAGGTGTGCTTAATGCCATCGGGTCGCTTAATGGCCTTCGCCACCATTAACCGACCCCACAAACATGCTTGTACTTTTTTAATGTAAACTGAACAAGAAAAAATTGTCATTTTTATTGTTAAATAGGCGTACGCGATGTTTTCCGTGTCCCCATTATTTAGCTATATGGGTTTTGGTTTCATTATATTTCTATTCGGTATTTAATTGTCCTGTGACATTTGTTACTTTATTTGCTTTGTGAGTTTTATGATTTTTGATAATGGTCTGAATAATAAATCAAGTAATAAAATATTCGATTATTTGGAATGGATACCTATTTTGTTTTGTATTGGAACCGTTTACTTATTTTTATGGATTCAATTTTAATTAGTTTACTCAGTTTTTACAGCAAATTGCTCTGAGTTATAATATATTTTTCATTTTTATTTGTTTTATTTTCATCCAGATTACTCGTATTATAATGTCTAAAAGGTAATATGCCGTTATAATACAACGTAGAGTAAGAAACTTAATCCAAATTTTTGATGTGATTTCAATTCTCTACAACTGAGAAATATTACAAAAAACTGACTTATATGATAAGTACCTGCTTACACACTTTATTAATTGGTATATTATTTAAATTTAAACTATTAGTTATCAAATTAAATGTAGGTACTCAAGCTTAAAATAATAAAACAGTAGAAGTAATAAATTGTAGCTAATCTGAAACACAACGGGGTCTAGTTAAACAATTTGGGTGTGTTGTACACGATAAATTTGTTTACAACAAAGCAATTATTTTAATTTAATATCGTCCAAGGTTGACGCTTATGTAAGCATATTTTAAGTTTATACGTCACCCGTCGCGCTAACGTCCAGACAGGCTGAATTTAGGCCTAAAAGCTAACCTATTCTAGTAAGAAAAAGTTTGAATAGCATTAATATGCACGGATAAAATGGTTTTATTGTAATAAGTAAACGAAATTTTGCTTTTATTTTTATACAAACATCTTGTCGTTATTTACAGTAAGGAATTTGATTTCGTTATTAACATACAGTAAAGCTCTTGCAAAAATATCATTATCAAAAAACAGAGGTTGACTATAAAACGCAGATTTTATATATAGGTGCATTTTTCCCATTGATATTTTACAACAAATAAAACGTATTTTAAATTTAAATCTTCGTTTTGAGGAGGAAGTAGGAAGATTTACCTAATGAAAAATGGTTATCAGAAACCAGCAGTGCTTTTCACAGATTACTTTTAGATGTATCATTGTAGATGATAATATAAATAAGATTTAAACGATGCCGGAGTTATTATGATCATTAAGCTCAGAAACAAATTATTTATTTTATAATTTTCGTTGCAGAAATAGAGACGGAAATGTCATCGGACATTTAAAACTTTTTTGAAGTTGAGTGTATAGTTAAGTGCTTCAAACAAACTATGTATCAAACAAATGTACGGACTATGGGTGCCTTAGCCATCGTTGTACGGTGGTTTGTTTTCCTGCTCATCGGCGTTGGGTGGCAGGTTCAATCCCAGACTGTACAACAGACATCTGAAGTGGACAGTTCTTATAATTTCTATTTTGAACAACCTTGTTGTTCCGGGGGAGTGACGAAGAGCAAGTACCATACGAGACATAGACGAGGTAAGTGTTTTAATTGAACTTTTAGATATATTGATTGCGACTTTCACTAATAGACAAATAATTATCGTGGATTTTAATATCATCATTAGGGCAAATGAGATTGTCGGCAACTTAGGTACAGAAAAAAAAGATTTGAATGATAATTTACATATTTTCTCAAGCCATTACCATGCCATGAATCATAAGATTCATGATGACATGACGGAAAAACAAAACACACATACAAAAGTAGCCGTTCGTTATAAGTACTCCTATCACTAACACATTCAAAACTGAGACGCTTTCAAGGGTACATGACGTGAAGTGAGACGGAAATATGAATAAACACGTGCGAAACAAGGATAGGACATTCCTTTTGTTTCATTGCCCTCCCAGCAATGATGCCGGGAGTGAAGATTTTAATACTGTTGTAGTTGTTAATATTTTCTCTTGTGCTACAGAGAAAGCTTCATATTATTTACATATACTTTGTGTAAACTTATTTTATTTACTGGTGAGAAAATAGTACCTACTAGAATACTGAGTTTTAAACCATATTTAGAAAACCACCTTAAAAAGAGCTTCTTCCTTTAAGTAAGCCTATATAAAATACCAGTTATAATTCTGCCAAAGGATTACAGAAAAAAAGAAATGTTTTAAATTAATTCAATTTGATATCAATAATTGCCAATTAATTGTGATTACCATTAATTATAGCGAATTTTCAATTATTTCACAAACAACCCATCTGCTAAGTTCCAGGTGACAATTTGAAATTATTGTTATTACTGTTTGTGGCTTTGACCGGGTTATAACGGAGACGTGGTCATCCTAGACCGCAGTATTAATGTAGAATTTACCGCTTCCATTAAACATTACGAGCTTAAACAGTTTGCTAGGGGCTTAATGAATTTGAAACTTTGTACCATTAAATGTTGCACTTAATTTTGTCCACATATATACATTTATAGGTTACCTATAGAATTATATGGAAAATTATTAAATACTGGCTGTTAGTGACCGGCGTCGCCCGGGTGAAATTTCAGTTACATTATTGTTTTCCTAGGATTCCATTTTTTTAAATAATATTGACCTTTGTTAGTCAGTGATGTTTTAGCTTTCTCCTGGTTAAAGAATTTTTAAAATTGGGCCTGTAGTTATTGAGTTTATTCATTACAAACAAAAATACAAATCTTCTCTTTTTATTATTACTTTAGAGGTAGATAACAAGCATACGGCCCGCCTGATGGTAAGCGGTTACCGTAGCCATATGGACGCTTGCAACACACGAAGCGTCGCTCACGCGTTACCGACCTTTCCCCCCTCCCCAATGAGCTCTGGCGACCTTACTCCCGCGCAGGAACACAACTTTACACAACATAAAGTTATTTGGCTATATGTAGTGATAGTAAAAGCATTATGTTGCCAATTATTTTTTGTTATGTAACGTTTTTGATAATCTGCTTTACGGGTAGGGTTAAAGGGGTGAATCGCTCGATATTCTCAATTCACTTGCGCGCGATAAACATGACACTGATGCTTAACATAGATTAACTAAACTATTACATCGATATAAATCTAGCTTATAGTCGTCAAGCTATATTTGACAGTTGTGGATATAAACAATGTGAATATACCACCAATCTCTAACTTTTTACTACGGATTTTGGCATGTTTTGGTCACTTTTTGTCCAAATTTGGTTCATATTTTAAAGTTTTAAAGATTGTGACACAATGGCCCTGATTCTGTTGTTCACAACTAAACTAATTTTAATGTCACTATGTCTCTTTCTAACAAAGAACATAAGAAAAGGATGTAAGAAATTTAGTCCTGTCAAATTAGTCCAATGCTTGTTTTCAATATAATTTTAGTCGCCATCTATCGCGGTTACGCCTAAATATACGCAAAATAAGACGGCAAAGATTAATTTGACAACTTAAAATATGTTCTATCATTTTTCAATCATGTTCGTAAGAAAGAGACGAGATGTGACTAAAATTAGTTTAGTGCGATTTACAACAGAATCGGCACCAATATATACGTAAATATGTTTTTAATAGTATGACGATACCGCATTTTCCTTAATTTCATAGGCTTTTAATAAAAGGCCTTTCATCAAATATCCATTTAGCGCTGTGACATAGATTAAACAAGTTACGGCACTCGTACGGACAACTTTACTAAAACGTCGCGTCGGCCTCACTAATGACAGGCCAGAATGAACAGCATTTGTCCATCCATCCGCTCACTTCACCAAAGAATCGTCCCAAACTTATTCACCCCTTTTAGTCCGGTCCTGTCCATAGTTCAAGGTTTTAACCCTTGTAATTAGGAGCGCTACTACTAATTTGCTGGTATATTTTATTTATCTTAATGTTTGAAAAACTGTTGTAATTGGCCTACGAGAATATACTTAGTTGTCTATGCAATGTTAATAGTAATAATAAGTTTGCTAAAGTTCAATATACCTGAACTTATGGTTTCGAAAATGTGCCGCGGAAAACTCAACAATTCAATTTATATGATGTCATATAAATTGAACTTCTTCTTATAACTTCCGTATAACTTTCTATACCTACGACTCAAGAACCACACAATAAATTTTCAAAATTTTTCTCATAAAAATTCACCGCTGCCAGGGTGTGTTGAATTTAATAAGAGATCCGGCAAAAAAATTAAGTTAGTACAAGGCGTGCATGCGATGCGTGCAGCTGACGCCAAAAATATGGTTTATTATGATGTCCCTAATCTAGTTTACGGTTGGTTGGACGGGACGCCGCTGTCGATAACAATAACCGACTTAATACGCCCGATAATCGGTTTTGCTATTCGAAAACATCCGTGATTGACACTTTTGATGACGTTTGAGCTGAACCGAACACCCCTGAGCTTGCAGTACCAATCGTTTTCCATTACGCCCAATGGAGAGGGGAAAATGTATTTTATATTTACAAATAAGGATGCCAAGTGCTTTGCGCAATCGTAATGCATAATAATCCTACAGTATTGTGTTTGTAGAATGTGACAATTAATAATATTACTGAAGTTATGTCAAATACAACTCACTCAACGAAACTTCCAAATTAAATCATTTAAATCTTACTAAAGTATCTTAAACAATAAATATAAAGGGATCATTATCGTATGCAACTGGCTTTTAGAAACTTAAGTGACCATGAACTGAAACACTCTGAGCGCTTTAAGAGTAAGCTGGATAGGACTGCGAGGCAAATGTCCATGCTAGTGGTGAGCAAACAAAAAACGCACAGGCCGAGTTGAAAGAAAAGAGAGCACTCAGCCGAGCAAAAGTGAAAAAGGTAAAAAAGAATCACACAATAAGCGGAGGAGGCGGACTGGTGCGCTATGTCCGGGCAGACGGAACTTCAGACAAACTCGCTTTGACCGTTGACTCACTGACCATATCTAAATAGAAATGCTTACTCTGTAAAAGACAATGTATCTAAACGAGAGTAAAACAGCCGTTGATTTTATATACAATTCAGCATCCATCTGTAAGTTCATTACGGATTTAGAAAACATAACATGTATAGCCCGAACCGCGTAGTTACAAGCTTTAGATGATTTTAATAACAGTGTAGTCATAGATTCGCCAACGTAACCTACTTATAAAATATAATGTTCACAGAAAGTAATTTAATAATATTCGAATACCTTCTCTTAAACATAACCCTTTGCTGAACTTGTAAATCGAATGTTAACTTACCTTGTTACCAAGTCGATGCCGCGACACCTCGTTACAGAATCTAGTGGTCAATACAATCGATAGTAACCCGAAATTCTTTCCGTTTCTCTCGTCCCAGTATTGACGATATATCTAACCCTCGAGGAAGATGACATCACTTATTTTGGACGAAGGTATGGTACAAAACGTTTTGCTCGAAATTTGATCACGTATTCGTGACGTGGTCCCTTGTCGTATCTCCAAACCATTGCGATTGTCCATTGTATTCTCACGAGACAAAGGGTTGAGGACTTGACGATACTCGGAACCTTCGTCAATCCGCTTTTTGGAATAAACGCTCACAAAGGTATTTTGTTTGTATCGACATATGATTTTATTGTATGTTTACATGATTTAGATATAATTGATCGATGAATCTTATGTTTCCTTGGATTCGATATTAATTATTAACTTTTCTTTCGTGAAATAATAACAAAAACTGGTCAAAACGAGTGGTTCGCTCAATTAGGGCTACGGCCGTACTTAAAACTGACCAGTAGTCTATAAACCAAATAAAACTTTTGTTTGAGTATCGGGCGGCTCTAATTCGCGTTATTAATACACCTTTGATAGCTTCTAAAGTTTTTGCCGATTCTGTTGTAAATCGCACTAAACTAATTTTAGTCACATCTTATCTCTTTCTTACGAACATGATTGAAAAAGGATAGAACATATTTTAAGTTGTCAAATAAATCTTTGCCGTCTTATTTTGCGTGTATTTAGGCGTAACCGCGATAGATGGCGACTAAAATCATATTGAAAACAAGCATTGGACTAATTTGACGACTAAATTTCTTACATCCTTTTCTTATGTTCTTTGTTAGAAAGAGACATAGTGACATTAAAATTAGTTTAGTTGTGAACAACACAATCAGGGCCATTGTCAAAGACAATATTAATCTCCATTATATGCTCTACATAATAAGAGTTTTTTATTTGATATGGTTTGTTCAAATATAGCTATAGGTTAAAAGGTCATCGCAAGTTCTTCATCTTTTTGCCACCTCTATTACATTATCGAAATTATCCGCATTTTCCTGTAATCTATAGCCAAATGTGTACTTACCCTTTTAAAATCAAAATTGTAGCTTCAGAAAAGAACAGGGGGAAACGGTTTTTTTTTTATTTTTAGCTATATCGTTATAAGAACGGAATATAAAATTGTAAAAAAAACATATTTGTAGGATCCTTACTTTAAGATCTTTCAAATGTCACTCATTACAAGATATGTTAATTGTTTTTTTTTTTTTTGTCAAACTGACTGACACCCAATATTAATCTAAAATTAGATTTTATTAATTATTGTAAGAGTGATTATAACATTTATAACATAATTACTCTACGTACCTAGTGGTATGATTATTTTAGTTCACGAAGCCAACAAGCATCTCCAACTTGTTTTGCGGGAATCGGGAGAAAGTAATTTGCTAATACTTCGCAATTTGTCACATAACAAAAAAAGACAGAGCACAGATAAAAATGTCTAGTACTAGACGTTTTTGTCTCTGCTGTGTTTGTAATATCGCACAACTGCTGAAATTCTGCACTAGCCATTAGATGGTGAGTCTGCATTAAATTACAAAATAATATACGATTGAAAAAAAAAAAAGTAATTAGAAGATAAAAACGAAGAGAAGCTCAAACCTATCAAAATTTTGAATACAGGTCGATGGTGTTTTATTAAACTGCAATTTATATTATTTTCTTGCCTTTTCATTTTCTCCTGCAGAATGCATGTATTCAAAAGCTAAAAGTCTGTAGTGCGAACATTGCCCGGTAGTCCCAGTAGTCCCTATGAATGGCGACGTTATTATAAAACTCATCGTAGTTAGAAATGTTTAAAATGGAACATTAACATTACCTATCATGATATCCGTGATTTAGCAAATATTAACAGGTGTCAGAAATGCATTCTCTCGACGGCCGCACTATAGTTAATTATAAATAAATTAAATAAGGATATATGATAGTTCAGTAGAGTAATAATAAACGTGTCAAGCTTATTTAAGTAATTCATTGCAGCCGCATATTATTTGGCTTTTTGCAGTTTATAAACGAGCCGTTTCGGGATATTGTGTTGATGAAACTGCCCTGATATCGTCCGGGCTCGCATGAAAATAAAGAGAAATTATATTGTGGACATATTTTGGTAACAAAGTAATTCTTATCTATACGTTAATAATACAACAGATTCAATTATGCTTTAACTTATAAATATGTTTTATTTTCATACATTTACCCCCTTATTAATAATAAAGTTATCAAACGTTAATTAGCTAAAATTCCGATGTCTTTATCTGACAGGTGACATTTGGTGATCGAAAGAGTGAGACGGGGCACACTATTACACTAATTTAGTTAAAAAGCGATTATGAATAAGGGGGTTAATCTCTACGCAATCCCGTATATTTCTAGAATATAATATGTCTTTTTTCATGAGACAGGTACCTACGTGGTTTTAAATAAATAATGGCAATCATATTTATCTTGCATACTATGAGAAAAATTATCCAATATTATCTATAATATCCCTGCCGTGGTTTTCCTAATAGAGTACAGCATGGGGTTCTTCAAAAAGGGTGTGAAGAGATTTCTGCGGGGTCGGCAACGCGAGTGATACCCCTGGTGTTGCAAGTGTCCATAGGCTACGGTAACCGGTTACCATCAGGCGGCCCGTATGCTTGTTTGCCACCATAGTGGTATAAAAAAAACTGCTTTTGTAAGCAGTATTATAAATCATCCTTACGAATATTATAAAATATGTTTTCAAGACTGAACTATTGAACCGATTGTAATGAAAATTGAGAGAGCCATGAAGATTAACATAAGATAATTAATATTATTATTCATCTATTTATAATGTTTAAAAAAGACGCATGAATCCAAGGAAAATAGCTAGTTTTCTATAATGAAAGAAGTAAATTCCTCAGACATAAACATTTTAACTAAATAATTGTACCTAATACCTAAGTACGAAATACCCGAATGTATCAGAATAATTAATTTAGACAGGTAGACTTAGTTATTTATTAGAAACTTTACTTCTAAAGTCTTAATTAACAGGGCTTATGAAATATGTAACAATCAAATTATAAGCGTTAATGATTCAGGAGTAGGTCTATTAAATATTGTAGGCAATAAATTATTTAAGTAGCAAACTTTACCGACGGCTTTTATCCTTAACCTTATTTTCATGTATTAAATAAAATAACTGTAATATTGAGCCTCTGTAATATTTACTCATGTGGTAGTCAAGCTTATTTTTTAAAAGTTTATTTGTATGTAGCACTAGATGAAAGTATGGAAAACATTGAAAGGAATGAGCTTGACTACAGTGCGGCCGCCGAGAAAATGCGTTTCTGACACCTATTAATATTGGGCTATTCTCGGAAACGGCTACTTCTATTGCTATGGGTTTTTTACTAGAAGGATCAGTATTTAGTCATGATAAATCAAAGGGTAATCACTGGCATAATAAAATGTTCAAAATTGATAATAATGCAGGAAAATATTATGACAGTGCTGAGTTACTTTAACAGTCAAGAATATTTCGAAATGAACGTTTTAAATCCATGACTTAAATCAATTGTTGCGATCAAAGAAATTGGCGAAATCCTAAGTCTATGGTTGCGATCAACGAATATTTTGATTCAGATTCTATAACACGGTAAGTAGGTACCGATGACTGATAATTATCGATGGGGAAGAAATAATGTATGCGGTGGAGCATGAATATTTATCACCAAAACTTAATAGCCAGGTTATTGTTTAGAATACAGTATTACTAAATAAGGCATTCATCAATAAAATAACAATTACATTAATTATACACAGCTTAAGTCTACATAAATATACTAATTAGTAACAGAGTATTTGTTTCGTTATGCAGTCCAGCAATAATAATTGCATTACGCCCCGGGCGTAATTTCATCGATAACTTCAATTTACGCGAAACGTTATTGCGTACTAATTAATAAAATTATTTAAATTTTACATTGGTAAACATAAACGGTAAAATAATAATTTGTCACAATTCAGGCACAATCAGACAATAATTAGTGTAGTATTGATACAAAGTGAAGGCAAATAACATGAATGTTATCATAAGTTATGATCTTAACTTAATGCACATTACCATACTTACCTTTTTTAATAGAGCTAATGGTGCCGATTCTGTTATAAATCGCACTAAACTAATTTTAGTCACATCTCATCTCTTTCTTACGAACATTATTGAAAAAGGATAGAACATATTTTAAGTTGTAAAATTAATCTTTGCCGTCTTATTTTGCGTGTATTTAAGCGTAACCACGATAGATGGCGACTAAATTTATATTGAAAACAAGCATTGGACTAATTTGACAGGACTAAATTTCTTACATCCTTTTCTTATGTTCTTTGTTAGAAAGAGACATAGTGAGATTAAAATTAGTTAAGTTGTGGACAACAGAATCAGGGCCAATGACTATTTTTGTGTAAAAGATTCTAAGAATTTAAGACGGAATAGCTATTTTATATACTTCTATCTCATTAAAGAATGATACTCAATGTTCATTACTGAGTATTTCGATTGGTTATTATTTATTTATTTAGGTCTGCCAACAGTTGTTACACTAATAAATTACATTTAAAAAATACACATAATAACTTATACTAAGAGCACAACCAATTATAGGCAAACACCACATGACTGATGATGACATGACATGATTATATAGGCAGTATACCTAATTGAGTTCAGGAAAGCTTTAAATAGTTTAAAAGTTATTAAAAATTGAAGTCTCTACGACCAGTAAGTTAGTTTTTCCATTGAAGCTCGGTCAGTCGTTCAGTTTGTTTTTGTTTTATATGCAGATTGGAATTCATGATTTATCAGTTTTTATTTTAGCTTCCAATCCTTTGAAATTAGGTTTTGCATGCAATTTATAGTAAAAGGCTTATTACACTATTCGATATCAAGACAGTCTTACTAAGATTCAGCAAAGTATAATAAGAGTAAGCAAGGTAGTCTGTCTAATTAGACCGACCGAATGGGTAATTATTTTGTTAAAAAGTTTTATTTTATAATTTTTTTGTGTATATAATCTACTAATTACTACATACTTAATTTTTGACATCTTTTGATGTAATACACAACTCAGCATTAAAATCTGTGAGTGAACAATAGATCACCCCTATTTTCCCACCCTTAGGGTAGGTTTTTTGTATCCTTTATATGGGACCAACTTCGAGGTATACTCTATCCAATAAAAAAAGAATTATAAAAATCTGACTACTCTGTAAAAAGTTATGCGTGATCAAAAATATACGCGTCGACTTGTAAATCTCCTCCGATTTTTCGTCGGTTAAAAAGTCACAAAAATACTTCTTAACCTTCTTCACCCATATTTTACTTTTTAATTTTGTATTCAAACCAATAGTCGTGGCAAGAGCTATGATTTTCTGGTGCTTCGAAAGTCATCCCATGACACCGCGACAACCGTCACCGACTGCGTCCGCCTTGCAAATGAGTTAGCATGCGATATTCAGCAAGGTGTAATAGCGAGCTTGTCTAATTAGATTTTAAGACAGTCTTACTAAGACTGGCTTGATATCGAATAGTGTAATAAGGCCTTAAATAAAAGTTCGTTATTCAGTTTTTCTCCTTATTAAAATAATTATAACAAGCAATATTGTTAATTACGGCTTCTCTTTTTTAACATAATACTAACGACGAAACACATCACAGCTGTAAACAAATCCAAACATGAAACTAAAGTTCAAACTTCCTGCAAAATACAACTCTAACGAACCGTGAAATGTTTCCACGAATGTTTAATTTCAATTAGATAATCCCCTTGTTTACTGCGTGTAAGCTTGTGTATGAATTACGATGTTGTACATTCAGTAACTGCAAAGAGATCTACAGTTAAATTTAGTTCAGCATCAACTACTTTATTTCCTTTGTCAATGGAAGTTCAAGTCTTAAAACTGCATTATGCGGTGACTTTGTTTTAAGCAATCGCCGCATGAAATCTACTAATATCATTCCTGAAATAGTCATCACGAACTCGGCTGACGTCTGCGCTAACCATTGTCAATGGAGCACCAAAATTCTTCCCGTCTGGAAAATTTCAGCCTTTGTGTGAAAATGTCCGAACATTGAAGCCCCACAAGTTACTTACTTAATCTCTACACCGCCCCCTTTGTGTTCGAGTCATCAATACTTTTGGAAATTGCACCTCGAGTGCATTGTGTGGCTCGTGCTTGTTCGGATGCTCGTTGAAAGCTAGCATTCATACTTTATGAATTAAGGGTAGAAGAGTTTATCTCAATTCAAAAATCAG
Source organism: Polyploca ridens (assembly GCA_951394255.1). Classification (NCBI taxonomy): domain Eukaryota; kingdom Metazoa; phylum Arthropoda; class Insecta; order Lepidoptera; family Drepanidae; genus Polyploca; species Polyploca ridens. The sequence continues at coordinate 8,981,777 of OX596257.1, forward strand.
TTTTAATAAGACGATGGAGATCTTTTTTATTTTAATTCTTATAAGTATATTCCCAAGTATTTTTATAAAAAATTTACACCAAAATTTTACAACTAAATTTAAAATCTTCCCGCATAGATTTAAACTGGAAATAGTAGAAGCTGTTATAACAGCTACACTATTACTATGAAGAACGGGGTAAGATACTGAATATGCACAAAACAGCCCGCGAGCTACGGCGAATAAGCACAAGTGATGCGTACAATGCAATAATAATAGTCAGCTTAAAGTTACTTGAAGTTAAAATGCAATAACAATGGTTTAATGAATTACAATAATATTCAAAGATACTTATTAGCTTTGTTGATCCCGAAGAATATTTAGAGATAGGTATCAGTATAGGAACTATAAATACTAATTTTACGGTTGGGTATAGTAAAATTTACAACCAAATAACCTTCGATGTGTTTGATGTTATAAAATATTTGTTTTAAAATTCTAACGAAATAATACGTCAGTTGACTTGTTATTCTGTAGAAACAATTGCGTTTCATAAGTTAACTAAATAATTCCCTTATAAACATAAATCCTTGCTAATTGAAATGATACCGACAAAGTGTTTTTAATGTAATAATAATAAATCTTCCTTGCACCGGCTTGTCCCCAGACGTTCCTTTAAAATTTCGTTTGCACGAATAATGGAATAAGTTTAATTAGTTTCCTCTGCAGAGGTGCCTAGTCTTAATTAAGCTTTGGTTTCAGGCATAATGTTAGAGGTTCCTGTTTGTCTCCAACGCCTACAGATCTAATTCTAAATGTAATTTCTAAATATCCTGTTAAACATTTTGTTAGAAAAGTCCGAATACAATTTGTGTTGTTTTAGTTCTGTTACGAAATGTTATTGCCATCTTAGTGAACGGTAATTTGTTTTGTAACTATACAAATATTGTTTGGTTACAACTATGTCAGTCTTCAAATTTTTCTCATCCATTGTTTTCGATCATTCGATCTAAAAATATAATTCATTGTATTTTTTTAAGTAATATGAATTAAAAGTAAAAAAAGAGACGTCTCCGTTATCACTAAGTACGTTCTTTCATTCGAATGCGACCAGCTTTAGTCAAAGGTAATTCGATCCTGCATTCGTGTTCGTTTTGTTTTCGCACTTAAGTATTGCGCCTTTAGTTTGTTTAACCGGTAAGACTACACCACCAAGGTTCGCGCCCCTATTGACACTTCCAATCAAAACATGTAAGGGAATCGAAGTTAAAAAAACCGTAAAACACTTCTTTTGTCATACTTACTGATTTTTGTCTGAGAAGATTACATTTCTATTAAGTTAGAAATAATGATTTTGCTGATCTTCTTTTCAGTCATTGTACTGCGTGAAAAATCAAAGTTGCTTATTGCTACACACTTGTTATTTACTTACTACTAAGGCCACTCTTCCTTTCTGCAAAATAATCAAATGATTTTTTTTTATTTTTTTTCGTCATAATATGATTAATGTCTGAAAATACAACTATTGCAAAAACGTTAGGTGTTTCTAAGCTGTAATTAAAAAAACTGCATTTAAATTTAGTGTAATACGAACGAAAAAACGGAATAAAATCACCAATTAAAATATTCACGTAAACTGTGAATTGATTTTATAAAAAAAGGTTTTTATTTACCATCAATTGAATTAAACCCAATCTCTATCTGAAAACCGTGCAGTTGTCATTCATTTCGTGAATTAAACATCGATCTGTACTGTATCAACCGTACGTTTACGATCATCGATATAAATCGTCTGATATCGATACCATAAAACAAACCGCGGGATTACCGATTTAAATTCATCGATATCGCGGTTGTTAAAGGGAACCTTTATAAATTAACGACGCCAATTTCCCTAATGACATTGTAAAAGGAAAGTTTACGATTAAAGATTTTAGTATTCACGATTGTATCGTTTTCGTTCCGAGTTTACGGGGTGTAGTATTGACGTAAACATGAACTTAGCAAAACTTATGCCGCATTTTCTGGTAAGCGTATTAACAATATTTTCCAAGTTAAGTTTAGGTACTATAAATTTACGGCCTATGTGATTTGATTTTGTATTCAAATAAATTAAATATTATTGTTTTACATTTTTGCAGAAACAAAATATGACAAGATTTTCCCTTGATGTTTATTTAGTTTTTAATTATTTGTTAGCCGTTTGATAAAACATTAAAAGTTTTCGAAAGTTTACGTTATCGGACTGTTCATAGAATACCTATTTCTTGTAAAGACAGGTACGATACTTGAGGGCTTGTTGGAAAATTAATTATCAAGTGCCTTTATCAGGTGCTTACCCTGGGGCCTTACGGTGTTTCAATCAAGGATCCCTGTCATGTTTACTTAGATTTGATTCTTGCAATCAAAAACAAATGTCTTTGGATTGTTATTTTATCCGCAACAAGCTCAATTTCAATTAACAAAACTTGTAAATTGGAATGTTCTAATAATAATGATTGCGATGAGCTCTGATAAATGCTTTGGAATGTTTCACAACTTCTTTTTAAATTAAGAAAAGTCTTTTTTAGCTTTCGCTATTCGCGCACTGATTATAATCAAAATATGATTTTTGACTAACCTCGACGTTTCGCCCAGGTTGCATTGATCGAGTTCCCTCTTGACCACCGATACATTAACATTACAATGAATAAAAGTATGTTTTAATGTAGGTAACGTTTGTTCAAAAAAGTTAATATTGTTTTTTTATTTATAATAGTCATATATTACATTAAAATATGAGTTTTCATACCAGATCACTATCGCGAAAGTAAACTTGGATTAAAGGTAGGTTACAGATTACAAAACTACTTTCATACATTCCTAATTTATGGTAGGTATATTATTTTATCATTTAATTTAATTAATTGCGCGAGGGTTTGTTCAAAAGAGGAAACCGAATAAAAACCAAGAAGTGTCAAGTCAGCGTCTATTTAAACACGTAGAAAGCTTGGAGCATTTCGATTAACCTAACTAACATCGTCATGTCTCAATCGAATAATGACACAAACGAATCCCACTCCTTCATTAAATTAATATCGTCCCCCGATACAAATGGGTAACGACATCGCCCGCTAGTCCCAAATTATATTACTTTATTGTTATTCTTTTTTACTTTGTTCCCCCAAACTAACGTAAATTGGCTTGGGATCACGCTACTATAACGATAAACTGTGCTATTGGATTGCTTTTGTTGGGGTTTTTATAGTGCTTTTTATGTCGAATGAAATCTTGTTGGTAATGGAAAACATTTCAGACGAAGCAAATCAGTGAATAAGAAAATGCGAAATTATCTACTTAACGTTTAATGTTTGACTAAAAACAAACTTTCTATAGATTTGAAGTGAATACATTTTAGAGGTTCCAGGAATATACTTACATTATATTTAATATTGTTAATCATAATAAACATTTTGTAAACCATAATGTAAACTATTTAAGGTTTACATAATAATATGATATCTTATAATATTTACGTCTTTACCTACATGCCCGCATTATAATTAATTATGTGCTTATCACTTAATCCCGATGTTGGGTTTCTACAGCATGATGATAAAGGGGTCATTGTTCCGCGGGTTGTCTGCTATAATCGATAGCAATCGTGATTCGGAATCAGTTATCGAGTGGCTTGTGGAGAGCACTCAAATCGGTCCACATGCCCGTATTCGCACGTTGGTCTAGCACCTACTTGTCATGTTAGAGCGTCCGTAACACGCGTCTATTCCAAGTCCTGTTTCAGTGGATTGGCTAATTGAAAACCTTTCAACTGGATTTTGATTTCTTGATTTTGATCGAATGACAATTTAAACTTTTTGGTCAGATTGGTTTATTTGAATTGTGGAATAATCTCGATCTATATTATAAATAAATATAATAAATAATTGATCGAGACCTCCGGAGACCAGCGGGCGGGGAGCTTTGTCCGCCAACGCGTCAGCTTGGCTATCCAAAGAGGAAACACTGCCAGCCTTCCGGGAACCTTGCCAGAAATTTTCTATAGGTATATAGATTGTATTTTGTATATATTTGTTGTAAATAAAGATATATTCAGCATACAATATAATACATCTAAATAAAATACAAATATTTTATTTAGATTATTAATTATCTTATTTCTTTGTAGATAGTTCATAAATACTTTAAAAAAAAATACTGCAATGACGTTTTAAAAACAACTCAAAATTAAGAAGATTAAAATTTATGTAGTCATAGCTGATTTTCGGAATACATTATTTTAACTATCTTTCTTTGAATTCAAAGTTTTGAGCTAATTCAATAGTTCAAAATATTCAAGTTAGTTAACAGGATGGTTCATCAGTGGCGAGCGAAATCAACGCGCGTCGAGCTCCTGCTTGTTTAGATAATGGCGTGACATCGAGTTAGCCTCGACGTGGAATTAACGCGATTGCGACTGACAGCCACCGAACAAACTAAGCCCGAATAATGGCTAACTTGTAGATTGTGTAACGGTTATTAGTTTATATTTAAGTTAAACTCAACTTTGACTGCCAGTTAGTTTGATTTCATGATCAAAATTAATCAAGGATTATGAGAATGTTTTTCATTCTGTTTCTAATCGCCCTCTGGGCATTAAGAAATTGTGAATACGAAAGTATATCCCGTTCGACTGATCCTTTTAATCCACTTTTATTAACAACTTTCCTTTTATCTCCTGACTCAAATATTTAAACGTAAATATAATTTCATCGTCGTAACCATTAAAGGGGAAAGAAAGAAAAACAAGAAAGTAAAACCACTGTACTCAATTACGAAAAAATATCTGTGGTATTTTTTGTTATAACACCAAAAAAAGGGTTTCATTCAATCCCTTAAACCACTCGCAACAACTTAAGATTCATTCGCGTTAAACCTGCAGAATCTGTGCTTCCGATTACGTTTTGCGGCTTGCCACTTCACTAACTTGAATATTTTCGGTATTTTGTTAATATCCTAATCCTCCTTTTTTACGGTTTCGGAGGGAAGTAGGCATTCACTGTTAACAGTTTCATGATTAATGACTGGAAACTCTTTGATGGCTTTTTAATTAGAGCTAAAATAGGGGTGTAATGCTGGCTGGTAGCAAGCTCAGGGCGCCGACGTTGGTCGCGGGAAGGCTGTTGCGGCCACGGCCATATTTCATAGAGGGGGAGCGCCGGCTACGAATTTGCAAGGCTAATAAATTGAGGAATACCTAGGCCTTATTGGCTCAACGTTTAATCGTTCGGGCGGCAGTGGATTATTTTTCGCAAAGTTCCCGCCGCTTCTTTGTGTAAATGTCGCAATGGAAATTAAAATGCTAAACGTATTCTTACCTTTGTGCGCGGCTCTCGGTAAGAGCGTTTACTTATCGGTAACACAGGAATGGAATTTCTAACTTTGCATTACAAATTTATTTCCTCCGGCCTCCTGCTTCATCTTTCAGATTATTCCCATTCGTCAGTGAAAATGGCGATTAAAATTCAATATGAACAGCCTATTTGAGTGATTGTTTTTGTAGCCCGCTATACAGATCGAGATCGGCTTTGAACAATGAAATATTATTAATTGGAAGAAAGCTATTTCTTAGCGCTAGCTCGTTTTCCAATTTCTGTAAACAAATGTTTGAATTATAGTAAAATATTAATCTTTGGCCTTTACGCAAATATTGGGGCTGCTAGAATATAATAATTTTCCGTTTATTTCAAAGCGGTAAAAGGAAGTTATTGGAACAATAATTGGATGGATTAATTTGTCAATTTTAGAAGCGTTGACATTACTTTGAAATTACTCAATCCGCCTGAAATGGTCCAAACTCTAATTAACTTCAATAGTATCTAAACTAACTGATAAATTCAAATATATTTTTAATAAAAACATATAATTAAATAACTCTAAACGTTCAATGTTACGACTTATTCGGTCTACCAAAAATGCAAAAGTCTTTGCGATCATCTCATCATTCAGTAAGTAAGCGCATACACGTAAACCGGCTTTATCTCCCAATTGCGCGATTTTGAAGCATAGTTAGACAATCGTATCCTTACACAATAACTATAAAACATAAACCGCTATTAATACCAGCAAACCGGGCAATAACAAATACGGCTTTATCCGGCCGCTTGTTGCCACCGTTTGTGAAAGTCACGAATTCTCCAGTGGGGTGGTAGCCGAAAATATTCCTATTACGGCGTGAGCACGTCGAAAACAATGACTCGCTGAAAGTCGACCAGCCAGCCACTTGGAGCAATTAGGACAAACAAAGCATTTTATGCGAACTGCAAAGTGAGTTCGAATCATCTTAGACCCTACTTGAAAATACTATCATGTACGTAGAATAAAGTCGTTAGTGTAATTTCAAGCATTCTTGCCTTTGAGGAGGAGATAAAGAATTAATGGAAATACTTTTGTGTATTTTTTTAAATGTATGGTACCTTAAGTAACATTTGTAGAGAGTAAAAATGAAATGTTTTGCAATTATAGGCCTTCGATAACCAGTTAAAGTAAAACAAAGAAACAACCGTTTTCTTTACATTGGTGATAATTAGCGTGAAAAATGTTTTTTTTTGTGATATTTATATTTTCAAATACAATTTCGCTCCCAAGGAACGTTTCAAAGAAAATAGAGCAAAAGGCTTGTAGTCTCATCATTGTGGGTAATTTGCATAAATAGACTCACAGAAGGCTCCCCTTACTTTAGGCACCCAATGCTTCTTTAAACAATTACTCATTAAATTCTTTATGGAAATTAACAACCTATTGTTGCTTTACTTTAAAATCATTATTGCAATCTCTTTTTGGAGATCCTAGCTAAGAAAAGTTAATCCTGACTAATATTATAAATGCGAAAGTGAATTTGTTTGTTTGTTACGCCTTCACGCCTCAACCACTCAACGGCTCATCATGCAATTTGGCATGCAGATAGCCTATGGTATGGAGACGGACATACAAGGCTACTTTTTATCCCGGAAAACCGCTGGGGAAAGCTAGTCTTAAATATCTCAAGTCTATCAATAATAGTATATCTCTAATACTGATGCAGGTTTTAATGCCTCGTTATTAGTTTGAGTATGTTCACTGAATTAAACTATAAAGGACAAAGTATTTTAGCTACGGTAACAGTTACGAGTTGAAACAGATTCGAAATGAGACAAACACATATCTGAGTTGTTCGGTACATAGTAACTAGTGTAACATAACAGCTATTTGCATCTCGACCGCTACCTAGCCTCAGATGTTGCGGAATCCGTTGTGATATAATTATGGTCGTTATTGAGAACAAACTTTTAATTGCTCGTAATCCCCGTGCTATATTGTAAATTATGTTTTTGTTGCTTTCAACTTAGAAGAGTGAAATATGGACGAAATTTTAAAGCTGTTGACTGAAATTATAACTTTGTTAAGGATTTTCTCTAACACACCAACTTTAATGTGGGTTCAGGTGTTTGCACGGGCCTTTAATTTTTGCCTTAGTTTTATTCCATTATACAAGATATAAATTTGAAGTGTCGGAGAAGATCTACAGTCCATATTGCTATCCTAATAGTTAATAAGTTGTTTCGTGGTTCCTTTTCGGTAGTTGCCTGAGCCATTTTGAAATTAGTTCTTAGTGGTACAAAAACTTAACTACTAAAGTAATTTACACACCTGTCTTCTCCAATCTCTGCATCGTTATTTAATTCTTTGTAGTGAAAATCCATTTCAGGGTCGGTTTTATGTTTATGTCCACCAAACTTAAGTTCTCAGGTCCAAATTATGAGGAGATCGAAAGTTTGTACCACTCACGACCGAACTTGTTCTGTTTACGCAATTTGCCTAAGCTGCTGGCAAAATGTTTTCCTTTTCAAAACTCACACAAAACAATTTCTCACGAACTCAGCTCTGTCCATTCGGCATCCGGAGGAGCAAGTTTAACTCCAAACAATAGTTAAGCGCAACAAAGAAAGTTGTGAACCAGACGTGCTGTGGCCGAATAGTGTGTGGACCGACTTAGCTCCCAACAGCTTGTTGTATGTTCCGGGTGCTCAGTAATCAACGCAAACAGACCTATGTGCTTACAATGTTAGCTTCTATCCACACAGAGTATTTGGCTATTATTTTTATAACAATATTTGTCTTGATCTTACCTACAAGTATCTTTGAAAGTACGTACTTCAGAGTCTTGCACATAATGTACGGGAAAAGCTACTTACGTTTCAAGATATAATTTTAACATCATGTTATACTCGTTAGAGTTCATATTTATTTTAATTCTTCTAAATTGAAGTGCAAAGCTGGTCATAAAGAATCCTCCTACATCAGCGTTAACGCAATAGCTACTGATTTATTTTCGGGTATGAGGCGTGAAGCAAATGAACAGCCCATGTTTCTGGATATACGAGAAGACCGCGCCGTAACTAAGAGATTGAGTGTGCCTTATATTGCAGACAAGATATAGACGAGAGCGCCAAAATACTTGCAATAATTCCTAAATTGTTCGTATCTATATATAGGTACCTGAATTATAAAGAGTTGTTATAAATGAGATTTTTTTTATTAAGATCTCAAGTGATTTCAAATTTATTTCAGCTTTTTTATTCGATTTCTCTTTAAATAAATGATCTAAAAAGAGAAAATAAAGGCAGGAGCAATTGATTATACTAAGTTAAGGACGGGTACTAAGTGCGAGGTATACCTAGATAATTTATCTCAAGGTAGGTAATTCCATTTCGTTATTCACAGGGTGTTTGTCACAAGTGAACGCATTAACTCTTGCGGCGGCCGACTCTCGTCGTCTTGTGGTGCTGAAGCCGTGCCCAAATCCCACTCACTCGAACTGTCATTGCCGACCAACGATTAGTCAAACTGCTAAGTGCTACTTTCCGATTGTTTTTCTCTTTGCGACAGTCTGAAACTGTAATTTATGCGACTTTACAGTTTCGGAACCGCGTAGAAATTTGCAATTGGCGTGGATCCCAGCAAAACCGAAGGTTTATTTATGGGATGGAGAGTTAACTTTTGAAAGTTCTGTGGGTGCAGCGGTCGCAAACCTTTTTTTGTTTGCAGTTGTTACTGACTCCGTGGGATATAGTGTTCTGCGTTCCCATATATCTTTATTCTGATCTTTTTATCTCGACAGTTTAGTGTAGCTATTCAGCAGTAGGTTCATTTCTTTCATTTTTGTTTCTAGCTTTATCAGTAATAAGCCTGATAGTAAGCAGTTACTATACCCTATGGACGCTTGTAACACCACGGGTATCACTCGCGAATTGTAACTGTTTTGTATTGAAACAAGATCACAAATAGAAGCTATTTGCACGTGAATTTTAAGTCTCGCCTCCAGTAATTTAACAAAGTAAAATACAAATATAACAACACGTAAGCTGGTAAAGGTGCAAACTACAAAACTATGTGTGACAAAATAAATCGCAAGCACCCTGTATTGCCCCTTGTTTTGTGCAACTGTTCGTCCTGTTTGCCTTGTGTATTGACAAGCAATCTGTTTTCTCTAAAAGAGGACAAAACAAATATTGCTGAAGTGAGGGCGCCTGGCATGATTGCGCCAACCTAGCTCCTTGCCTGTTTGTATAATCCTCAGCTTTTGATTAGCTTCTTTAGGTCCCAATAAGAAAAAAGCTGGTAGACATCTAATTTTATTTACCTATACACAAGGAGGGTATAAATAAAAAATACTTATAAACGCTATCTAAATTGAAGATTTGTGTATACCAAAGAATTTGTATGTACAAGAAGAACATAACCAGTTATAAGACGAGACGAAAATTAATGTTAGGAATTTGTGTGGGAAAAATAAAAACTAGTATTGAGTTACATACCTACTTATATTTTGAGATTTAGATAAAAAGATATCGTGTTATAAAAACTGATTTTGGATTTGTTTTTATTAATGATAATATTGTGATAAAATTAAGTTGAAAATATTCCAATGAAAAAATACGTATTTACCTGTGAAAAGTGAAACGATAATTATGTGGGTTATTTCTTTCTATTCACATCATATTTGCTCACAGAACAAGTAACAATGTCTATAATATACACATTTCTAGGTTTATTTGCACGATATTAATAATTTTCTGTAAAATATGAATCATACATAATCACACATTGATGTGTTGATACTCGGACTCACGTCAAAATTGTGTATGCGTCTCTTTTTCTTTCTCTTTCGTAGAGTGTCATAAGAATTGACATATTTTTTTAATGCTATTGACGTCTGCTTAGCTTAGCGAAATCCTAAGTGTATGGGTTATACATAAAGTAACGTAAATAACGTCAAATGTTATCAACATTCAACGTTAATTGAAGAATAAATGACCATTAAGACATTATTGGTATTTAAGTATATATACCCCTCATTACTCTGTCTAAAATCACAGATTAGTATTCTTGGCCTATAAAGGTTTACCACAGTTTCACGCATCCCTCTTCTCAGGTCAGTCGAAGCAAAACTCTATCGAACTAATTATTGAACTATAAAATTAAATATAGATATTTAATATTTATAGTTCAAAAATTCTTCAACCAAAATTTTAAAATTATCGGCCTCCGAATTCTAAGGACAAATCCTTAGAATTTGTTAGTTTATCGCAGCAAACTTCTATTACAACAGTATCTATTCTTTTAACTATGTATTCTTTAAACAGAAAACTTGGCGACATATCCACATCAGAGTGGAGGTCGCGACACTTTCCTAAGTCCCACTCACTCGACTCACTGCGCTCGCTTCCGACCTTTGATTTATAACCGGCCGCCCACCCGCTTGGCCATGTCAACAGCCCAACTGAACTTAGACGAGTAACACTGTAAAAAAGAATTACAGTTGCTTTTATTATTATATGAAAATGAAAGTAGGTGAGTAATTTTGGCTATGGTTTGTCGTAGTAAGTCTAATTGAATCTATTTCTTTTGAGCTTATTGGCTAATGTGTAATAATAACCTGAGTATTCACTGCAAAAAGGAATCATTTCAACTTGACCGGCGATAAACTCCTTGGCACATAACCTTGACTAGTTAAGAGGAAAGGATGGCTGCATGAAATTTGAAAAATAGGTATTTAACAAATCTATTGCTGTCGCGCTGTTGCTGGGATATAAATGTATGAGGGACGATAGAGACAACTGCAGCTTGGATCGATTATACCTATTTAAAATAGACGAAATCGCTATTTCGTAATCCCCAGTTTCCTCCTCCAATACTGGATCGTTTTGTTTTATTTTTTCAAGAATATAATAAGAAGGGCTTTGGCTATGTCTGTCGGTTTTCCTTTTATTTTTTATATTCGTCATATTTGTTTGCTGAACGTCTGATAAGGGCAGTAAAAATGGACAGTTTTTGTCATTTTAGAAGGCTTCTAATTCTTATAATAATTAATGTATGGAGAAAAACACAACCGAGAGACATACAGTGGTACCTACAGATTGCATGGTAAAATAATCATAGCTCTAGTGTCATTATCCAAAGAGGAAACTGAGGATTACGTTTGTATGGAACAAACGCCACCAGCGTTTCCTCTTAAATTTATTTTATTAGTTCTATTGAGTCAAAGGCAAAAACCGTTGCACAAAAACTAGACTCTTTTTTAAGGTTAAGAGGTACTTTACGCTTAATTCGTATTTCCTTATGCAAACGGTGATATAGTAAATAAAAATAAATAAATATCCTTGGACATTCCTCACACACGGTCATCTGATCTCAAACTAAGCAGAGCTTGTACTATGGAAACCAGATAACTGATATAATACATGTACTACTTTTTTGTTTACTTAATATACTTAATATACATAATTACACCCAGACTCAGGACATACAGACATGTTCATGCACACAAATGCCTGTCCTGTGTGGGAATCGAACTCACGACCTGAACGATAGTGGATATCAGTTGCGAGGTCGTGAATACTACCTACTAGTATTTCCTAGGAACCAATGTTTCCCGGGATAAAAAGTATATCCTGTTATTCCAGTTATGCTGCATGCCTTTCATAACGATCTGTTGTGCCGTTCAGGAATCAAGAGGTATAAAAGAAATAAATACGAAAGTGAAATTATAATTTCACTTTCGTATTTATTATATTAGTTCCTACTATCCTAGTAGGACATGATAGGATAGGATAGTAGGATAACCTAGATGTCTCCAATTATAGGAATAGATCAGATCAGAGATTAATTGACAAAGCCTTCTATAAGGTGGCTCATTACATGGAAGATAAGAATATATTGGTTGTAGTAGTTTCTCTCTGCACTTGCATCCCCTGGCTAAGTAACTGTATAAGTAAGCATATTATGTATTATTATTTAAAACAATAACTGTAATATAAAAAGAAACATCCACCAAAAAAAAAACCTCGAGGAGTCTTCCGAACCGGTGTTAGATTCAACTGGATGTATCTACTTCCGTTCATAAGTGCCTTACGAACTGAAACTTTAGATTCTTTTTGCAAAAAATCTTTTTTTAAATAGATAATAGAAATAACACAAAATACCCGAAAAGCCCATTTTTAATACTGATTGTTTACAGCTACCAAATCTTGACCCTCGCTTGTATTTTCACAACGGGGCCCCTGTTTTTATACCCGCCGGCATTATTTTGTTACACACCATTCTGTATCCAGCAATCGCAATTACAATCGATTACAACTTTGTTTATTCGATAAATAGTAGCCTTAAATTTGGTTATTTTTATAATATTACAGATGTTTTCAGGCACGTATCAACCATTATGTTTTTTCTTGTTACAGTAATAAACAGAATTGAATACTTGCCATCGGATATTTGTTATTTATTATGGACTACATATTAGTTTTCACATTTAATTTCATTATGAAATAATGAGATGTAAATTAAATTAATTATCAGCAATAAAGGCTATCTTCTAGTTTTCGGGGTTTTGGCCATGTCCCATGCCAAAGGATATTTAGCTTTCCTATGATATATATACGTTATATTTTAATTCAATATATAATTTATCATATGCCAAGTTTCATGCAAATCCACTGAGTCATTACAGCTTGATTGAAAAAACTTTTGGTTTTTGAAATATAGTTTTCATGAATTTTACGCTTATCGGGAATGAAAAGTATCCTACATTCTAGTTAAAGATATGATTCTTTATTAAATGGTTAGTTTTAAATTTGTGACGTAACTATAAATGTAATGTAATCAAGCGCAAAAATTCACTTAAACTTTTGCAATTTTAATATAAGAAAAAAATTAGGTAAAGTATAACGTGCAACATATAGACTTTTCGCCATTTGCAATGGAATTTAAATAATTTATATGGGATACGGGAAAGAAATCTAAAAACAAAATTTCAAAATAAACTTTTAAGAATTAACTCATTAACCCGTTGATTCTCGCGAGGGACGCGCGTCCTATTATAACAATTGATGTCATTGTTATATTTTTAACCGAGAGCCAAGCGATTAAGTTCACATAGTTCATCCACCCTATTTGCTTCAACATGAGCTACTCCTATAAAACTATCACTACAACTTAGATACATATAAAGATTTATTTACCAGGCACCTACCTAACGTATCACAAAGCCATTCTAATGAATGTCTATATGTAAAATACCTTATGTGTTTCATCATGTACTTCCATCTAAATACATCCAAGTAAGGCTTGAAATATAAAAGAGTTGAGAGCAGATCCTCCCACCTCTCAGAGGCAACAATTAAAACATGAGGGCAAGGGTAGGAGGTAACTACTGAGTGGAAGCGATGACGGCTTTAGCTCGGTAATGTTTCCGCCCGCTTGTTTCACAACAGAAAAATACATACTTGGGTAAATTATGTCTCGTCACGTACATTTCGCACCGTTTCAATTGCAAGGGTTTCTAGTTAATTTTCATAAAAAGTCCGCACCTTTAAAATATGCGCAAGTGCACGCGGTTTATGTTTATTCGATGAAAGATGTTTGAATTTATGTAACGTGATTTACTTTTCAATTTGATAGTATTAGAGAAGCCTTAGTCTTAGATATTACATAAGTATCCACGATCATTATTTACTTTGAATGTTGATGACCTAAAGTTTAGCAGCAAAATACTTGCAGTCGAGGTATCCGTAACTTCCAGTCTTCTATTGGTAATGATATTAACCAATTTTTTTTTTTAAATAAATCTGTTAGTGTTTTCACAACAAAAACTGCAGGGCCTAGTAACTTGATATTTTGTAGACAGATTCCATATATAACATTGGCCACCAATGCAGAAGAGTTTTCCAAAATTCAACACCATAGGAGGTAAAATCTAAGATGAAGTTAATATTTTTTTTAAAAACTCCTTTTTTAATATCTAATTATTAAAATAGAATGGTTGAAGTGTTTTAAATAAAGACATTTAACTCACCTTGCACATAAGACTTTCCATAATTGTATGTCTATAAAATTGAAATACTTTATGCAAAATTCAAAAACGACTTCAAAGCTTCGTAGCACGTAGGGGCGCATTTAGTCTATTCCCGACATTCTGACATGCCGCTCCCGGTCGGATTTAGCGGCGGGGCACGTCAAACAACAAAAGTTTCTTGTATGTACGTTGCGCTCCTAAAACAATGAATCCAATGTATGTAAAGCGAAGGGGGTGTCGCCACCGCGATAGTTCTCATGACGGCCCACCGATGCGGAAGGAAGCCGCACTCGAGCTTTTTTCAAAATGGCTGCCTGTCAGACGTCATTCTGACGCGTGAAATAAGAAAAACAAGATGGCTGCATAAAAGGGGTTAGATGAGTATTTTAGCGGCCACTTGTAAACAAAACTGATCATTAGGACTTCAATTAATAATACGATCTCCCCACGGTAAACTATTATAAGTAATGTGTTTTCGGATCTGATTTTAACTGACCCAAAAACAAATTAAATATTATAAAAGTATTATATAACATGTAAGTTATCTTATTGTTTGAAGCCTTATTCAATATTTTTGCTTAAGGCGTAATATTGACATAATATTATGAACAATAAAAAGTTCTGAAAAATAAACGTAAGCCTTCACTAAGTCATTAGTTTAAATTATATACTTGTATAAAGACCTATCACCGCATTGACTTTTGACATTCTAGAACTCTTTTTATCATATTGTTGAGGTTTTCTGGGAGTGTGGCGTCAAAACGGCTTTTTCTCTTAAATCAAAGTGAAGCAGCACTTGGCCAGCGGGCAGGGCAATATGAAACAGGTCGAGCCGAGTGATCCGCACTCCAAAGGGCCCGGCCGTCTCAGATGTCGCTCGGAGAGCCCATTCGCGGGCCCCGGCCACACCCTCCACTCGACTCGCACATAAGCCTACGAGCAGCCCGCTTTATTTATTATGTATAGCCATTAACGCCACTGCCATCATGGCGGCGAGTTTTTCAATTTTTAATTTCCCTCTTACCACGTCGGGGACACTCAACAAACGGTCCCCGGATTGACACTCAAGTTTGTAACTCATCGTGCCGGTTGAGTTCCTATTGCTGTCTTAATGAGTTCCCACCTCGAATAGGTTTCTATTTCGGTTTGAAATGAGGCCAATTAAATTGTATTTTGCACTAGATATAAACTAATTTCGTTCATCAATCATTTATTCGAAGTTGATCGATCTAGACCACATTTCCCATGTATCCTGTTCTAGTACCTTTTTTATTTCAAAGACAATTTGAGAGCAATTACGGTCTGGGAAGATAACTTTGTCGTTATGGTAGTCTCACCTTAAAACAAATTAATTAATTCAATTAGACCTTTGACTTGTGTTTCATTCCGAATACGTAGGCTATAGTTAATATTGGATATTTGTCGCCCGTATCTCGCTAATAGGGCTTCATCCCGTCTACCCCATAAATACTTCCCAAAAGTTCTTTATATGGTTTCTAAGGCGGGCTCAAAATGGCGCCTAATTTCAATTTAGCTACTGCTACCGATTATATTTTATACCTAAACATTCAAACAAAGGCTTTTCTATTTCACAGTAATGAAGAAGGTCTCAAAGTTTTTGAGAGAATGAGTAGCGTGGTTAGTTTGTAGGATCGTTTCTCCCTTTAGCCTTGATGAGAAACAATGTCGATAACAGTTAGTAACGACGACGTAAAGGGCAGAGGGTGGTAAGATGCCTTCGGTCGCACTGTCCACAACTATTCGCTCGGAGCGGTGACCGGCGACCGGCGCCTGGCGACGACTATCTGTCCATCCAACTCAGCCCCTAGACACAACTTTCCACTGCTGATTCCCTAAATTTATTTCATTAAAATTAATTCTAAGCTCTCAAGGGCGGCCGACTGGGAATTTGGTCGGAGGCAAACGAGTTAAAGTTCAAGAGTACCTTCTCGGCAAATTAATCTTAAGGGAGTTTCGATGTTATCCTGCTCCACGGACTTCGAGTACGCTAAGTCCGTCGGACGTTATAAATTAACAAACCCTCGCCGGTAATTAAGCGAGAGGTGTGCTTCACATCGAGTTTAACGAACAAAAATTCAATTAACCCAAATTGTGTTAGAGCAATTTTTCAACACAGCGTGGTCTATTTACATATCTCGTAAATTTAAATCTGTCTAGGCCTGTCCGCCTATCTTCGTTACACTCGATTTAAAGCTCTTCTTTATAGAAAAGAATATTTACCAACAAATCCCATTACAAAATTAAATTTGTTGTAAATTGAAATGTGCGTAAAATTTGTATTTCTCCGATAAATTCAAGGAGCAGCAGTTACATTTTTTTTTATATTTGAATATTTTTAATGTAGGTATCTTTAACTAACTAACTTATACTAAACTAACTTTTAGAAAATTACTTTGAATAATTTATTTTCACTTTTTTCAGGTAAGACTTCGATAGCAGGATCAACGACTTCTTTCAATCTGGTAATGTTAATTAAGGATCCGTCTCTAGAAAAACTTATTTATTATGTCAAAACTATTAATTCTGAAGGTATATAATCACTTTTTATGATACACAACTAATGGTCGGAGTATTCAAAGCATTTTCCGAGTGGTCAGACTCGGCCATCTCTTTAAAAATACATCTGTGCCACCGAAAGCTTGAGCGTTTCTGCCAAATTAAGTCAAGTTGAAACTTTATAATTAACACAGTTAAATATCCATTAAAATTCGTCAAATGAGTCGCCTCTTCATTTGCATATTTTGGAACGTCGGTCGAGTTTCGGTCGGACTAATACTGTTGGTTAATTTCCTAGGAGTCCCTCGGTGCTCGTACGTGCTGAGCCTTCACTAGCCCGCGATATGGAATTAAATGTTGATTAATATAGTGCATTTTAGGGCCGTCCCGCTTCTGAGCTCTGGGAAACCCATGCAGGTGTTCAATTTAGAGGCACTTAGCAACAACAAACTAGTTAACAGTTAGCAGTCTCATGGTCGCAGCTGAACCGTGTACGTTACACGAGTTGAAACACTCGTCGATAGCAAAATAAGGATTCGCCGTTATTAATTGCTTTGCGTTTACTTCTCCAACTTTGTTACGTATGCATTGAATCGCAGGGTTGCGTTTACGTAAACGTAGGTACTGTGTGTAGATGACGTTTTAATCTCGCTTACTTTTCATATTTTGTTTTAAAAGATGTCTGACAACATTCGTTTGCTGTCTCAGGCATCCAAGCAAATGGTAGATTTGGTAGGCAGTTTAGGGCCTAATCTTTGAGTTTGCTCTAAAAACTTCTACAGATTATAAGATACAGAATATTTTTCTATTTACTTGGTATAACTTGTGATGCTCAATATTTAGCGTAAGGCCCGTATGATGGAAAGCGGTTACCGTAGATGGCTACGGTAACACACTGGTAATCACTCACGCATTAACCACCCTTCCCCCCTCTCCAATGAGTACTAACGACCTTACTCACGCGCAGGAATACAACATAGAGTTATTTAGCTGCGGTATTCTGTAAGTTAATTAGACGAGCTGTTTGTTAAGCGAAAAAACGCCTCTAAAAATTAAAAGCAATTTTTCCTAATGGCCGACATTTGATCCTGAAATAAAAATATATACCTACTCATTGTCCCTCAGCTACGTCACAGTCACGAGGGACCACTGCTGTCAATCACTCGCCCACCACTCCACATTGGATCCAATAAAATATTTACAAACCTAATCCTGTATGGCCGCGAATCCATTATAAATGGCCTTTTATAAAAGTTCGCCCTATCATATTGCTTGGGGTTGGCTAAATAAGGCTATATTACGTAGTAATCGTTACTTATTGATGTCCTGACGTCTAGACTCGCACAGCGTATCTAGTTTTCCAGTATTTGCTGTCACGAACCTATGAATTATAAGTTGTTTGCCGCAATTGCAGGGGTGCATGCATGAAGTTTGCTTTCGATGATCGTAATTAGTTTTCGATTTCGAGTTGGCTGATGCGATAATAATCACTGGAATGAATCATACTATTTTCAACGTTGTTATTGAAACGTGCGTGACGGAATAATCGTTACGGGTTTTATGTTAAATTTACTGATTGGCTAATGAGTATAATACCATTAAATTATCGTAAAACCTCCCGAAATTGCACTGTCGTAAAAACTAAATTCGATTTGACATTTAATACTTCCAGCTTTATGCCTTTTATGTAAGCTTATAGATATTTATGAGTTTTCATTGCCCTTTATTTAACATCGTACTAATTCGAAAATTTTCCTCCTCAAAAATGTCGAACAGTGAATGAACAGATTCGGCCACCCATTTTATCATTGATCATTGTCAAAAAGTAAATTGATGTTTGACAAAATGACGTCACCGCCGAAGTTAAGTCGGGAAGCTTTTAGGATAATTAATGTGCACTGAATTTGGGTCTTTGACGGAGATTTAAATTTGTCAACGATCACAATCAAAAATAATTTTATAATTGATCGTCGCATTAAATTGTTTGATTTTGTCGTAATTGCTGACATTCTACACCGAATACGTTTTAGGATTCAATTTCAAGCTTGTAAAACAAAATAAAGTACTTATTTGTAAATAGCTTCTACTCTGGTATAAAACTGACTTCGTCTAAACAACAATAAAAATGCGATTAAATAAGACATCAACATAGTAATTAAAGTAAAAGTCATACTTTATGAAGCGGTAGTAAAGTTTTCTCGTTGTCAAGGTGACATTAGCGTTATCATACCATGACACTTTGATAAACCTTTGTTTTTGAGAAAATTTATTTCAAGGGCTATAAATAGTTAATTATTTACCAAGAAGATACTTAAAAAGTTGTTTTATACATATGATTATTGCTATTCTATACTATTGATCAGACAATTTATAGGTTTCCGGTAAAACTTTTACACATTTTGACTCGATTGCTAGAGATAATAGATACGAGCATATTGTTGAACAGAAACATGAATGAATTCCTAAAATTGTATTTTATTTTAAAATGTTGTGATTACACTTCCTCGAAACTTATCGAGACTGAATCTCTGTGAACAAACACAAGGGAGTTCACTTGTTACTTTAAAGGGCTATTTTCAATTTTCTTCTAAGCCTGCGTAAATCCCTCTGTAGCCCAAAAATCCTTCAACCCCTAATCTTAAAGTTCGCCGGAGTCAAGCAAATGTCGCGCTATCAGCTCTCCTCAGAGTAAATAACGAGTTGAAAAATGACAGTAATAACTATTGGGGATAATGAGTGGGGCGGAAATGCCCTCAGGAATACATGGGGTGCTAGTACACCAAATGTTGCATCGAATGGGCTGCACAGAGTAGGGCACAGCCGCAAGGTAAACAAACCGATGCCGTCGAGTTTTTTCGTTGTTTCAATATAAAATACGTGCTCCTGACGTTTTTGGATCAAAATTCTATTTGTATAGGTATTACTGTAGATCTCACATGGTTTTAAAATATATTTTTTGCAATTCCTTTATGAGGTCGAGTGCTTTTAATGTTAATGATTGAATATAAATATAGTTTTAGATGCATAAGTATGTATCAATTTGCAAAATTGAGTTAATATTTTATATCTACCTACATTTTAAATTTGAATCTTAAACACACACAAAGGAAAATGGCTTTACCTCGTATGGTACAGTCCACAATAGGTCCTTATCAGAACGGCTCATTTCCACTCAATCCTGTTTCATGTGCCATCATACACGACACCGGGGACTCGGGCTTTTTAAACTCGCGAGTAAGGGGGGAAAAACGAGCGGGAATTTATCAAAACTCTCGTGTTCTTTCCATTAGCAACATCTCAGATTGTCAGGAGTTGTAAGCGGGAGCGTGTTGCGCGAATAATGACGTAATATACGCGAGACGGTGTAATGACGCCTTTTGATGGCACCTACTCCAACCGTCATTACAAAAGTCACCATGACTACATCTTGTTTACTTGATACCATGAATATATTTTCAGCTGTGTTTGTGTTTACTTTTTGGCATCAAGTACGAGAATGAGTCAAGTGAAATGATATCTAATTAACGTTGTACGTACCAAATAAAAATATTAAATTAATAATAAAAAAGAAAAAATCCTGATCCAATTTTTAAATTGTATCAGTAAAATTGTGTGTTTACTCTAAATTTATATTTTTTACAAAACTTTCTTCCATTTTCGTGGATAAAACAAGTTTGCAGAGGCACAAAAACCCAATTAAAATTGTTTGCGAATGGCTGAGTAAATCCGAGCAAAAATTGCTACTACGCAAATAAGGACTAGGTAAGCTTCTTCTCAATTTAGATTCATAATAAGATATTCATAAAGATGTTCCGGCGAAACGACAAAAGATGGTGAGGAGACAAGCTCGCTTTCCAACTAAAATGTTAAATTACAAGAAGCCAAGGGACTTATCCGCGACGGGAACAATGAAACCCTCTACGCTGCAACTGCTTCTATGCGAATAAGTAATGCTTAGCAATAAAATTATTTACTTAGTTTATCAACATTCACTATAAGTGATGATTCAGTTTCTTCTTGTTCTAAGATCACATTGCTCAGTATCAGCTTCAGCGTACTAAATAATGTTTAAAATTTACAAGAATAATCTACAAGACGCGGATTTAGAAATACAACCTGCAAAGCTTTGTCATTTTTGATTCATGTTTAAAGAAGCTTTTTGCGAACTCTCCTTGAAAATTACTTTCTCTAACTTTTTTAATACCTACTTGTTGTTTTTTTTCGTTCTATTTATAAAATCTTTGTTTCCTAGCATTAGTTAGTTGGGAGATTGAAGTATAAATCCTTTATCATTTAATATCGAATACGTTTAATGGAAACCTTCGAGCTCTAGACATGAAAATCTATCCATTTGTCAGGGTTTCCCCTCGGTGGCCTGTCAGATGAACGTATCAAATATCATTCGAAATTAATCAAGGCAACTTGGTATCTCCCGAGTATTATGTTATAGGGCGCCTCGGTCTACACAACTTTCCTTTTATCGTGACATCGTATTTATGTTTTACCTGAACAAAAGTTATTTTGTCAAATTATCTACGTACTAGCTTTATAGCCCGCGACTTCGTCCGCGTAGATTATTTCTTTTTTCTAGATATTAATCATTGTAACAATATAGAGCTTTGTTCATGGCTATTGTCCGCCACTACGTGTGATATTGACAAAAGTTCAGGTAGATTAAGAGCACATATGCGAGGATGCCACATAAAACTGAAACAGTCCTGCCGCAAATCAACTCTAGCAAATTTCAGAGTTTTTCCCTGTGAATACAAACCTTTATTAGGAACTGTTATCTTTTAAATTCAAACGGAAGGTGATTTGGGATCAATGGTATACGCGGCAAGAAGACTGTTTCTCCTCTGGCAGAACCAGTAAATATTTTGGCCTCAATAACATTGCGGCGGAGAGCTGTTACTTGTAGTCTAGTTCCACAGCTCAATTTTGGAGGCCTTATCTCTCTTTCCCTCATGTCTGAGGATCGTGGTCAACATCGGGTTTGCTTCTAGAGCGAATGATTTGCCTCCATTGGTTTCTGTCTTCTGGTTTCTGTAAAACTTGGAGGATGATGAGTATTTTACTTGATCGGACCATCTTGTTGGTGAACGACCACGTAGTCGTTTTCCTTCCGTGTTCTCAACTATGATCAGATTTCCAAACTTTCATCGCCTTAGCGAACCAAGTGGCCGATATGTTGGTGGCATATGGTGGACAATTGTGTTTTAATTTTGAGCTGCGATAGGATTGATGCATTGTTGCGGTTAGCGGTCCAAGGTATTTCCAACATCCGTCTCCAGCACCACATCTGGAATGAATCAATCCTTTTTCTTTCTCGGGCCAGTATAGTCCACGCTTCCACTCCATACATGAAAATGAGGAATACCAATGCTCGTATTAACCGGATCTTTGTTTTAATACCGATTCCTCTCTTTTTCCAGATGTTGTTTAGGCGAGTCATTTCAATACGCCAATACCATAAGCCGAAATAATAAATTTTCGCTCCGAAAATAAAGAACTTCATATACTATATTTAATCCCCCTTTTCACTCCTTAAGGGTTCAAATTCCAACAACACCGATATTCGTTGCGTTAGTTTATAACCATAAGCTTAAATAATAAATTTAGTGTACTTCCATACACAAATTCATCCCCCTTTTTACCCTTTCGGGATCGGAATTATCAAAAACGTTGAGGCACATATAAATTAATTTTCAATTGTCAACCTAAACACAAAATTTGAAGGTCCTAACTTCGAAACAGATGGACTTTCATATAAACTTGCATCCCCTATTTTACCCCCTTAAGGATGGAATATCCAAAAATCCTTAGTGGTTGCCTACACTGTGTAATAATATATTAAGTGACGTTAACTTTGAAACTGAATGACTTAAATACATCCCATACCTTTTCACCCTGTCGGGGGTGGAATTGTCAAAAAAGCTGAAACATGTATAAATTAATTTTCAATCGTTAGTCTAAATACAAAATTTGAAGATCTTAACTTCAAAACTGACGAACTTTCATACAAACTTTCATCCCCTATTTTACCCCCCTAGGGGTGGAGTTTCCAAAAATCCTTCCTTAGTGGATGCCTACACCGTATAATAATACATTTAGTGAAGTTTATTTTGAAATTGGAGGACTTGCATACCCAACTTCATCCCCCTTTTCCTCCCTTCGGTGGTGGAATTATCACAAACGCTGAGATAACTACACATTAATTTTCAGTCGTCAGCCTAAACACAAAATTTGAAGATCCTAACTTCAAAACTGACGGACTTGCATACAAACTGTCATCCCCTATTTTACCCTCTTAGAGGTGGAATTTCCAAAAATCCTTCCTTAGTGGATGCCTCCACTGTATAAGGTATCTTTGTGCAAAATTTCAAATCTCTAGGTCCAGCGGTTTGGGCTGTGGGCTGATATATCAACAATCAGTTTATCATTTTATATATTAAGATTTCCAAAGCAGAAAATATTATTGTATAGTTATTAAGATAACATAAATTTTTAAAGTCAATTTAATGTCACGAAGAAAATAAAAATAGTAGGTAAATAGTATCAATCATAATCATATGTAGAAATCTACTTTTGCTTTTGTTTTTACTTTTGAGTTTTGGTAACTCTCTTTAAAACTTTGAACAG
Organism: Polyploca ridens; assembly: GCA_951394255.1. NCBI lineage: Eukaryota > Metazoa > Arthropoda > Insecta > Lepidoptera > Drepanidae > Polyploca > Polyploca ridens. The sequence goes on from OX596257.1 coordinate 9,005,280, forward strand.
TAGTAGAAATCCTTACTAATAATTCCTTAGGTTGTTTGTTTGTTTGTTTGTTACCTTTCACGCCTCAACTACAACCGATCACGATGAAATTTGGCACGCAGATAGCCTATGGTATGGAAAGGACATAATGCTACTTTTTATCTCAGGAACGCGGGTGAAACCAGCGGAAACAGTAATGATTCTAATAAATAAAAATCAAAATATTTGATTAATTTTGACTTTGATTAATCGCTTAGCTCGCGATGACATCAATTATTGTTATAATAGGACGCGCGTCCCTCATGAGAAACAACGGGTTAAGACCTTTTACTTCTGATTTCATACAAGAAGCATAGGTATATTAATTTTGTATTATACTAATTTTGTTGGTATACACAAAAAACATAATATAAAAAATAGGACCAATAAGCATGAAGCATGGCTTCTTATAGCAAAGCAGTCACAATTAAATACTGCCAAAGCTTTTATTTTCAATTTCACTTAGTCTTTCTAATGTGACTTTCAGGGCTGGCTTCAAATTACGGGACAAGCAAACATCTCCACCTTTAGCTCGCCACTTAGAAGGCTTACCGCGTCTACCCGGATCATTTTGTACCGGACCCCTTCACGTATTAATATAATCGCAAGGAAGCTTTATTTTATACTAGCCCCACCCCCATAGGACGGCAGATGTATGGCGGTTATAAGTCAGATGAATTAATCCCTATCACTTGACAATAAAATGGAAGTAACATCTCAAGAAGTTAATAGAAATATATTATTGTCTCAAGGGTGAGGTTCGTCATTAATTTCTGACTCGAATTATTAATGTCGTTTTTGTTTTGATGTTTGAGATGTCGCATTAAACTTTTCCATGTCATTTTTATTATTACTATTATTAAGTTCGAGTATATTTTTCATGCAAATAAAATAAAGATTTTATGGTAATGCCATACGAGAATTTAGTTATGAAAATTATCTTTCAGATCAGCTCACCCTAAAGCATCTAATTCAGTTGGAATCTCATCAAGAGCACGTTCAGTCAAATAATTTTCCGCTATTCCGCCTCCTTATTGCCCGTTGCACCGCGGACCACATTTCAAACAAATTGAAAATCAATTTAACGAAGGGGCCGGCTATGGAAGCGACGTCTTGTAGGAACAGAACCGTTTGTTAGGGTTTATCCCACGTGAGTAAGCTAATACTTTGCGATACAAGCAAAGATGCATACGTAAATCTCATGGTTTTTATGGTAGAAAATATAGTACCTAATTATCAAAATGTAAAGAATACATTACAGTAAATTTGAAAAAAGAATTACAAATGAGTTTGATACGAAAAGAAATCTAATCTGTTGTATATTATGTTCGCCATCTACCTACATAGCAGGACATTGGTATATTGCATTGCATAGCTTCGTTCATGCTACATCGTTTCGCTTCATATGGATGAAAAGTATCATTCAGGAGGGTAAAAATAGGAAAATACATCACTTTCCTTAAAGCGAGTAGGGAAGATTCATATCAGACAGGAAATTCGACTCGCGTAGCGCCTTCGTGCAGTGGATTTTTTGAAACGAACTCACCTCCTTTCACTTTCACATATGGACTCCTGATTCATGAGCTTTATCTGCCATGAAATGTGCGCCTAAGAATTGAATATTACCGGCGTGTCTACGCGCCAGAATGAATGGTAACGAGTATCGATTGCTGAAGGGAATTTAAGGTAGAAATAAAATCCTTATTCTTTGCCAATTTTTCATAATCTTTGATACGATGACATGCATGACTCTAAACTGTGGTCTTATGGTGATTCTGATCAATGCCTCAGAGATTATTTCATCAGACTTACATTTTTAATTATAGTAATAAAAAGAAATATAAACACTATATTAGAAGCCATTAGTACGTTTGGCTTATGCATAGGGATTTTGCAAACGCTAAAATAACAACCGCCAAATAATTTTCCGCCCTAATCATTTCATATCGCATTGAAAATGGTGTAAATAAAAATGCATCAAAGTTAGCAACGGAGGTGAATAATACACCCGAGATGTAACTCAATTTTCCATATAAAAATTGGCATTCTTTTGTACGAAGCATTCGTTGATTCGTGCGCCCCATCAGGGCGATACAGCGATTATTATTACGTTCGGAAACCCATCAAAAGTTACAATTGAAAAGTTAAAGTATCCCGGGTGGAGCCTCCCCCGGCTCTAACAAATGAGTTTGATGTACGAATATTCTTTTGTGTGCACAAGTGTCGTGCAAATGCAATGCAGACTTAATTATGTTCCACTGCGTGAAAGGAAAATTATAAATGAACTGTGGCCAAAAATAAAATATTCAATGAAGTTGAAATTTTCTATGAGACGTTCAACTAAGGTTTGTTAATCTAAATGAAAAATTATATTCTAAGATTTGCAATATATGTATACCTGACTTTTTTTTACACAATACTGTTCGCGGTGTTTTAACCTTTCATTAATTTTGGAAATAAATTCCATGAGAATAAGATAGGTTTTTTCACATCTATAGTCTTATTGACAATAAAAAAAATAAGGTGACATTGTATTTATTTCGAAAATTCTTTATTTATTCTTCCAAATCAATTTCATCCCCTTCAAAGTAATCCCCTCCCGATGCAATGCACTTATGCCAACGGATTTTCCAATCTTCGAAACACTGATTGTAGTCACTTTCCGGGATGGCCTTCAGTTCCGTCTTCGCTGCGGCTTGAATCTCCTCTATCGTATCAAAACGGTGTCCCCGGAGCGATCTTTTGAGCTTGCTGAACAGCCAGAAGTCGCACGGCGCCAGATCAGGTGAATACGGTGGTTGCAGAACGATATGGGTTGAGTTTTTGGCGAAATGATCACTAATTACGAATGCAGTATGGAATGGTGCATTAGCGCTTGAAGCCCAAAACATCCTTTAAAATGGTATTGACCGAGCCTTTCGATATGCCAATCTCATCAGCAAGGTCTCTAATCGTTAATCGATGGTATTTCAACACCAAATCTTTGATTTGTTGGACGTGAGCTTCGCCGGTTGAGGTTGATGGTCGCCCAGGACGCTCTTCGTCTTCGACACGTTCACGGCCGGCTTGGAACTCACTATACCATTTGTAAACATTTTTTTAGACATAGCCTCATCACCAAAGGCTTCCTGCACCATCCTCAACGTATTCGCAGCAGAAAATTGATGCCGCAAACAAAATTTAATGCAAATTCTTTACTCAACAAATTTCGACATCGCAAAAAACGAAAAACTCACTTTTAGCAGCTCACAAAACGACGCGTATCTCATACACTAATGAATATTTTGACATGTAAATTTGACATAGATGTCACTGACAGTACACTAACCTGAAAAAAAAAAAAAACTCCAAATCCTTCGACGCGTGCAGTTTAAATTCAAATGTCACCTTAGTTTTTGGACACAGATGTATATCCAATTAGTTTGATTCCAACATTCTTAATCTGAACTAAAATAAATGTTACCCTTTTTGTGTTATTAATAGAGTTTAGTTTTATTCCAAAAAGCTTAAGTAGTAGGTATTATTATTAAAATATGCTTGGAAGAAGTTGCTTATTTATAAGACGCATATAGATTTCAAGGCAGGGAAAACTAAGTGTTATTTATTAACTTTTCTTATTTAGATAAGTTCATGAAACTCAACAATCGATAGTACATCGTCGACTAGGCGGAACTTATCTCGTTCCACGCTGCATTCCGAAACAATTTTATTAAACTTTGCCGCCCCACCATTGTTGGAGCGAGATTCGCTGCAAGTTCCCTAAAATTCTTTTCTCTACTTTTTTCTAAAACAAATTACCTTACCCTCGTACAAGCGCACCTTAAAACACGAAAGTACCACCCTGAATAATTAATACAATGGCAGGTTAAATTCATCCAAGTGTCAACTCTCCCCCAACTTTTAAAAATACGACACCATCAAAAGTGCGGTCTAAGTCGACGTCTAGACCTTTTATCTCGCTGGGGGTTGTTTATTTAATTTCGCTTATTTTATTGGAATTGACAATGATTTAGGAAAAGTTTCTCGTGACTCACGGGAACTCGTCGATGCGTATTTTTTGATGTTTGCAACACGTAAGGGCGTATTCGTTTGATCCTGATTGACGAATTTGTTCTGTCCAAATAAATAATTTTCGTTGTGATGTTTTTCGTTCACGTCTTAAGCTTCTAAAACAAATTTTGAAAACGTGGGGTGAATCAAATTATTGATAAACAGTATGAGTAAGTGCATGCTGCGTGGGATGTAGAGGTTGTTTGTATAAAGGGTAGAAACATTATGTCAAGACTTTTTTTTTAAATCTCCGAGTATTTTTTGTCACTTTACGTTACGAACATACGTAACATAATATATATTTAAGGCCCATTATTATTGAACGTGCATCAAAAATATCATTCAAGATTTGAGTCAAGATCGAAACTATTGAATTAATTCATAGTATTTCTCATAGTATAGGAAACTAATCCTTCGTCCTAATCCATATAAATCATATGAATTATGGACATTTTTTAATTTTGTTTTTATTAAGATTTTACATATACGTCAAAGAATTAAGTTTTCGTTTGTGTCAGAAGCTAGCATTCTATGGTGGCCTATTTTGTCGCATGCTCTTTCGTTATGACACATGGTTTATTTTCTATTAAATTATATTCTTGAGTCTTGACTCAGGTTTTGACTCTTTTTTTATACCTCTATGGTGGCAAACAAGCATATGGCCCGCCTGATGGTAAGCAGATACCGTAGCCTATGGACGCTTGCAACACCAGGGGCTTATGGTGTTTATGGGTCCAAGTTTATTTAATAGTAAATCAATGTGTGCAGGTTGTCCTTAAACCTATGAAATTACATAAATATATTCAAATCTTTGTACACTATACCTATATCAAATTGGCTCTATAATTGGCGTATATGAGCATCTAATATTAAAAAAAAAATACTACTTGTCTGTTTGATAAGTGAACTTGAAAAAACGACACTCCATTACGTACTGATTTAGTCCTATACAGCTGTCAACTCCATCATTAACACGTCAATCACGCCACGTGACCAATACCAGATAAAACTTATTTCAAGTACAAACTTCAATAATACGTACTCGATGTTTTTTATACTTTCACGTAAGCAATGCCCTTTAAATCCCGACAATAATTTCCCTGGGGACTCCAGGCTGGCCTTTGACAGGGGTGGTCGTGGACAGCGAGGGTGACCGGCGCTAAGAACTTACGGGTTTCGCTAGGGTCACTCCTTAGCCCTTTATTGTTCCTTGACGTTTATGGTCACCGAAAGGGCATAGCGAAAGGTCAAAATTCGGGATCGGACCCCCAGGTAATTTTAGAACAATTAATATAGAATAAAAGCCTTCCGACGTACCGAAGGAAATTTAATGCTTACCTATCTAAAATGTGGGAAATTGGTTTCTAAAGATTTATTTGAAAATTTTGTTAACAAAGGTTGTTTTGAGGTGAGTGCTGTTTGAAAATTTGTTCAACCTCAATTTAGGTACTGGAAGATTTCTAATAAATTTAAATCTTATAACTGTACCTGTAAATATGAAATTGTATTGTATAGTAGCAAAATACAACAATTTTTTACAACGTTATTCAATGTATACTGGATTCCAGAAATCAATTTGTTCAGAATTCGTGACAAAACTGATCAAAAAAACCGTATTAAATGTACTTTTTATATGATAAATATATGTATAATAAAGTTATGTGGTATACTAAAAATAATATATTGTATACCCTCAGTCTCACAACTAACTGTAAAGTTCATGCATACATACGTTTGTTCTGTAAGAAAATTAAGCCCACGGCCTGCATCTTAGTAGTCAAGATATATAACAAACAACCGGCCTTCAAGATTGATATTATAGTCCATAACCTTAAAACTTACCTGCTGACTGACTGTACCCCAGAGGGCAGTACCCGATGTTAATAATTCCTTCAGTCTAGACACTGAAAGCAAATTAATATAAGTGTTTATATAACCATGGAATCCTACCATGCAACATCCCTTTGGATATAGCATGAGTCTTTGTGGCGGTTCACAAGCACGAAGCCAATATTTCCCGGCTTGTATGAAATGCAAATACAATTTAAAAGTTTACATATTTTCTCAGTGAGACTGAGAACTAGCGCCTACGGGGTTAGCCCACTTTATATCTACTGATTCATATAAACAGTGAAAATGTTTATTTAAGTCTGTCTAATACAATATGCAAAGACAGACTTTATTTTTATGTTCATGTGTTTTGTTTTTATTTTATGTAGCTTAAAAACACAATGCAAAACTAAATTCTGCCTCATATCAGTCTAAAAAGATTATAATGTAACAATGATAAGTAGAAGTACTTTTCTGCAGTTTTAAGTTCATAATTTATACAGGAATTGTTAAACGAGTGACAAATATCATTACACCAGCTAATACAGGAAAGTTATTCAACAAAACTCTTTATAAAGTTGAATGTCGCTCTCGCCGACTAATGATCCCCTAGCGTCTTTCTTGGCTAAGTTTTATCCTAGCCAAATTACCCATGACTTAGCAATCGTATTTAATATTCTTTTATTTTTGTTACTGTATCTCAAATATTCTGGATGAAAAAAGTATAAACAAATAATCAATTAGAATTTTTAGGATATCAAACTGCTTGTAACCCCTACGCTGTTCAAATGTCAAGTTATGGAAAATCAAAACTTTTAATCAGATCAAAGTTTGAATACGTACCTAACTACAATTATTGAATTGATAAGATCAAGCAACGAGTGGAATGTATACAAATTAATAATAAAAGTTCTCTGAACTTTTTTTTAACTTTGTATCAAATAGTATTCAATGCACATTATTAATATTCGCATAGCGTCAAAGAATGAGCTCAGGCAATGTAAAACAAACTTCTTAAGGACGAAGCATAAAATAAGGAATCATAATTCAAATCGAAAAAAGTTTCTCGGGGCCTCGGTAATTTTTCCCATCTTACAGCAAGTTTCGCCGGAGGGGTCGCGGCTCTCGCCTCAAGAAAATCTAAGAGAGGGTTTACATTTTTAGCCTTTCGCCGTGTCTTCCTCTTCACTTTATATCGTCTTTTGATTACTCTCTCAACAAGTTATGCATATTGTAAAAGTATTCGGCGACGTCGCGGTTAGAAGAATTTTTGGCGTCTCCTTTATGTCTTTTCGGCGTTGATGTCTCATTTTTCATACCTTTTATATCGTTCGCTTTATTATTAATGAATTCTGTGGTTTTATTATGATTATGATTCACTTTTTCTCTTTCTTACCTTTTCGAATTTAAATAAGAACAACGTAGATGATAATATAAAAGAATCCATTATTTTTTTTGTAAAACAAAGCATTACCCTTCTAATATTTTTAACAATGAAGACAAATAAAACCACAATGATGTAGGTAAAAAGGTGGCAACGAAATATTCCAACCAGAGTACAGTATATTCTTTAAAGCAGTGCTAACGTACCATGCCCTGTTAATTCCCCTTAAGATCCCAGATCCACCCTAATTGTTATCGGCCGGCCCGACCCTTAATGGTATTTCTAATGCGACTAATGTATTTTCGGGACATTTTGCAGCTTGCTCGAGGCCATTTTTCTGTTTGTATGAGCCCAATGTGACTCCCCTGTTTCTGCAGTCACGGTAACAGTATTATCTGCAAATATGTTCTCAATTTTCATTGTCCGTCGTAGTGGCGGCAGTGCGAAACGAATGAAATGAACATAAATAAGAGATATGAGTTTAAGAGGTCGTTGAGTGCATTTGGTCCGCAACTATACATCTTACTTTGTCCCGATGGTATCATGACAGTGGAAGAATTGTTTTTGCTTTACCTTCATTATGCTATGATTGCGTAGTTTTGCTTGAAGATAAAACAATATGTAGTATATTTTTATATTGACTTTCAGATTCACATAAAGTTCTATTCAATAGTAATGTTGTGTTTCAACTTTTAAAGCCATAAATTGTATTGATATTTTATGTTAAACCACAAACTTATAATTCTGTCTCAATTGTTCATAAATAACAGGATAAGTTTTATTTCTTAGACATTTACTACCTTAATCGCGTTAAACAGAAACGAATAAAAACTCAAAGTAAGTAGGTATTGAAAGTCAACAATACACACAAGTCGGCGGCACTCGTAAAACAGTTCCTATAAACGTAGCAAGGCGGTAAATTAGATTTTATTTTTATTTCTTAAACAATTTGCGGTCGGACACAGACAAAGGGCGCATAGGTTCGATGCCGTGGTCAGCAATTCAAAGGTTTATGCGGGTCCGTTTATTACTTACCTACGCTGTTCCTGGTGTTGCACCATTCCCGCGATGGATTTATGTCGACATATGTTTTTAATTATCTTTATACAATACCTTTGGTAATGTATAGTACCTACTAAGATACCTACTTTCATGCTTTGAAATGCTTTTTCATTAATTTAGTAAAAATAATAATACAATTTAAGTAAAAGGAGAAGAAAGTGATTATGAATGAGTTAATAAACAATTCACTATAATGTCTCTACATAAAACCTAATAATATAATAATAATGTCGATATCAATCTGCAGCAGTGGTCAGTGCGAGCGCAGCACTATTGATCGCAACGCGGGAAGTTCGCAGTGACCACCGGTCGGACCCCAATCGCCAGCCATTGTCCAACCTTGTTCTTGTTCACATTAAAACGCAGTTAACCATTCTTTATTGTTTTATCCGCGCCCGTTTCGTGCCAATAAATGTCCGCGACTCCTGGGAAATGTTATGTTCCGATGGTATGGTCCGATTTCGAATTTGGGATCCCGTAATTAAAGTCGCCCTTTATTACACAAATTTGCTGCACTTAAATTAAATAATACGATATCCAGTGGAATCTTCTGATGTATGGCGGTCGTGAGAATAAATTTGGCTCTACATTGAATTGGTGCTGAATGAAATTAATGTTAACTCTGGATTACTTTCACTAGTAGTTTCAGCTTAAAGTTATATATTTTGATTTCATTTCTAGCAAAGTTTCATAACTTATTAAATATTTTGGGATTAGGAGTTACTTAGCCGGAAAGTCTTTTGAAAGCCATATTTGTCTCATAAGTATTTAGAACTTTCTTGAAATATTCCCTGATATATTTATTGCAGGATTTTGCCATGCATTAGGACAAATTCAGCTCTTATGAATAATAATATTAGTCCAAATAATAAACTAATTAGAAGCTATAATAGGAATTGACATAATTCAACTTTCATCACAAACAACATTAACAGTGAACGTGTTTACGAAACAAGTACACGAGAGTCAAACATTAATCAGCCTTAAGTGGGAATCGATAGTAGGTATGTTAACGCGGCTTAAGTAAACAAAGCCGAGAGATAATATACCAACCGCACAACCATTAGACGTACCTCTGATCCTCAAGAGTGATCTAATAAAACATTCAAAGGCCAAAACGGGGAAAACACAAAATCAGATTGTCTCAAAATCACACGAGTGACAGGGTAACGTGGCGGGGTCCACGCATCTATAATTCAGGACTCTCTCGGATCGCACGACTCAGACGGACGCGAGGCGGGAATACTTTCGCGACGTAATCACTCCCGACTAACTTATGGCAATCTATTCTTGTACAATTCACCGGTACTGCACTGTTTAGATGTTACGTTCTCGGTTTATAAATATTTGAATTACTATAGAATTTGTTTTTTAATTAGTTATTGCTGTGGTTTATCAAAAACATTCTTATATTTAATCTAGCCGTGTGTCCGATGGGATTTCCCATCGGCAATATTCGAGAATCATCCAACTTTTCTCAAATATTTTTGAGGAATGCTCTGCCCATGCCATCTTTTTTACTATTTATTTCTACTCTCAGCGAGGATCTCTCTTCCAAAAATTAAGATTTAATAGTTAATGTTTATTGATCTGATTTCAAAAATAACAAACTTCATATAGGTAAAATCATTCAAAATCAAATAAATAAAACGATACCATTACAACACCATCACCAATAGTCTCGAAACTATCGAGCCACAGAAATGTAGCGAAACTACAGCTGCTTTAAATCCATGATATCTTTACTCTTAAATTGTAATTGGTAGCCACTACGGCGTAATTTGTGCAATTACCCGAGAATAGATTCAGAGCAGAGACGCGGCGCGACTGATAATTGTTAAATTGAGCTCTCGCACACTAGTCTACGGTGGATCACGAAATTGGCACCCCGTTCACACTTCAGTAATTATCGGCGGTAAAGTTTTCCACCTCCGAATGAAGGTTTCAGCCATTACCGCCACGGTACGGTGAACCAAATGGAAAGTCTGCGATGTGCTCATTCTAACTTTCAGACTTAAAGCTAAAATACCGGTAAGTTGCTTCCCAGAATTAGTATTAGCCGTTTAAATATCCAGACAAATAGTCTTTTTGGGAATTTCCTGAAGTTTTGAAGTTGCTGAAAACATAGTGCCGATGTACGCTTCGCTTCGTCTTGCAACATGGTGTAGTTAACTTACTATCTATAAATAGTTCATCAGATTTTATTCATTTGTTAGAATACGATGCCTGTGAAGCACTAGATGAGATTTATTAATTAACTCATTTTATTTCTTTGGTGGAAATTTTGATACAGAGCCATACTTATATTTTGTTGATTTCAAATATATGTATACTCTTTACGTAAGCTTTTTGTTTTTTGATCGTAACTTGTATTCTCAGTGAGTAGAACACAAATTTAAGCTGTCAATAACACAAACTTGGTAAAAGTGGTCGGCGGGATCGTTAGCAGTTAGTTGTTTTTCGACATGGCCGTATCCAAAGCTGCAATTAATGTCCTGGAGATGATTCCCCCATGCGGGAATTTCGAACTTTTACTAATTAATTGTAAGATTTTAATCATGGCACTGGCGTAACTAAATTATTATGGGCCGTTTAATTTCCTTGCCCCACGCCCTTCGGCGTCTTACTGCGCTAATGCGTTATTACAAAATTTTAATCAAGGGTGTGAGGGAATCATTAAATTATGCAGCCTGTCGTATGCACTCCGCGATTATAAATCTCTCCAGTTTGCTTAGGTAATACCTAGTTGCTATAATACTGCAAGATATTACAATAACGTCGCCCCCGCGTTATGCAAACATCTGGAATAATATACTATTATAATAATAATCGTTACGGTTTATAGCTGACTTGGTGCGTACAAAATTAATAGGTATAATATTAAGAAACTATTTACTGTACACATAGATTTGTTTACTGCAAGTTACAGTAATTAAAAATAATTATATGTACATATATCTGGGAGAAAGAAAAGTAACATGTTATAATTTGTTTTTATTAATTTTATGGACTGAAATTTAACAATTCAATATTTTTAATTACGTTGAAAATGAATTTCAAATACCCAGACAAGACAATAATGTTATTAAACATGCAAGCTACTTGACGATAAAAGACGTTTATTACTTCAACATGAGACCGCACTTTAGGCTATTTACTGAACCGCCCTCTCAGTCAAAAGTGACGACTGACGACAGACAGCAATAAACTCTGTGTTTATGTAGTTTCCCTGAGAATAGAAACGAGCGAAAGCGAAGACTCCTTTACAAGTAAAATCTTCACCGTACAAAAATTAAATTAAAACGCTACGATCTTCGCGAATGGTTTGCATCGAATTGGCCTCGTCGGGCCAAGATCAAATAATTTCATGAAAATGAACCCCGGGTCCATTTAATTAACCCGACCTCCCCCTATTAAAGTGTACAAGAATTCCCCGGTTAAACATTAGCATTCGTCAGGAATTTAACTAGCGCGGAACGAAAAATATTTATTTACACTTTTTCACATTAAAATTCTATTCCTCTCACACATGACTCCGTTTGTTAACGATAGGGAAAGTAATTAATTTTTATTGGATTTTCTTTTCGCTAGGGAAGTTTTAATTACTGCAGAGCGGGAGGTGCGTGTAGCGGTGTTTTATAAGCCGGTTTTCGGACGCGAATTGTTTGTTGCGGTCGTAATATCGCTCATATTCGCTCGCAGCGGTGCTGCTTACTTCAGTTACATTATTCATTAGCGCACATTTATTGCTTTTATAAATCACGTTCAACTAACTGGCGACTATTTACCTTTTAAACATCTGTAGATATACACCGTTTGAATTTAATTCACTTAGCACGCGTGGGAAACAAACCGCAGGACGTGATCGATCTTAGATCTAATATGGAATTGATGCGTACAGAAATTAAGGAGGCCGAATCTGAGCTCATCAAACATTAAGCCCTCACGTCTACCTGGGGCCCTCGCTAAATAAATAACTCGAGTAAATGAAAAACATCCACGTTCCACTCGTATTGAACGGTGAGAATTCGTCGGAGGCAATAATAAATATGCATAGCGCGTCTATGCCACATCTCTGTGATTAGTCGGCCTCGGCACCCCCGCACCTCCCTAACCACTGATACGGATAGGTGAGTGAGTGATAGCAGGGGGCCATGGAACTAAGGAACCCCCCAGCTAATAACGTATCTCTCTGTTGTATCGGTGAAATTTCTTGGATATTGCCAATAGTTCACGTGTGTACTTTTGTTTCTGTCAATGCCCGTGTTTAAGCTAACGTTTGTCGGGGGAATATCTATTCAAGAGCCACGTGTCTCCAACACGTGTATAGTATAGTGTGTAAAATATAAAATACCTTTTATAACATACTAGCTGCCCGGCGCGACTTCGTTTGCGCCTACCCTATACCCTACCCTACTTTTTTTCCGTAAGAATCTTCAACAAAGTATTAGAAAACTTAAAAAAAGGAATGGTTGAAATCGGTAAAGTCGTTCTCAAGTTATGGCGTGACCAAGGGAAACAGGGATTAATTTTTGTATATATAGATTATAGATTAATAATGTAGGTATCAATTATACATTTCCAAGATTTTTTGATTTGTATACTTTACTTAATTTGAAAATAACCTATGAAACATTACAGGTCCCTTAAAGCTTATTTAACATTCATGTAAACTAATTTATACAACATATAGGTGGCTTTAAAGTTAAGTACAGATATTTAATGCCTAGCTTACCCAAACTAACTCTAGTTATTTCGGGAGCGCTGTTCCATGGTTGCACTATAAATTTACAAGATGTAGGCATTGGGGCAGGTGCAGTTTATTGCCACACTAGTAGGTATGAGATGCATTATGCTCTCCAAAGTTATATGCTCCATGGGAAACCTCCTCGTAGAAGAATGAGTCCCCAGGTAAAGGGGAGCTATCATACCCTCTTATGCATGTGAGTTTACCATTTGTACTGCTCTATATTGCTACGTTGTTGTTGAACTAGATTTTAGAACATTATAATACATCTATTTTGTTTTTTACTGGCGAATTTTGGAAGTAATATTTTTTATTTTTTTTAATAAAAGTTTCATTTCTTTTGGACAATTATTTTTCGTCGGCATTGAACGTAACATATATAAAATAAAAGCCGTATATTAGGGATCCCAAGAATCTTAGAAATAATGCATGATCTTTCCCTCAATCGTCTGATGCTCTTTAGGAAATGAATACCCACTCAGAGATTCAGCAGTATTTAAGTGTGGGTTCCATGTACAAACAAGGGTAACGATTGTGCGATTAATCGCAACGAGTCACCTTGTGCGGTTATATTTATTATTATTGCCTCCTGATTGCGCGCGAGGCGTCGCCAAAATCAAATTAGGAGTCCGTCGGAGCCCTAAACAAATTTCAATTTTCAATTACGACCCTGTAGGAGTGGCTGCCGAGTCCGTCGTTCCCTGGAGGTTCTTGTGACTTATTGCACGGCATCGGCCCGAGTTGATGCTTCAATAATGTATTCAGAATAATTGTTCATACTACAGACACCTGGTTTGATTGAATTTTCTCTCAAGAGACACAATAAGAATTGATTTATTGGGACTCTGATTACAAACTGATCATACAATCAGACGAGAGTGTGATTTTATGAGTTTTATTATATACAGCGGCACTCGAAACTGTTGCCGCGTCACGCTTCTTATTGATTTCGTGGCAATAAAAGAATCGACGCCGACCTTAGCCTCCCCATATACTTTTTCCGGTTCAATGAGCATAAATTGCAATAGGATTCCACGCGGTGGATGGCCTCAAATATTTCTTGCGAACCGCCCGTATCTTCCCTGTAGAAAAGGTGCAAAGATTTACCTGAAACCCTTGTATGGGCTATCGGTTAACATTAAAATATTTATTTTTCAATAAACCTTTAGTGCGTGGGTGCGAAATGTCGCCGGGGAAACTTTGGCTGCTGATTTTGTTTTCACGGTCGAATGGGCATAATTCCGATAACTCAATTTTATCGGAGCAAATATAAAGCCTCTCCAATCAAAGCGTTAAGATTTCTTTCGCCAACATGGATAAAATATATGCAGTCAAGGAAAAATAATGGGAAAATGTTACAAGCACTTTTGGAATAGGTACCCGATGTTTTACTATGGTGACAGATATGGTCTTTATTTGGTTATTTAGTTTTATGGTTTCTTTAAACTTGAGCACTATGAAAATCACTTATCATGAGGTTTCTTACCATTGATGAGAAACCTCTAACAAACCATAATATATTTGTATTTAAAGTAGATATGTAAAAATCATCGATGTATGAAAACAAACCAATTCAAGCCAACATATTGGAAAGGAACCCCTGTTCATTCAACAGTAATATGAAACCAATAGTTGTATCCAAGCAGCTCCCGTTCCAATGAATTCTTACGCGAAGGAGCAATAAGAAAAAATAAAACAACAGGAGAGTGGTGATGCTACTCAATATAGTAGGTGGAAGACAAACATGTAGCAATATCGGGGATATTCATCCATAGAGTACACCGGTGATATCAATAAGCGGCGTGATGTCGCAGCGAACTGCCGAGATGGGGGCCGAAAGCAAGAGCGTGTTTCTCCGAGATTGTTGACGATTACGACGCTCTATCGCTCTACGTGCAATTTTATAACAACCAGTATATTCGCTTATATCCATACATTCTTATATCTCATTATAAAAAGCAAATTTTAATAATAGAAAAAATTAAGCCCTATCTGCTTTGACCTGCTTCACTTGCACGTCGAGTGCAATGAAAATAGACAACTCATTTGACTTCATAATGCAATATTTATTTTCCATTTCACTGTTTCAAGTAGCATAATATTAAAAATGAATCCAATTCCACGAGCACGAGCATCGAACATCAATAAACAGTTTAAATAATACGCAATAAAGTTCAACCTTCCAATATAGTGTTTCAAATATTCCATTTCCCGGGCACGGGCCATTAGCAAGGCAAAGGAAATCTGCGATCTCTTGAGATTGAAAATCAAACAATGCCATCGTTCGTAACATAATACCGTTCGTTATTAAGACACGAATGTGGCATTAGAGGGAAATAAGGCAAACGAAAGTTGCGTCGCGCGCCTCGCCCGCGCCGCGTCGTCCCACGGCAGGGGGAGAACGCGACACACAAAATGTTTATAGAGAACAGGGTAAGGGGGTAATGCTAGTAATAAAATTTTATACACCTTAATATTTCGCCGAACGATGAGTCGAGGCGTGTGTGAAATTATGTACCTACCTACCTCCAGCGCGGTATCAGAATTTACTGCTCTCCTGGAGAACCGAGTGTACAATATAGGTACCTACTACGCTTTTTTCTCCGTACAAAGGAAACAACATTTCATGCATTATTAGTTTACATAGCGTGTCGTAATTTTTTTTATGCGAATTTTTATTTACCTCACGTTAAATTCACCTTGAACGAAACTGCCTGTGTTTAATCCTTAAAAGCCTCAAGTAAATTAATCCCAATGGGTGATCACGATGTGTTGCGTAAACACGGCTCCCTCCAAGGCGCCCGCCACCGCTCGCCTCGGATAGACACCATTTTACTGCGAGATAATTTATGTAAATGAAATTCACATTACCCTGTTTCCTATTCGAAGTCGAGTACGCGTCCTGACATGTTTTCAGAACATGTTTATTGCTGTGTTTTGTCTTTATTATCTCGTCTCTAGCGTCACTACTTCCATCCCATGTGTCGCCGTCGCGCAGTATTTCATAATTTTTGCCGCTCTCCGCGGCAAATTCATTTTTATCACACTCTAAAAGCCATCTGATATATGTATACAGTCGGTGAAATCCAAGCAACATTATTAAAATCCATTTCGAAATATGAACTGAGAGCAGCCATGTATCCTCTTTAAACACTAAACGAATATTATTAAATCTGCCGAGATTGAAAAACTTAATCAACTCCACAAAGCTACGAGAGAAACTAGATATCCGTTTTATGGCAGTTTTAGGAAAAATGGTTCTAGCACCGCAGAGCATTTTCTAAATTACCGACGTGAACCTAATAAAGGCTGAGAAGTTTTAGGAGCGCGTTTGGTAAAAATACGGTGTCGCAAAAGTTTTCTTTATTAGTTTCCCCCTTTAATCCGGCCAGGCGTGTCCCAATGTCTTTATGGCGAATTTTCAATCTGAGTCTGGGCGGAAGCCAATAAGAAATCAACTATTTTGTTCCCTGATTCCCGTGCAACGGTTCGAGGGGACTTGCTTCTTTACGACTTCTTTTACGATTGGAGGTGCATTCGGAATTAGTCCGCGCCAACGGGAGAGCCTTTCCGTGTCTACTAAGACGAATGCTAAAAGGATTACAATAACAAACTTTCTCTTTCAGTATTAAAACAAAAAGGTTAATCGGTAGCATTGTGTACTATATAGGGATTTTTTTTTTTTTTTTTTTTTTTATTTATTTATTGCAAATTATAACACCTTTACAGTCAATAATACTAATACAGTGCTATAACAAAATTTCAAAAGAAGGTACATAAACATTATATAAAATTAAGTATAAAATTAAAATAGTATTAGGTACAACATAGAATAATACCTAATAATATTTCGACAACATAATATTTGTGTCATTATGACAAATCATTTTCAATACATTTGTATGCTGCTTCGATGAATTTCGACTGGCCACAATAAAAAATATCTATATCCCTGGAAATATTATTCATACACCGTATAGCACGTGAAAGTGGGGCATACTGAAGCAATTTGGTCCTAGCGGCTGGCACAAGGAGTAACGCAGGACGGCGACGCGTAAATATATACTCATCTGGTACACATAGGTTCAGTGCCGCGAGCACTTCCGGGTGATGCACCCACCCACGCAATACCTTCCACACAAATTTGACCAGTGCAACTTCCCTCCTCACCTGCAGCCTACTGTAGCCCACCATACCCATTACAAATAAGCTGGGGTACATCAACGGATAGTAAGGATAGGTGCCGTACTGTTTTGAATATAAAAAACGTGTAAATTTGTTTTGAATTTTTTCGAGCATAAGGCTATATTTGGTTTCATGAGGATTCCAAATTATAGCATTCGTTTCTAGACGACTACGGACGAGTGCGTTAAATAAAATTTTGACGACTAAGGTATTCCGGAAATCTCTGCACTGTCTCAAAATAAAACCTAAATTCCTAAATGATTTTTTACAAATGTCCACTATATGCTGACGAAATGTCAGTTCAGGAACCATCTCTACGCCTAAATCTCTAACCCGCGTGACGCGTGGTATAACTGCGGCATCCACTTCATACGGACATTGTAGTGGAGCTCTCGCGCGACTGTAACTTATAACGCAACACTTGCTTACGTTAAAATATAATTTGTTGTCCTTACTCCACTGTACCACCCTGTCAATGTCATTTTGCAGTCTCTGGCAATCTGCAGTATTATTTACTGGTAAGGAAAGTTTAAGATCGTCGGCAAATAGCAAGCATTGCGCATCAACCACAACAGTCGGAAGATCATTGATCATCAAGATGAATTCTAAGGGCCCAAGATTACTGGGATGGGACAGAAAGACCGATATTCCCGAAAATATCAATTGTATTAGGGTTAGGTACTCAATAGTTTTGCCATTACAAAACCATTAAAAAAGTCTTGTTATACAGTTTTCAATTATATTTATACCCACGATCCCGAGTGTGAACATATTTTATCCGCGTAGCCAAAATTAATCAAAATCTGTTCAGCCGATTAAACGGGTCACAAACATCAAAACTTTCATATTTTTAATATTAGTGAGATTTCAAAAATCATTTTTCGAGATATCGCGCGCATAGCATCCTATTTCGCGTAACGTTGGGAGCGTATGTTGGCATAACTAACTAAACCGCCCAGTTTCCCGGAGTATAAAGCTTAAGCTAAATGACAAAATGGCGAACAACGCGTTTAAAAAATATTTGCAGTCCTATCCTAGTAGGTGTACGCCCAATCACATGAGATTAGAGTTGGACTTTGACAAACAGTAAGGTTACAGTTAAAAAGCTTCATGAGAAAAATTTAATTCGGAAGAAACACAATCTATTATCTACAGAAATGATGTTCTTTGAGTCCCACCGGTAAATAATATTGTATTCAAATTTTTTTACGATTATTATTATTTACTAGTAGGTAATTTGTTTACGTACATTTTGATTATTTTGGGTCTTTCTCAGTTCTTATACTTAACATGATGTTTAAAGCTGTTTTTTTATGTTATCCAAAAAAACATTACATTTTATGATACGGTTATGCGCAAATGGAAATGTGAAAACCATAGAAAAATGTGATACTTGAGAAACGTTTAAAAGAATAACATTCATTTTGATGTTTGAAGTTTAGCGCTTTGTAAAACATAGGCGGAAATGTTTACGATAATGCTGACTCTCTCGGAAGCTGTTTTGACGTCTTATTTTGGAAAATATTTAAAAATAAACACAGGCATCTATTTGTGTTTTTATTTTCGTAGTGTTGCATAAACCTTGAGAGGTTACTTGCTATTCATTATATTAAGTATATAATTTTTCCTACAAAGTAGATACACTCTTAGCTTGTTTTTCCAGTATTAAATGGGCTGATAAAAATGAAATACGAGTACGAGTTTTGTATTTACTATTTTCTATTTCATTTGGTAAAATAAGAATGTTTATACTGATGTAAAGGGAGACATTTCAGGTAATCAGTCAGTTTCACTGCCTGCACAATAATAGTACGTTACTTATTATCTTTAAATTACCTAATTGGCATCACATATCTATTTACATCTTTGACATAATTTTAACGTTCGTGAACTTCTCCGGTAAAAATAACGAGTAGCTTTGAATTATTATTAAAAGTAAAGCTATCAATATGCAAACAAATCATCATCGTATTCAGCCGAAGACGGTTCACTGCTAAACTGAAACAGAGGGTTGCTTGCATCAGATTCAGAATTCTTCCTATATCTTATCATAAATAGTGATACGACTATAATCAACCTGAAAAGTCTTAAATAATACCCAATCAGAGTCAATGCCTTCACCGTCCGTAGATGAAGTCACGTTAATACTTTATGAGGGTTCATATAATATATCTCGGCTGAGTTTAACGAGTCTTTTAATCGCTACTAAGTTCTATGGAGCAGCGACCTCTCACTAGACTCGCAACTTTTATAACTGTTATTAAAACATTTTAACTGCATTTTATACACTTTAATCAAACATTTTAAATTAGAAACGACCTACCGTACGAATTATTTTCATGCAATACAAATCTACTCGAATGTACGTCTATTTAAATGAATTAATCTAATCTGTACATGAATTTTTGAATTAATTTATTTGCTCTTTACATCCATTGCGATGTAAATATTCTGATAAATTAAGAAAACGATTTACAGGGGTAAATAAGCCCATTCCAATTATTATCACAATGTTACATTTCTGATAAGAAACTAGATTAAAATTTTAAATTTATTCGCTCAGAAACATTTTATATAACTCAACTTCAACTAACATACTCAGGACTTTATATGAACTAACGTCATAAAATCGGAGCTTACCTTTACGAGATGCTGAAAATTCAGTCGGTACATTATCTCAACACGTGTCACGATTAACTCACTTAACTCACTTCGACTTGCCGACGCCAAGTAACGGAGTATTCACTAGGATCGTGACTGAAATATCATATCGTAAGCGAGTTAATTTAGTTCCCCTGCGGTAGTTGAGTCATCGTATTAAGCTGCAGCTTTGAGTTATGCCTATGAGATGATGTGTTCTAATTGGCTAGTTAGTCGCACGAGAAAAAATGTATGAGTCACCAGTTCTCTAGGTCCATCCACCACGACTGTAGATATTCACGTTTTTTTAGAGATTATGGGGAAAAGTTGAGTTTATAGAAGCTACTCAAGTCTTAATTCCCATTTATTAACTTATAATTGAATTCATAAAGTTGGCCAATTATATCACTTATAAATTCATCGATTTGAGACTCATTTAAAGTTTATAACATTATCATACATTTGTACTTGCAAGGGCAATTGTGGAAATATTTCATTGTAAAGAAACGCAAGTAAAGGCGTGTCAAACTCCTTAATTGCTTCAATTCTCATACAATTACCATACAAATGATTAAAGTTCTACCGCGTTACCAAGTCCTTTGTACTTAACATACGTAAAATATTTAATTTCAACTTAGCCATGTTATTGTTTGAGACAGAAGCGATAACGACTCGAAACAAACACCCGCGGGGCGCGTTCCGAATTAATCCAATCCACGGAATAGGTAATACGAAAAGCTAATGGGCCAAAGTTTCCATGTAAGCCAATTGTATACCGTTAATCTAATCGGTGCTGTGTAGAACATTATTTTGATATCGCCCACAGTTACAACTGCCAAATGAAAAATACGCGGATTTCCTGTCGACTGTAATCGCCATGTAATCCATCAAATGAAACGGTGGTGAACTGAACATTTTGCTCACTGAACGAACCAAACGCGCCGTCCTATTACGTATTGTCACGATATAATGCGTCTGATGTATGAGTTATTTTCGATCGGATTTTATTCTGATCGATTGGAAATTTTGAATGACATTAATTTATTTGCTGAAACAATGCTACGAAAATATTCCGAGCATTACAGTTTTTCTCTCGAGGATATTGTATTACTATGGCATTCCTTTCCAATTAAAATAATTGAGCGATGTAAGTTGCCCTAAGCTACGATAAAGGTGCTTTTCCCTACAAAAAGTGATATCCATAAGACTGAACGCGCGTTGTTTACTCTAACTATCCTTGACCAACATTATTTTGTTTGATAACATCTTTGAAACGTGCGTTGGTTTATTATAACCTTCTTCCTGAGCGTTCCAGCTGTGTGGGTCCAAGTTGACGGCCCCTCCCCTCTCTCCCATTTCTTCAAGCACCCCCTCGCCTGACCAGTGGAACCGTGCTCATGCGATAAAACAATTACCCCAATGAAGTCGTGTTCGCTACACGTAATTTCACAAAACTAAAAATGGCAAAACTTTTACAATGCTGGGTATAAATAAAATTGGTCGAGTAGAAGGAAACATAAATTCTTAGTAACTACGGGTACGTACGTAACAGCAACAAAATAGTTTCTGTGTTAGAATAAATAATATTTTGAAGTGGAACAATGTTCATGCTAGATTTTCTAGAATGTCTGTGGTAGTAGAACACTTAAGTTTAGTAATATATCTATGTAAGTGTTTACGAGTATCTAACTGAAAAAATATCGTAAAGACTCTTTTAATAATAATAGGGGTCATAAAACATTAAATTGTCACGTATTTACCGACCATCTTTTTACTATTTTCAAACAATCTTACTTTTATACTTTGACTTTTTAACAGCACGCAAAACAAACGGTATGATATATTTATACTATCTGATAGTAGCTTCTTTGGATTCAAAGGTCATACCTGACATTAATGATTGTAGCTAGATACCACGGATAATTAATATACTAGACTACCTAATACTATAGATGACTATAATTCCGAGAAAAAGAACACATAAATAATGGTTTCGTATCATGAAACAGAATTTATTTTCAACGTAACAAATGAAACAAACAATCAAATTAAAACAATACCTAGGCTATTATCAGATCCAGTGGTTCGGTTGCGTTGTCGTGTTACCGTTTAAACAAGTCGCGTGCTAGTTCGAGCCCACAAGGATCTGATATGCCTCGGCCCTCACTAATTATAGTTTTGCTTATTACCCACTACCTCAAGTAGTTCCACTTCACTTGCAATTACTTACTTTTTGACTGAATAGTGGATGTCTTATAAAGTAGGGCATCTTAGTTTAACGGCAAATAATAAAACATGAGATCTGTATTGTATGTGTGTTTGTGTTTGTTACCACTCAGCTCCGTAACAGCTGAATGGATTTGGATAAATATTTGTTCGTAGGTAGATCATATACAGAAAATACATTACCTTAGGAACGCGGGTGAAACCGCAAGATGGAAGCTAGTAAAATAATAAAATATTTTTAAGATTACAAAATATTGCTGGTGTGACGATAATAAACGCGTCTTATGGTGCGTCCATAGTACGCGAACCGAGCACGAGCCGGGAACATGTGGAGCACGGATTCGTGTAGCGTGGACGGACTTGCGAGCCTCGAACGAGTATCGGCTCGCGCTCAACTGCGCTCCGCCGATTCTCAGTTTTTTCACGAACACAGGTATTCGCATTGCGCTCGTTAGGTACGTCCACACTTGACGAGCAACGAACGAATTCTGTGCGTTCGTAGCTCAGCACGTGCTCGGTTCACGTACGTGGACGCACCATTAAATGAATCTCCAATATAATAGGTCTTTATCCAATGATATTATAATAGAGATATGCTACCCTCATACTTGTTCATTTTCATTCTATAAAATATGTCTTTTTAAGTTTATATCTATTTAGTAATTTTATTTTTGTAATGAGCCATTTTTTATTTTCCATACCACGCAGCACTAATTAGTTTAGTTTTCATAACATGCTGTGTTTGCCTTTAATTGTATTTACACTATGACAGTGTTTATTTTCATAATTTTATTTACTTTAAGAAGTGTAATATACGTTGGCAGACCTAATAAATAAATAAATAAATACTAAGCGGCGTTCAGTTATCCTCACACACTGAAACCAGAATTGTTTCGAACTGTGCGGGCTAAAAGGAGTTTTCTTCCGCGGACGCTTGGACTGTGGAATGAGCTCCCCGCCGTGGTTTTCCCAATGGAGTACAGCATGGGGTTCTTCAAAAAGGGTGTGAAGAGATTTCTGCAGGGTCGGCAACGCGCAAGTGATACCCCTGGTGTTGCAAGCGTCCATAGGCTACGGTAACCGCTTAACATCAGGCGGGCCGTATGCTTGTTTGCCACTTAGTGGTATAAAAAAAAAAAAAAAAAAGTTATTGTTGAATTAGGTGAATGCGATAGATAATACGGAACGTATGGTACAGAAAGAGATAGCTTTATGTAGCCGCTAAGCAAAATTAAGACAATTGTCTGAAGTTGTCTGCAACAATTAGCGTGCGTTAATGCGATATCTACCTCTTTTTATTATAATATCATTGGTCTTTACCTATGAAATTGCCGTTCTGCAGTACTGGCCATTTCAAATCAAAATAATTTTTGTTTGGCTAAGAATTCTAATTTCAAATTAATTTTATTTTAAAAACATGGAATTCTTTTTCCTTAAAAGTAGTAATTTGTTTATTAATTAGTGTTACATTTTCATCGCATTTCAATCTTTTTCGTCATCATGGATACGTTAAAATTCGAGTAATTATGGAATATGAGTACCGTCGTGGCAGCAACGCGGCACAAGCGGCACGCAACATCAACGACGTTTACGGAGCCAACACTACAAACCAACGCACCACCTGTCATTGGTTTGCTCGCTTCCGTTCTGGGAATTTCGACCTGAAAAATTAACCTCGCGGTCGTCCGAAGGCTTTGGTCGACAATGACGAATTAAAGGCGATTGTAGAAGCTGATGATACACAATCGACGGCTGAATTAGCAGCAGCTTTCGACGTTAGCGTCAAAACAATATTGGTCCATTTGCGTCAAATTGGCAAGGTAAAAAAGCTTGACAAATGGGTGCCCCACGAACTCAATGATCGCCAGCGCGAAGTACGCGTCGAAACGTGCCTTGCACTTCTCAACAGACACACAAATGAAGGAATTTTGAACCGCATTGTTACCCGCGATGAAAAATGGATTCTGTTTGATAACCACAAGCGCTCAGCAAGTTGATTGGATCCTGGTTCAGCACCTAAACAATGCCCTAAACGAAAACTTACCCCTAGAAAAGTAATGTTCACTGTTTGGTGGTCTAGCGCCGGTGTGATTCATCACAGCTTCTTACCAAACGGGGTGAGCATTACTGCAGATGTGTACTGTGAAGAACTGAACACAATGATGGAGAAGCTGGCACATCTCCAACCAGCATTGGTCAATCGCTCTTCTCCGCCGCGACCTCATACTGCACAGCAGACGGTCTCCAAGTTGCAAGAACTGGGGTTGGAAGTTCTCCGTCATTCGCCCTACTCACCAGACCTTGCGCCTACAGACTACTACTTTTTCCAGAATTTGGATAACTTCCTGGCGGGAAAAAAATTCAATACCCGAGAGGCAGTACAAAATGCCTTTGAAGAATTTGTTGCCTCCCGTCCAGCTGATTTCTTTAAGAAGGGCATCAATAAACTGCCACTGCGTTGGCAAAGATGCATTGATTGCATGGATGATTACTTCGATTAATACAAATAAAAAATACATGAAAAAAAATCGTTTACATTTTTTCATACAAAACGGCAATTTCATAGGTAAAGCCTAATACTTAAAAAAATATACAGACTCTCCTTTTATACGATCACGAATCTTCAAACATCGTCTCTGTCACCTTTAATATTTAAACAACAGTGGGTCCAAAATAAAACCCTGAAGCACACCTTACATTCACGACTTTATTGTGATCCACGTAGGAGATTGAATGATGAAAAATGCACTGGCACTGAATATACAATTCTGACAGGAGTTACAATGAAAGAGGATGACAACTATGCCAGTGTACTGAAATATTTAGTAAGTCATAGTGTCAAATGCTTTGGTTTGGTCTAAATTATTCACGCTATCTTAAAACTTGTGGTATTCGATTTCTTACGGCAGTTTATATAAGCCTGTATTCTAAATAAACTTGATTTTTAGTACCAAACTTAACAAACACCGATTTACATAATAGAATAGTGGGCGATATTAAGGCAAACTGTTCAAGAAAAGGTTCTTTATAAAATTGCAAAATGTCTGCCATAAACGATAAAATAATATGTGAGCTTAGAATAAAAATGAAGCCATTAAATTGTAGCATTATAGCTTTTGAAAACCATTGGCTTTCTAGAAACGATTCGTATATGGGCATTAAATATTTATTGAGATCCACAGTTAATGGATGCTGACAGACTAGAAATGCTGACAATTACGTGACAGTAAAACGAATGCATTTAATTACATGACAAGCGTCTAGCCTTATAAAATTTATTCTTTAGTCTTCTCAGTTTAAGTGTATTCCGAACCGGTGGTAAATTCAACTGTATGTACATAACGTTCATAAGTGCCTTACTAAGGCCTAAACTGAATAAATGACTTTTTGATTTTGATTTTCACTTTCTATGTACTTTGGAGTTTTTTTAGTTATATCAGTTATTTTCACTGCTACACATATTGTATTACAGCCTTATAACTAGAATTTAATATTTGAAATCAGTATGAATGCTTATATAGTATAGGCATATTTTCTGTTAAAATTTTCATAATGATTCAAGAATAAACGTAAATAGCACAGTAGACGTTATGCACGTCCGTCTCAGAACTGGTAGCATATTCAAGTTGCTGATACAACAGTGTTGCATACGCCGTCCCTGAGGCGTCGCGTCTGTGAGCAATTCTGATTCCTGAATCCACTAGCACCTGTCCAATTCCCAACTGCCAATGCTTTCACCACCCGAGCTTATATTTCAACACCACAACATTGTCACTGTTGCTGTAACTTATAGGCAGTGTGTATAAAAATTATTCAATTATATATTAATAGATTTTTAGAAAAACAATGGGTTATGGCGGAAAACCTCCCAAGTGGCTATAGGTCTACAATGTCACATTTTTTATTTGTGCGTGTAAAAATGCCTGAGGATCTGAAAGCACACTAAATATTCGCAATAAAACTTTGATACCCTCTCGAGTCACGTTTTGTTTACAATTTGTAGTTGTTTTGGGGCAACATTCGCCATTGGTGTCGGTGCTTGTAAAAGTAAACATGGATATTCGGTGCGTGACTAGTCCCACACTTACCCTCGCTCGGCCTACAGACACCAGAAACATTAAAATAAAAGTACACGCGATGTCGTTACGTGCCCTGTCGTAAAAATCCTGAATTATAAATTGCATCATAATATACATAAACTTTATAATAATTTTAAATAATTTAATGTCTTCAAGCCTATCTTTCAAGAGATTTGTAGAGGTTTCAGTACTAAGATAAATATTTCTCTGAACATGTGGGCATTAACTATCTCACAATAATAATTTGAAACTGAATTATACATTATTATATTTTCAATGGATTTATTATTTTCAATTTGATACAGGCATACAAACGGTACTTATCTTCGGTCTCGGTCTATCGGTCTTTTAAATTGTCTACTAAACCAGTGCAAGTATTATTATCAGCATAAACCCTTTGATGTATTTTCTAAAACTTTACTCAAATAACACAAACATATGTGCGAGCATGCGACCTCTATTCAACATCCTTTGATCTGCTTTATTTAAAATATCTACCAAGTTATCTGAAGGTATATTTGTAGAATATACGAGTAAATATATCTTATGTGAAAGGTACGGTATTAGGCTTTGTCGTCACTGCGACCTCGTTACATCCATTGTGACTTCCTTTCAATTATAGTTCGTTCTCAAAACCATCTTCGTTTTTTGCGGAATGTAATAATAATCTGTTTTGGTAAAGGTTAAACCTTCCTTAGATCCTTTTCCTTCTTCAAGTCATTGGCTATAAACACGTATTTTTATCAGATGATCTATGTAATGAATTTTAAGTTGTATGTTATTATTATTTAGGTTTAAATTGCCTTTTTAACGTTAACTGAATGTTATTTCTATCTTTTCAGATCATGTTCGAGAATTCACCTGCGGCACTCTTTATTACAGGACATTTTTCGTGGATTCGAAACGGGACGCTCTTTACGTTGGCGCTATGTAAGTATTTATAAAACAACAGTTAACTAATATTTAATATATTAGATAGGTACTACTATGAAGTATTAATGATAAGAACACTTTCATAATTTATATTTAGATAAATGTATAATGAAATAAGTACCTATATAATATAAAGTTACTCAACAAAGGCAAAAATAAAAAAAAGCAAATAAACGATTGTTTGTTTAAATGCAGTCGGATTTTTAATAATGCTAATAGGAAGCTTCATTAGAGCCAGAGTGTTATAGGCTACTTTTTATCACTAAAACGTGGGTCAAACCGCGGGGGACAGCTAGTAGACAATAAAATAACTAGAAAAAAAAAGGAAAATGTTAGAAATCCTAAACCAAACCCAATTGGTTCATTATAATCCAATAGGTCTTTTACGATCACGACATATCAGTTTTACCTTCCACAGAGATGGCTACCGATTCAATGCAATAAACCAATAACACAAGAGCTACCGTGTTTGACAGATTCCTTACATAGATACCAGTAACTTTTATTTTCGGAAAACCGAATAGTTCAAAATATACTGGTGATTCAATAAAAGAGGTGATATAGGTCAATCGTGTGTGTCACGAAGGCAGCTAATACCATTCTGGGAATAATGTAACTACCGCATTTTCAGCGATAAAACGATTCTTCAATAAATGTTATGACAGTTTAACGCAACTTTTTAACATATCCCTTATATTGCCCACAGCGAATTGACTTAACTTTTCCATTCAAATACACCAAGTTAATACAGTTTTACAACATTCGTTTCCTATTTTACTTATAAAACTTTTTTTTTCAGGGATCGGTTGTATCGGCTGAATATGAATAACATCAGCTCGTCGCATTGTGAAGTAAGTATAACTTGGCTACGTTTTCATTCAAATTGTAATAACCATATGCCATATGCCCCAGAGATTTCCCTCAAAATATAAACCTAGTTATTTTTTATATAAAAAACCTCTTTATTATTTTACACGTAAACTACCTTTAAGTTCTTATTAAATAAATATAGAATATCATGTTATAAACTACGTACTATATAAATAATAGCAATAATAGCGTAGCAAATAAATACAAAATAATTAATTCTATTTTGATTTGTTCACAGAGGGACTCAATAAATCTGGAACCGAGCAATGTGGCCCAATGCGTATCAAAAGGAAAATCAGAGGTAAGCAAGCATTATACCTACCTACTCGTATTTAAATAATGTATTTTTGCGCATTAAAGTACCTAAGCCTTTAATTAAAACTTTCTTGTTGCCAGTAAAATTACTTACAACTAGCACTATTTCCATCAAGGGTTAATCCCATTTTTAACTGTGAGCGTCGGGCGGCGAGCATATTTCATAGCGGGGGGCTTACAGCCACGCTCTGCCTCGCTATATTAAGGCCGTTAATTTTGATTTACAATCGCAACGTAAAAGCAATATTTGTTTTATTTCTCGGCGGTCGGTCGGAGGCTGTCTCGAAGATCGGGGAACGGCGATTATTGCCAGTTGCCTCGCTTCGTCATCGACTAATTCGATAATGCCCACTCTAAGCGAGATATTACGCTTGAGTGGTTTCCTCTATTTTCATTTACTATTGGCTGTGATGTATGTATTTCGCAGGATTTTCATTACGATCGGATTTTGTTTTACTTTTTACGATAAAACACAATATACCTACCGTGTAATAAAAATTGTATCCGTGCACCGCGGTGCTCATACTCCGTTAGGTAGTATTTATTTATTACGTCTTTGTTGACTCCCCAGACACGTTTATATCTAATAAGAAAGTCATAAAGCTCGCAACCAGAAATGGAACGTCTCATGCGAAATGTATAAACTCTCAAAGTAAGCAGTAAAACCTCTTTGCGACTCTAAAAGGTATGCGGTACAAAAGGCAAAAAGCGGCATAAGCAAATTCGCAAGTTTACTACAAGGGAATATCGCGGTAACGCGCTCGTATAAACTAAACAAACAAAGGTCAAACTTCCGCAGTAGCGCGGGAAGGAAAGCAATGGACCACATGCTACCCTCTCCAACTCTTCCGATGGAGAAAAAAGTAAATTTGTTTTATTAGTATCAAAGAGGCTATAAAAAAGAAATATCCCTGAGTCTATCACCTCGATCGTGGATGGAACGGCCACTCGTGAAGG
The DNA here is from genome assembly GCA_951394255.1 of Polyploca ridens. Classification (NCBI taxonomy): domain Eukaryota; kingdom Metazoa; phylum Arthropoda; class Insecta; order Lepidoptera; family Drepanidae; genus Polyploca; species Polyploca ridens. Next base: position 9,034,576 of record OX596257.1, read on the forward strand.
CTATAATCAAAGTTTCTCGCTGTCGGCGAGTTTTCTTTTCTCTAAACACGATGTCGTAACATGAAAAAGGCTGGAAAAATGCCGTCGGCAAATTCCGTAAGGCGCCCAACACCGGGCCGGGCTCGCCTTGTTGTTTTAAGTTCACTGCTCTTTGTGACGCTATTAAGGATATTTCACTGGCTTAGGTAAATCAGAGCTCCGCCACTTTAAATAATGTATGTAACGGAATCCCGGCTACACATCTTTTTAGGAAGTGATGGACCGCAATTTTTCCTCAAAGTGTATTAAGTATTTCTTTGTCCACACTCGAAGAAAATCATATTTTATTCGGACTTTCCTTTGTTTCTGAGACAGAATTTCCATTGTTATTAAATTCTTAAAATTTATATTTTTGTTGGTAGGCTGTATTAAGTTTGTCCTTTGCCAAAATGTAAGAATCAGAAACGGCTGCGGAAAAATGGCGTGAATTGCATTTTTACCAATCCCAAAACATAGGCGTTTAGTACTAAATGTGTAACATGATTCTAGGCTAGTTATTACTTTTAAATTAATATTCTACCACCACTATTGATTTGCCCTACAGGGTCCATGTGAACTATTTCATATTATTTAATACCCTACCATACACATGTGATGCAGTAAATGAATAAATAAATATAAATAGGTAGGGGGCACTTATTAATTTAATTTATTTAACTGTTTTAAAATAAATAATTTGTTTCCTACCCATTTACTAACTATAATCGTACATTTATTTAAAACTTGGCGTTTCTTTTTTATGTTGTTAAAAGAACTTATCGTGACAAGAACAATAAAATGTTCTTACGTTACAAATGCAAATCAGTGCTCTTAAATTCCTTATAAAAACCATTATAGAAAAATCTCTTGGTAGAAAAACGCGACTAAAACCCTCCGTAAATCTACTTACGTACAAAGTGGCGAATAATTAACGAAATGGACCAATCGAAGGCATTAGTTCCGAGTGAAGTTATGCGAGCGCTGCCGGCTAAGTGCCGTTAAAAGAAACTTAGACGTGGGCCTGATTGTTCTCTTGCTTAATTCTGATTGTTTTTGAGAGCACAACAGTTCTCTGTTCACGTCAGTGCGACGGCTGAACGCTCCGAGTATATTAATCCGATAATTACTTTAGAACAATCTCTCCCGGAAAGTTACCTCCGCGAGGCCGGGCCAAAGAAACGTGGCGCAAACTTTTTATCGTGAAACAAAACACTTTATCAATTGTTTACTTACTTACTTGCACGTATTTTGTTATATTCGACCATTAGAGAAATTGAATTTGAACGATTATAGTATTTATAGGTCCGTTAATATATTAATAGGAGCAAAGAGTTCAAAGCAGTCGCACTTAAACCTCATGTATTTAGTTTTAGTCCATAGCCCGTTGGTTCAGGCGAGGGACGCGCGTCCTATTATAACAATTGATGTCATTATTTATTTTTTAACCGCGAGCCAAGTTAATATTCGACTCTACCATTTGATTCGTAATGTACTAACATTGAGAAGGCAATAATAGCAGGTGTCAGATATGCATTCTCTTAGCAGCCGCACTGTAACACAAGGTTCAGAATTGTAAGGTCCTGTTCTAACTTACAGCTGTTTTGCAATCTCAAGAAAATGTAGTTGCAGAGATCAGTTGTTTCAAATAAACCCAGACACTGATTGCTAACACTGGACACCGATAATAGTTTGCTGGCTGATGTATTCCATGAAATGTTCTATGGATATTGGGCTGACTGATAAAGCAACAGTTATATAGCGTACTAACTACGTAGTACTGTATTTCTCGTACCATACACTAAACGCAAAGCCTGTACATAAATACTCTGTGTGTGTGTGGATCGAAACAGTAGAGAGGACGCAACTAAACACCACAGTGGCAACTTCTACGTATGAAATGGGCGATATCATAATAGTGTAAATAAAATATTCTCTGCTAGACCAGTAGCTGTGTCTCTTGTCGTTGACCAAAAGTGTCATGCAAAGCGTCTAAATGTAACAATAATAGCTACATTAGCGAAACAAGTCTCAATGAATAAAACAAACCGTGAGTACGACCAATTGATGTTTATAGTTTTTTTTCCACCAACGTGTTTTCATTTCAGAACCGGACAGTGTATCCGCGCAATACTCGTGTCCAGTAGTCATGACGTTCGGAAAATTAGTTTCAACCTCGCGTCCGACCACGTAGACCACATACCAATCTATCGTTAAATAAACACCGGAACCGCGTCTCGCCTTTAAAGTTTTGTTTACTTTATTTCCTTTGCGACCTGAAATAAATGTTTAAGTTATCGAGCTTTGTTATACTTTTATATATTTTTGAAAGATGACAAAAGGGTTTGGATTTAAGAAAGTCCGGTTTTTTATTTCAGTGTACTGCAAGGATTTTCCTAAATGATACCATCCTTCATAATTCCAAAGTTTTTTTATGTTATGTATTAATTTCTTATATATCTTGATTATTTATTGGTTATTATGTTTTGTGAAGACGTTTTAGCAATATACAGAATCATGTTATTTAGCTATGAATTTCTGATAACTGATAATAAAGTCAAAAAATTACTGAAAATATTTATTCAAAATTACTATGTTAATTACTTTTGATAAGTTTATTTCATTCCTTATCTCTTAGAATAATATCAGAAATTATATCTTTCAATAGCATATTCTCTAACTTCCAGGAAAATCGAGTCCTTTGATATAGATCTAGTTATTAGGAGCTCTTACAATTTCAGCAATGCCTATTTAATTATGTGAAGATCAAGTCCTTATCATTCACAAGAAACAGACACAATCGTCTGTTACTTCTATTGGTTCTGCGAAATATAGGTTTGTCTTTATGATGTTAGTCTTCAAAATCTGGGTAGTCGTCTAATTAGAAGTAGCTTGAGTGATATGTCATATCTCTTAGTTATAGTTACTATTTCATTATAAGATAATCCTAGTCCGGTCCAAGGATCTGGTTGGATTTGTCTGTCAAGAATCAGATAAACTGTGGGCCAAGATGTCAACAAAATTGATCCCAATATCGTGGCGAATGATGAAATGGCGATGAAGATGGCAGGATGAACAAGACTACTTCTCAAAAGATTGGTGCAGATAACTCTAGAGGAGTGGAAACACGTTTGGCCACATTTTTCCTACAGTAAGACACTATGGGCTTACTTAATCTGGAACAAATGAATTTAAATAGAAACCAACTTCTATTTTCCATATATGCGAACCTTATAAAGCGGACGCTCAGACTGTGGAATGAATGCCGTGGTTCCCTAATGGAGTACAGCATGGGGTTCCTCAAAAAGGGTGTGAAGAGATTTCTGCAGGGTCGGCAACGCACCCCTGGTGTTGCAAGTGTCCATAGGCTACGGTAACCGCTTACCATCAGGCGGGCCGTGTGCTTGTTTGCCACCTTAGTGGTACTTGCACTCTAGTATCTGGATTGCGCACGCCCGGCGCAGGCGCTGTCTCAAAGGCAAGAGAGCCATAAAAAGAAATACAAGAATAATACAAATTACATATCTGAAAATTAAAAATGATAAAAGTTTTGACTCAAAACATCCATTTTACATGTCCGAATAAAAAGGAGTGTATTATATTCGGGGATCATATGTATAACTATTTTAATTGCTTAACAGACTATATTTTTACTGTCTGAATCAATTCGACGTAATATTTTTTACAAGCTTGTTATTTTTTAAGGATGGGAAAGAGCTTCGTTAATTGGGACTCCATCGGATATTTTTTACCCTTTTATTATCCACCTCAATGTCGTCCTTTTATAATTTGTGTAGCAATGGCAAGTAAACACAGCTGATACATGTATACATAGCTATATTATGTATAGTAAATAGTACCTGGAAAAAACTATTTTTAAATGGGTCTTTAATTAAGCGGAATGGACCAATACAGCACTGTTTTACCCGGTAAAGCGAGCAATGCATATTTCTGTCGTACGGAATATTAATGTCCCGTTTAATATTTATGTCGAACGCAAATTTGCATAATCACAGCCTGTGTACACTCATACACATCCACGTACTTTCGCGTATTACTATTATTCCAATGAATTTTGCCCAGGGAAGGTAGAATGGACGAAATATGAACATTGCACACCCACTGATGTGTTTAATTTGTTTTCGTTTCAGTTTATTATTTTTCAACACACTCGTTCGTAAAGTGTCATTTATTGCAAAATACAAGTCTGTTTATTTCCTCGCAAGTGTGTTGAAAAACGTCGTATGACAAGTGTGTGCATTGATTATTACACTCTCGGCTCCCTTATCGCGTTCGCCTACGGCTCACGCGCTTAATACAGCCTGGAGTGTTAATAACCAACTTTGCACACATGTATCATAATGTACTATTGTCGTTTCGTTAATGAACACCGTTTTATTTTCATATTTTTAATGCAATATCGATTGTAACGATATTGACAGTTACTATAAGATTCTAGTAGAGACTTGTGTTTATTATTAGTTGTTATTGTTATTTATATACAACCAAAAGGATTTCGTTATTCTACCAACTCAGTTTACACATAAAATAAGAAAATAGACCAAATTCCATAAACGAAGTAAAGAAATAATTTACATAATAATACTGTTATTTTTTTACAGCACTTCGACTGCCGAAATCATGTCCGAGTGATACAGCCAATGGGCGACGGTGCACGGCTCTACGTTTGCGGTACCAATGCACACAGTCCCAAGGACTGGGTCCTATACGTGAGTATTGTTTAATAACTTGCTTCGTTTAAAATAAAATATCTATTACAGGCATAGGGCATAACTGAGTAGGTTCCTGCGGTAGTGAAGCGGTGCGTAACGTATCAGAACTGTCTCGCTATACAATTGAGTTCATTTTACTTTTCTTTTGTCATTTGACCAAATGAAAATACACCTTGGCGAACCGCTCCACTACCGCAGGAATCTACTCAGGTCTGCCAGTTCCATTCTATTACTGATACTGAACCAACAAAAAATATACACACCGGCACAATTAGCGGAACAGAAAAAAAAGTGAGACTATGAGATAATAACGCATATATTTGACGAAAATGTAATTAGACACAAAATAACAAATTGATTAACATCTTTTAACAACGACTTTGAAAAGTCTTCGTTATTTTTTATTGAAAAATAAAGAAATTTGAAATAAGTGAAATTTTTAGATGATTATGAACCATCACAAAAAATAAAAAAAAGTAAGCATTAAATGATTTAACAATAAAATTAAAGCAAAATTAATAACGAGTGTTTCCCCCTCTTGCTCTGATTACGGTTTCCATTCGTCTGGGCATGCTACAGATTATGTTATCGATGATTTCTTGAGGCAACCGCTCCCACTCCTCAAGTAATGCGTTTCCAAGTTCATTCAGATTGTTGGGGGGTGGCATTCTGGATTTAACCCTTCTTTTTAGCAAGTCCCAGACATGCTCTATCGGATTCATATCGGGGGAATTTGCTGGCCACTGCATCACCGGTATACCTACGTGGCTCAGATATGCCTGTACCGATTGGGCACTATGAGCACGAGCATTATCTTGCATTGGAATAAAGTCGTCACCAATAAATGGAGCAAATGGTACAACATGTTCTTCTAAAATGTCTCTGATGTATCGATCTGCTGTCATGGTCCCTCCTGTGACTATCACTAACTCCGTGCGAGCTCCCAAACATATCCCTCCCCAAACCATAATCGAGCCGCCACCATAGGCCACTGTGTGTTCAAAATTAGACTGTATGTGGCGTTCTCCTTTGCGTCTCCATATTCGCTGTCTCCCATCGATCTGTTTTAAAAGAACTCTGCACTCATCAGTAAAGAGAACCTGCTGCCATTCGTTCAAATCCCAATGACGATGTTCTCGCGCATAGCTTAATCGGTTTACGCGGTGACGTCTCTCAAGTTTTGGGCCTTTTGCAGGTATTTACGACCCTAAACCAACTTCTTCAAATCTCCTGCGAACTGTACGCTCACTTGCTCGTACTCCTCGAACGTCTTCCAATTAATTTCGAGCTTGTACAGCCGTTAATCGCGTATTCCTACGAACTCCAAGTTGTAAAAAACTGTCATCTCGCCTCGATGTACATCTTTTTCTACCTTGATCCCTCCTCCTCACAAGAGAATTAGACGATCTGTACCGCTGGATGCTGCGATGAATCGTTGATACTGGTCGAGGAAGCTTTGAGGCAATCGATCTGTAGGTATGGCCATTTCTACTCATTTCATCAGCCCTAATGATTTCCAGTGATGTTAAGTCAGGCATAATAAAGAGCTTTTAATAAACAAAATTGCCTATAGAATAACAAATTTATAAAAAACAATTAAGTGCAATTTTTCAAAAAAATTACAATTACGTAGTTATTACTCGAACAAGTTGACAAAACGTATTGTTCGGGAAAATAAAACAAATGAATGAAAAAAGTGTATGTCATCTAATTTTCTATTTTCAAATTTGACAATAAATTAAAAAAATATCATAACTGGCCAGTTCCTCAAGTAAAAGATTTTAAAATCCTGCTTTTTTTGTCTTCCGCTAATTGTGCCGGTGTGTATATATCCGCACTGGTTAACATTTTTCCTATATGTATAACGAAATGAAGGCTCTTTTTAAATCGCTGGAAACATGAAAACATCACCAAAAAATTAAAGGGAACAATCATTGGTGCGTTCGATGTTAGAATTAAAACTATAAACTACTTGACACTAATTGACTGTACTGATGAAAATATTTACAAATGGTAGACTAAAAAAAAAACAAACACTAAATATATTTAAAAAATATTATAAATATTTTTTTTTACATTTCAAAATCTAAACAAAATTAAAGGTAACAAAAATATATAGTCATAAACTGTTGCTCTCAATAATCCTCTAACATTACAAAAAAACAAACGACCATAAACATCAACTCCAAATTGAAAAATCTCCACGCTCTATCTACTCGTATATCCGTTTGACGACAGTCGACAACCTACAATATATTCCAAGCGTCAATTTCCATTGGTTGTCCAAACACGGCTATCTTGGCGCCCAGCCGGCACATGCAACGAAATGCGAGCTATTATCTAGAGATTCACTTCCCGAACTGATCCCTACATGAGCCTTGGCCGGGAGCCAGCAATGCAACAGATCTCAACAGGTCTTGTAACATATTTGTGCTGGAAATTAATAGTGTGTCACAATTGTTTTTACGTATTCAAAACATTTTTATAAAGACCCATGTATGAATTCATTTGACAGATTCCATACAAATGTTGTCCTGTTTTTTAGTAAATTCTAAATGAAGGTAGATTTTCAAAAAATAATTAAAAGTTACAACTTATTATATTATTATAATATTCTCTCAATAAATAAGACTATTTTTGTATTAAATATTGTAATATTTAGATCATTATTCAAACATCGTTATTTATGAGTTTATATTCGTCCTTTGATGTTACTAAAATAAGTTAAAATCACTCAGAAAGTTTTAAAATCTCTCAGTTCAGTACTTTAATGTTGAATATAAGTTGGAGCAGTAAATTTATTTGCATTGCTTTAAATAAATATCGGAGTAAGCCTATTTTTTATTTATTTTTATTATCAATATAAGTACCTACCATTTAAAATACAAGTAGCTTCTATAAAATTAATTTAATTTCTTGGAAATAATCGCGAATGTAATAAGGGATTATATAAATTTGCAAATAAATTTAAAAATAGAAACTGCTTAGTTTCGACCGTTTGATGGCCGTAAAAAATATTTTTAAATGGCATTTGCTCTAGTTACTTTTGTTAAATTTATAATAAGTAGATTGGGTGTTCATTTTTTACTATTTGGCATAATAGAGAATAGTTGATAGATAAAGTATGCTTAATAATAAGTAGGGCCTTGTTAGCACACTTTGTGTACAGAATCCCTTAAAATCAAGCGAAAAGGATGCAAGAGTGAAAAATAAACTGGATACTTTCTTTAGAACTTTGCCTGCACAAATTATACATTAATGGAATATACAGGTCGTTGTTTTGGTCAGTGACGAGCGACTCGGGTCGATAATACAAATGGTGGTAAAAAATATAAAAAAAAACTTTATTTTTTATAATAATAAAAATAATATTAATTGGAAAATCATGTAATAAGCTAAAGTTTAGACGTAATACTCAAGGGGTGGGGCGATGGCGGCTTGTGCCTAGCTCTAGTCTGTGCACGTGCCTAGTGACGATACTTTGCGGTAATTTTATTTCAAATTGAATTAACTTTTTCTACACGCATTTACAGTATTGGAATTCAGTCCATTTTTGGAAAATTTATTTTTTGTAATACCGCTCTTGGGTCGCTCGTCGCCGACCAAAACAATATCCTGTATACTGCATTTTTTATAAAATTCTCCAAGTAGTCGTTTCTAAGCAACCATTACCAACCAAACGCATCTACAAATAAGTACATAACAAAGTATCTAGCTGCTACCTAGCAGGAACCGCGACAAATTTCACGGGTAGTGACTCCAAATGACGCTGTAAGACGAGCGAAGATTTTTCCTTCGCGCGGCGTCAGAGAATTTCTAACCGAATGACTCCTTTAAAGCCCGCTACCTATGAAGGTTTTACGATCGTATTCCGTACACGTAAAAATTTCAAAATATAAAATTTCACTGCATCTTTACAATGTCAGTCCATTTTTCACAATGCAATGACCACGAGCGCGTTATAATTGGAAGTTATTTTCATAATATTATTTTAAAAGTCGTAAAACGTGCTTTTCACAATACATATCGAAATCAGGCCGCTATAAATTCTGTCGTGCCCTGTTCACCTCTGCACTTTCCCTGCTCTTGACTTTCATATAATTTTATGATGTATTGGCGGTCGTTTTGACCCTTCACACGTTTTATCGCGGCTCAGGATATAGGAGAGTATAGCGGTTTTTTTATCATATTTTTTTGCAAATTTTCTATTTTAAGTATACATAGGTCGTGTTTATGGTGCATAAAATTTATTAGGAACATGGGTTGGTTGTGTTTGGGTTTTACACCCCTTTGAATTTATGAAAGGATCGGATTGAAATGGGTGTGAATACCGTAAAACGAAAACAACAAAAATATTTTTTTCATTTTGTTATGCAAAATAATTTAACCTTCTGGATGGTTTTACTAATGTTGAAGTCAACATAGCGTATTGTGAATGTAAGATTATGTGGGCCGAATTTTCGATTGTGATCAATTTGTTAAACCATTATACAAGTAGATCCTCAATATTACTCATTGAAATATTCCATTACTGTTTTTGACCGACGTAATGTAAATAAAAATAATTAACGAATAATTTTACCATTGCCCTATTAAATTCCCACCTAACACCACTATAACCTATTACAATTAATTGCAGAATACGTAAATATTTTGTTACAAAATATCACTGCAGCTTTCAAAACTGAAGATAAATAAATCGTCTCAAAAGTCGGAAATTTATACTAATAGGAAGCCAAAAATTGAAAATATATCATTCATCCTTAGGGGAGGGAACATTGAACGGGGCCGCGTTGATACTCGACGGGGCAGTACTTTGTACAGAGCAAGCTGTCAAAACAGAGATAGTTGCTGATTTAAATATGACAGAACCATCTTAATCCCTTTTGGGAATTGATTAAATTAATATTTTATTATTCACTTGTTCAACAGTCATTTTAATGGCCATGAAAATTGTTAATTCTATACTAATAAAAAAAATTTGCTAAAAGTTACATTCTATTTTGCAATCACTGACATAAATAAAATATATGTACAATGATAAAAAAACAGAAACAAGAAAATGCACAATTATTTTTATGGCAAAATCTTGCAAACATGTCGAGTAATCTGTAATTTGAGTTATATGTTCACCCCCTAAGAGCCGTTAGGGCGCGTCAGTTTCAAAAATTGAGTGTAATCACATATACGCAATTGATAGGGCAACGCGACTTGCGGCTGGAGACGCACCGAACCGTTTCGCAAAGCTAACCGAACGATTCATATTTGCTGCAACCACCAATTTATATCTATTCTGTTACAAATGGCTGTTTTCGATTGGGCGGGTAGGTATTGGAAACAAATGACGCGCAAGTTGTGTTTGTACTCCCCCCGATAGTGGGCCATTGTTTTCTTTTTCAGATTTTGCTATTCATTTGTTATAAAGATTGTTGTCGCAGCTGTCATCATTTAATTCGTTGATATTTCATTTATAAATAAGTAAATTAATTGGATCATTATCCATCAAAAAGTTTATGTAATGGTAATGTCGATTACGCTTTATTTTTCCCGTTCATTTGGTTTTCGTGACGAGAAACAGATTTAACGTTTTCAATTTAAATGGGAACAATCAATAAGCGAGGCTTATCGCATTTTTATTCGATACAAGATAAATGTGATGTGTTTTAAATCTGCTATTAGGTACAAATCGCAGAACACAGGTAACAAACGAGTGGTACTTTTATTTTTTGTCTGATCACCCGTACTTTTAACTTTCGTATTGCGAACGAGAGCGCTAAATCGTCTTTTTGTCTCATTTTTTATAGCATAATGGGGTTCCATTTATTGTATTTCGATAGCTTTAGGTCTTCTCCATTCTCTTTATCAAAAACGTGTAAACCAAATGAGCATCCTATAATTCTCATATTGTATTTATTTGATTACTGAAATAAAACGATTCATATAACTTAAAGCCATAAAATCTTCTATAAAAATATGCTGTGTGGTAAACACATCATATTTTTAAAAAAGATTATACACCTATTGAAAATATTGTGTATACCCCATTCGGCCTAAACAAGCATCCGAACTTGTGTCCTAAAAATAAGTTCAAACAAGTTTCTAGGACTGTTTTCTCAAAACTTTAAGCATACAAACTTTAAGAGGTTTTCATACAGACCTTTATAACTTTTGTACATATTGCCGTAGTTTCAGTTAGAAGTTTGCGTTGATCTGAAAAGTTTTTTCGCTTTAATTCCACGCAGTTGTTATTTACCCTACGTTTGTTAACTACTTTATTGGCTCCAACTTTTGTAACTTAGTTAACGGATTGTAATTTGTTCAAGCTTAGTTTACCTATTATGTATTAACTTGTACCAATCAAATTATTTTTTATTAAGGTGACGTGTACACACGGCAACACATCAAGCTATACATTTCCAGTATAAGCTGATCTCGTAGTTCACATTTAGATAGCTTATATATCAGCTTATATTCGCTAGTTTAAAAAGGATTAAAATATAAATAATAAGCATATAATGGTGTGACACAGGTATGTTTATGTTATTACCGATATAAAATCGCAAACCCGGCACCCGGGTTGCATTGTTGAGTGCACTTCGGAAAATCATTTTATAATCTATGCAGTGGCGCATTCAGCCTCAACACGGACGGGACGCCACATAACCATTTTTGTACACGGTTGTACACGTTCGTACGCTTGCTATAAAATTTTATACAAACTACAAACTTGCCTAGTGAATGTTCAATACGCTTAGGAAGCTTACATTTTTAATCAAATGTAAATATGCTGTTTTGTGGTGTCCTTACTTTCCACATTTTCTGCACGATACTGTTTTAGTTGTGTCAAACTTTTTAGTTATATTAACAGCCTGTACAATGTAGAGTCTCTAAACTGAATATTATGGGTAAATCACAAATATTCTAGCACATCTCCACATATTCAATGTTAACTATTGTTCATACTATCTCAGTGTCAGAAAGTTTATGCACAATATGCACTGTGCGTTATGTAACTTATGTGGGATTTTAGAACTCTAAAATTACCTAGGTACTAACATATAAAACATTGAATTGCAGACAAATACAAAACTTTTTGACATCAAAGAAACATTTTTATATTTATCAAGAATAAGAACCATTGTTTAAAAGAACTGTCAATACTTTTCACTTTATTAGGAATCAATTATCGTGCCCATAAGTGCTCCATATGGCATTTTCACAGCTGATGAATAAATAAATTAATAACTAGATACGCTATTCAACTTTCTGTTGCTTTATGACATGCTTCTTGATTAAGTATTCATGAGCTTTGTTTGCATTCTTAGTAATGCACTTTTACTTACACTAGGGTCAAAGAAAACAAAAACAATGAATATTAATTTGATCATCTTACATGTGCAAGTATAATCTACCTTTTACTGGTCCTTCGAGCCGGATGGACACTTAATTTTTAGATTAAATCACGCGCGGCGAAAACGTCGAAAAAGACATTTCATAGTAACCATACGGACCGCTAAGTATAGAAAGGAGAAGGACTTTATACACACTTAAGAGGAGAAATAATATAATATTACTGGTCAGATTTATTTGAAACTTAGTTATACTCTTCGACACAATTAATGAAACACGTATTTTTACGTTTATTAAAATTCAACCTCTAAGGGGTATAAAAATTAGAATGGAAATAAAAAAATTTCAGGAGGTCGGTAGTACTTTGTTTATACAGCTTTGCTTTTTGTTACCTGTATTAAGAAAATATTTTCCGAAATTCCTTCCTTCTTATCCTTGTGGGGGAATCGTTATTAATAACATTATAAGTAGATGCATAATTATTGACGTCATTGCAGTAATTGTATGTATTACCATTGTAAGTACCTAATTTAAGTGAATTTCTGCTAACAAACTGCTGTACAGTTCTAGCAGATGTAACTATTTATACCTACTATATAGAAATGACACAAATAAAAGATTACATACATATGTAAACTTACCTTAAATTGTATGTATGTACATACATACATACAATTTAAGGTTAACAGTAATAGCAGTCAGGGTGCATGCTTTCTACTCTGTATTTTTTCCCGTTGAAATAATGCATAGATAGATGGATAGATAATTTTTTAATGGTACACCATATCTGAAAAGAACATAACAGGATAGCATTGGTAGTAGCATAATATCATTAATAGCTATATCTATATATATTTTTATAGGTTCACATTACCGTGATTTTATAATTGTATCGTAGGTAGTCATAATAATATTCCAGTCACTACATCGCTGGTCGTGGTTCAGTTCGTAAAACCTATTCCATTCGAAATGAAAAACTATTTTTTTCAGATGGGTTACGATAACATTAGTTTTTGTTTTATTTTAAGTTATCATCATCATCAGCCTATAATGTCCCACTGCTGAGCACAAGCCTCATTTCACAAATCAGGGTGAAAGGTAATAGGCAGATACGTACCACTGCCCACTGCGGATCGGTGGAGGTAGGCTAGTGGTCAACCTACTGTTGGAGTTTCCAACTAGCTTGAACACTATCACAATTAAGTGATAACCGGGACCAACGGCTTTACGTGCCTTCCGAAGCACGTTTATTTTACGTAAGTTATATTTATTTGCATCTGTCGCCACGCCAAGCCCCTACCGGTATCACCAAGCTTCACTTGATAGGCAGTAACCTTTAGTTTTAAAGGTCGGCAACACATTGGCAATCCCTTTGGTATTGTTAATTTTCAGAGGGATCGGTGACCACTTACCATCAGGACTGGCTGACAGGAAAATCTATATTTTTCTCCATTTTTATTTTGCACTAATAACAACTCACCAAATTAGGTTAAATGTCTAATATAAAAAATTAAAGTTTATAATGTACGAGTATACATTATATCTTTAGTTCACTTTTCTTAGTTCTTTATTACCAAAGTTCAGAACTAAAATTGTCCCTAGAAAATAATTTTGATAACGAACATTATCTAGAAGTTTAGATAAAACTTTTTTAAATCTTCAGTTAATTTACATTCATAAATAACACTAGTTTTGAATGTATTTATGCGAATTTGAAATAAAACTATAGGTACGTATGTTTTAAAATTCAACAGCAACATACATTAGCGAAAATCCACGTTTATAAATATAAATAAATATCCTGGGACATTCTTCACACAATACCCAGACTCAGGACTTGCAGACATGTTCATGCACACAAATGCATGTCCTGGGTGGGAAACGAACCAGAGGGTGGACCTGACCTGTACTCGAGAAAAACGTTTTTTTTTTTATTATAATAAAAATGAATCCTTCGAAAATGTACACCCATATGCTTGACTTAATGAGCAATTTTTTTTGTATCGGTAACATAAGTAGCTCTACTATCCACCACAAGCCATATCATCTCAGAATGCCTGTAGTTTTAACACAAAAATAAAGCAAAAAAAATTCTTTAATTTTTTTCTCAATTAGTCATGAGCAGGTCCTCCCTTTGGTGCCCGCATATCATTGCGTTTTGACTATTTTTATTATTATTTTATTTACTACTTATTATTTATTTACTTTCACTTAACCTATGAAATCCTTCCTACAATCCATAGAAGGATGTTGAACTTGATTAATTTTAATAAAACATTTCAGAGTATAGCTGTACATACAAACAGAAAATCGCTTCCCGCTCCTCCTATAAAACAGCCCCAACCCTTAAAGTTACCCCGCGTACCACAAGTACCTAAACTCTGCATGCTTATTTTCTATTTTAGGCATGCAGAATGAGTTCAGTATATGCAAGTGATACGGGGCTTCGGAAACTTACTGTGCCCAAACTTTGTGAGGGTCTGATTATGCAAACTCGTCTGTAGTTGTGGACGTCTAGTATTTTAGACTTGATGTCTTTGGGAAAGTTTGCTTGCAGGCTTTGAATGTGGTAAGGGAAATAACGCGGATTTTTTTTTCGAGACTCTATTTATTTATTTCCTTGAGCTACTGGCGTAACTTCATGTATTGTAATGACCCATTAGGTACGAGGTTCACTTTATTGTGAAGTCTAGATGCGTTTTATTAAATGTTGGCAATTAATCTACCCAAGGACATCTTATCCTACTAATGTACCTACTCAGCTCCATAACGGCAGAACGGATTTGGTACGTAGATGAGTTGAGCATAACCTAAAATATCAAATATAATACTTTAAAAAACATACATTAGATTACTTGGAAACGCAGGTAAAACAACTGGCGATTATAATTATTGATCAATGCAGAGAGAATTATTCGTACTAGAGAGACTAAGACAAAAAAATATGTTTCTGATAAATCAAAACCCAGTACATTACACACAATAAATAATAATGATTATGTTTGAGGTATGAGGAGGTAGAGATAAAATGAAATACATCGTTGTAAATTCAGATCATCCCCATAGGTTATTAACTGATAGTGACGTGGTTGTCAAAACTTTGTTGCCACCCCACCCACAATCTTATACAATTTGAATATCCCTTGTGCGTTTGAAAGTTACTCCCGTACGATATACACGCAGTGACAAAGACAAGTTTCCTAATAATACATGTCGTGATAATAGCTAAAGTTATACACATGTGTATGTAACTACTCTATTTTATTATTTAATACCTTTTACTGACAGGACTCAGTTTGCTACAGTATATATGTCATGGAGACTAAGCTACCTTAATCGTCTTTTTACTACTTGTAAACATGACTATAATTTTCATATCAATAAAATTCCTTTTCACAATTCTAGTATCGTTTAGACGGATTAAAATACACCAAAAATATTTGTTCCGTAAATAAAAATGATATCAAATATTTATCGAATAAAAGATTTTCCAAACTTTCTCTAACATGCATATTTTATTAATAGTCACACCAAGCCAAAATATTTCCTCATCAAATATTCCCGCACTGAAATGGTTCTTATTTATGTACGTACTCGTATATAATGTCTAGAAAGTTTCCCGCTAGTCAGATATTACACGTATTCACAATGTATCGGGAAGCCATTGTCGTATATCATGCGACCGCTCGCGCCGGTATCTGCAGGTGCCAACTATTCTCTTGTCTAGATACCATGTTTTACTTTATACCAACGCTATAAACTTTTAAACATACTCTTTAGTGGTCGTACACTACGTTTCTATCTGAATATACCTGATTGATTCTCACAATTTTAGATTTCATCATTTAATTTTAATGAGGATCTAATGGCATCTCCCTTTGAACTAAAAACTCGTTTGTTGTTCATATTTATTTGAAAACAAATAATTTCTACTAACTTTATTTACTTACAGCAATGAAATATGAAAACAAAATGAAATGATACTAAAATTTTCAATAGGGTTGATCCCGTCGACTTTCAATTCAACCGTCAACGGTCTTTTCAGCATCAATGAAAGGCTTTCCCGATGCTAATTTGGTAAACAAACAAAAGCGGAGGCCTAATGAGGGACGCTTGCGGGTCCGAAGACAAACTTTCTTATTCAGAAAAGCAAAAGGAAGGGAGCGAAGGCCGGGAGCTCTTCCGTTCGGTCCATTTGCTTGTTTATCCTGAACTTAGGATTGGCACGGATGCGGAGAGTGAAAATAATGTATCGGTTGACAAAGAAATCGGTTCACACGGATGTAGAGCACAGATATCTGATGCGACGGGCGTTTCAGCACTGTGTATTTTATGCGAAATCCTTTAATAGATCTATTATGATATGTTTATATTTATTTTCAAACATGATATCGATATATATTTTCTGCCAACTTTAGTAAAATTAAATTAATAACAATTTTAATCGCTAATCTTTCAAATAATCTAATTATAATAATATAATTATTTCATTAATGACTCAAAAGAAATGGTAACAAAATTATTGAAACAACGCTTCTCTTCAAAGTTTATTGGTTAATTCATTATATTTCAAATCGTTATTCTTGTCTCGACTGTCGAACACGGATAAACAGGCGTCCACTTCAAAATAAAACTTGTAAGGCAACAAATGGTCTCGATACAATGAGGAAAAGCTTTTCTTACCCTCGGGCGGTCGACGCGGCACGTCCTCGCATGCCTAATTTAATCCACTGCTTATTGAAATAAAAACGACATAGGTTTTCGACAGGTGCCGCGGGGTGCCACCGGCGCGCGGGGGAGGTGGGTCACAGGTGGCCACGATGGTCGCAGCGTCGTTAAAATTTACATAAAGTCTCAATCCACGACGACGGGTGACGCTGCCCACCCCACGTTTATGCTACATTTAGTAATTTTATGATAATTTCGAAAACCGTACCACCCATCGCATTATACTAATAGAGGAATTCTCTAGAGGACGACCGAAAAAAGTCGAGAGGCTTCAAAATAAAGTTTAGGTTAATAAATCGCGTTCAACGTGAAAAGGAAATAAATTTTTGGGAAAAATTAATAGCAGATGTGTTGTTGAGTTGCATGGGACGGGGGTTGCACAAGGGTGGGCAGTTTGTTAGTGACTTTGAAACGCATAAATCCAGTCGTTACGTTCTGTGTTTTTTTTTTTCGTGTTTTTGATTAATGGCCCATAAAATCAAAATATTAATATTTGGGTAGTCAAAACTTTTCACGTGCTCCCTGCTAATTTCCCTTCGACGTTGTTGGGGAAATGAGGGTGCTTTGTGCCCTTGTTTCTAATTACGAGCGTGCGAGTGTTGGTATTTATTTTATAAAATAATATTGATGCGTGACATTCTTTTAAATTTCTTGTAATTAGGTTTTATTATATATGAATTTTTAATCAAGTGTTTGAACGCGTCCTGAAGTAAGGATTATCCTATCTCCGTGGTTCAAGCTTTCTCCCTGCCAAATTTCATCAGTCGGCGTTGTAGTTTAGACGTGAAAACGTAACGATCAGAAAAATTTCACTTTTATACTAATAACAAATAAGTACCTATTACCAGTAAGGATGACAGTATTTACTGTTTACGCGTATTACTTACTAGCTTCCGCCCTGCTGTTTCACCCGCGTTCCCTAGGATCTTGTGTTTTTCCGGGATAAAAAGTAGCCTATAGCCTTCCTCAATAAATGGGCTATCCAAAACTGAAAGAATTTTTCAAATCGAATCAGTAGTTCCTGAAATTAAAAACGCGTTCAAACAAACAAACTTCGGTTTCACTCGCGTTCCCGGGATATAAAGTAGCCTATAATACTCGGGATCATGTAGCTTCCTATTAGTGAAAGAATTTTTCGAATCCGACTGATAGTTCCAGATTTTAGCCCGTTTAAACAAACAAACAAAAAACTCTTCCGCTTTATTATAGTAGTATAGATTATTGTAGTATAGACGTAATAACATAATCGAGATGGACTCAGAAATTTCAAATAAACATTGAAAGATACAAATTTTTGTTTTAGGGTAAACCCTAGGAATGTCTGGAAAGTATGCTTAAAATAATAATAATTCTTTTTACAGTCTAACCTGACCCACCTGCCGCGCCACGAGTTCGTGCCTGGCATAGGCATGGGTGTGGCGAAGTGCCCGTACGACCCCGCAGACAACTCCACAGCCTTGTGGGTCGAGAGAGGCAACCCTGGAAATCTACCCGCGTTGTACTCCGGCACAAACGCGGAATTCACCAAAGCAGATACTGTCATCTTCAGAACGGACCTTCATAACTTGACGAGTGGAAGAAGGGAGTTTAGTTTCAAGAGGACACTAAAATATGACTCGAAGTGGTTGGACAGTAAGTTGTATTTTAATTTTGTTACACATACATCATATTTATATACATGCAACAATACGTATTGAAAACAAAAACATATTGTCCTTTTTAGACTAATGCCATTTTCAAAATGATTGATGACTGAATGTCAAAACACAATAAACAAAGTAAATCAAAATAATGCAGAATGACCCAGTGCATCGCACAAATAGGGCTGTCACAATCAAATCAATATCGAAATGAATGCTATCATCACTGCTGAACAATCAGCGAGTATCCAATAACCTCAGCGCGCCGGTAATAATCAGGACAAATGTTACAATTATCGACATTTACGCAATTTACACGGGATACGGCCCTGTTTGTGATTAAACAATCGAAATTAAACTGTTTACACTCTAACGAGCACGATTCTCTGATTCTTGCATGGTTGATTCCCATTAGTGTATCTAAAAGGTATGTTGTTATATTTTTAAAATTAACTTACCTGGCTTTTTTAAAAATTAGCAGTCCGATAAAGGAAAAAATGGCTTCCCGTCTAGGTTGTGTGCTTACCACTTTCGACAATATTAAAAAAAAGTAACAATATTTTACCATGAGATTGTGAAAATTACGTGATTTGATATTTTATAAAATTGATTCAGGATGATAAATTCAATTGAGATAGAAGTTGAGATCTATTCAATGAACTTAATTCTGAAAATGTGAATATTTTTTGTCATTAAACATGATTGCCTATTTCAGGAATAAATATAGGTAACTGTTAAATTGAAAATAACAATGAATAATGAGACCAAAGCAAATATTAGAAAGACGATAACAACACCAATTTCGCAACGTAACGAGCCAAATTGATTTGATTTTAAGTGGAAATTCGAATCGGAGAAAATGGGAATAACCCTTTCGGCCGTTAATTTGTCCTACCACAGTAACAGCAAAATAGAAATTACGCCGGCACAAATTTTACTTAATTTCTCTTAGGTAATATTGCTTTGTTAGTTACAGTCTTTCCTTTATTTTATTTGAAATGCCACTAACACTTATTTATTTTCGTTTAATAATCAACCCTTTATTTAATCTGTCACTTGCTTCTTATTCGTAAGGTAAAGTAATAGGTTTTTACTTATTTACCTAAGTTAAGTAGCTTTTGTTCTTATTACTTTGTCATCTTAACGTAACAAATAGAATAATATTGTTTAACACAACATAACACCGTTCTCTAAATAAATTATTTTTCTCTTTGAAGATTACTTGCTCTTTAATTTTTTTAGTCTCTGACATATAGATTTACAAGCACACCAAATACGCAAAAAATGTAACAAAAACATAGTATTATATATTTTGTTCACTTTTCCTATTACAAATTAAGATTACATTAAATAATATTTATTCAGTTATACATGATCGTATTCGTGGAGTTAAAGAGATTTCCATATTCAACGAAAAATTTACAACGATACCTTTAATCTTGCACATATATCTAGTTCATTGTCAACTATCAGAGTTTAATACATTTATCAAAGCATTAGTTATACTCGATCGTTAAATAATTCCACGTCCAACATATTCATCAACAAATGGCCCGGTTTATCGGCACTATTAATTATGATGAAGCCAAATTTATAGCGGTAATAATTTTAAAAGACCCGAAATCTTATTAAAGTTCTTTATAGCGGCTTTGCAAGTAGGCGTACGCTAGGTACGATATTCAACAATGAGAATAGAGATATTGGTACTCAGTAATCCCTCGCACGTGTCTAGTCCATACGCCACCGACAAATAAGTACATTTTAATCCAAACTGTGCGGTCCCGTATGACATAATTGACACCCACGGCTCCATCTAATATTTATTGCACATCACACAGAATAACAGCAATTTGATAGTGTAGAATTAAACATGATTGTGGGAACCCGCTCGCAATACTGTGAATACATAAAATTTATGTCGGTATGTACATAATTAAATATAATGATGTGGGGATGTGAGAATTGTTACAATATGTATAATAATAATGTAATTTCATGTTATTGTCAGTCGTTACGTGAGCAAAGATTATTATTAGTGAAGAACAGGTGAATTAATGTTTTGGTATAAAGTTAACTATATACCAAAACATTAATTCCGTAACATTAATTAAGTACGGTAAAAAACGTGACTAACATAAGGTTTGCATAGAATACATTTCATTTGAATAATTTGATCACACCTATCACGCCGCAGGTCGTTCGATTCCCATCCAGGACATGCATTTGTGTGCATGAACATCAGCTAGCCGTATGTGAAGAATATCCCATGATTTTTAATAATTTTATTCATGTCAACAATGTCTTTACATTACTCTAACTCTAACAACAACTATTCTTTGAGAAAAACAGCGTTTTATAACATGAAACATACATATAGTACTCATTTTTTTACTTTATTTAGAAGATTCCAAATTACCTATAAAGCTTGTGTGTGTGTGACTACATTAAAATATATTATACATTTATATAGTAAGTTATTAACCTGTATTATTTCTTTCTAGAACCAAACTTTGTGGGATCCTTCGACGTCGGAGAATACGTACTTTTCTTCTTCCGTGAGACCGCTGTAGAGTACATCAACTGTGGCAAGGCAGTATACTCGAGAGTAGCGCGCGTCTGCAAGCAGGATACTGGCGGCAAGAATATACTCAGTCAGAATTGGGCTACGTATCTCAAAGCTCGACTCAATTGCAGTATTCCAGGAGAGTTTCCATTCTACTTCAATGAAATCCGTAAGTTTTGGTGAATCTATGTAAATTAAGACTTAGACAGAGCAAATATTAAATCTATAACGTATTATTATATCCTTTTCAACACACTTGCTCGTAAAGTGACATTTATTGCACCGATTTTAGTATCTTAATGCAGCTTATTACGAACTAGTGCTTTTTACTTTACATTACCAGACAGTTTTATGATAATCCTGATTATGTTAAGTTAGTTCCTCAATGCAATTGATATGTGTGTAGACGAAGCATTCTTAATTTAAACGGGTAAAACAGTTTGACAGAAAATATCTGTCAAAAAAAACCTGCTCGCCATATTTATTAAAGTTTTCATTGTGTGGTTGATTATTATCAAAAAATCTACTCCAAGAAATACAAGTCTATTTTTTTCCTCACAAGTGTGTTGAAAAATGTCGTATGACACGTCGTCTGCATTAATTATTACACTCTCGGCTCCCTTATCACGTTCGCCTGCGGCTCACGCGCTTGAAACCACCTCGTCTATAATTACCAACTTTGCACACATGTATCGTAATGTACTATTACGACTTTACTTATAGCAATAATTCCAACCTAGTGAATAATATTCGACTAAAATTTTTACATTAAACTTAACTCATACATGACCTATTCTAAGCTTAACATTATGTACATTAAAGATGCATCCAACCGTAATAATTCAAAATACACGTATTCCGTAGCTAGCTATTAACAACGCTCGACTCGCGTTAGCGTAAACGTAATGGCGCTTGAACGGACATGTAAATAACGTGGCTATAGCAAATACTGAGCACTTGAGTACCTATTACATTCTCATGAGTTATGCACGTCAGGTAGGTATGGGGGGGCGCGTGAAAAACCGTGGCGAAACCCGAACGAAACGCGTTAATATTGGATGAACACAGTCTGCGAGGACCGGGGCCTTCGGGTACAGCGGAATCGGCTAGACTTTGTCGTTTAAATCGCACTATGCACTTTTAAATTTGGAGTTGGAAATGTTTGCTCGAGATTGACAGTCAATATTTGCGTGTTTGAAGATAAGGTAGAGGAAGTCAACAAGGTAGAGTAGTTCACACAGAGTAAAGATTAGCGAGTTTAAAAATATCGCTCTTTACATCGTAAATCTAAATTGATTTATTTTTCGAAGCTATTTTATTATGATTAGTATAAATCACACAGTAAATAAACATTCTTCATCCTTCTAAAACAGACCAACTGGCAATCGTATCCATTTGTTAATTGTCTACAATTATAACTGACGTTTATAATTTGTGGAAACTAGTTTATTTGTTGCACCAACTCTTGGTGACACCGAGATATGAAGTTGAGCACCCACAATTATAACAATTTGATAGCCGCCTCCCATAAGTTTGGACAACTTTGGGCAGATTAAACGTCGTAACGTTTTGCTTGATAAATTTTAATGTTTGTTATCTTATAGTTTGAATTTAAATTACTTTTAATGGATCTTCGTTTTACACCTGAGTCACCACTCTCACGTCTCAACTTGAAACACTTGAATATAATTTAGAGTTCATAAAGGTTATTTTAACTTATTAAATTAACTTAACAATATTTAAAAGCATTCTTTTGCGTACATTAAAATATGGGTTTAATGTTATCTTTAATCAATATTTTAAAACAGTCGTTTTAGCTAATGAAAATTGTTATTGTGTTAATAGTTAAAATATTCTTTTGAACATAAAATTACACCGTTCATTTTATCGATTAAACAAATAGGCTGTTACATAGAATATTATTTGGATGAAATTATTCATTAATAAAAACAAACATTAGTATCGTTTAAATTTTGAGTACCTATGTAACTACTATCTACAATGCATGGTTAAAAAATGTGGTAAGGAATTTAAAACATCAATTTATCATTGGCAAATTATTTGGCGTGACTTGAAATTTACTGACTTAATGAAAATAATAAAACGATATTATAATATTAATAATTCATTGTTTATTACCACGATGGTTTAATATAAAACATATGGTTTTTAAGAGTAGGTAAAATGTCCAAAATTATTAATAAGATTACTATGTTTAAATTACTTTTCAAACATCTAATTTGAAATATTTCCGTCAACAGAGAGTATCTACAAAGTACCTGGCGACGACAGCCGATTTTACGGAGTATTCACAACCGCGTCAACCGGGCTTATGGGCTCAGCAATCTGCACGTTCACTATCGGCGATATCCAGAAGGCATTTGAAGGGAAATTCAAGGAACAAGCTTCGTCGAGCTCTGCCTGGCTTCCAGTCATCAGCAGTAAAGTGCCTGAACCGAGACCTGGGACCTGCGTCAATGATACAGCATCTTTACCTGATACTGTCCTGAACTTTATTAGGTTAGTGTTTTATGATTTTCCTATACTATAATTTATATTTATATATACTAATTGATCTGGTTTAAAAAAAAAATACTCTTATCTGCATAGCAACTAGGCCCCGGAATGTATAAAGAAAGATATATCTGGGAATTTCAACCCATATTCATTTTACCAAAGTTGATTACTTACTCTGGCCTTAATCTGAATAAAACGAAAAGAAATTAGGGTACAATTGAGTTACGTTTCCCTTATCCACTCATCTGTACATAAAATGGAAAATTAATCTGAAAATAGTAATTCGTTGGAAACAGTTGTTGTTATTTGCAAAAAAAAATTAAGAACTTATAATACAATATTTTTTGATATTGAAAGGATTAAATAATACTTAATACCAACCATCGTTATATTCATAAAAATGAGAGTAATAGCCAACAAGTATAATATGATTTAAACAAAATTATATCGTGCCAAAACAAATGAAACGGAATTAATTTATTCAACAAAAAACGTCTCGCGAGCGGATACGTAAAAAGAACAAAAACGCGCGAGACTGTCGTTATTGTAAAAACCTCGCCGGACGTAAACAAAGTAGAAAATCGTCACTTAAAAACGTGGAACACGATACTGTCGGTGACGACGAGGTCTCCAGCGAATCCTGAATTCCACGCTCATTGAAATCCACAGGCACTTTTATCTAGCGACACGTCCTGTTAATTATCCAACGCTCTCAACCCGAGAGCGTTCAATTATTTTTTTTCCCCGCTTTTCCACCATCCTCATGTGGAAACGTTGAGATTTTAACACTTCACCTGAACCAGTCTGCTAAAAATGGTTATTTTTTTATTCATACGCAAGAGATTTTAATTAAATGGATGTAGTTTGTTGTCGGCACCGAAGTACCTATAATACCTCTAGTTTTATTTCGTGTGACATTTTCTTTGTGACGAGATTGTCATGCAACATTTATACATTATCCCCCTTACTCATAAAACGTTATTTAACTAATAAGCTGATTAAGTGGTCACCTAAATAACGTCAAATTGTTTGACAATGACAGCAAGTTGACGTTATTTATTTGACCATTTATTCAGTAGATTTAGTTAAATAGCGTTTATGAGTAAGGCCGTATATTATTACCATTGTTGTCAACTAGCTTGCAATATATCCGGCGCAAGATGACACTATTAGAACACCCTTCAGGATATGCTTGAGCATTATTATAAATTAAACGGGACCGTGTGTCATTCTTAGCTTTCATACTGAGAGCCTACTCTACTACTGTGAACTAAAACAATTGTCGATTGTTCTCAGATCACACCCCCTAATGGACAGTGCAGTGTCACACGAGAATGAGAAACCCATTTACTACAAACGGGACTTGTTCTTCACGAGGCTGGTTGTGGACAGAGTGAAGGTGGACATGATGGGACATCAGCTGGACTACACCGTGTACTATGCTGGCACCAGTGAGTACTACATTTTAGTTACCAATGTATTACATTCAGATTTATTATAATAACAAAATGGTTAGGGGTTTAAAGCCTTTACACGTCACGAGTATTATGATATAACGTATTTACCGTATACGTATTTGAATATTTCTACTAATAAATGCGAATATGAGTTTATTGGTATTTTTCTTCCACATAGCAATAGAACAACGGATCGACTTGCATAGAGATAGTTTGTAGGTCAGAAAGTGTCATAAGCTACTGTATTGATGCTAAAGAATATGATGTTTACAATAACTTTTACTCAAGACTAAGAATGGTACTGTAAGTCTATTGTTATAAAACAACTAAACAGGTCGTCCGCCTTTGTATAAGTTATAATTTCCAGTTGTGGTAGCTAAATATATTTTTAATTACATATTTAAAAAGAGCTTGTATTAACAAAGCTGTTAGTTTCCCATAAGTATATAAATAAATAAATAAACAAACAATATAACGTCTGTAAAATAAATGTTAAGTACTTTAAATCTTTACAGACTTTCAACCACCTTTGAAAAAACTTACTTCTAATTGAATAAATTTATGTGTATTTATTCACATTAAGTTGTAAAGTTTACAGACAAATAATTACAGTCGTACACAAAGAAATGTCAGTTTCTCAAAAATAAAGCGACCAAAAATTGTCGCACGTATAGTGTCAACGTTTGAAACAATTAGCAAATTCCACCACGCACACCGACGCGACGGACAATCACAACGCGGACACGAGAGGACATAAAATTTCATAAAAGCTCACGAATTAAAAAATGCTTCCCACTGGGAAATTAAAAAGTGGCGGCGAGTGAAAGTGGCATAAAGGCCATAATTCGTCTCCTCCGTGACGGTCGGACGTTTGGACTTTCAGTCTGAATGCCATCGGTGTTTTTACCTACGCCGCGCTTATGCAGCTATATAACAGGGGATTTGGCACAAAACATGAAAAACCGATTATACCACGTTCATTGTTCGCAAATAGCGTGCAAAAAGGCTATAGTGAAGCACTTTTTGTATCTACCTATTTTATTGACTTCTAAAAAGCTTGCAAAAACGTTTTTGATTGGTGAACATATTTTTAATTTGACAGGATTGAATATTATTTTTATTTTCTACTTTATAACATCTTATTCTCTTGATTTATTGTACGAAAATTTTTACAACAAAACAGATACCTATGTACAACTCTTTTTAAAACTTTTGCTTCGCAAAGTTCTGAATAAAAAACATTCAAGATTGTATTACATTATACAGTGTCACGGAAATATATTTTGACGTTTATGTCCACATTTCCGTAGCGGGTGCTACGGCGTAGACACGTAGCGGTGTAGGGCCTCGCCGTAGACCACAGAGAGTGCACGTCACATTTCCACTGCCGCATAAATTCGACCCGCGCGCCGCCACAGCTCTAAACAACACCTCCAAGTGGTAATTTTCGCCAATGTTGTTGCAATTTTCACCAATTTTCCTCGAAATCGTTCCCGACCAAACCGCCCTACCGAGTGGATTAAACTCACGTAGATATCTAACGAAGGGGGGGTTCGTTTACGGAACAACTTTTACGAAAGGAGAAGCTACGTTTGAGTTGGCGTTTGAAATGCTTGTGTGTCGAATATTAAATTGTTTAAACGTTACCTTTGACGTTGCCTCGTACCACATCCACGTACCATAATAATTACTCTAACTTAATCTACACAATATAACTTTGTTTCGATGTTCTAAGACTACAGTTAAACTTTTAACAGAGCACTAAATTGCTCCTTTTTAATTACAGGACTCAAACTAAAACTCAATAAATGCAACTGCCTTGCTAGAGCCAGCACACAATAAATAGCAGCGTGTATTCAAAACCACAGAGGAAAAGAGGGAACGTCCGAAAATCCGTAGCGCTCTTAGTTCACTATTATTTACACTCGAGCGCAAAATAAGTTGCTCGAAATTCCGTCACAAAGAGCTCGAGGCGTCCCGTGAAAAAGGACAGTTTACTCTTTCAATAAAGAGTACGCTGGCGTGTACCGCGGTGATATTGCCTCCCCGCTTAGTCCATTTTGAGTGCTTACCGCGTTATAATATGCATTAAACTGGTCGGGCGCGGGCGGAAAGTTGTAGCGCCGCTCGAGGTGCTAGCAGACAATGAGAAATGAGCGTATGATGCTCCCGCAATGCGGGCCCCTCGTCTCGCCTCATTCCATTTGTTTTATCACGCCTAAATCACTGTTGCCAGACAACTTTTGAACGCCCCGCCGAGGTTGATAAAAGTTTGACAGCGACTGTCGTGTACACACCCAGAGATCGTGTTTGTCAATGAAAGGGAGCTGAGGTATCAAAGACGTTAAGAGTATTTAGAAGTTAACGAAGTTAATTAAATTCACGTCGACGCCGCGACTCTTTAGTATCAAGGGTGCCTTTGTAAACAAACGCACATATTAATCTAAACGTATCGCGTGAATACAGACTGTGAAAACTTAACAACAAACTCGACGGAGCTACGCATTTGTTCCAAAAAACAGAAGAAAACAGACGAATATATTTTTCAATACGATCGCGTCATTGTGAATGTTGCTGCAATGCAATAAAAAAGCAAACAGGAAAACACATTCTGGTAAGAGTTAGCTTTGACGTCACATGCGGTGATATGGAGCTGTTATTAAAAACCATTTAAAATTCACAGAAGGCCCAACTGCCGAATCGCCGCTGGAAACATGAGAGCAATCTGTTGACGTAATTATGTAAGCTCAAAGTCGCAAAATGTTTAGTCCTTTGATGTTGGCAAAATTTAGTTTTGCGGGCATGATGGGTTAGGCTGAATGCAAAATAAGGATCAGAACTTGATACGCCGTTCGGATTGTAACTTTAAAAAAGTTTCTTTATTGACTCAATTTTAAAACATCAAACAACGGAAATTTTGAACTTCAACATACCCACTAATAAATAATACTTAAAATATAATTATTTTTATGTTTATTGTTTTCTAAACAAGTTATAAATTGCTGAGCATTAAAATTCTCTGAAGCTAGCTACTTAGCTTTATTTACGACGCCTGCAAGAATAATGTGGGTAATAATTTATAAAATAACTTACCTTGCATAAAATGTAACGATACGCAGGGAATATCGCTGTTATAAGTATCGGAAACCCATTTGCCTAAGTGCATGAAGTCCAAGTTTTGCCATAAACATGAATTGCGGTCTATGCAAAATGATATGTTAAGGTAAAGCATAGCGCCGCTTCGTACATCTGATCTCATGGTACATAGGTAGCTAGCTTTATATACTACAAGCCGATGTAACTAGTACAATCATGGCAAGTATCTGTAACATACCGGCAGAGATCAGAAATATCCCCAACGTAGCATAGCTTCGTGCTTCATCGACGTGCATTGCCCACAGGACGAAAATGAACAATATTTATTGCCTAGCAGCGATACGATATGCTGGAACGGAATTTCCGAAGTAATTTATAGTTTGCAACACCTTATCCGCCGTAGCTCTATTCTGAGGTTATTTCATGCTTCTATTTTAGCGCACTTACCTGAGCTATGATTAAAGTTCTTTACACATTTTAGATACTAAAATTAATTAAATCGGCATAAAGATAAAATTCTAAGCAATGCAATGTCTTTTGTGGAAGAAGCGAAAAGAGTGAGTACCGATAGAAATAAAAAAATAATTACTTATTTCATCACAAAAATAGCTCGGCCAGGGGAAAATTCAATCCGGATTCGTCGCGCGGCGGCCGAGAACGATTTATAAAACGATCGCGCCTTCACACAAACACAAAGCAATTAGTTATACCTATAATTAGCATTCAAATCGCGTCCAACGGGAATAAACATTGATTTTTTATTCCCCCAAAACTGGAGGGAGAGGCCGCGGTCCCGAGCGAGATTGGGAATACTAATGTGTTCACTTTTGAACGCTTATTCGCGCCCTGCTAACGGCACCCAACGTTTTTTGCATAAAACATCTCATCAAAGGATTGCTTAGGTCCCGCAGTATATTGAATATCAAAAGGTGCACGAACGGAAAAGTTTCAGGGGGTGGTTCGGTCGCGGCATCCCTAATACCGGCCACCGTAAAAGCCACCTTTAAAAATACACCATTGAAACGTGTTCGGAATAATCGTTCGTTTAACAGTAACACACAGTTTTTCGCATTTCGCATAAGTTATGTAGCTATGTTACACATAAACGTTCGAATATTCCGGTATTTTTCGATCAAATAACTATGACAAGTAATTTAATTTGAATTTTATATTGACATATTTTGATTTGTTCTTGCAACAGGCAGACGGATCTACTGAATTGTTTTTTATGTTATTTTATAGTTTAGGTATAATTATCAAATAAAACATTTTACATAGACGTTTTACATGTGAAACTTAAACATCTGAATTTAGGTGATCGTAACCAATATACAATGAATCCTTAAAAATGCCAATTGAATAAGTCAATAGAGTATCTAAAAGGGTCAGAAGCCTATTCTTTGATAGTCACATAAAATTTTGAGCGACGAATCTCGTAAAAGTCAGCCGAGCGCTCGTAGGCAAACGTTAAAAAGCCACGTTCTCCGATTTACGGCGTCTATAAAATACATATTGCGAATCGTGATAAAAGTCTTTCCCGAATTTGCTCATACTACCAATCGCAGAATTTATCTGACTAGTCTCTAGAAAGGATCTTTATTCTTGTCTAGACCTAATATTAATTATTTTCATTCATTACATATTATTTTTCTTATAACTTACATGTAGGTTATAGGTGGTAGGGTGCGGGTCAAACAATGTGCCTTGCAAAAATATTACAAAAGGTTATGTAATAATATATAAGTACTTTATAGATTCAAGATGTTCCTCCATAGAATAACAGTCAAAACGAAATGTGGGTGGAACATTAAACATATAAAACGTGAAAGGTAAAAAATGTCGCGGTGAAAACGTGGAATGGGGAAACTCATCCGATCTGTAACTGGTAAATCTATACGTTAAACGCGGACGTTTTTTATGAAAAGCAATAAAGATGTTAGAGCTACTTTGTGTTTGGAAATTTATACCACTTGGAGGAATAAAACTTATATTGTTCGGGGATCGCAAAAAAGTTTTCACTTAGGCCTGTCGAAGCGAAATCTTTATTGGATTGCGGGATTATTTCTTTTGAGACCGCTGTTAGGGGCCGTGATCACTCTTAAGGATAATAATATAAAATGATAATTAAAGATTAGTACGTGGAGCTCATACCGATGCGTTTAATTTTGTTGACTTCTGAATAATACTTATTTTCACTTTATTATTTTTATCAGTATGGAAAGTTACATTTATATAATATTCTTATGAATAAAATGAATAATCTTATAAAAGCAGAACTGGAAAACCTCACTGTATTTTTACTGACTGTGATGATAATAATATAAATCACGTAATGTTACTCAGCAATAGTTCCCTTTGACATTCAGCAACAAGATTTCCTTGTTTGGTATTTTCGTACAGTATTTCCTTATGAAATTCGTTATTGTTTAGGCAAGGGCGGTCCGTCGGGAGCGGACCCGTCGGTTCACGTCCAATGTGGGATTGTTTAATTATTTCGCTCGGCCCTACCGTGATCGGAATTAATCACTATAAGTAAATTTATTTATAGACCGCCACGCCACCGCGGCGTGCTGAGATCGTAGATACGTCAATAAAGTTAACTGTGAGTAATTACAATTAAGGTTTCCTAGGATTACAATTAAATACCTTAACTAGCCTAAAATAAATTCGATTATTATATAGCTCACCAACAAATAAACATCGGAATGTTGATCGATAAGCCACTTGAGCCTTGTCTTACAATCAATCAAATCAAAATGAGAAAACTTTTGAAGCCAAAAAAAGCAACTGCCTAATCATATTTCGCTCACGCTTTTGTAATATCTCAAACCAATAATAAAACATTTAATCAATATCCATCAATAATGATCGAAGTTTTACTGATGGCCGTAAGTAAAATAATTATGTCTTTCACATTGATAACAAAGAGTCAGCAGAATTAGTTTCTTTTAGCCGCAATATTAATTGCCTCAAATGACACCCCGCATCTCAATATCAGTCTGTCACATTACGTAGTGTCACGTCTTAAAGCTTAAAACATGTAACTGTACTCGTAAACAGATTTGAGTTGGGGACCTTGTTCTGCCTCCCCACATTTGCTTACAGACAAGTTTGTTGAATGCTTTCCCGTGTACAGCTATTATCGTATCAACATATCTATTTACTTATGTATCAAAACGCAACACGAGCTTAACTGTAGTAAATACCTACTTGGTTTCCCCGTGTTTTCATTTCAGATTTAAAAATATTCTCACTTTAGTTAGTACCGACTAATTTTATTTATAATATATTTTTTGACAATTGTATCATGACATAATATAGCGGTTTAAAATGTATGTAAGGCTTCGAGAGAAGCTAGATGCTCACACAGTTATAGGTCCAGAGAAGTCATTTTATGAACTAAAATCCTCCTCCTCGCGTCGTGTATCCTCATGTCTGAGGGTCGTGAATCCCCCGTGAACTCATTTTATTTCTTATAATGTCGCGCCAGTTGAGTCTGTCCTTGGCGACGTGAAGAGCGTCGTGAAAGTTCGTATCCAGGGATGTGCGTATCTGGTCAGACCATCTGATTGGGCTGCGCCCTCTTGGACGTTTGCCGTCAACCTTCCCGGTCACCATCAGCTGCTCGAGGTTGTCTCCAGACTTTCTGGCTATGTGACCAAAGAACGCCTGAACTAAAATATATTTGCTGAAATATGCGTCGCTGTACTCAGACCTCTGCCTACCTTTGGGGATATTAGAAGTTATGTATGTGTATCGCTATGCTAGGTCTGTCTAATCGATAAACAACTTTTGAACAATGGAAACAACTCTGAAAATAATGAAAAATGGTTGATTTCATATATTTTAATCGACTAAAGATATTTAGTATAAAAATTGTGATAGATATTATTTTTGCGACTTGGTTGTTTCCTTGGTAAAAAATATTAAGCACACTAGAAACCGATGCGATCTAAAAATATCTTATGTACCTATATAAAATCATTAGAGATAGCATCAGTTTAATTCTACTTACACGTTCCAATTAGAATGCCTTCGTATATTAAGGAAACATAATTACTGGTAGTTGTTGACGTCAATCACAACCACTGCGTTCTGTGTCGGCGAAACTAATGGGTTTCAGTGTCAGACTAATGTCGCCTGATGTTACTTATTGCTCTAATTCTACTAGTTCCGATGGAAAATCAACTCATGCTACACTGTGATTGCTTAGTTCAAAGAAATAGATCTCAAGTATGGAGTATACTAATAGTGATTATATTATTTAAGCTTTTAGCCTTGTTTTCAAGTATCGCACTCTGGCATTTGTATAATATCTTACACAATAATATAGAAAACGCCACATAACATTAGGAATGACTTCCACTAGCATAAAATTAAAATATCCGGAAACGAAACGAGCTTACCTATGGATTTTAAGGGTTTAGACTTGCTGATGAGGTCATTTCAAATTCAGAGGTAAAAGAGGACGTGGGTATGAATATTACTTAATACAAACTCTAAATCTTAGAATATAACGCAAAATTGTGATGCACATAAACTTTCATGTTGTTTTTTTTTTTTCAAAAGCGAAACGATTTTTGTAACCTACAGAATTCAATTACAGCCTATTAACGAAAATTTGTGGTACAACCCGTCACGAATTCCACGCTGTCAATATTTGCCTTTGATTAGGTAGTAACAAAGATTACTGATTTATAGTTTCGCAAGTATAGCTAAACTTAACGAGCACAATAATACAAGCCTGTGCCGTCTTAAAGCAAATGCGACATACTGCGACACGTACGCATTTGTATTGTACGTAACCCGGTTAGGTAATTTCAGTACATGCCTCTAATCCAATTAGCTATTAAGATTCGTGGCCCGAATATTAATTCGATCCTGATTCGACCGCTTTGTAAGGAAGCTGGAGGGTCGCCGTGACCTTATGTACACGAATGGTACGCTTTCGCACAAGTAACGCTTGCGATGACGATTGTGTTCACAAAGATTGCTTAGCTAAACTACTTTGTTAATAGACTTTAGGACCTTCATTTCTTTCTTTGAACGGAGTTAAAATTCAAAAATTCTAGATTTTTTATCGTTTACTTGTGTGTGAAGTCAACATCTATTATGTAGAGTCACGATTTTGTAATTTTCTACTAACCACGTTTTCATCAGTACATCCATTAACAAAATAGGTTATGATACTAAGACAATAACAAACTTATATAACAGCTTAGAGAACATTCTTCATAGAGCAAGTATTGTACAGTTAAGTAGAAAACTTTTCAACGTTTCTATCCAATTTCGAAACTCCTTTTGAGTAACACACTATCGTTTAAGCTTTCGTGACTTTTGTTCCCGACGAGACAGATTAATTGGCGCTATCACTTGTCGTGCCCTACGATTTATCACATAGCTAAACAAGCTGTTGGAAATGTACACCATTCAGTTGACAGTTAAGTAGTGACTTTTCATTTAAAACGTGAAGTTAGTTCAATGGCGATAACATTTATTGTATTTAATTATTTATGTAGAGCTTACCCTCTCTTATATCGAGATTGGTGTCAGTGAAAACTTTTATCTATTATATATCCTTTTGAGGACATTTTTTAGAAATTTTACTTTATATTTTTGTGTAGATACCTAAGCTTGTGTTTGATAGACCTCATCAATCTCACGCGATGTTTAATAACGATGTCGCCAAAGGTTATATTAAAATTCAAATTTTACTTTCAACTACTATTCCACCTAACTACGTTAACATGAAACAACAACATAAAAAACAGAACCTTTTGGTCATAATGGACATCGACCTTTAGAAACTCGAAGTTACTGAAGAATTAAGATGCTTTTACTATAATTACTCCATAATTTGCGTAATTATGTGAATTAGCGAATCATTAGCACTCAATTATATTATTAATGCCAATTGAGTGGCGGCAAACATCCAACCCCTTGAAGATCCTGTTAATTGACGCCGGAATCTAATATACCAATGGAATTTCCTTAAGCTCTCTACATTATTATTAATAGCATATTATACACGAAAATATCTACTGAGAATCCTCATACCGGTTGTACTGCACGTAATATAAACATGATAGTTTTTGACATGAGCCTATTTTTTCGTCGTGCATGAGTCACAATAATTTAGTAGTTTATGCTACATAAAAGCCACATATATTTAAATTAGTATACAGGTCGTTGTTTTGGTCAGCGACGAGCGACTCAGGGTCGATAATACAAATGATACTGGTGATAAAAAAATACTTTATTTTTTTAATAATAAAAATAAAAAAATTTAAATTTTGAAAATCGTGTAATAAGCTAAAGTGTAGACTTAACGGGAGTACGAGGGAGTAAAGGGGTGGGGCGATGGCGGCTTGCGCCTAGCTCTAGTCTGTTAACGTGCCTAGTAACCATACTTTGCGGTAATTTTATTTCAAATTGAATAAGGTATTTCTCAACATATTTACAGTATTTAATGGAATTAAGTCCATTTTTGGGGAATATATATTTTGTACTAACGCTCCTGGGTCGCTTGTCGCCGACCAAAACAACACCCTGTATATAAAAGCTCTGTGGTACTAAAACTGGTCACTAAAAAGTTATGAACTTGAAAGTGGATTGATATACGGGAAGAGAAGACCGAAAAAGAAATGGATGTATTGTGTGAAATTTGACATGGGTAAGAAAGGAGTGGATGCTAGTATGACGGATAGAAGAGACGAATGGAAAAAGAGTACATATTGCGCCGACCACAAATGATTGGGAACAGGCAGCAGCAGGCAGATGGTGATGATATAAAAGCTCTATTGTAACATTGGTACTGGTATTGTATGTTGGTATTATCAATATCGTACTTGGTAAAACCAAATATAGTATATCGGGTTATAACGGTTACGTACCATTTTTTTTGGTGACTACCAATATTATTTGCATTAATATTCAAAATAAGTTAATATGCAGTGGAGAGCTTTTTATAAACGTATCAAAGAGGAAATAGAGTTACTCAATGGACTAAAAAAGTGGGTACAAAACTTTTGCTTCCCATGGATTGTAAAATGCAAATGGATCATTAGCATCTGTTAAAGTTTCCTTAAATTCCTGGATATATAGCAATTATTCTATTCCTATCTATAGCATGTATATTTTTCTTATTGTTACAGATGAAGGAAAAATCCACAAAATTGTTCAATGGGCCCGCAACGGTGACAGCCAATCGGCTTTGCTCGATATATTTGACGTCACACCCGGAGAACCAATCCAGGTAAATGAATTATCAAATAAATACGTATGCAGCCTAACA
Organism: Polyploca ridens; assembly: GCA_951394255.1. Taxonomy (NCBI): domain Eukaryota; kingdom Metazoa; phylum Arthropoda; class Insecta; order Lepidoptera; family Drepanidae; genus Polyploca; species Polyploca ridens. Next base: position 9,069,969 of record OX596257.1, read on the forward strand.
CGTAAAACGCTATACAATAATGGTCACATTATGGATAATTTCAGGAATGATTCAACAATTTGTACTTATTTGCGTGACCATTCAAACGGGATTTTTAAGAGTAACATAATCCGACTAACATAATCTTTTTTTATGCTTATTTAGTCCGCTATCTTTATTTATGGGTATAATGGAGGTATAAAGTCTATCCTTACCATCCTTTGAACAGTCTGTTTACAACCTTTTAAGTCATATAAGAGGGAGCTTTTGCTCTGAGACCTCTAGTCTCGATAACAAATCCCTGAACAAGGGATTTACCTGTGTAACATAATGACCGCGTTCTGTATCCTAAGAAACTTCCATAATGCCGTACGATAGCTAAACCCATCTATATATTGAAATCAATGTTTATTTTCAACCAACGTCTAGTTATCCAAAATAAGCTAGTTCGTTCGACATCCTGTATAATATAATAGAGTACCTAATAACGTAATTGACATCACATTTCTGAAGTAAAAATAAGGTGACGTTAACATTTGAACCAAATGAAACAATCATAAACCTTTTCCGTGCAGGCAATGGCTATATCTCGAGTCCACGGGTCGCTATACGCGTCATCGGACAGGCGAGTGTTGCAACTGCGGCTCGCGTTATGCGCGCGCCGGTACGACGCGTGCGTGCGCTGCGCAAGAGACCCCTACTGCGGGTGGGACCGGGATGCTGGCGTTTGTAGGGAGTATATGCCTGGGTATGTATAAAATACCACGGTTTACTTAATACCTGTAAGTTGTATATTAATCTATATATAAATTAATCCCTATTTCCCTTAGTCACGCCATAACTTCAAAGATTTCATCTATCTTTTTTTAAAGTCTCCTAATACTTCGTAGAAGGACTGAACCCACTCCTTTTCACCCTAATTTGTGAAAGGAGGCCTTGTACTCAGCAGTGGGATGTTATACCTAGGGTGATGATGATGAAGATAGACAAAGTTTTACTGATGACACATGGAAAAAAATAAGACAACAGTAGTATTCTATATACATTGACAGTATCGCTAATACCGCGATATCTACTACCTTCTCATACTTCCAGTCAACCCTTACATTAAAACTGCATCTTTCAATGTACAGATTAATCCAAGACGTGGCGAACGAAACAGCTGATATCTGCGATTCATCCATCGCTCGTAAAAGTGTATCCGCGACATGGGGCCAGAGCCTTCACCTTGGGAGCTTCGTGAAGATGCCTGAAGTGTTGCAACCGAGAGCAGTCACGTGGTACCATTATTCTAGAGAGAAGGGAAGACATCCTATCAGTTTTAAGTAAGTGTTTTTTTTATATTTATCGCCGAGAAATGTTCTCCACTAGACTAAAGCCCCGTTATTACAATAGAAGGTTTAAATGTTTAGAGAAACCCAGGTTTTAAATATATTTGTCAATTTCTAATGTCATAAAAGAATAGTCATTTCTTAAAATCTGGGTTTTTAAAAGACTCGACCAACATTTTTTTTTGTTATATGTGTGGAAGAGTTCTTCATAGATTAAGACGAATAGGCTAGATTTAGTGACAGTAATCAGTAATTAGTTCGTCTTATAGTTTCAACAAGCCATAACAAACTTTGTGTGAAAGTAATACTAATAATTTACTTTCTAACGCAATGTACTTAACTGTTAGAAGTTAGATATAAAATGCGCTTACGGTGTTAACGAAATTTTGCATAAAATATAATAACGTTTATGTTAAAAAAGGTTTACCCGCGCCCATTTTAACACACCCACAATTTAATTACAGTTAAGGCACCTCTAAAGTTATTTCAGTCGTTCACCAGTGAAGATAAATAGATATTAAATGGCTTCAAACTTTTACGAAACACTCGAAACGAACACGCATGCAACGTTCATTAAAGGGTTCCCAAATCTTCTCTTATCGCACTTCCGACTGTACAATTAAAATGCAAGGGGAAACTTCGGAATTAACGCTTTGTTTACGAGTTTCTGTTTAACCTATTTGAAAAGTGTGCCTGTTTCTGAAAGTAGCTTCAATACCTGCTCAATATTTAAAAATAAAATATGTTGCCCTATTGAAATTTAATAATATTAATGTTGGAATTATTTTTTATGCAGATTTATTTTTAATATTTTATGGAGTTCTTTATTTAAATATTTATCATATACTCGGAATTATAACAACCTTACGAAATATAAACTTTGTGAATGGAAAAATAATCTTGATAATTGTTTGTTTTTTTGCAGCAAACCGGAAAAATACATAGAGACATCGGAACATGGCCTGCTCATAATATCGGTGAATGAAGCTGATGCTGGCAGATATGATTGTTGGCTAGGAGGGTCATTACTCTGTTCTTACAACATTACAGTCGACACGCACAGGTACAAAAAAACAAATATTTTGGATTATGTTATCTTTATTTCTACAATAACTTTTATTACACACTGTGTTTGTTTATCCTTTCAGATGTTCGCCTCCAGAGAAAAGCAATGAATACCAAAAAATATATTCAAATTGGTGTCATGAATTCGAAAAATATAAAACGGCTATGAAAACGTGGGAACGGAAGCAAGAGGTAATCTCCTTTGCTACTGTAATAGAACTTGGCTTCATACAATATTTTAAAAATACAATGTACTTTCGTAGCGTTTTTTAACTAATAATGTATTTCTGTTTCAGCAATGTGCAAGACAGAACGACTCAAATCAGAATACACATCCAAATGAAATAGTGTGATAGCTTCTGAACATCGCCTATCTCATGTTTCAATCTGTAAATTATTACGCAGGCGCCATTCCGATACCGTACGTATCGGCTGGCCTCAAGTACTTCAACATATTCTCGTGAAAATCCGTCAAAATGCATCCGCTCCAAATTCTCTTTTAATGACATAGCGACTCAATAGATGTGTACGGGCTCAGGACTATAGTGTAACAAGTGACTCCCTCTAGCTTTTGTAAAGTTAAAAAGTGTAGTGAAAATGACATATAGTTTTGCAACAGTGCTTCGTTCCAAGCTCGGCGGGAACATGAGAAGGTGATTGGACACTCAAAATTTTACGAACAATTTTATTAATTATAAAATATGAAAATAAATGGAAAGATAAAATTACGGGCGTTGTGCGTTGCTTTGTTGGTAATGTAATGTATAAAATTAGGAAACGATTTTTTTTTTATATGTACGCTTTGTTCGTTTGTTAAGGATAGTGAAATTTTTAAGATTTTATAGTTTTACATTTATTTTCTACATAATTACAAGGTCATTGAATTTACTTATTCTATATATGTGAACAGAAAGTTAGGAATGAGTTTTTGATAGAGTGGATTCATAATTTCAGTGTTTTAACAGATTGACTACCTAGTTATTTCTTTTCATTTAAAATAAAATAAAAATAATCATAATAAAATACACTGTAAGGATCAAAATTGGTTGTAAGTGGTAAACTAACGATTCAAAATGATAAAGATACGAATTGCCGTGTTTCAATACACCGCGCAGTCGTAATTTGAAATCTCCGAGGGTTGTGGGAGGGTTTGCCTCATTATTTTTCCCCTATTTGTGTAAATAGTTACCTAATTTCGTTCGACTGTACCTATTATAAATGTATTTATAGTACGCACGTCCCTAATGTTAATGAGTATAATTTAAGCCTGTGATATATAAGAAACTCGTTTAGGAAAAATGTATTTTATTAAGTAATGATCGTGGATGTACCTATTAAGCGCTAAATTTTCACTCATTAAAGATAGTAAAAAAATGTCAAGATATTAAAGTTTTAGTTTAGTTTTCAGTTTGCAAAAAAAATTGTATACTTACACATATTATTATTTTCTCAAAATAAAAATAAATATTCACTAATAGACAAACTCAATTCATTTCTCGGTATAAGTATCTAGATACATACGTAGTATTGTAATCAAATAGAAAAAGAAAATCGAAAACGTATGCTATTAAAGTTCTTCGGTTGAGTAAATTACGTAGGCGATGAAGCATTTATATCATCAATACAGATGATTTAAAAAAATGCTTATTGATATTATCAAAAAACAATTGATGTCGTAAGAATTTAACTTTTCACGACAACAAAACAATTTTTTATATCCAATAAAATTCTGAATTTGGAAAAATGTAATTGTACAGTTGTACACACGGCTACACATCAAGCTATAGATACATTTCCAGTATAAGCTGAACTCGCATTGTATAGGATGTCGTTACAATGGGAGATCAGCATTTAAATTCGGTACTCAATTATATAAATAATTAATTATAAAGCAATGAAATAATGTTAATCGTAAAACTGTAAAAAGATGTCTATCGATAATTCAGAAAAATCTCGCTAACAATTTACTCGACTGTAAGAAATGACGACAGTATCAAACGAACATTTCTATCAGTTTATCATCAGTAACGTATCATCCTAACTTAGTACATATTCAAAAGTTAATTCCATATCATAAAAATGTACGTAACTTGTACATATTAACGTATTTATCATCATCACATCAATATAAATCTATGTAGGTACGCGGCCGTCAAAATACAAATTATACAAAATTACTTTTATAAAAAAAGTAAAAGTACGTAAATATTTTTTCTAGATATTTATTAAAGAGAATGCCATAAATAAATGTTCAGCTGCCGTTAAATTCTAGTGTTTCTTTATAAGGACGTGCACACGTGTTACTTTTAACAGAATATAGCGTTTTTAAAAAAAAATATGAAAATAGGTTGATATAAACCTACCATTAGTGACATGCTAAATAAATCATACAAATATATATAAAACTAAACTAAATAATTATCATAACACCATAACAATATATTTTGTTGAAAGTGATACGTGAGAAAGTCCTTATTTTTAACTAAATCTTTTTGTACCTAATTCATTTAAATCATTCATAAATAATATAAATTAATCATAAAGTAAATTAAATCATCACCGATATTCCTGTATTAAAAGTGTGCATTAAAACACTAAGATTTGTAATTGCATTCACAAAGAATGCAGTTTAAATTATTTGAATGTTAAAATCGACAAACACAGATCTTATTATAATTACATAAGGGTGATAGTTCAAGCATTTGCTCATTAAGTAATGACTTAAATAGTTAATAGAGTCATCAAACTGATATCATTTCCAGAAAGTAACGGAGAAGAGGTAGTTTTTACTTTCACAGAGTCACTCGCTACCAATCTCTAAAGTAGTAATTTTATTAAAGTATAGCCTAATAGGTGCTTTGAATAGATAAGCTTTCATTTTGCAAATATAAATATTTTCAGACTCCTTTCATATCATAAAAATTGTATATACATAAAATTGATAATAGATATAAATTCATAAGAAATATCTGAGCTTCGTCGTTTATTATTGGTTAAGATTCGGTACTTAAGTATTTTAGTGATTAATCGAACTAAGGATTTCCCTCGCACCGGGAAGATCTTGCGCAATAATTATAAACTAATTACTATTATCTGTACTAATCGAATAGCTCTGTAAATTTCACATGTTACTATACTAAGTTAAAAATTCAAAATGTAGCGTTAAGATTTTATATAATAAATCTATGAAATGTATCTTTCAGCCGAATGGAGTTTTATTTATTTACACCCTGTATTGTTTCACTAGCGTGATATAATAGAGGTATCGTAGTAAAAGCGAGAAGAAAATGTTTAAAATAGTGTCAATTCATCAAGTCGCATACCGGGTTGACATTTTCGTCATAACATCGCCGGGGCAGGGGTTGGCCCCTTCGACCGACGACCGTCGACGGTCGACTATAAAAAGTGAGGGCGCGTAATTATATAGTGCCACTAAACTAATTTCACGATACATTGCCGGTGAAATCTGTGCTTGGCACCGCCTCGCCTGCTGCCGAAATGTGATTTTTCCTTATAAACTGATCGTGATTACTATTGTTATGTGTTATTACGTATGAATTGCTAATGTCGCACTGCCTACGTGTTTGCTGTGATTAGTCGCAATGTTAATGAATAGCTGATGACGGAAGGTAAATTGTTGTGACCTTTATAATTCAAGGTTTTCATTGCGTGTTAAGGATTTGAAGACGATAATTGCAGGTTTAAGCTTTGACGCGTAGGCAACATTGAATTGAGGAACACAATTGCAAACAAGAATGAAATAGTATATTACTCACCTAGGACAGGAAAGTAAGAAAAGTTTGAGGCTTTCCGCCCGGAGAGGAGAAAAATAGTTTAATATTTGATTGTTTTGATGCAGATACCAAAGATACATACGTTACTGATAAATCAATTAGGTAGGAAATATACAATACATATTGGAAATTCTTGCGGTAAACCTGCCAGGTAACTTACATATATGATTGTTTTATGAAAAAAGTATATCGCCAAGAAATCAAATATTTATAGCTTATTACCATCCACTGCCAGCTCAAACGTGTGCCATTTGCATTTCCATTCAATTACTCGTTTTTTAATCGGTGCGACGACAGAGAAACCAGCCTGCTGCCACTTCAACCTACCAATTATCTGAGCTACATACCTGAAAATAATTACCCTTAATTACTTTGGGAATGACATTAAAAATAAGGTTACCCCTACATGGTTTTCTATGTAGGCATGGTCACTACAAAGAAGCATAATGTGCATACATTCGTTTTTTTATTTATCAAGCAAAACTACAATTTTCTGAGGGCCATAAACATAAGTTTGTAACTAGTCCAAGATATAATCGAAACTTGTGTATTACGAAAACGTACGGTTGACAAGTTACAAGTTGTTTATCTCAGGAAGTGGTCCGAAGATTAAACTGAAGATTGTATCGTAAACTGTCACATGTACGGCGTTGTATCATAATGTTGTTCAACTCGGTGAAGTTTATACACAAAGTTGTATTATGTAGGTAGTATGGAGTACAGCGTGGGGTTCTTCAAAAAGGGTGTGAAGCGGTTTCTTCAGGATCGGCAACGCGCGAATGATACCCCTGATGTTGCAAGCGTCCATAGGCTACGGTAACTACTTACCATCAGGCGGGCCGTATGCTTGTTTGTTACCTTAGTGGTATAATTTTTTTTTTATGCTAAATGCCTACTTTTCTAATGATAATATTTTTATTATGACTATTTCTATCTTGAGATTCATTATGTTCTGAAATTCATTCAATTCATTCAAATAATTATAATACTTACAGTAACAACATCTTGCTAAAATCTCATCCTTAATGTCAAAAAAATCAAGAAAAAAACATTTATTAGCTTGTATATTGTTTCTATAGGAATTAATGTCCCAGGATATTTATTTATTTATTTATTCTTGTGGGTATTTAAAACGAGAAAGCAAAGGTGAACATAGTATTTTCTGGGCCCTAAACTAGGATAGCCTGTGCTATGGGTGGCCAGTCTTGGCGAAGTCGTGCTGTATATATCTAATTTAATGTAATGTTATCAAGAATTAGTTGACGAGAAAAAAGAAAACTATAAAATAAAAAAATAAAACAAACAAACCAAATTTTAAATGAATTAACAATAGAGGGGTGGATTTACCAGAAGAATGCATCAAATACCCTGACGTTGGTTGTAGCGAAGCATGTAATGCATCATTTCACGGTTTGGGCGGCGCGTGCGTTTGCGGACTTCGTCTCCATTAAATAAAATTACGCACACAGTTATAATCCAGCCATCTATTAATAAGTCTTCTTGTGTCTTGATGGTCGCACGTTTAAAAAACTAAATATTTAAAATTGTTTGAATAATATTTTAAATACGAATTAAAGTACTAAGTTCTTAAAAAGCGTAAAACTTTTTCTCAAATAGATAATTAATAAAGTACAATAGAAAAAATTGTCCCGTCCCTTTTCGAGCAACATTTTTGAGATTAATGATATTATTATGAAAAGGTTGGTAAGTAATGCAATCGATCTTGACACCACCCACCATCTTCACAATAATCGAACGTGGCAACCCTAATAAAATCAATGGTTCCCATTCCTACATTAGCTGACAAACCAAAGGCGGTTGTAAGACGACGGAGCGACGAGGTCAGGCGAGTAATCCGTTATTACATCGACACGGGATGGGCTGTGGTGCTGTGGTGCCGTGGTGTCCCACTCTCGTAAGCGCATTAGCCAAATTAACAATTAGTCATGCCTACGTCTGCCTACGAAGTTTGCACAAATTTACATAACAATAAAGCCCTTCTGTACTCCTCCGGTTGGTTATGGCGATTTTTAAAATTAATTGGATCGGGAACCGTAGAAAATTTGGGCCCGTTCCACCCTCTAATCATTCGTGGTCAGTGAATATAGTATACTGAAAAAATCAGGGAGATGTTTTTTTATTTTCGAAGCAAACAACTCGTACTTTCATTTATAGCTCTACCTACATGATCGCAATCTAAATGAGGAAGTTAAAAATGTGCTTGGTACTTATTGAAAGAAAATCAAGAGCTGTACCGAATTATTACTCATAAAGGGCTACTCGATAACTTGTAGTTGAAAAATAAACTAGAGTAAAATACAAAATATTAAGGAAACGATACATCTAGTGATAATTCTAATTGTATGGTTATCACAAAGTATAGAAATTGCAGATTATGAATTCATTCAATTGTTTTCGGTCATGATTGAAACGTAATCTCGTTATTATTTTATTATCACTATGATAGGACCACCGGAGGCAGTGGAGCGTTGTCAGATATGCCGCGTCCCACCATTCAAATGGGCAGCGATAAAAGCGCGAAACTAAATCGCGACCGGAATGAGCAAGAACAATGCATGGCTTAAATTGTAGCATTGTGCACGAACAACGGGCCGGCACCGCGTTGACACGTCCGCGAAGAATAGAGTCATTTGCTTCTAACAACATTAATGCCAGTCTGACCCTCATACCATCAGTTTTTGTTTGTTAATCTACAGAAAAGGGCGTAACTCATTTTGTCAACACGTAATTTAATTTCACTTGAACCCCAGCGACTCGGCTGGGCCTCCATCGCTGTAGGCGGCACAGGACATGGGCAGCTGTAATTCGTTTAGTTAATTTATTGTCTGTTTATGTACAGATTTTAGAAGTGATAGCTAACAAAACATAGATATTAAAATGTTTCGCTCGAGCGGCGGAGCGGCCCAAAATTACCTTTCGACTGCGCCAGTATATATTTTATAAAGCGCTATAAATTTCCGACTTTACAATATCGCAATACGTGCAGTCCCATCGTTATTCAGAAACTTTAATGTCCCTTTGCAAAACCCACAGCCTCTCAGGCTCCCGGCCAAAGGTGACGGTCACGTTTAGAAATGCTTAAAATGCAATTTTACGTGAGCACTTTTATTTATGGCCCCCAAAATGTAAAATGCAAACGTTTTATTGCGGGGCTTTATAAAAATACGAAGAACAAACAATATCCCTGTTATCCCAAGACGAGGGGATGTCAGAGCATATTTGTCCGTTTAGGTATGCACCCGAACAAGTCTTCGATCGTGAATAAAGTGCAGGTAGGTGTTACTGTAAGTAGCCAAGTATCAAAACGAATAATAAAAATTAGATTACCGTAATTGCATGAGGAATATAAACAGAGACGATTTTAAAGTCTGCAAACAGACCCTTTGAAATGAATTGAAGATTCAAATGAGCGATAAATTTGATTACTACTCTCGACAAAGAGATTTAATTTTGATAAATCAACGCTTATTGTTGTAGAGATTTATTATGTTTGCTTCTGCGACGTCACCGTTTTGAATAAAACTGAAGCTGAACTAGTGGAGAAAACGTTCCCTCTCAAACCAAAAACGCAAAAAGAAAACCATAAAAAAATATTGTCCGCTATTATAAAAATATTTCAAGCCGGCCAATTAGCTTTTTTATATAGGTAAGCCAGCTACGTTATTCTCGAGTCTACTTTGTCTGACGTAATAGCAGCATTACCCTCTTTTGGGGCGTTCGTCGCGATGCAAAGTGTGTTGAAAAATGTGAAATATTTAAGATGCAAAATTTTATAATAAGAATCGCCGAGATTACACCTTGTGCTCATCTATTTTTAAGGCGACGAAGGCAACTGGGACATTTTTATTGCCCCCAAGCTCTAGATTAGTTTTGTTCTGTGAATTTGATGCATATACAATGAGCTCGATTATTCAACACCCTATGCGACTCGGTTACTATTGTACCTATCTAATCTAATATGAATATGAAATGTTGCCATATGACAATATGTAGACATGAGTATAAAATAACGGTCGGCTTATTTATTATTTATGCTCTACCGTGCACAGTTAATTATTACCTCAAGGTATTTATTTCTCTCCTTAATATTTATTTAAAATTACAGGATATAGAAGTAAGCATCTTTTGAAGAGTTGTAAAAATGTTTGTTCGAATAAAATTAACAATAGCAGAAATGGAAGCAAATATTTTGGAAGAAGTCAACAGTGTGTGTCAGCTTAATAATTCTGAAATATTTATTGAAAACCAATCGAAATAACGGGCGCAAGAGTGACATTCTGTGTCGAATACGAGAACAAAAGAAAGAATATGAACATGTGCAAAAAATATCTGGCGTATGCATTTGGGAATTTCGCGTGACAGAAAATTTAATACGAGGGGAGTCTAATATTAAACCTCGGGGACCCATCACTTTTAATATTTGGTCGGCGTCCTAGAGGGCTTCTAAATTATTTACCAAATGGAAAGGTAATGGTCGAGGAAGAGTGCGAATGAAGGTATGCAAATTTTATAAGCGCGTATTGTTGGCAATAAAACGTGTTAGCTTCGTACTTAAATCGGCATAATGAAGAATTCGAGGTCTACAAATGTTGCCATACACCGAAACGGCAATTTTCCCACCGCCAAAAGTGAATTTGGTTGTACGCAGTAATGGCTATTTATGATATTTTACAACACATAAATGTTATTCTAGCTCGCATGTTTACCCTTTATATTAAACAGCAGTACGTACGTACATACCAAAGCCGTTACTTAGAAAATTAAATATTATATTTTTTTATGAACTTCTGTTAAACTTTGTTAAAGATGAAATAAAAGTATAAGTGCACTAAGTACATATTATTTTTTACTGTAATAGGCTTGTGTTTGACCACAATCTCACCATGGTAAGTGATGATGTGGCCGAATGTGGTAAGCACACAAATCCTAGAAGAAACTGGCTCTCAAGTGCAGATGTCGGATAGGTGCTCGGCGACAGATTTTCAACTTGAGGGTGGTAGCCAGCCAGATGGGTACTACAAAGTACCCTACCACCGTGCTATGGTTTCCTCACGATTTTTTCCTTCACCGAAAGCTCAAGCTCACTGTAGGATTCGAACCCGGGACCTTCGTCTCGGTAACCGACGGTTCTACCACTGAGCTATCATCTCCTAAACACACAATATATAATTGGACTGTTTTACAAAAACCTTAAACCGACTTCAAAGTACACTAAGAAGTAATCAAATGCTGATCTGATGACAATGGGACCAAACGGGAAGTGTACCCAATCAAATAAAAAAAGAATTTTCCAAATCGGTTAATAAATGACGGAGTTATGTGGTAACTAACATAAAAAAAAATACAATCGAATTGAAAACCTCCTCCTTTTTTTGAAGTCGGTTAAAATATAATGTAAAAGATATGTAATTTAGATAACAAAAATTATTTGTGAATAAAATTTCATTTTAAATAAGTCTATTTTTCAGGCAAATACAAACCATAAGCAAGGTTTAATCGCATATTTAGCATTTGCTCAATTTTTGTAAATTTATTCATTACAACGTATTTCGTTTTAAACTAGTATCTTATTCAATTTATATTATAGGCAACTAAATTAGTAACATTTTCAACCCTAACCCCAGTCCAATTCTAAATAAAATAAAAATCTAAATAATTTTTAAACTTATTTCTATTATTATTTATAAGAACATTCGTAGTGAACCGAACTATTGTCAAATTTAATCACACCCGAGTCCCAAAAAACTCGACCGCATTTGAGATTGCTTGGAAAGTATCAATTTATAGGTATGAGGTACAAAATTGAATTGTATAACAATTGGACCTTTTAGCTCGGGAGTCGTCGGGATTTATCGGGGAAAAATCAGGATTAATTCGTACACGTGTCCGCGTTTAGGGTGAAGGGGTGAAATAGGAGTCACGGGCCATAAAGAGTCACGCTCCATGGCGGCTCCGTAATGGTGGCGTACACAATCAGCCGCAGAGCCAATGAGAAATTGTACTACCTTGCACTGAACATAACATGTACCTAACACCTTTTACGTTTTCCAAACGGCTTAAAATGAAAAATGTATATAGATTCCATCAACCAAATATATAATTGTTTAGAATGCTTACTAGAATTAGTTATATTCACGTTATTGAGTCTGTTAATTCCAGAATGTTTGGCACATACTACAAAAGTAATCTTTTATAGAGCTACCGTGTAACACGGTTACTACGGTGCTTATCACGAAAATTTACTCCAATATATGTATGCGGGCGTTTTCTTTTATGTATTATTCAAATGAATATAGTATAGGTATTCCGTCTTCCGAGTCGTAAAAAGAATCTTCATAAATACGTGAAATAACGGAGATGGGTACCACATAACACAGGCAATACCAATGTAAAGGAGGCACTAAAATTATTGCGGAAATAAACTTGTGTATTTTTTTCACTAAATATAAATATGTTTATTAGTACACACGGCTACACATCAAGCTATACAATTCCAGTATAAGTTGATCTCGAATTGTATAGGATTTCCGTACAATGAGAGGTTAGCTTATATTGGAAATGTATAGCTTGATCTGTAGCCGTGCGTACCAAAGATTTTGTATGTACAAGATAAACAGAGACAGATCGAAACGCGACAAAAATACCTAAGTGTTGGTGATTTAAATGTGAAAAGTTAAAAAAAGTAATGTGTGCACTCATATTTTTAGATATTAGATAAATAGATATTCTTTTATAAAAACTGATTTTGGAGCCGATTAATGATAATTATTTTGATAATATAGTTATCAACATTCCAATGAAAAAATAAGTATTTACCTGTGAAAGAAACATAATAATTATGTGGGTTATTTATTTTTATGCACGTCACAATTACTCACGGAACAAGTCACAAAGTCTACATACACTTTTCTAGTTTTATTTGCATGATCGTAATTATTTTCATTTCAATGTGATATCACACCGAAGTTTTTCAACAAAATTTTATTTTGTCTTAAACATTTTGTGTACGTCTCTTTCTCTCTCACATAGTGTTCATTCATTGATTGGATTAATTGGATTGAGTTATCTCTTTTCCACGCTTTATTGGTCAAGTCTATCATTAGTACGAAAAGAATAATGTTAAAGACAGAGGACCAATTTGGTTCCAATGCATCAGTATGAGCTCCCCGTCGATAGCGAGGAGTGCGATGGTGTAATTTTAACAATTTTTTAGAACACTGTCCATGATACAAGCAGTAGAACACATATAGTCTTATAAATTATTTTTAAGGCGATGATAGCTTTGGCGTTGAATGCTGTGACGTAGTTTGCGGGTTCGAATTCTACAATCAGCTTAGTAGAACCTGGCTAGCTACCACAGTGTAGTCGAAAACTTGTCGACAAGCAAGCCATGCCAAGCGGAGTATTCCGATAACTGGCCTTTAGAGCCAGTTTCTTTCAAAGCTTTGTGTGGTTACCACCTTTGACTCTACATCATACCTGCCCTTCAACCAACTTCGCTTCTTTATTTGACTAAACATATAGTGAGATTGTACCTAAACACGAGGCCTGTATAATAGGCCATACATAGTAAAAAAAAGCTTCAGATACCTACTTATAATTAATCATAAGCTTCGTCGGAAGTGGGGTTCAATTTTGTTTATTTCATTGCTTGCACAAATTGAGATCCGTGCGGTGCCCAACGGGCGAATCCAAGGGGTGAGCAATACCGTGCTCTTTAATGAGTTAAATATTTCGTCTAGAAATATTCCTATACTTACTATAATTTCTTATTCGCTTTATCAACAAACTTTAGACAGTAGGTACCTACCTACACTGGATAAAATTTTATTTAAATTATGGACCTGTATTATTTTTGTTGTGATAATTGAATAAATAATACAATAACCATGTTGCGGGATAAAATATAAACTTTAAACTATGGCTGAGTTAGTAGGTATGCATATTTTTATACATTTTCCTTATTTTGACTAATGTTAATATAAGTTAGTACTTATAAATATTTTTCGCTTATCTAAAGAGTAAAGTTTTTACTTTTTTCCGTAGAAGACTATTCAAAACGAATTAATTAATATCATGATAGTACAACGATAAAAAACAATTGCAATACTTTATCAAATAATTATTCCTCATAATATTGTCATTCAAGTTCTCAAGGTGCAATCGTTAGGCTTATTCCCGTTTGTCTACGTTCCCGTTTGTCAACGGTACATATACATTGGTTATGTTTGTATATATTACCTACCTTCGCACACGTTAAAGTACGGTTAGAGTAAAAAGTTGTGTGCCGAATGTATTTAATATTATTTTTAGTTTGTATATTTTAAAACTACCATATTAATGACTAAGAACTACATAGAATACATGTAACCTATCTAGTTGACGATATATTTTTCAAACACAGGTAAAATATTCAACAAATATGAACATGGTCTATGTGACATAAAGTTTTTTTTGAAGCGAGTATCTTCTCTTTGCCAGCTATTTAATTGATGTTTTTTTAATTTTTATTATTCTGTAATTTTTTTGTGATACGTTTATTTTTAATTTTAGTAGTTTAATTGTTGTATTATATTTGTTGATTTTGCAATGTTTCGTTAAAATAACTTCTATTTTATATTTTATTTACCTATTATTCCGTTGTGTAGTTTGTGTTGTATAGTTGAATTATATACCTACGTTATATTTAGTGTACCAAATTATTTAATTGCACTTGTTGATTTTACTTTGTTAAGTTGTAATTTTTATTTTTCGACTTTATTGTTTTTCTACTTTTTTTATTTTTGTATAGTCACAATTAGATAAAAACATTACGAATGAATAAACAACGTTTACCCATTGTATATTATAGTAACGTATGTTGTTGATTTTGCTTTGCATAGCTTAATTAATTACTAGTCATAATATATTATATTTATACACAATACATAAAAACTACACTATAAAAATCTTAAATATGTACTTATTTAATTTCAAACCAATATTTACATTCCTTTAAAATTAGACTTAACATACTGACTGTACTTGGTGCACGCAATACACCGCTGTAGGTAAGTATATGTACCGTTGACAAACGGGAACGTAGACAAACGGGAATAAGCCAATCGTTATACACTTTGCAGCTGTGAAAGTAAAATTATATTATGTTTAAATTAAGTACTACACTTTAAAAAAATGCTCATTTTTAAAAACACTCTTTATAACACGTCTTATTTTAACCGGTACAAAACTTCAACAAAAAACTACTCTACCAAAATCTATGACCAAGCAGACTTTTGTCTCATAGAGGTATTGTGCAAGATGACTCAATACAACAACATCGTCCAACGTATTTGATACGTGTACAGGTGTACCATGTAGATAATAGAGTATCGAATGGAATCCTTGTGTGCCTAATAGTCACACTCCAATTGTGACCAATGTTCCATACCATACATTACCGCGGTGAATCATGTCCCAGGCACTGTCATATCATAGAATATACAACTGACAATCTTCTTTAGGCACTATACTATAACCACAATAATTGTAACAGTCATAATTAAATTATTAATGAATCATTTAAGGGAGAATGTAGTTTCTACTAGTGATTTCTATTTTGTGTTTATCAAATCCAGATTACAAGTTTGATTGTTATGGTAATTAAAAAATTGTTTCTTAATTTTATTCTTAGCAAATCAGACCATTGATTAAATAATTATATATTTTTTTTTTTTTTTTTTTTATGTAAAATGGGCTTGCGTTTGACCTTCGACTGACCCCATGAGGAGTTATGACGAGGCCGAGGATGTAGCACGCTTACCCAGAAAAAGCCTATTCACTCTGGCCTTGAATACATCTAGGTTATAGGTGTCGGGAAACACAGACCCCGGAAGAGATATTATTTCCCTATATCTACATTATCTAATCATAATAACTATTTAGATGATTTAATTCTTATACTAACTTATAGTAAAAATACGAAAGGAAATCCCAAGAGACTGCTCTCGAACTTCAGTCGATTTGTGCAACAATCCCGACCGGGCAGCGGAAAAAAGTTGGAGCAAGATTAGTTTCACTCAACAAAAAAACAAAAAACCACATTCCGTACTCAAAACATTATCACCTAGTATACACCTCAGCGCTTAGATACGTCGGAGACAGGTGTCCGGTAACATTTGTGGTTGCTGAGCGATGCTAGGCGGAGACCACATAGCCGCAGTCGCACCTGCGTTCCTGCAATTCCATGTAATACGCCCACGACGGCTCCAAATCGATACCATTACGCGGTTCACACAACATTTGTCCACATATCGGAATTGTTTTGACTTGATTTTAGGTGCACTATAATGCAAGATATTTTAGTTAGAAGGACACTGCAAATGTCATATGTTGCATCAATGATTCATGTTCACAATAGTCTGTGTATTGTCTTCAATTGACACATTGGATTTTGCCATAATTCCAATTTTTGCCGCAATCCTTGCCTTTTAGGTTTTTCACATTAGTCCTTGTTAGATATTCTTCAAGCAAATAAATAGTTCCAGTTGTAATATTTCCAAACATTTTCCTTCATAAACAATACAATAAATGAATGTAAGTACCTTATTAAATGATCATATAATCTTATCTTATTAAAATTATCAATCCATTGCAGGTTTTCCCAACACATTTATTATAAATAAATATTTGATAATGGATTCATAAAGACAATAAAACCAAAGCATCAATTAGATTACAGGTACCTACTTAGTTATATATATATAGTATACTATCAAAAAATGAAATGTTATAAAAAAATAGGAAACCTAATCTCAAATTCCTTTTTGTGAAATATTTTTTTAATAAAACTACGCTATGAATTATCATAAAAGATAACAACATGATAATGTGGGAAGATATTCCTAGTGCGGTATTAAAAAGCATTTGGAAATGTTTGCTAATACCTCGCCAGAAAAGAACAATCGGCCCGGGTGAGTGCTGTGTTGTGCATTATACTGAACCCGTGGTGGTCCAATTTAATAAATTATAGAGGTAATACTTAGTTGGCAGCAATTATATTCAATACCTGATTAAAACTGGTGATAGATAAGCGTACAGGGAGCTGGCAGGCAGACGGTCCACCTCATGGTACCTATGAGGCAAGCAATATTAGGGGTATCGCCAATTCAGTTCTTAGAAAATACCGTGCGCGCATACTTTAGGGCTGTTTTTAACCGACTTCAAGAAAAGGAGGAGGTTCTCAATTCGGATGTTTATATATTTTTTTTTATGTATGTTCGGGCATAACTCCGTCATATATAGACGGATTTGCAAAATTATTTTTTTGTTCGAAAGGGGTATATTCCGAAATGGTCCCATATAAATTTCATATAGATCTGATGATGAGTTTCGGAGATAGACAACGGAACACTTAAAAAAATTACAGTAAATCAGCCGCGATTGCTGCTATCGCATAAATATGCATTGTTTACGCAATCACACAACAAAACATCAGGCCTGTACACTCGAAAGGGTTACGCAGATGTATTCAGTATATAATGAAACTAAAAATTCAAAAATAATTAACTTTTTAGCAAAAAAATAAACCGCCTTCAAAGTACACTAAAAAGTATAAAATAACTCTTATCTGACACTGTTTTGAAGTCAGCGAAATATTTTCTATAAAACACGTCATGCGATTTCGCTCACTTCAAAACAGTGTCAGATAAGAGTTATTTTATACTTTTTAGTGTACTTTGAAGGCGGTTTATTTTTTTGCTAAAAAGTTAATTATTTTTGAATTTTTAGTGTACTTTGAAGGCGGTTTATTTTTTTGCTAAAAAGTTAATTATTATTTCAGGGGTTGATTTGAGGTTACCTGATAATCAGTATCCATATTTCATACTTCTGAATGGAATAGCTTCCTGAGTACGAGTGTCTACACATCACGTGAAAAGATAACGCATTTTCTTTAGAAAAGCCAAGCGCTTGAATGAACACACTAAATTAGTGGTTTGTAGGTAGCAGATATACAAATAATGGCCCCATTGGCATGGCAATGGTCTCATTAAAATATAGATTATTAGATTGTAATAGATTTTTATTCGATGATTTTATCAGGAATTTTATTTTCAAATTTTGTTTCTATAATAATAAAAAAAATATCTAAGAGAAACATTGTTATCAAACACAGAAATAAACAATAGTCACCGGCTCATCTTCTCTTATAACTTACACATAGCACTGGTGCTATAGAGATTAGGGAGAATAAACTATAGTGTACCAACATGAACCGGGCTTCTACAGCTTTGTACATTAACTTCCTTTATACACCTGCATTTAAAGGCAACGACTAGTTTTATTCTTTTCTCGGAATAATACGTTCTTCCTATATGTATACAAAAAAGATCGTGAAATTATATTTCACTCAATGTTTTTTTTTTATTTTTTTTTTTATGTCAATAGGTTGACAAACAGGCAGACGGGCCTCCTGATGGTAAGTGGTCACCGCCGCCTATGAACATTTGCAATACCAGGGGGATTGCCGATGTGTTGCCGACCTTGTAGAGCTCTATTTACGCCTTTTTTGAAGAACCCCATATCGTAGCGCTGAAACCGTAACGGGGGGATTAAGGTTGGAACTGAAAGGTGTTAATTAAATAAAACAAATTTCAATTCGTTTGTTGTCATTTTCAAATTTCATAGTTAATTATTATTTAATTGTAAGAAGCTGTCAAATTATCTGATAGGTAAGAGCCATTAATATGAAAAAGCTGTCTCTCACATAGAAATGACCGAATGGTAGCTATTAACTTTCCAATAGCCTATTATAATAATCTGGTGTCTATCACACAGTTTTATTCAATTATTATTCAATCTTTAAAATGCACAATGTAATAAGTAGGTAGCTAATAACTTAAAGTATTTATCTAGTAGAACCTTAGTAAATATTTTTGATATTTAAATATTATCTTTTTGCTGAATGCTTGTTCACAATGATTTTATGCAAACTTATAATTTTCTAGTTTTTCATTAATATTACCTTAATTTAAAAAATGGATTACATAATTATTCCGATTTTCATAACATAAGGAAGTTCTATTCTTATACGTTACATTTTATATTGTTTTGACATTCAAACAAAGTAAGTTGTTAATGAATTGAATTCTTGATAATTTCTAAGATTAACAATATAAAATATTTGGTAAGCTCTCCAAGACTACTACCTCGGTCTGTGGAACTACAAAAAAGCTATGTACCAAGTTGCATTGCCTTATTTTATGCCAGGTGTGTTTTCATTCAAACTTACATACCTACCACGCTCCTCTACAAGATGCCTCGATGTCGGGGGCAGAGTGTCATAACATTAAGTATCAAATGCAAAAATATACCTATACATTTTATTTTCCCTAACAGCTTCTATGTGAATTTGTTTCTTATATCCTACAAGTATATCTCCTTATCCTTTTCATTTCAATCTACGTCAGCAAATGAGTGGAGTCATCATCGGACCCTCGGTATCTTGTCACCCATCGGCCGCGTCGACGGCGCGCGGCGGGACGATGTTTACAGTGAGAGATAAGCGTGACCGATCTCTGGACACCCCTCCTCAGGATGTACGAGGAACAAAAACTACCAAGGAGTCGATATTTAATTGTTAATAGTTTCTTTTATATAACAATTTCATAGCATGATGAAAAAGTTGAGCGAGTAAATACATAAATGTATGAATGTATTATTACGGATATTTCACACAATAATATATTTCATGTTCTATTTTAAGTAATAGACTAACTGCCGGTTTCTGAAAGCCAAATCAAAATTAATCTCTTGTTAAAAGTATACCTACCATTGTCTATGACGTCTGAAATGACAAAGACGGCAACAGTTTTGATGATAGATTAACTTTGATTTGGCTTTCAGAAACTGGCAGTAAGTACGTTTATTTTATTTAGTAATTCGTTTTTATTTATTTAGGAAGTAAAAATATTTTTTTTGTTATAGTATAGGTATATATTATGGTATAGTATTCTTGTTATGTAGTAGTATAATAAAAATAAAACCTAAACTACTCTTCAGAAACTCTATTTCTTAAAAATTGAGTTTTGAATTTTATAAAGTAGATAAAAGCAACGCAATATTATAAACCTTAAAAAAGCAAACCGTGAATAACATAAACTCAAAAGACACGTCCATTTACTAGCTGAACATTTTTGCATTCTTCGTTGTTGTCTAGTAAAATATCTTTATCGGGGTCTCGCGTCCGGGATTATGCAAACGTTGTATATGAAGTCTCCATAGCATTGCTCTTCGTGACGGAAGTAGCTCCTCGGTCCAGTAATGCGTTGACCTAGGTCGGCCTCCTTACGACCGCTGCAGCCATTACTCATTGAAAATTATACGAGACTAAGTGGTGTTTCGGGTATATCCAGTCATGCGAACCACCGCCATGTTTGCGCGGACATTGAGAATAACAACCATAGACATATTATGAGTATAGAAGTGTGGTATCGATTGAAACGGATCCTGTATAATTTTGCGTGAAAAAAGCAAACCTACTGCATACACGCCGACATCCGTAGGTGTTCGTTTGTAACTCTATCATAGATGACAGAAAGTCTACTGG
This sequence comes from Polyploca ridens, assembly GCA_951394255.1. Lineage (NCBI taxonomy): Eukaryota > Metazoa > Arthropoda > Insecta > Lepidoptera > Drepanidae > Polyploca > Polyploca ridens. Next base: position 9,090,746 of record OX596257.1, read on the forward strand.
GTGGAGATTTTGAGATGGCATATTTTCGAAACCCATGTTGGGTTAGTCATGCTGAACAACATTTATTATGGGACCAACACTGAATACTCAAATTTTTTTTTTACTTTTCGTACATTATTATCGAGCAAGGTTGACATTTACTATGGAAAGTAATTTTTTTTGAGAATTTACTATTGGTTTCGAAAATATGCCATCTCGAAATCTCCACCTGTTATTACGATGAGAGTGTATTACTTCATAATAAAATGTCACATAACTTTTGAAGTCTTTCTTAAGTTCACTGTAATAAGTATTTTTATATAATAATGTATAATAGAAGACTTACATTTCCTATAGTTAATATACGGTGCGCTGCTACACAGTCATGTTGTTTAAAAAATATTGAAAAACGATTCTACATTTATAATTTCTATGAAAACAACGTAACTACCTCAGAGGTATACATGTAGCGATTAAGGCTCCCTTTTCCAAATTTATTGCACGATATTGATGCAGTTTATTTTGTTCGTTGTGAAATATGCCTATTGAAAATTCTGTCTGAAAAAGATTTGATCAATGTGTCTGAATGGTTAGATTGCGGTAGATTTTTTAAATAAAAGGCTATATTAATCTCGTAAATATTCAATCCATTCTTTGTTATACAAAACCACTGTTTATTAATCATGTTGATAAATCAATGCAATCATATCATAATCTGTTTTTAATCATTAATGATGATAATGATCAAAACGTAGTATTTATGTATTAATTGTAGTTATCAAGTTGCACTTAAGCCAATGATATGATAAAGTGAGATACGGTGCATACTGATTGTAGGTATATATCATGCAATCAATTTGGGCAAATAATGGCGACATTATCAATTTAGTGGTAAAGACCTGAAATAAAGAAAACAGTTGATGGGCCAGTTGGTGCAGTCGGTTAAGATTCCACCTATCGTGCCACAGGTCGTAGGTTCGATTCCCACACAGGACATGCATTCGTCTGCATGAAAATGTATGTATGTCCTGAGTCTGGGTGTAATTATGTATATCAAGTATCTATTTACAAATAAAACGTAATATATCAGTTGTCTAGTTTCCATAGTACAAACTGCTTAGTTTGGGATCAGATAGCCGAGTGTGAGGAATGTCCCAGGATATTTATTTATTTAACAAAGAAACATAGGAGACATATATACACTCATATATATTTTATACAACTAAGTCAGCAAACAAGTATAATAGCCTGCCTGGTGGTAAGCGGTTACCTTAGCCCTATGGACACTTGGGCATAACTCACACATTACCGACCCATCCCCTCTCCCCCGATGAGCTCTTCACGTGCAGGAATACAATATAAAGTTATTTGTCTATGGTTTTCGAGGCGAGCTGCTCTTTGAGTAAAAAAATGCTCTACTTCTCTCGCGAAAAAACGCTATGCTCTCTCAATTTTTTTTTTATTATTTCTATTCACTATAGCCAACCATACAACTGTAACAAATACACGTTTTTCTTTTGCTCAAATGACTCCGTACTAAGGGAAGCTAATGCCTGACAAAACTATTTATCATCATTCATTACTACCCTCGCCTCGTGATGAACGAAGTACTCATGTCTCTTGTGGCCAGATTAACGAAAGGGTTTAAGTTCAGGGGTTCAAAGGAACCAAGAACTTGGATGGGTTTATGTCGTTAGCCAACTTGTAAAAGTGATGTTATACGTCTTGATAATTCTAATTTAGTGATTCTTTACTTTACATTAAATGGTTATTATTTGAATCTTAAATTTCGTAATATTGCAGTTTTTTGGTTAATTAGAGAGTACGCGGATGCGCGTCACACATAAATCAATCAAACATAAAAAAATGATACTTTAAACCAAATAATAAGATGTAATCATAAATATTTGAACGGATAAAGAAGTGAATAATGCAAAATGAAAATTAAAATGTATATTCTACCAAATACATTCTTACAAATACTAAGTTGCATATTAGTCCATGGCATTACGCTTGTCACGAAAGAACAAACAGTACCTAGCGAAAATAATTATATTTCAATCAAGAATAAAGACAATCTATATAGTGGCTTGCTGTTCATGATTTCGAAAGGACTACTGGAGTCACTAACATACGTGCTCCTGCTGTTGCATAAACACAATGGTCCACGCCAGCGCGATGGGTGCAGATGTGGGATGACTGGACGACCAAAGAGGATCACAGACATTCAGCATTGCTGATGATGGTAAAGTTAAACCGCCTTCAAAGTACACTAAAAATTAAACTCTAAATAAACTAAAATAAACTAAAAATGACACTAGTATGAAATCACGTAGGAATTCTGAACTGGTTTGAAGTCGACAATATTGAGTAATATACTGCAATCGCGATGTTTGTGCCCTTTTCCGTTGAGGAATTCCATCATATCTTCAAAGTCCATGGTCGGATCATGATAAAATTTATATGAGACTGCGGCAGGATCTACTGTAAAACAATACAGTTTAAACTATTCAAATCGAATAAGCCATTTCAAAGTAATCAGTGAGCCTAGGTAAAAAATATATACAGATAAATTGTGAACCTCCTCCTTTTTTTGAAGTCGGTTAAAAGTCATATTAACTATTAAAAAAAACTAACTGAATATTGCTTCCGATAAAAATACATTTGTACATAATAATATATTATGTATTTTATAGGCACTATTTATAATTTATACACAAACAAAATCAAGAAATCGCTATTTTTATGTCGCTATCGCGTTATGATTTTTGAATATAAATTATAATTATAAAGGTTCATAGGTTCATAAAAAGCGCGAACAGGTCTAAAATATGATTATTTTTTTATTTTTTTTTTATACTACTTAGTTAGCAAACAAGCATACGGCCCGCCTGATGGTAAGCGGTTACCGCAGCCTATGGACGCTTGCATCACCAGGGGTGTTACTCGCGCGTTGCCGACCCTGCAGAAATCTCTTCACACCCTTTTCGAAGAACCCCATGCTGTACTCCATTGGGAAAACCACGGCAGGGAGCTCATTCCACAATCTGAGCGTCCGCGGAAGGAAGCTCCTTTGAGATAACACAGTTCGAAACAATTTTGGTTCCAATATGTGGGGATGGACTTCCTGTCAATAATTTGAGTCAAATGTAACATAAGAAGCATGAATCAATACGATTGCGCGAGTCCTATATAACTCATTGAACAGGAAATTCACGTTAATTTGTACATCGTTATATTTCTTTATCTGTGATTTTACAAAGGATTTTTTTTATTCAAAAACCATGCATCGCAATTTCTGCATATTCTATATAACCACAAATTGATATGCAATTATCAACTTTTTAAATATTTGTTGTTATAATAGAGAGCGAAACGTTGTACAAGCGAGGGGTGAACATTTTGCATTAAAGCACCTTTCACCATCACTTAGAAGAATTTTAAAACCAATTAACGTGTTAAAAGGACTTCCATTAGAGATTAAAATCTTTTATGATGCCATTTTCTATTATGTGAACATACCTGAAGTTTTATACTTAAAAAGGAAAATATCGATGTAACCAGGAATCCGAAATTTTAATTATCTGGAGATCAATTGAAGAGGTTTATTATATACAGGCACACCTCAAACAAACCTTAAAAGCGACATTAGCGACTCACATTAATTTGTTTTAAATGCTATATCAGTCTAATATTTTATTTAGAACAACCTGCTATTTTCACATAAACACAACATCGTGCCAGTAGGTTGATTGTGGATTAAAAATAAATTGGAATATGAAAGTAGTGTGCGCTTTGACAAATGTGTGCCCCACGAGCAACACTAGCAGTGTTGCTCGTGGGAAGATTACCGCTCGATGTACACCCTGGCTTAACTACAATTTACACATAACTCGCCCATCGATCTCTATGTGATTGACAGCGAGGGCGAGGTGCGTCGACAATACGCAAACTATTTTGCCGTCAATACTGACAGCTAGTTAGCCGTCTATTGTATCGTAGGTTATTATCGATATCGATAGTTTTTTCTATACACTACATTATTTTATGCTATAATAATAATGATGCGAAATATAAGTGTACTCGTATGTTGAAGCTAAGGCAAGAGTGCTGAAACGTATTAGTCGTATAACTACTTCGAAGTATGAAATGACAGTAGGATAAAATTAAAAATAAAACTTGAATGAGACGAGTACATTTCACAAAAATCTGATTGAAGTTGGTATAATGGAAAGCATTATACTTCTTCTTCATTAATCTTCAGAAGAATTATTATTTAGTATTAGGATTTTAAAGTTCTTCGAATAAAACACGAAGCACTGAACAAATAATTACCTTGCAACGCAAAACACAGTATAGGTTTCTCAATAAATATTCAATGAATTATATGAATATTCTATATTATTAACTACATCAAAAATAACAAAAGCGTAGATTGGAATATAAATATAATTAAACGTAAAGAGTGTTTCGAACGTGACAGCGGCGGGACGTTAATGTCACCGGACTAAATAACGTTAGAGCACCCTTGTTACTGCAATTACGCTCGGCGGGCCGGTTAAAATGTCGGGCCGTTTTAAAGTTTTCATCCGGATTTAGCCTGCATCACGCGACAGACTTTAAAGCATCAATCAAGCCCGACCAACGTGCGACGCTTTATGTGCAATACCTTTTGATTTTATTGCCTTTTTACTGTTATATACTTGCTTATATATTTGAACTCTTATAATTGCTTATTTGTAAGCTGTATAATTGCTTATTTTTCGTTATTTATATGTATGACGAATTGTTAGCTTAGTCTTCTAGGAGCACCTTAAAATACACCTTAGGTCATAGATAGTGTTGGCATTAATAGTTTGATAGGGAGCGAACAAAGCTTTTACTTGACGTAATATCGTATGAACGTATGAAGTCATTCCAAACTCGACAAATTAAGTCCTTTTCATTCCTGGAAATCAGGATAATATCATCATACTGCAACAGTAATAAAAAAGGGGATTTTAAAGTTGATCCTCATTGATTGATACCTATTGAGTGTCTTTCTGTTTTATCACAAGCGCGGCAACATTTTAAAATTTATTCCCAAGAGCCGAACATATTTCATTGTCATTATTGCTTCACAATAGTATAATACTGAATTGATGTTCCCTCACAGTATAAATACTTTAAATTGGCAGTGGATAAATGACTCAATCAATTCGTGCATTATTTCAACCCAAATTAACTCTTTCATTGGGATAAATACCGGTTATTTTTCACACGCCCGTAATTTGATGATTCCGACTATCATTGCCTTATTAATGGTTTTATTTTGACGTGGCCAACAACAAACATAATAGTCAGCGTTACATTTATTATACGTTTGCCGTATTTCATTTCAGAAGTTCAACTGGTGTCAAATGTCTGTTCGTAGAGCCTTCGTAGCAATTTTCGTAGACTTTCGTAATGTGGTTGTCTACGTATCAAATACATAGAGCTCAGGGAAAACTGTCACGGAAGGCTCGACGGCCGCTTAAAAACCGTGTAAGTTAACAGGTAAGTTGAAGGTGTCGTTTATTAGTGGGTCAGTAGTACCCACCTGGCTGACTACCACCCTCAAGTTGAAAATTTGTCACCTAGCACCTATCGGTGTGTTCAAATAGCTGCAATTTAGAGCCAGTTCCTTCTAGGTTTTGTGTGCTTACCACCTTCGGCCACATCATCACTAAGGGTCTATTCACACGTACCACAACCACATCACAACCACATCACGTAGGCGGGTGCTAATATGTATGAAAATCAATAGTTGAATTCACACGGACGGACCACATTTTGCCGAACCCTAAAAACTAAGCATACAAAAAGTCGAGAAAAAGCGACATTGTTTTCATACTTTTTCAATATTTTAAAAATCAAGTTTTTATATGTATGTAACCTCAGATCTGTGTATGTACCTATCAAATATCGAATAAAAGTAATTAAGATTGGTAATCTATGATAAAATAAATCGTACAATGTTTGCGGCACCGTAGAGTTAATCATTTAAAATAATCTTAGTTAATATCAAGATGTGCTTAGGAATTATTTATTATTTTAAATTCATATCTATTCATTAATAATGCCATGATATTATAATAAGCAACAACAAACAAAGAAAAAAATAACTTATATCAACGACACATGGTGAAATGGTGTTTAAAATAAAGAAAACTTTAAAATCTCACAAACCCTTTTACACAAATGAAATTAATATGTATTTTAACTAGAGTACGTAGTAAAGCCTTAAGTGGGCCGTTCGTGAGTGCCCCACTCGTCCGCCAACTTACTTTCGACTTGCCAGGATGGCACGGCAACTGAATTAAATAGTTTTCCCTTAAAACTGGGTTGTCGTAAACAATTTGCTCGATTTAGATGGATGGCGGACGGTCAACGGGCGGTTAGCGAATATTGCTCTAGTTTAGAAACATTAGTACACTTTGGCTGCCGTCTTGAAAAACTTTGACAAATAAGGTTCTCATGGTTCATATTGTGTTCTTTTTAGCCTCTTTTGCTAAGTTTTTGGCAAGTATATCAAAAATAAACAAATACTATGATAGTGTTTCCTTTAGTATAGCGTGTACATGAACTCTACCGCCTTATACTGTGTGGAGATTTCGAGATGGCATATTTTTAAAACCTAGGTTGAGTTAGTCATGCTGACTGCTGAGCAACTTTTACTATGGGATCAACACGGAATTCTCAAAAAAAATGTTTACTTTCAATACTAACGTTCAACCTTGGTCGATAATAAGGAATGAAAAAAAAAATTATTTTTCTATATTTCTTTGTTTTAACCATAGTAAAAGTTGTTCAGAATGATTAAACCAACATAGGTTTCGAAAATATGCCATCTCGAAATCTCCACCCGGTAGTTTAAAAGATTCGTGAAAAGTTGTTTAATACACAGTTGAACTTGGCTTATTATATTATTATGTAACAAACTGATGATCCATCAATAAAGTTCATACAAAAATAACATCCAAATTCCCGACTTTTAAGGTGGATTTTCCAAAAAAAAAACGTTGTTCTTGTCCTGGCAATTATGAACACAACTTAGTATTGTTAGAATCTACATAATCGTTTGTTAATAAACTAATATTTATAACTAATACATATACAAAATTCAATCTAGGTATCAAAAAAACTTCGAGGCTGGCGCTATTAATTATTCATTGTTTACCATTAATTTAGAATTTCATTATTCACCCAATATTATATTTTGATAATATAGTAGACATTAATGAAATTTTAACATTTGAATTTTATCTTGTTAAAATTAATTAAATACTACGGATAAAGTGAATACTTTTTTTTATGATCAGCTAGCTCAGCTAGTACCAAGAATAGTAACTCTATTACTATGTAGCTATAGTGATTTTATCTCAATTAATTACCTTCACAGTACTAATGAGGTTTGGCATTCCCGCCTTATTTCTGGAGGTTGATATTACACTTATTAGTTTAAAATTCAGCACGAATCAAAATAAATGAGGTATTAATTTATTTCTACAAATAAGAGTACTAAAAATATTTACAGTACACACATTTTTTTTATTTAATGATTCAGTCAGAGCCTAAACTGAATAAATTGATTATTGTGAATTAATGTAGATGTTTAATTAATATTATTCCACAGCTATTACAAATCTTTTGGATAATATCTAGAAAAATATTATACGGTCCATTCAGGCGAGTACAAAGTACACACTGACTCAATGGATGGCTACCAATCTCAAGTAAAATTTGTCGACAAGCAGTTACCTGGACTTGAGAGTCCGTTGTGAAGGCTTTGTAAAGGTCAGCAGAACATTGGTAATCCCCCAGGCATTGATAATGGCCAGCTAGTAGGACTCTGAGGGTTACGTACAAACTAGAAGTTTTTAAGGCCATGATAGCTCAGTGGTAGTGACGTCGGATACCGAGATGAAGGTCCCGGGTTTGAATTCTACAATGAGCTTGAGCTTTCGGTGAAGGGAAACATCGTGAGGAAACCATAGCACGGTGGTAGGCTACTTTGTAGTACCCGCCTGGCTGGCTACCACCCTCAAGTTGAAAATCTGTCGCCAAGCACCTTTCGGTGTTCCAACAGCTGCACTTGAGAGCCAGTTCCTTTACATACATACATACATTACGTTCCATAGAAATAGTGTAAAAATATCAATCCTCAATCAAAAAACCAAGGATAGATCGAATGGAGAAAGCAGCAGTTAGAAGCTTGACCTTTGCATATCCTCAAGGGACCTAGTATCAAAGTCAAAGTCAAAGTCAAAGCCAAAAAAAACAAGAAAAATTAATATAAATAGAGCTTTTATATTCGTTACAATACAAAAGCTTCTAGTTGACTCTATAGGAACTATTAGCGAAGCTTAGCTCCGATATAGCGCGTAAATCACTTTTTGGGTACAAATGATTTACGCACGAACGTGACTTTCTTTTTTATATGCGGCTGTACGTCATACCATGTATGTGCTACCCTTACTTTAGTTAAAAAACTTATAAAATATAAAATATGATGGCCTTACAAAAGATAAGTGCTACATACCTACATCACAATATTCTTATTAAGTACCGTATGAATGAACAAATGAAGAGTCTGCTATCCAGTAAACATTAACGTGTCTTATTTATTGCATATTACTGATGTATAGTTTGGAAGGTGGAGGCATCATTATGCCGAATCTTCAATATAATCATTCTGAGATACAGTAGTACCCAACTGATATGGCGCGTCGTGAATCTTCATTTGCACAGAAAAGAAAGTATGGACCCGAAGATTAACGAAATAATGCTTAAAACTTACAATCATCCTTAGATCACTACTATAAGGTTCATAAGCTGTTAGTTCCGTCTCACTCGCAAGTCACGCCCCTCCGCACGGCGCACGCTAACATGGCGGCAGCTGCCGACCAATAGCGGTATCCCGCGCTTTGAAAAAGTATCTTCTGCGCAGGTACATCGGTAAGCCATATTAGTTGGGTACTACTGTACTTAATTTGAAATACCGTCAATGGCCTTCCTAAATCCTTCATTGTAAATAATCAGGTTAAATAGCTCATTTTTATCATTCAAAGCCTATCAAGACACGTGTCAATGATAATAATGGAATAATCAAAATGAATGATGTACACACAATAGACAACAATTTAGTTTGTTTCGACACCTCGGAATAATCTGTTATGTTATTTTAGTATTATCATATGATTTTACTTAACAGTAGATAAGTTTATGATCACAATCTCACCGTGGAAACTGATGATGATGACAAAGAAATAAAGCCCGGAAAAGAATAAACTGATTCTCGAGTTCAGCTGCTCGAATATACCATATTGGGCCAAGATTCAGGCAGGATTGTACAGTACAGTGTAGATACAACAAGAAACCTTACCGCCATGCTTTCTTGTGAAATTGTCCTGTTACGATGCCACAGCTATTAACTAAATTATATTAGAGCTATGAAATTTGAAAAAAATTGCTATTAGGAACAACCTTACCAACCTTATGCACATAATAAAGATACAAAACTTGCATTTGTAATAGAAATTTTTAGTTTAGGTATATGTTTGCTCAAATATAATTAAAAGTATGCAATTACAAAATCTATAAAATACCATAAAAATATTGGTATTATTACAATTTGCACATTACATTTGTATTTTGACAATGCGATCAACTCGACGTGACCAAATGAAAACAAAGAGCTTAGCGATCTGCAGTCCAAGTGCATCACATTGCACTGATTTTCCGTTATCAACCCCCTTGACATGGTACAATCACTCGTTGCAGACATCTCTAGTCGATATCGTATATCGAACACTCGAATGCAAGTATCGAGTGCGACTCGAGAGGCCTTGTAATGTGAACTAACGTACCCTTGATCGTCTGCCTAGCGAAGGCCGAAATTCGATTAATGTTTGAGTCCTCCACTACTCACTCCGTTTCGAGTTCGCTACGACTAATCGGATCTCAATTCGATACAGGTGAGTAACGTATTCCAGAACCTTCTATAAATCGTGAAACTGACTTTGGAATGTCGGTCCAATACGTTATCGTTGAGGAAGGTAATTGAGAAAATTACTAATTTGACTCCATATTGTCCTCAATGTTAATTATTCCTTGTTTATAAATGTGATAGCGTATATTATAACATAATTTACTATATCAAAAATAAAAAAATATTTATAACCACAGGTATACAAAGAATCCACTAATTACACTTATCGACAATACTTATGTCTTATCACGCCATTTACATATAAATAAATTAATAAATATCCCGGGACATTCCTCACACACGGTCATCTGATCCCAAACTAAGCAGAGCTTGTACTATGGAACCAGATAACTGTACTATATATATATTACTTTTTGTTTATAAATACGTACCTAATATACATAATTACAGACTCAGGACATACAGACATGTCAATGCATGTCCTGTGTGGGAATCGAACTGGCCCGTCAAAAATTATAAAAATAATTTATTTATAAGATAGTCTAATCATGCAAAAACTACCAATAATAAATAGTACGTATCATTATTTTTTCCTAATTTAATTGATATTAACAAAGTATTTATTGAATTATCATAACAAAAACAGAATATCACTTTCAACCCCAAAAACGAAAGATAACTGACACGAGTGTATGCGAATTGAATCTGAATACAACGTCAGCATAACTAAAGAGTTTGACTTTAGTCTAAAGAGACAGACCACGTAAGCTTGACCTCCCCTATTTCCCGCACAGTCTTGTTTGAGGGTAGATATGGGGTTGTATGAGAGCGATACAAAGCTCTGCAATAAGTGGCCAGCTAATATCATTGGGATGTTCCACGCGAGCGCTTGAGTGACAGTCCCCTGCGCAAGGCAGGATCTGAAATTGTTAGAAGCGCATTGCGGGAGAGTCGGCCCGTCAAACGAGTTGCTAGATTTTGTAAACATTCTTTGCAACAAATTATATATTTCAACAACCCATGTTCTTTTTGGAAGTCCGTATAATTTTCTTCTAGAAAATAATAGATAGATAACTCTTTATTGTAAATGCTTAAAATTAAATAAAGTACAATAGGCAGTCTTATCGCTAAAAAGCGATATCTTCCAGATAACCTTAGGATGCAGAGGATTTTTTTAGGAATTATACTAATACTACTAATTTATAAATTGCTCGTCAGTGTATTATGAAATCAAAACTATGGTATACTTACATGAAACACAATAGGTATATATTTTAGGCCTTCATTTCAATATGACAACCTTTATTTAAGTATATTTTCAAAGTTAAACTAATTACTTGTGTTTAAAAGCATAAAATTTTTGTTACTGTTAAAATGTAGGGACTAGGAGGGAACTAGTGTGAAGGAGGTGAGGCCTAATTCTTTTAGAGTTTGGTTAAAAATATTGTGTTTCATTACTTGTAATATTACTATCACAAAACCTTAAAATACCTTATGTTACATTTTATTACGATCCAATTTGCGTAAGCAATGAGTAATTATGGGTGAAATTGGAAACAATGAACCACACCTAACCATTATATTTTTGTTAATTTCCTTTGGAATTTCCAAAAAAATATCAATTAAATACGTATAAAAGCCACGAAAATATTTCTTTATTACATTCATACGTCTCTAACTAGCACTATGAAGTTCTTGGTTGTAACTCTTTTGGCTTTAGCTAGTATCATCAGCGCGAAGACTCTCCGACACGATGATTTCCTGGAATATAATACCGCCTTGGGGTACCACCGAAAATTTGGTATTTCATTAGCTAAACAAATTCGCAAGTCAGAAGAAGCAGTTGCATTGAATCCATCAGTAACCATCGCTCGAGGCTCCAAGGCTAGACAAGGTCAATTTCCGTATCAGGTACGTAGTATTTGTAGGTTGTTAGTTTGGTAGTTAACCTGAGCGCAACATTTTCTAACCACAGTGGTTTGAGTTGCGTGTCCTTAGATCAGTCAGGACAAGTTTTATATTACCTATATATATATGTTTATATGTACTTTAACGCACGTTTAAACTTACCCATATCCAATTAACAAAAGTTATCTAAATAATTGAATTCTCTTTCAGGCTGGACTTATCGCCAAATTGCCAGCTTCAAATAGTGTTTGCGGTGGTTCCCTGATCACTACTTCAAGGGTTATGACGGCTGCTCATTGCTGGTTTGACGGTGAGCAACAAGCAACCAGACTCGAAGTGGTACTAGGATCAGTCAGGCTCTTCACTGGTGGCATTAGAATAAATACGAGAAATGTTGTGATGCACCCTATGTGGAACCCCCATACAATTCAAAATGATATTGCTATTGTCTACTTGCCTTCTGCTGTTCCTCTATCGGGTAAGATAAAGATTCTTCTTTTTTTATAGGTTCCTTTTTTACCTCAAACAATTATTGTATTTCATATTTTTTTTCATTTAGGTAACATTGCAACTATAGCCCTCCCATCGGGGAATGAACTCAATAATAACTTCGTTGGAGAAACAGCTGTAGCTTCTGGATTCGGTATCACCAGCGATAGTAAGTGTTAATAGTACATTATGATTTATGATACATGTGTGCAAAGTTGGTTATTAACACTCGAGGCGGTATTAAGCGATAAGTGAGCGGAGAGTGTAATAATCAATGCATACGCGTGTCATGCGACGTTTTTCAACACACTTGCGAGGAAAAAAATAGACTTGTATTATTTAAGTAATTTTTTTGAAAATAATCAACCACACAATGAGGACGTTAACAATAATGGCGCGCAATTTTTTTTTTAAATCGCTGAGCTGTCAAACTATTTTACCCGTTTAAATTAAGAATGCTTGGTCTACACACATATCACTTGCAGTGAGATACAAACTTATCATAATGGTGATTATAGGTACCTATCATAAAACTGTGCGGCAATATAAAGTAAAAAGCACTAGTGCGTAATAAACTGCATTAAGATACTAAAAACGGTGCAATAAATGTCAATTTACGAGCGAGTGTTTTGAAAATTACAATTATTAGGATGTAAAAAGAAACATTTATAATATCATGTTGTTTTTGTCAGGGTCTGTCATCGTAGAGTCGCAAGTCTTGAGTCACGTCAACTTGCAAGTTATCTCCTATGCTGAGTGTAAGCGCTTCTTCTCGTCCATCCAGCCATCTAACATCTGCACCAGCGGCGCAAGCGGCAGGAGCACGTGCTCTGGTGATTCAGGCGGTCCCCTCGTTGTCAGAAGAAATAACAAGCCTGTTGTGGTATGTATAATTCTTTACTATTAAATTGAATAATTCATTGATATTTTTACTATTGTCAAACCGTTATTATTTTAGAATTCTGCTTGGAGAAATGACAAATATACCTATGTCTTTATTGTTAATCTGAGATAAACCACAAATTCACTTCGGTTTCAGATATATAAATACTACGTACAACTTCGGTTATCATCCAAAATGTGTGGAGATTCCCACATAACGCTGACTGGCAGTTGACATTTCGTAAGCTGAAGATGTTAAACCATTAATTTATTTATTCTTCAAACTTACAGATCGGGATTACGTCATTCGGATCTGATCGTGGTTGCCAGACTGGTGCACCGGCTGCGTTTACAAGAGTTTCCTACTTTATGAACTTCATCCAAAGTAATATGTAAACACAATAAGCTACAGTGTACACACGGCTACACATACGTCAAGCTATACTTATACGCTGTATAGCTTGTTGTGTGAAGTATAAGCTGATCTCGCATTGTATAAGATTTCCGTACAATGAGAGGTCAGCTTATATTGGCCGTGCGTACACACATTAAATTAATTTTGAAATATATTTTTATGAAGAAAAAATTACACATAATTTATTTAATTCCCTTCATCTCCGAAAATCGAAGCGCTCGTGGTGTAGCATGATTAGTCGGTGACCACCGTCGTGGTCGGTAGGTACCTGGATGGGCGGCCGCCTAGTGGTATTTCAAATCGAGCGTTTCCGTGCTTCGGAAGGCACGTAAAGCCGTTGGTCCCGGTTATCACTTAATTGTGATAGTTGGATGCCTCCTAAGCGGCTTGAAAAATTCCAACAGTAGGTTGACCACTAGCCTACCTCCACCGACCCGCAGTGGGCCCGCGTGGTGGAGTATTGCTCATTCCCTTAGTGGGACATTATAGACTGATTTAATAAGTATTTAATAAGCATTTATTGCCAGCAAGATTATTGTAATATGTATATAAAATTAAGACAGACAATATGATATCCTTACAACTAAAGTAGCTTAACATCGAGTCCTAAGCTAAGCAGAGCTTGTATTTTAGGACCCAGGGAATGCGATACATTATAATTTTTACAGGTTAGGCAAGATGTGAACACGAAAACGAGAGGCAAATACATATTAGGTTAATTATGTGGAGTATAAAATCAAAAAGAACATTAAACTTGATGACGATAATCTCCGAAAATCGCATTTTTTTTTTTTTAATAATTACAGTTTATTAATATTGATGTAAATATAAACATACAGCAAATTATGTTTTCAATTGATAAATCTAAAGACTTGCTTGTTATCGAGACGCGAGCGGATAGACTTAAAATATTGATCTTGTGACGAATCGGATACAAACTTGATTTGTAGTAGAATCACCTGTGAGTGGAACACAACTCGGGTTGCAGGTGGATACGCACAGCTCGTCTAACATTGTTATCAGACTTGACCTGTAAACATCGTCGGTGTTTATTGTTGAGATTCGGTGTTTATTGTTAAGTGTAGTGGAAACTCACGGTAAGAGATATGTTCAACAATAGGATGGACTTGTTGAACGCAAGAGTGTTTGGTTCGGAACCCAAACTTCTCGTCGGGGATGAGATTGTCGGCATTAGAATATGCTTTAAGGCGGACGTAGATAAGCCATTTATAAATCGTACCCAATACATTAAGCAGACTTATGGGTCGATAGCTACTAGGCTCGGACTCGGGCTTGCCAGGCTTATTGATACCAATGGCTTCTTTCCACTGGTGTGGGAAGATGTTACATGAGAGGGCAGCGTTAAATATGGAGGTTAATATGAGGTGAGCGGGAAAGAGTTTGATCTCTTGCTTGGTGTGTCCGAACTCGGGGCTTTCCGCGGATGTAGGTTCCTGATGATCATTTTAACCTCGTCGGGGGTCACGAGTGGGAGTGAGTCTCTTCATTGAGTGGGGGGGGAGTTAACGGGAGAGCGGCTATACATTCTACTTCACTATTGACTCTCTCCAGATGACTCGGGTTGATCGGGAGAGTGCTGGGCCTACATTGAAGCTCCAGGATATCGGCTAGGCAGTCAGTCTTTTCCTCGTCCTCAAAAGCGTTAGGGAGGTTGGGTCTCTTTAAAGGAGGGATAGGGGCGGCTGTATCCTTGATCAGGGTACGCGACAACTGCCAAAAGGCTAGGTGAGAGGGTGTTAGGTCGTCGGGATTGACGGTTTTCAGTCACGCGTTCCTTGACGGTACGCTGAAGAACCCGCAATCGGGCGCCGTTGGCTTCGGTGGGGATATGATCGTGGGCGCGGGCGGCACGATTATTTTCTCTCAGTAGGTTGCGTATGTCGTCAGGCAGGTGCCAGCTAGGATGAATATCAGATGGTACTGTCCGCGAGCAATCTTCTATTTTCACCTTACTCCCATGTGACAGTAGCGAAACGGCCAAGCCACATATTTTGACTACGGTGTGTAGAGTTTGTGAAGTTAGGGCTTGTAGAGTAAGTGCATGTTGAGTTATAAGCTTGGCTCTACATGAGATCTGATAACTTTTTGACTATATGTCTTGGCGGCAACATTTTACATAAAAATGTTTTTGGTGGGATAGATATATATCGGAGCAGGTACCGTCAAAGACGGCTCTTATGCATCTGCTCGACAGAAAGCTGGCGACCCATTTGCATAATCCCTCGGGAAGCCTATATGCTGGTAACTTTGATCTTCTGTGAGAAAGGTAAAAAAAAGTTTATTAAGGACCCTAGCTGAATGCTTTTTTGTGTAAGACCGGAACCCTAATTTAGCGAGGCTGACTCGCTTTCAACCAGTTATTATTCAAATGTTACATTTGATCTGATTTCCTAACATTAATATCGTCCAATCCCAATTATCATTGCCAAAAATGGCATTTAAACTCGATAGTTTTTGGGTAAATTAACTGTAAAATACTGACAAACAGAAATTATGAAAAACTAATAAAAAGTCCTTTATTATGTTCATGAAGACCGCAGACGGACACGTAAGCAATGAGTAGTTTGAATGTTTAACTCGGGAACAATATACCACGTCTAGTTAGTCATCATCATTTTTGGTCGATTTCCTTTGGTATTACCTATTATTTATCATTAATTAGTTTGTATAAAAGCCAGGAACATGTTTTCAATAGCATTATATTGTCTTCAACTAATACAATGAAGTCAATATTTATAACACTCCTGGCTTTAGCTGCCACAGCCAACTCGAGGAATAACCAGCACTACGACTTCCTAGAAGACAATACAGCTTTTGGTTACTACCGTAAAATTGGTATTCCATTAGCAGAAGAAATTCGTAAATCTGAATTGGTAACATTATTGAAGCCGTCAATAACTATTGCTCGTGGTGCCGCTGCTAGGCTGGGACAATTTCCGTATCAGGTATGTACTCACCAAATAATAATAACTATATTCAATCCGCCATGATCTTAGCTTTATTTATTTAATTTCACATAAAACTTATGTCACATTTTAGGCTGCACTACTGACTAATTTCCACAATGTTAATGGGCATGGTGTTTGCGGTGGTTCCTTACTCTCCACTTCGAGGGTACTAACGGCTGCTCATTGCTGGTTCGACGGCGAACATCAAGCAAATGGCGTCACAGTTGTACTTGGATCAGTAAAACTTTACTACGGTGGCGTTAGAACATTTACTAATAAAGTTGTGATGCATCCCAACTGGATTCCCCATCTTATTCGTAACGATATTGCTATGATCTACTTGCCCAATGCAGTTTCTTTCTCAGGTTAGTTTACAGTTTTGTATTCGTAACAGCATTGATCAATTTATTAACTTAAGAAATAAATTTAATTATGTTTCTTTTTAGCAAACATTGCACCTATCGCTCTTCCCTCTGGAAACGAACTCCACGAAGACTACGCTGGGTTTGTAGCGGTTGCTTCTGGATTCGGTCGTACCGGCGACAGTAAGTAGTATATTTATTGTACATAAATCAATTGCACTTGTTTTGTTTATGTTTATCATATTAAACTCAATGTCTTTTTTTTTGTAATAGATGCTGAAATCAACAATTGGCAAGTCTTGAGTCACGTAAATTTGCACGTGATCTCTAATTCGGAGTGTAGGCGCTCGTTCCAGATCATAATGCCAACCAACATCTGCACCAGCGGAGCCTGGGGCCGCAGCACCTGTCAGGGTGACTCCGGTGGTCCCCTTGTCACTTATAGTAGGAGCAATAGATATATTTTAGTAAGTCTAATATTATGCTCCTTTATTATTAATGTTAATCAATGTACCTAAGTTTATAATTTAATGAACAATATTCACTGCTTGACTGTCTGACTGACTATCTGACTGAATATCTGACTGATTATCTGGCTGAGTGTCTGGCTGAGTGTCTGGCTGACTGACTGACCACACAGTCTAAGCCGCTAGTCGTAGCGGCGTGAGAAAGATAGCTTCTTCTTATAGCTTAGGGGTGTAATAAGAAAGGCTTTTTGGGGTTTCAACACCTAGGGTACAAGAAAGAGCTCGCGGGTGAAGCTGCGGGATGGAAAGCTAGTGAGTTCATAAAATATATGAAGGACCTACTATCAGTACAGAAAGTTTGCACATTAGGTATTATTGTTAATGTTTCGGAGACTGCAGATGATAATCATATTATGATTATGTTACAGATCGGTATTACTTCGTTTGGGTCCAGTGAATATTGCGAGCGTGGCGCACCAGCTGGCTTTACAAGAGTTACCTCATACATGAACTTCATCAATAGTCATTTATAAACACATGCTAATTAATGTACGAGTAGTATAATTATTTATAATTATTTTTATGAAAGAAAACAGTGAATGAAATAATAAATTAAGTAAGTAATAACGCTAACTTAAGTAACGGTACGAGGAATATTTTTTTATAAAAATATTATGTTTACTAACAAGCAGTATTGATATTGGCTTGTAATCAATAGCAATTTTCTGTATAAAAAAAAAGTATTTTGAGAATATATAAAGTCAAAGTCAAAGTCAAAGCCATTTATTCAATTTAGGCCCCAGAAGGGCACTTATGAAGGTCAAATTTACTGAAGTTACCACCGGTTCGGAACTCGGCCTTCAACTGAGAAGAATCCGGCAAGAAACTCAGCAAGGTTACATTTTTTATATATTTTTTGGACAATCTGACTATGTTTGGCTTTTTTTTCCAAATAATTAAAAATAAAAAAGATATACCTAAGCATAGATACAGACGAAAAAAGAAGAATGATACAGACGAAGAATAAATAAACATTACCAATACAACAAACTATGAAACTTTAAAAACGAATAATCAAGCGACAAATTAACTGCAATGTAGGATTAGGATAGGTTAGATAAAAGTCGGTGTTTTATTTTTTTTATGTTGGCGTATACTATGCTAACAACATATTATAAAACAGGCGTATTTCGTAACTTCGAATTTCGAAACACCGATCGGCTGTAGTGCGAATGTTCATGAGTTTGAAATAAGTTTATTCGAATGTATGCAATTGGGAATAACTCTAGTTCGAATGTTCATGAGTTCGAAATGCGTTAGAAATGTGTCGCGATGAAAAATATTCGAACTAAAGTTTCATTAGGTATGATTAAAAGGAACTTGGTTACCATCAATCATGATTAATTACATTTTATTGATCAATCATACCAATTATCCACATTATATACTTGCCTACTTTTGACGACGAATGAAGTGGGCTTCCAGTATCGCGGTTCTCGGTGACTTTATTTTTATTTTATTTTTATTTATTTGGAACAGCAAACAACAACATTATAACATTTTACAAAGAAAGAGTAACATAAAAATATAAAATAATGCTGTCCACTGCGCTATCCGCGTGTTAACAGTATAAAATTAGTATTTAAACACCAAAAGAGGACAATTACTAAACAGACTATTAATAATACAGAGCAATTAAAATAACCTTTTTACATAACCAAAACAAGCAAATAGAATATAAAAACAGGATAAAGTATAAATACAGAGGTGCACAAAAAACAAACAAATTAACACAAAGACAAGAGTAATTAACAAATATCAATAAATTTGTAAATTAAATTAAATTAGGGACCTAGAGTCGCAAGTATACAGCGCTTAAAATTGTTTGCAGAACACGCAAAGATATCTACGTGTTGAAACGCAGTATTATAACACTCCACCAATCGTCGAATAGGTGACCGCAGGCCGGTATTAGTTCGACATGACGACAAAGCAAATAAGTGTATCGTACGCACTTCGCGTCTATGAATAGTACGCGGGATTGAGTAGCATATGCTATGTGTGAGCTCAATACAGTCAAAGTTATTATTTACAATATTATATAGCGTGATAGCTTCAAGGTACTTACGCCTTGACTCTAGAGTTAGAAGTTTGTATTTACCAAGTATCTGAGTATATGATAGGTATTCTCCATGGCACCTGTAGTGAGCGGCACGAAAGAATTTCCGTTGAATATTCTCTATTGCATCTATATATTTATTATAGAAGGGATTCCAGACAGGGACGGCATACTCAAGCTGTGAACGCACAAGGGTTTTATATAGGTAGAAATAAGTGGAAGGTCTTTTAAAGTCTTTGGAAGCTCTCATTATAAAGCCAAACATTTTGAAGGCTTTGCTGGTGATGTTTTCAATGTGAAGATTTAAGTGCAGTTTTGAATCGAGTAGTATTCCTAGGTCTTTCAAAAAGGTGACCCTTTTAAGAGAATCATCACAGAGCTTATAATCAAATTCTATTAAGTTCTTATTTTTGGTAAAGGTAATGTAATTGCACTTAGGTATACTTAAATATAGTTTATTATTATAGCAGTAAGATGTTAATCTATCTAGGTCTTCCTGGAATAATCTGCTGTCTTCAATAGATGTAATTGATTTGTAGGCTTTTAAATCATCAGCATATAAAATAAATTTGGAGTGAGAGAAGCATTGTTTAATATCATTTATAAAGAGCGTAAATAAAAGCGGGCCGAGTATAGAGCCCTGTGGAACCCCTGAGGTGATATGTATATTATTTGACTGATACCCATTGACAACTACTTTCTGGGACCTATTAAGTATGTATGATGAAAACCATCGTAGCAAATTCCCCCGAATTCCATTGAAAGAAATTTTGTTGAGTAACAATTCATGGTCCACTTTGTCGAAAGCCTTTTTGAAATCGGTGTAGACTGTGTCTACCTGGACTCTATTATCCACATTTTCAAACAGATAGCTTGTAAAAGTCAGAAGATTAGAAGTTGTTGACCTGCGTTTAACGAAGCCATGCTGCTCCTCTATAATAATATTGTGTAGGACTGGATAAATATCATTATGAACCAATCTTTCAAAAAGCTTCGACAAAGCAGACAGAATAGATATTGGTCGGTATTGCTCTACGTCGTGTCTAGAACCGCTTTTATGAACTGGCGTGATATTGGCTCGTTTCCAAACTTCAGGAAACACTCCCTCAGTTATGCATTTATTATATATTAAATAGAGCGGCTTACTGATAGCATTTGCAATATTTTTAAGGAAAAAGGGGGGCAGTCCATCAGGACCTGCACCCTTGGATGGATCTAAGCGTTTAAGTTCGGTAAGAATTTTGGATTCACTAAATTCAAGACTGCTCAATAAAACATCATGATTAGCATCATTTGCAGGGGGTGTCCAGTGCGCGAGACTAGGTGAGGCCGGCTCAAACACTGACAAAAAGAATTTTGAGAACATATCACACACGGTCTCCGGGTCATTCGAACTACGGTCTAAATATTTCATCGTGGACGGAATACCTGTTTTAGATTTGCGGTTTGCAATATATGTCCAAAAATGCTTAACATTTGTAGTAATATTGTCTTCGACCGATGCCATATATTCTTTAAAACATTTATCGCATATCTTTTTGAAAGACGTTCTCAGTTCTGAAAATGTTTCATAATCAGCAGTGTTATGATACTTTTTCCATTTCACCCAGGCTTTTTGCTTCTTCTTGAATATTTTTATAAGGGCGTAAGAAAACCAGACTGGGAAGCTACATGACCTAGAACTGGCAACTGGGGTATGTTGTTTTATTACACTGTCCAGTATATTATAAAATAAGTCTAGAGAAGGTTCCGAGGTAAGAGGCTCTAGCAGTTCCGTCCATTTGACATTATGCAATTGTATTTTAATGAGCTTCAAGTCTGCCTTACGATAATTATATTTAATCAAGGGACGTCTTCTCATTGTTTGAAATGTGTAATTTACTGGTATATCAGCTACAAAAGGAGGGTGATAAGAGTCAGTCGGTAATAAGGAGTCAGTTGGGGTATAAACGCGACAAGAAATATTAGAAATTAAGAGATCCAAAATGTTATCATTTACATTAACAGTGTTATTAAACTGTGAAGCGTTGAGAAGTGACATACAGCTACTTAAATATGAACACTGCAGTGTTGATGGGTGATTAGAGCTGATTAATCCATTGTTGTGCCCAGAACGGTGTGAAACATTTGACTGAGTCCATTGCATATCTGGAAGATTATAGTCGCCAACTATGTAGAAACTGTCTATGGTAGGATCATTTAATGTATCATGAAGCAAATCAAAGTGCATCTCGTATGTATCGCTAGCTGCCCAAGGAGGAATATATGCAGCACTTATAATGTAACGTTTAGATTTATGCTTACCCGGAAGTTCGACAAATAAATGTTCGATGCTTTTAAGAGATAAGTAGTTTACATAGCGTGACATATCCAGTTGAACAGAATTTAATCCTCGTGAGACCGCCACCAGGAATCCATCACCGTCTTGTTTGTTCGTAGCCACACGATCACGGTCGCATCTATACACGACGTAGCGCTGGTCAATGAATTCGTTGTTATCAATATCGGGTATCAGCCAGGTTTCAGTCAGTACTATAATGTCATACGTGTATGTAAGAATATTCATATAAAGTGTTTGCAATTTCGTCCTAATACCCCTGCAGTTTTGGTAATACAATGTCAAGTTATCCCCAGTACCCATTTTGTGATATTAATAATAAATAAAAAATAACACACAGTATTGAGTGGGGATTCTTGTGTGAGTGTGAACATGTGTGAATGTATACGAGGCGATGTGGAGTGATTGTGTACGTGTGTGTATGTATGTATGCTTGCAACCCGAATCGTTTTATAGTTTTGCTTGAGTACGCAATAAATAATCTCAATCTCAACAACTTTACTCATGCTTTTTTTGCAATGTGATGATGCAATGATATGATAATGAAAAATGAATAAATGGCGACTTGATAAATACAGACAACTATTTCCTTTTATTCTATGTTGGAATATACAAAGAGTTTTCAGGAAGTGATTAGATAGGGTTGGTGTGCGCGTTACTTTTAATTTTTCCGAGATCAGACTCCGTTCGTATAAGAATGGCCGGAACGTCATCGCTCTCCCTGACGAGTATGGACGAGTTTTTAATCCAAACATATTTATAGTTATGTTTTTTGGCATCTTCGCGGCATTTTCGAAATAATTGTTTCTTCTTGAGGGTCAGGTGCTCATTAATGTAGATCGTCACGGCATTTCCCGCAATCCCAACTTGGTCTGATCTCAGGTTTTTTACCTTACGATATGCACTAAGCAGGTTATCTCGCTGAATACGTGTATTAAATTTCACAATAATATTCTTCGGCCTACCGCTTTGTTGCTGTGCTTGTGGTACTCTATTAATTGATACTATATCTTTCTGTGGTATTGGAAGTTTAATCTTAGACTTTGTCTTTTATGTATACATTTATATTTGAAATAAACATTTCAAATTATTCTAAATATTTTCAGATGGCGCGTGTGAATAATAATCCGAAATATGTAAATAAGTTAAGTAAGTTCTAGTAACTTCAGACATTCATTAGTAGATACTTGGGTCTGAACTGAATAAATGGCTTAAACTTTGTCTTTGACTGTTTCAACAGTACCAACAAAGTCATGAACAATTGATTGGGTCTAGGTCCCGGGATACAAAGTTACCTAAATGTGCCAAACATTGCCTATGTTTGTGCCAAGTTTTATCTACATCCTATGTGATGGAGTAAAAAGCATGGAAGACCATGGATCCATTTATGATATTAGTAGTATGGCTGATATGCCACTCATCGTACCTACTTGGGCACATTGTAGTCACACCTGATCGAATCGAATTGTTATCAGCATGAAGTTCATCACACCCATTGATACCTAAACAAATAACATGCTATTGAAGTTCAATAGATAACATTTTCAATTGATTATTTGTCGTAAAGTTGATGTCCTCTATTGTAGATATAAAAGGAGAAAGTAACTGATTGACACAGCTTAAACCGCAGGGTCCAGGCACTTGAAATTTTGCACACAAGTTCCTTATATAGGGTGACTGGTAATTAGTAAACGACACTTAGACACATGATTGTACTCAGGATAACAAACAACTTTCCCAATTTTTTTTTTTATTTACTTAACTCTACGGGGTCGGGAACGGGGTCAAGCGACTAACAACTGATAGCGCGCGCGGTCCGTACTATGGTTAAATGAATAAAAAACGATTTAACTTGAGTTATAAATGGTAATGCTATAGTTTTGTTTGTAAATAGGGATTAGTAACTATTAAACGGTTAATTAGTAAATATTATGGGATCAAGTGCTAAGTAAATTAATTTTTTGGGAAAGTTGTTTGTTATTGTGAGTACAATCATGTGTCTAAGTGTCGTTTACTAATTACCAGTCACCCTATATAACGTGGACATCCACGAAGAAAGGGTTTTTGCATTCTACTTCTAATGTGCTCTTGCTCTATCAAGAGTTACTTTCTAACCTGGCGTTAACTTATTATTAAATCTTCATTATAATATATTAACCCCAGGTAAGCCATGAGTTGATTAAAATAACCGAAGTTGAGACAAGTGGGCCTTAGAGGTAAGAGAGGTTGAGCATAGCGCTATTTCGCTGAAAGAGCAGCTTGACTGGGGAAGTACCTCCACCTTACAGAATACCGCAGCCAGGTAACTTTATGTTGTGTTCCCGCGCGTAAGTAAAGTCGCCAGAGCTCATCGGGGAGGGAGGAAGGGTCGGTAACGCGTGAGTGTTGAGTGTGAGTAGCTTCCCTTTAGTATTTTTTTTTATTTCTAAGGCAGACTTAAGTAAGTCATGCTCACTTTAAGGTCTTTGCTTGCGGCGGCGTCGTGTGACGGGTCGCTCACTTCCCTCCAATATGGCGAGGAGGGCGATGGCTGCCACACGCGTCATACTTGTGAACAGGTGCTGCTTGTGGGGGCTGGTCTGCTTAAGTTTGTTATTTATTTATTTACTTATTAAATATAGATTCAGTCTACTTTGTAGTCTTTGCCGCCTCGCCGGGGCACGCAATTGTTGTCAGTGCGATTAGAATGTAAATATTATGTAATGAATCTAAGCTTGTTTTGAAAAGAGTAATTGCTGAGTTTATTGCCGGCTCTTCTCAGCAAATGCAACCTTCCGAACCGGTATTAGAGTATTAGAGTCAGACTTTTCATAAGTGCCTGCGAAGGTCAATTTGAATAAATGATTTTGAATTTTGAATTTTGAAAGTGATGCCTCCAGTGCTGCAAGTGTCCTACTGTAACCGCTTACCATCAGGCAGGCCGTATAATTGTTTGTCGACTTAGTAGTATATTTTTTTTTAAATTTGGGGTTGTCAACTTGGGTATATTATATTACTTAGTGCACACATAATTTAAGTAAACTCAATATAAATCTACCTAAGATAGATAATGAAAGCAATCTTAAGTTAGGATCCTTTAGGGTTCTTGTTTTGGGGTATGTATGTGGTATGTTTTCTGCTTTTGTTTTCACGTTTTACTATACATCTCCTATCCAACGATCAAGCCACATATTTTGACTAAGGTGTAGAGTGACACATGTGTACATGAGTTTGTGAAGTTAGGGCTTGTAAATTTAGGGCGTGTAGAGTTATAAGCTTGGCTCTACATGATATCTGATAACTTTTTGACAGTGCGTGCTATATGGTCTCGTCTTGGCAACATTTTACAAGAAAATGTTTTTGGTGGGATCTGTTTATTCTATATTATATTTATTTTAGGGCATACACTAACTTTAATAACTATTTAAAGATTGATACCATAACTTTCTGATTACCTCAATTCTAAAACCTTTAACATAATAAACCAAGCCCAAATAAAAACTGGTATTGAATAATTCTTCGCCTTTATGTCTCAAGTGTTGTACTCATGACTATTGTTTACTAATATCTAGATTTAAGTGTCATGAGCAATTCTAGCACTTCACTCTAACATTTATCTATTATTGCGTGGATATTTATAAGGACCGTGATTTCAAAGGACTGGTTCAAATCTCTCATCATGCAGTTCATTGTAGCACTGTTTGTTCTAGTCAACATTGTGAATGCTGCAAACATTCAGCTTATACCAAATGTTCGTACCACTGCATTTGGTTATATTAGGAACATTGGAATTCCAAGAGCAGAGGAAATACGCAAAGCAGAAGAACTTTCTCAGCACAATACGAGGATTGTCGGTGGAAATCTAGCAGCTGCTGGACAATATAGTTTTCAGGTTTGATCTCTATTTTAAGACAAAATTCTGCCTTAATCGTGAAATCTTATATCATCATCATCATCATCATCATCAGCCTGTAGATGTCCACTGCTGGACATAGGCCTTTCCCAGTAGTCGCCACATCTTCCGGTCCTCCACTTTTCGCATCCACCCACCGCCCGCCAAGGTTCGCAGGTCATCGGTCCACCTAGCGGGGGGGCGTCCCACACTTCGCTTGCCTGTGCGTGGTCTCCAGTCAAGAACTCGTTTACCCCTTCTACCCAAATCCCCCCCCCCCTTTTACCCAAATCTTATATGCAGTTCATTAATTTTACAAGCACTAGCTTTTTTGCATGCAATGTGATCCTTTGTTTTTTTTTTTCATAGCTCACCTATTAAATTTTGTCTACTTATTACTTATATTAACTACATAAATCTAACTTTCTAATGATATGTAATTAATCCGTGGTTTATAATATAATATATAAATCTATTACTGCATTAATTGTGAGTAAAAGATTAATTTCCACTTCAGCAAATAATCTAAAGTGACAAATTATCATTCGATATCAAGTTTAGTGTTTACCCGTGTATTTTTGTTTTCTAGGCAGGTCTACTTGGGGAAATCCAGGGTTTTAATGGTGTAAGTGTCTGCGGTGGCTCTCTAATCAGTGCTTCTAAGGTAGTTACAGCTGGCCATTGCTGGAACGATGGCCAGAACCAGGCATGGCGATTCACAGTAGTACTTGGAACTTTAACACTATTCAGTGGAGGCACTCGAGTGCAGTCCACTAATGTCGTCACCCATCCTGATTGGTCACCATCTATCATCCGGAATGATATTGCTATTATCACCTTACCCAGTGATGTTGCTTTTTCAGGTAAAAGTCGCGTCGAGGACATAATTGCTTCATATTTTTCTTTCGTGTCGCTAAAAATTTATGCTTTCTATTCATTCTGTGTCAATAGAATGATTGCAATTATTCTCATCACTTTCAGAAACAATCGCACCAATTTCTCTACCATCTGGAGCAAATCTAAACGAGGATTTCAGTAATGAAACTGCTATTGCAGTTGGCTATGGGCTGAAAAGTGACGGTAAAAACTTTATCATTATTAGTAAATTAATATTTATTTAAACGACATTAAATAAACTATATAATTTAGTTACAACAAATATGTACATAGAATCCATCTATACATAGAAAATTTCCTCAAGTCTGCCGCTGCTGACCAATTCACGGCAGGGTTCCCAGCATGCTGGCAGCGTTTCCTCTTTGGAATTATTTAACTTGAAATTTCAGGTGGTAGTATCACTACTGGCCAAACCCTCAGCCATGTCAGCTTGGATGTGATCACGAATAAGAGGTGTTCTCTAGTATATTCTTGGTATATCCAACGATCCAACATTTGCACGAGCGGATCGGGTGGTGTTGGTACTTGCAGCGGAGATTCTGGTGGTCCACTTATAATTAACAGGAATAACGCCCAAGTTTTGGTAAGCACAATCATCAGCATTGATAGTTTTTAATTACTGCTTTTTTTCTCATACTGCGCATTTAGAAAGTTCAAGATCTAGGGTTGCCTACTGTCCCGCAAGAGACGGGACGTCCAATTTCCAAAGCCTTAGAGGATGCGTCCCGCGAAAGATCATGGACGCCAATTATCCCGCTTTATGGTAATGCAAAACTTTCGGGTAGAAATGCTCATAAAATTCAATATTCTGTATTATTTTTGGCTTAGGAGGAAATTCCTATGTTGTTTTTTTGTTTCGATTCCGAGTCCATATGCAGCAGCAGTACCCCAAGTGTAAAGAATTGGCGTTAGTGCTTGTCCAAAAGGGGTGAAATAGCGATTCACTCTAATTAATTTAAAATACGCGCGTATTTTTACTTGCGCGATGCTTGTGGACGCATTGGCTCCCAGTATCTCGCCGTACCCGCGTAATGCATTCGCGCGAGAAAATCGCGGCGAAATCGCCCCTTCTGTAAAGAATTGACGTACTAACGCATTTACGTTAACTATAAATTTGTATGGGAGAAATTAGTACCAAGAGTATTCCGCTAGATGCACTGTGCTAATTCCTAAAGAGAAATGTCGTAAACGCAAATGCGTTAGTAATCGTTTGCGTAAGATATTTTCTGTTTTTCAGATTGGTATAACTTCCTTCGGTTCTGCTCTGGGTTGTGAATATGGTCTTCCAGCTGCTTTCACTCGAGTTACATCTTACGTGGATTTCATTGCAAGTCATATGTGATTCATTAGGCTAATTAAAATACCCAATATACATAATATATTATGATAGTAGGTACTAATTCAATATTATATCTTTATTCTGCGAACCATTATTATATTAAAATTGTACCTACTTTTGTTTTCTTTTCTCGATTAATTTCGTGCTAATTAGCCGCACAATCAATTAATCTTAAGATATATCACGTATCACAAAATTTTAAACTAAAGGTGCGTTCGAATTGAAGTGATGTCATTTTTAACAGTTTCAAAATGGGCATTTTTGTTCATGCGTTCGAATTGGAAAATTTCAACAATTTTGCAACTTTTGCCACAAATGTTTTTTCCCAAATCGAACGATTAGATACAAAAATGACATTTGCATGCTCATCGCCTGCTTGTCACTTGTCTCAACCTACCTTTTTTCTTTCAGTTAATATATAAACAAAGTTAATCTGACAAATTTTTCTCTTGCCTGTTAGTTTCTATCTTTTAAAATAAAATTTATAATTTTCTCTTCCCGTTTGAATTTTCAGTCAAAACTTATCTGTCGGATTCAAAGATATCAAAATATGATCACAAACGACCCTGCTTCGGAGGTGGGTCAGAATTTGCAGTTCACTATGTCATTTTTAACTGTTTCCAAGTAAAACGAACGGTGAACGAAAACAGTTCAAAACGCCAATTTCGCCCACAACTTTCCAAATCGAACGCCACATGTGATCGTTTTTAGCATTATTGACTGTTATTTTTGCAACCGTACCCCAATTCGAACGCACCTTAACAACATCACAACGCTGACGTAAGGCTGACGTATGTCATAGACAATTTAATTACAGACTTTTTAAGTTAATTCAACATATATCTATATATAGGGACATTTTTGGAGTTTCTTGGCTTTCCAAGAAACTCCAAAAATGTCCCTCATACATTTTTACAACCGAAGCCAAATCTGAATTCGATCTTTAATCTTTGAAAGTGTGAAAATAAGACACATATTAAAATCATATTATTATTAATACACAGCCTGAACACACACAGCACAGAGAGATTTTCCGAAAACAGTTCACTTTTAATTTCCAACCAAATTACTAAAAACTTGATTTAAAAAATTACAGATTTTGTACAAACTTACATTCTCTATTTTCCCCTTAGGGATCGTTTTTAAAAATTATTTCTTAGTGGATACCAACGTCATAGTTGAAACCTAGGTATTACGTGTGTTGATAGATCAGTTTCTAAATGTAACACATTTTTATATAGGTACCCAAAGAAATATATCTTTACATAAATATAATTTATATATTTAGAATAAATTATAATATTTGCGTTCCCAAAGCGATTCAACATCTAATAGCTGTATTCGAACATTTTTTTACACAAGACTAGCTATAAAACAATTCATAGCTAACCATAGTTATCACAATTGTTTAATTAAAGGTAAGTGTACATTTCTGATGAGAAAATTACACTCGATAGTTCTAAGACTCTGTTTAGTTGTTATTTGTCTAAGAAAAGGCTATCTTATATCGATACTTGGGTTCATTTGAAAATTAATAGATAAGAGTACAACGGCATTACTGATAAATTAGTGTACATATTCCTTTTTAAAGTTAAAACATGTTATTATTTATTTTATTATGATACATAATCCACAGCTATAAAGTAGTGACATTCTAAACGTAACTACATAACTTAATGCGAACCGACTTCAAAAAAACGAGGAGGTCAATTCGGTTGTAATTTTTTTTCAATTATTCATTGTAACACTTCAGTTTACAACTAACAAATGATTTTTGAGCATTGTTGGTACAAGCATTGGGGACTAGAAATAAAGGCGTATTTCTGGTGTTTATAAATTGGATTGATACATAATTAGTTGGTTCACAAACCGATGTATCTTGGTAATAAGATGAGACCAGCAGACATAATAATATACTGTTTCTTTTAGTACCTCTTATTAATTTTCTGATAAGATCTCATCAAACTCATGACTTTTATTTAAATTGCCACATTTTTCTGTTTGTTATTGTAATCATAATTATCCATAGATATCAATAATATCTCTTGCGTCAGCTCTAAATTAATCTGTTTCGAAAGGTATAAAAGGATTTAATCAATGCGATGCATCTACTAGTCTTCCCCAAAAAGACAAAATGAAGGTAGTCGTAGCAGCTGTACTTATTCTTGCAAGCTTCGCAAGTGCTGAGTTCCAACAAAGCCCAGCTCCTCACCAGACAGCCTATGGATATCTTATGAATTATGGTGTGCCAGAAGCTGAAAGAATTCGCAAAGCAGAAGAAAAATATCTAGCTCAATCCAGAATTGTTGGAGGAGTTCCCGCTGGAGTTGAACAATATCCGTACCAGGTTACATTACACATTAGTACATTTTTTACGTGGGTAAAGATCACGAATCATTTAAATATATTTTATTCTTTCACAGGCTGGACTTCTTATAAATCTAGTAGGTTTTGATGGCTCGGCTATCTGTGGTGCGTCTTTAGTCAGTACTTCACGTTTGGTAACCGCTGCTCACTGCTGGACTGACGGCGTCCACCAGGCTTGGAGGTTTACTGTAGTTCTTGGAAGTATACTCCTCTTTACCGGTGGTACTAGAATTGATACTAGCGCGGTTGTGACGCATCCTAACTGGTTCCCTCAACTAGTTCGCAATGATATTGCTGTGATCTACCTACCAACTCCAGTTTCCCTTTCAAGTAAGAATTACGACCAGTTAATGAATTTTTTAGTATTTTTGATGCCATGTTTGACTAACCTTATTTAATCTTACTTTTATTTTAAGACGCCATCTCTCCTATCGGTCTGCCTTCTGGAACTGATTTAAATAACGATTTTTCTGGCGATTTTGCCATTGCTTCCGGTTTTGGAAGAACAAGTGACGGTAAGAACTATTTTTATAACTTCCATAATTATTATTAATTATAATATTATTAATTATATCTTCAACCACTCCAGGTGCTTCAATCTCCGCAAACCAATTCCTGAGTCACGTAAGATTAAACATAATAGCCAACTCAGCTTGCTCATTGGCCTTTCCTCTTATCGTCCAACCTACGAATATTTGCGCCAGCGGTATTGGTGGTGTTGGGACTTGCAATGGTGACTCTGGTGGCCCACTCGCTATTACCAGAAACAACCAACCCGTATTGGTAAGAAACATTATTGTTTACATGTTCTTTAGACCTTAGAATTCTTTGCCATCTCATGAATGAAGTTCTATATGAGAATTGTTATGTGTACTATACTTCCAAGATGAGATTAGTTAGATTATTACATACAAAAGATACAAAATAATTTGTATATAACGGTCTAATGAACTGGTTTTGTAAAGTTCTCGTTCTACTCCTACTCTACTTCTTGTATTTTAATTTCAGATTGGTGTGACTTCTTTCGGTTCTGCATTCGGTTGCGAAGCTCTTTTCCCCTCAGTCTTCGCACGTGTTACTTCTTACGTAGACTTCATAAATCAACACATCAACTAAATAACCATTATAACGAAAATGATTCATTAAAATAAATGATCTGCATGTGATTTTTCGTAAATATTAATTTAAATTAAATTGATAATGAATGAAATATTTTTTATTGTATACACTAACATATAAAAAATGATTATAACAATACAAATTAAGGAAATTATTATTTGTTTTTTTTTTCTATAACAAGTTCCTAAAGAATATACTTTTAAAGATTTCCTGTTTCAGGTGAATCACAGTGTGAAAACATTGGTTTACTTAGAGGGTTCTAAAAACACAAATAACTGCCTACATAAAGGTTGTTTGTTAAAAAAATTGTTAAAATTTGTTTTGTTTTGAAATAATTTAATGTTAAATCCATTTCAATTATAGGGTCAAAGCCATTTTTTCAATTTAGGCCCTAGTAGGGCACTTATGTAGGCCAAATCTACTGAAGTTACCACCAGTTCATAAGTTGGCCTTCAACTGAAAAGAACAGGCAAGAAACTGAGCAAAGTTACATTTTTTTTAAATGTTTTTAGTCCAGTAGAATTAGCTCAATATTAACGAACATTTAACATTAATTGTGGTACTAATGATTTTTGGCATATCGATAGAGTTATGTATGGATATGATTACCTTAAATTCGCAACCGATTTGGAAGTACGGAAAATGGTGAAAATTGAGAAAAACTTTGATATTGAATCCTAAATTCCTAAACAAAAATTGTGGTACTTGTTGCGACAATATCGTCTTTAGAGAACCATTATCTACGTTCTCAAGCAATTTGGACCGGTTGCGACATACGGAACATACCTAAACTTAAAAGAGTGATTTTTCGCCTTTATCTCCTAGGCAAAATGTGTGGTACCCAGCAGATGACTCTGCAGTCGGTATCTAAGTTATATTATCGACTGCAGCGCCATCTGCCGGGCTGATTTGTGAATTTAAACTATCCAGGGTGCCACCCAAACGCATACAAAAAAAAATCATTCAAATCGGTCCAGCCGTTTAGGAGGAGTTCAGTGACATACACACGTGCAGATGAATTTTATATATAAAGATATATATATATAGTATAGAAATGGCTATTTACAAGCTCTCATTTTGATAACCATATTGTAATAACGAATTAAAAAAGTAAGTTTTTAGTTTTTCTTAAATGCACTAGAATTTGACCAAGGTTTTGAGATGTTTTTTCTTTGACACCACACCCGAAGCTCGTATCAATAAGCCAGGCCGTCACACATATTTATCCATATCTTGAAAACGACTGAACCGATTTCGATGAAACTTACACTGTTCCCTAAGGTGAAGTAAATGTAAACCTAATAAAATGTAATAATGGTTACGATCCGATTAGTATCTTCGGAGATATGCAAGGACAAACATACATACATACAAACATATATACAAACATACATACCTACGAAATTTTGTATATTTGTTTGGAAGCCCTAATAGATTATCATATGTGAATATATTGCAGTTCCAATAATATTACATACATACGTGTCGAATTGATAATCTCCTTTTTTTAAGTCGATTAAAAAGAAATCTCCCCCTCTTTTTATTCGTAGATGCCATATTAAAAAAAAAAACCCTATGTCACTCCCACAACACAATAAATCTAACGACACTTCATATGTCTAAATCCATCAAGCCGTTTAGGCTGCAGATCGTGCCAAAGAAATAGACATGCATACACACACTCGAAAAACACCCCTCTTTCCGGGTTAGTCAGGTTATAAACATAAATGTCCAGTCACAAATAACAATAAAGCCATTTTTAGCGCGTTATTTGACATAGTACGCAGATATGGCCGAATGTTAGCGCGCTAATTGTCGTAAGACGTTAGGCGACACCTCAAATCAAATTATAGTGTGGCCACCCATTTCGTGCAGTGCATCAGTGCATCATCACATCATCATCATCATCAGCCTATAATAATAATAATAAATTTATTTTCTTTCTCCTTACAAACTAGAATAACAATTTATACGATAAACATGACATTTTAAAGTTTGTAGGAGAAACTGGTATCCAAGCTAAGCCGGAGCCTGTGTTGTAATGTCCTACTGCTGAGCACAGGCCTCCTTTCACAAATAAGGGTGAAAGGGAATGGGCAGATACTCCACCACGCGTGCCCACTGCCGATCGGTGGAGGTAGGCTAGTGGTCAACCTACTGTTGGAATTTTTCGAGCCGCCTAGGAGGCATCTGACTAGCTTAACGACTATCACAATTAAGTGATAACCGGGACCAACGACTTTACGTGCCTTCCGAAGCACGGAAACGCTCGAGTTGAAATACCACTAGGCGGTCACCCATCCAGGTACCGACCACGACGGTAGTAGCTTAACTTTGTCGTTCGATTAAGAACGGCTAATCATGCTACACCTCGAGCGCTTCATTATCATTTATTACACGTTAATTGTTGCGTTAAATTGGACGTTACGCGTCACGCAGGTGATGCCCTAGCAATAGAAGATACTAGTTCATACACTAATTGCTTACAAACGGATTTGATGATAAGACATCATCGTTGCCTTTAAAAATACTTGATAATAAACACGTATTAATTAAAGTATGATATGAATTATCGTTAATCGTAATTAAGATAATGGCTTATATATATAAATATGAAGGAATAGGTAATTATAATTTTAATTACGCGCACTGTGAACGCAAAATGAAATTGTTAATAGCTCTTGGTTTTTTGACTGTTGCCTATGCAGCCAGCATTGATGATGCGATAACCAACTCCAACACCGCCTATGGCTACATCCAGAGGTTTGCTATCCCCCTTGGTGAGAAGATCCGTAAGGCAGAAGAAGAAGCTCTATCCAACCAGAGGATTGTTGGTGGAACCCCATCTCAAGTTGGAGAATATCCTTATCAGGTAGCCAAACATGTTATTTTAAACCATTGTGCATCAAATAATCCTTGAGGCGATGATAGTGGTAGTGACGTCGGATACCGAGACGAAGGTCCCGGGTTCGAATCCTGCAATGAGCTTGAGCTTTCGGTGAAGGAAAACATCGTGAGGAAACCATAGCACGGTGGTAGGGTACTTTGTAGTACCCACCTGGCTGGCTACCACCTTCAAGTTGAAAATCTGTCGCCAAGCACCTATCGGTGTGTTCCCACAGCCGCACTTGAGAGCCAGTTCCTTCTAGGCTTTGTGTGCTTACCACTATCGCCTACATCATCACTTACCATGGTGAGATTGTGATCAAACATAGGCCTATACACAGTAAAAAATAAAAATAAAAACCTTGCAATACAAAACAATACTCAAATCGTTGCATATAATTTTCTTTAATCTGACATCTGACGATTTTTTTCGTGATGAAAAAAATATGAACCAATCAAACTATAGTTTTATTACTATCATTCCAATAATATTCCATTATAAAGCATAATTATAGTTTTTAAAATCATTTCTGATATTCCAAGAAAAAAAAAATGATTTATTTTTACATATTTTCGTAATACTTATTGCAAATGCCAAAGTGTATTTATATCATCATATGATTAACTTATGTTTTTAATTAATAGGCTGGTCTTCTAGGAGAATTCCTTAACGTGGAGGGTACTGGTGTCTGTGGTGGTTCTTTAATCAGCGATAGCCGAATTGTTACTGCTGCCCATTGTTGGTTCGATGGTTTCAATCAAGCATGGAGGTTTACAGTTGTCCTTGGATCTAATACACTCTTCATCGGAGGCACTAGAATCCAAACCAGCACAGTAGCAGTGCACCCTAATTGGTTCCCACTTCTAGTCCGCAATGATGTCGCTGTCATTTACTTGCCTACTGCAATTTCCTTCTCTGGTAAGTAACTTTATAAGTAATAATACTCTTTAACATTGAAGATCTAATATTTTCAGTATTATATAATCAAATAATTTCGTTTCTTTCGTGTAGACACCATCGCGCCTATTGCTTTACCTTCTGGATCTGAACTTACTGAAGACTTCGCCGGGGAAACAGCTATTGCTTCAGGATTTGGTTTGACTAGCGACGGTATGTTAACCATCTTTTATATATTCAGCAACTTTTTAATTATATTATACTCCGTATTATACAGCTTTTCTTTTTGTTTCTTTCAAAGGTGGTTCCATATCCTCATCTCAAGTATTGAGCCACGTGAGCTTGTCTGTCATTACCAACAGTGTTTGCAGACTGGCATTCCCTCTCATTCTTCAAGACTCTAACATCTGCACTAGCAGTATTGGCGGTGTTAGCACTTGCAACGGAGACTCTGGTGGTCCTCTCGCCGTTATCAGGAACAACCAGCCAATATTGGTATGTAATAAATATTATGAAGGTCTCTTTGAAGGTCTGTTAAATCTATAGTGATTAAGAATAAAATGCCCAAAAGTAAATGTATAAAAAGAGAAAACGTTCTCAGAACTCTACTATTTTAGCTCAAAAATATGTGACTGGGCCATTTTGACGCCGTTGCGCGGTACTAGATTTGTTAGGGGATTTTATAAGGGATAGTTTTGGATTTGCGCCAACTTCTTTAAGTATTTAAGTAGTATAAGTAATTGAGAACGGGAACCTGAAAACTAGTATTTTTGGTCTTTACGGTACAATTTTTATTTACAGATTGGTGTCACATCGTTCGGATCCGGGTTGGGTTGCGAAGCAAGCTTGCCTGCTGCCTTCGTGCGTGTCACATCGTACGTGGACTTTATTAACCAACACATGCAATGATTTAGTAATATATAAGTCAATTAACACATGTAAATAATTTGACTGATAAATTTATAAAGATGTATTGTTATAATGTATTCCGCTAGCCTTACTATAAACATAATTAAATTCATTAATTTGTCCCTTCGTGTTTTTACTATATGTGGAAAATACTAAGTACCTACAACTAATGTATTGATTAAGTAGGTATAGCAATCCATAAAAAAACTTAATTGAAAGCTATATGTACAGTCAGCGTCATAAGTAGGTGATGAGTAATGTGTCACATAACGTAATTCACAGTTTACACGCTGTCAAGAGAACGACAATTAGTAGATTTTTATGAAAGGGTACTTAAGTGACCATCTATTGATATCTACTAAGGCAGTGGCAACCTGCAGTTGAAAAGTCTGCAACACATGGAAATCCGACTGATATTGCTAATGTCCATAGGCAAGATGGTAGCCGATTACTTGCTTGTCAACGTCCTAAAATAAAATAATACAATAGTCGAAAACATGACCGTAAATAGGCATAAGTACTGTTTAGTTACAGGCATAGCGCCTCGGTTCCTGTGGTAGTAGAGCGGTGCGGGAGGAGGGGGTGACATTTGACGTGTCAGAACTGTCTCGCTGTATACATGATACATCATAGTGATACATTTATAGTTCTCTTTTATCATTTGACATAAAGAAAGCACACTCCTCCTGCACCGCGTAACCGTAGGAACCTACTCAGTTATGCGCTTTGCCTGTAGGTATGATTGTAACAGTGATAAATAAATAAAAACTCGATCTGTATATCTTCTATATAAATAAAAAATATGTTTTGTACTTTTGTCCTCTACGCATTAGCGAAAGGCGATTGTTCCAAAAAAGTAATCGAATGTATCGACAATTGTAAAACATTCGATTGTCGATTCATTCGTTGTAACGAAATAACAATCGACGTTTCGAATGAAAATTGACGCACACAACACAGGTTGCAATAGTGTGCACAATCGACGCGCGAGCGCGGGGGATGCACTCCGCGCGGTGCGGGGCGGGCGGCGCACGCTTCTCCATAGGTAAGATAGATTAGATAGATAGAAATAATTTGAACGATTTTAGTTGATCAATTGTATGCTAAGGTCGCGTTCCGTGGCGGTTCGCGCTTATGTTTAACTTTTGAAACGAGTGCCTTTAATTATGTCTAAAGTATTGATAGTATGGACTTTTTGAAAAAGAACACCCACCTTATTTGTCAATCGACACAAAGCAAAACGCCACCGCAGCGCAGTGGTCGGTGCAATTGTTTGTTGTGCGCATGTTTGCGTATGTCGATGACATTCATTTCGATGAATAGAATGACGTCGATTTTTATTCGAATGATTCGAATAAATTGAACAATCGAATAATTAGATTGTTTTTAGTAACAATCGTCCCTCGCTACTATGTATTCCTAAACCTATGATTGAACCAACCAGGCAGGGAAAGGTTATAGGCAAAATAGAAACACCGGAAAAGTTGGATATTGCACCCGGGCGACGCTGGGCACGAACAGCTAGTATACAATAGTGACTATAGCAATCAGGGTTCTTAAGATACGAATGGCTTAATCGCTCATGATTTTACTAATTATTTTATAATCTCCTCGACTGCTATACAGTACCTAGATCACAAAATTATCATGTATGTACCTTATTGTTGTAACTAAGTAGCCACTACTGATATGACACTCTAAGAATATCTTATCTTAATAGTAAGGAGCAATATTTATTTCATATTTTTTTATATTACCAAATTAAATTTCTTCTAGTGAACTGTACTTTCTTGGGGGAATTGAGTATCTGTGCTATTCTATGGTAACTGTCTAGTTAAGAAAATTTTAATAAGACTCCTTCTCTATATGGTTCGGCGGCCTGCCCCCCTAGACAAGATGATTGTCAACAATCGTCATCGTTATATAATCATCATCCCATACAAAGGTTGATCGTTTACTAACGATGACGTTTTTCGATAACCATCTGGTCTACTGGCCCTGTAAGTATTTTGTTGTGTAATAATAAATAATTAAATATAGAACATGTGTGTTTGGATATTTGCCCCTTGTAAAATACATAATTAATAAACTTACCTTCTGTACAAATAATTCTTCAAAATTATCGGAAAATATCCTTTCCACTTAGGTTTCAAAAACTTTACAAAGGAATGAATTTGAGCGTTATGGCCGCTAAATATATCTAATAAACTAAGCGTAGCCTGCCTGAGTGATCTCAACTAAACACTATACTATTAATAAGTCTACAGAATTTTGAGATTACAGATTATTTATCATTTTGTGTACAGTATTATATTTTGTTTTTGAAACTATTTTATGTTTATGTAAATTAGACAACCTAAATGTTTTTCTTTAATAAATGAAAGGAGAAGACTCGATTACAGACTAACCCCCTTATTCATAATAAAGTTATCAAACGTTGATTAGCTAAAATTCCGAAGTCTTTATCTGACAGGTAACATTTGGTGATCGAAAGAGTGAGACGGGGCACACTATTACACTGATTTAGTTAAAAACGATTCTGAATAATGAGCTACGCAGGAAAACTAGAAACTACCTATACTACACATATTATATATATATGACATATTGTCATATCGTATCAAGTTAAGAACTTTACCGCGAGATACCTATCACATATCTTATTACAAAGAATCCCTATAAGATAAAACTGATCTATACTGCGATTTTTAATTTGGTATAGACTAAAATTACCTACAGCTGCGATCGACATAGGTGGGTGGAGCATAGTTTAAATTATGGCTCATTCTTTAGTGATTCATCGAAATGTTGTGACATGACTCACTCAATTGTGTACATGTTTAGTAAATATAAACGAAATAAATTCAATATCACAATATTAATAAACACAATACATTAACTGTTCGTGTAATATATTAGAAATCAACAATAAAATCAAATCGATAGAATATAGTCTAAATGAGGGCTCACTCAGGATACACAATTATTACTAAGTTATTATTACTACGTAATTATTAGTGTATGTATGTTATAGTAGATGTTAACGAAGTAGGTACATTCTTCTTCACAAGATAATTTGTAACCGTTTTGTTTTGGTCAATCATCCTTTCCTTTTGAGAAAGATTTGAATTGTGTTTGGCAAATTTCATCACGATTATTTACGCGATTATTAAATTTCATCACGATTATTAAAAAAAAAATGTTTTAAGCCAGTCACAAAAACAAACAATTAATCTGAGAACCATAATTCGTGCATGTAGAGTAAAGAGGAGAGCGCGTAAATAAAATACTCGTACACCCATTCGTTAGGGGTTGGTGACGGCGTCAAATCGGCTTGCAAGCCTCACGGGCCGACGCCACCAAACACTGGTGCCAATTAGAATCAGCATATGACGTAGCGTCATCGTTGCCACGTCACAGACTTGACGGCTAAAATGGTGCGCACGACTCTAAAATCAAGAATTATTAATTAATGTAGAGATATGTAGCTTCATTTCTAGCTTCTTTTGTTGACCGGTAGCTGTTGTTAGGAAACAAAATTCTATGCTTTTTTATTAGATTCTACGTGCCTGAGATGTCGCGTGTCAGTATGATATGGGTGCATCATCGGTTTCCTGTATACTCGGTACAATTTACAGGCACTATATTTTTTTTGAATCAGCGCTTCCTGATTGACAAAGCAAGCGGACTAGCTGGACGCGATAGTTTCATGATGCACCAAAACTATGTCACCGAAAAGTCCAGAAGCGTCATTAAGTAAAAGACAAAGTAAATAATAGCAATAATGCAGGCAAGTAAAATTACTTTACAAAAGGAAAACTTTATTTAAGCACACATAATAAAATCAGTTCGTCGCGAAGCACCATTTTACTTTTTCATCCCTGTAGTTGAGTGAAGAATCGCTGTTATGGAATAAATTAGTCATAACACAGCGTAAATTTAATTAGCGTGATAATTGTACGGGGCTCGTT
Source organism: Polyploca ridens (assembly GCA_951394255.1). Taxonomy (NCBI): domain Eukaryota; kingdom Metazoa; phylum Arthropoda; class Insecta; order Lepidoptera; family Drepanidae; genus Polyploca; species Polyploca ridens. The sequence goes on from OX596257.1 coordinate 9,130,901, forward strand.
TAATCTCCAACTAATAATGAGTTAGGCCTGCCTTTGTACATGAGAAAACCTTTAGGTTCTATTTAATCAAATTATTAGACTTCTGAAAACTTTTTTCTTTGGTTAGATGATGATAAATGAACTATACTACGGTATTACTATTCCTAATTCTATAGTAATGAACCTATTAATTTGGTTTCAGCTTCTAGTTCTTTTTTCAGTGAAATCAAATAAATTAAATTCTGTCAGTAAAATCAAAAATTAAGGAAAATTATGAGCCAAGTCCCTAATAAGATAAGAATCCGTAGTTAGTTAATTTCGTAGAGGCCAAGTTGATTTAACAGTATTTTCTTCCTTATTCGAACACAATAAGGTTGAATTTAGTTTAATTTGAATTTTATTTTATTTCAAAGGTGGTTAAATATTTTTGATAGCTTTGGATAAACCTCGGATAAACGTACGGTCGTACGGTCTATGGTAGTCATAATCATAGATATAGAGCGTCTCATCCGCCTCTCATTGAAATAGCACAAACAAAATCTTGATCAAAATAATTAGATTCGTGAAAATTATTACGAATCTCCTATAGTTGATTTATATTTACTTGGATTTTTAATTACTTGAAATTAAAATAGTAACTTAAGGTTTTTTACGCAGCCAAATAACTTTATGTTGTGTAAAGATGTGTTCCTGCGCGTGAGTAAGGTCGCCAGAACTCATAGTTGAGGGGGGAAAGGTCGGTAACGCGTGGGCGATGCTTCGTGTGTTGCAAGCGTCCATATGGCTACGGTAACCGCTTACTATCAGGTGAGCCGTATGCTTCATTACCGGTTTAGTCGTATAAAAAAACTTAATACTGAAGCACTATGGTGAGGTGTTAAAGGTGAGGAGCGGTACCCGGATGGGTGACCGCCTAGCGGTATTTCAACTCGAGCAAGTAAAGCCCTTTGGTCCCAGCTATCACTTATGTGGTTAAGCTAGTCTTTAAGCCAGTTGGGCTTCATAGGGGCCTTGAAAACTCCATCCAAGTAAGTAGGTTGACCACCAACCTCCTAAACCTACCTAACCATCCACCAATCCGATGTGAGCTTGCGTGGTGGAGTATTTGCCCATACTTTTCACCATAATTTGTGAAAGGATGCTTATGCTTAGGTATACGTACATATTAACTTAATATCCAAATGGTCTATGAGTCCATTGGTCCCAAAGTCCCAAACTACGCACAACTTTCACTATGAAGACTAGATATCCTTTATGGACGGGAATATTTTATCACCAACGCATTAGCTTGGGCATTCAAAGAGGAAACCCTGCGATCCTGCTGGGACTTTGCATCAGATGATAGACAGGAGCTGCAGTTTTGAAGAAATTTTATGTTCATAGATTGACTTTTATATATTTGTTGTAAATATGTTATGAAATGTATTTCTTACCCTACATTCAACAAATTTGTAATGTCTCAAAGTATCTTGAGGTTTAAGTCGGACTCTTCGAAAACGTATCACCGTAAACTCTATAATCCGGCGTGCAAGTTTATTAAACGTCACTAACATGCGGCTCGTACCTACTGCCGTTACCAGAAAATTGAGATGAAACAATATACTATTCGTATAAGTGGGACTGAAACGGAATGACTGCAGACTTGCTCCAACATTATCTAATAACGTTCTTATTAAATTGTCCATATTCCTTCAGACGTAGGTTGTATCGATTGTGTCTTGAGTTTATTTATTTTATTTAACTTCTATTGTTATTTAGTTTTGTTAACTCAATCACACAGTTAGATAAATCAGTTGAAGACGGAAGCAGCTGAAACGTAGTTTTCTTACATTTCTTTCCTCGTTTAGTGAATTATTTGGCCCAATAAGAATGTATTTTGCCGAAACGAATTTGTATTGTAAGGATCTATATAATTTGTGTATTATCATGACCTCTTAGTATATTCGAATAACGTTATTAATTATGATCTGCATAATCGTTTACGATATTTTTACAACTCAAAAGACTTTCAAATTTTCAGCGTGGGGTATCAGTAAAAATAATGGAAATCAAATCAAATCAATCAATCGGAGGCCTCCTAGGCGGCTTGAAAACTCCGAAAGTAGGTTGACCACTAGCCTACCTCCGCCGATCCGCAGTGGGCATGCGTGTTGAAGTATTTGCATATTGCTTACACCCTCATTTGTGAAAGGAGGCTATGCTCAGAAGTGGGACATTATGATGTGAAGATGATGAGCTACAGTTATGTACCTATATGCTATTTGCATATAATGAATGAATTAATATAATGCTGACGTCGGTAGATACAGTCATATAATACAGTTGACTGGCATAAACAAGCTCTGATTTGAACCTACGTCGATGTCGTGCCGGGAGCGATCCGAATCTAGTTCATATTGTTTCGACAACATGGACTGCCTGATACAGAAACATCGAAAATTGGATAGGATTGGATGCCTACCTACCACTGGAGGCTACCTATGTTATTTACTCTGGTACCTACTATAATGGCTGAAGAAATATGAGGGCAGTTGCCGTATCCCTTAGAAACACAAGAAAACCAGTCGTAAGAGACCATTCAGATTTGTTGGTGTACCTACCTACCTAATTATCTTGCCGTTTTTACAGTTTTGGAAAAATTATACATGGCAGTGTTGCAGAAAAAAGTTGTTTCACGTTTTTATTCCTAGAGAAATTAAATTCAAACATTTTTTTAATAGAATGAACAACGCATAGCTGAAAATAGCATGTAGGAATTTTTATTAATATTGAATTTTATTTTTTATTTCGAGAGTGGCGATTTGTTTATGACTGAGATAGGATACCAGGAACTAGACCCGATGAAAAAATACAATTTTATCGATGTTTCTTGAATGAGAATCTCCACCTTTGTAGCACGTATTCTGTGAATATTCCAAGTGGCCTTATATTACAGTTAAAAAAGAGCATTGTAACAGATTAACACAGAAGAATTGAGCAAGTAAACACATATTTATCTGAACATATTAACTATTAAAACATATTTACTTGAGATTGTCTTACCAATATAAAGAAGTCTCTGCTAAAGTAGCTAGGTAAGTAATATCGTACCTGGTCGACGACTACTCTAAATTTTAATTTTAATTTTCAATTGTAGACATATTTTATCACATAATAAGGATAAATAGATAAATATGTTTTTATTTGTTCAACATGCATCTATTTACTATCAAATTATTTGCCCTTATACTTCACTGGTTGTTTGTTGACTTTTTAAATGATACCCTTTTGACATTTTACATACTTAATAAACATGCATTCATTTATGTTTATTCGCCCCAATTGTTATATTTTTACTGCAAATAATTTGAATTCAATTTTATTTCGATGATATTTTTTTTTTTCATTTAATAAAACATTTTAAATTTGGTTCCCCACTGGATAAAAGGGTAGAAAGGAGTGGCCAAGTCTTCAGGAGTAGGTACGTGTACTGCCTTCTGAATCTGGCTCTTGATCCAGCCCAAAGAAATTGTACGTAAATTGTCATAATGATTGTCATATTTCGTTTCCATGCTATGTAGGTCTAGTTAGCATAGCGAAATCCTAAGTCTATGGATCCAGCGGGTTTTTGTCGAGGCTCTTGGCTATTATTATTTTATGTCTTACCAAATGCATTGTTCTATCACACTTTCAATGGAATATTGATCAAGATGTAGGGTTTGTAGAGCCGATGCTTGGCTCTTCATGAGATCTAATAATTGTTTAACAGTGTAACGAAAGCGCTATGAGCTTGTGAGTCTTGGCAACCAATTTTACATGAAATGTTTATGGCAGGATTTCAGGGAGTTCTTTATATATTTTCGGTGTGTATTTCTTGTGAGTTAGCTATTCCTTTTATCATAGCCCATTATCTATCTGTGCCTCTATCACTTATTGGCTTATTATTTGCAATTGCAATAAACCAGGGCGGACAACAGAACTGCACACCAAATTTCAGCTTTCTTTTCAGAGTGCGTTGGTTTTTTTATTTTTTATTTTGCTAATCGCCGTATTTCAGTTATTAATATTATAGAAGCTAGACCAATAAAACTTCGTGTTTTATTACTCTGCTAATTAAATCTTATCCTGAAACATTGGGCTCTAGTATTATTCAGGGTAAGGGTAAGTAACGTTCATAAGTGCCTTACTAGGGCCTAAACTGAATAAATGACTTTGATTTTGATTTTGATTAAGGTTTGAAAATACGACGAAACGCTTCGAGAAAAGGTAGGTAGAGCCCTCTTTTTCTTTTTGGCGGGAGCACTAGTTGTGCTCCAAGATTTGACCACCTATTACCGGTTTTTTTTTAAACTGTGTGAACTGACAGGAATCTCACTACAATAATACAATAAATACTCAATCACGCAACAATGCTTGAACCAATTGGCACACAGATAGAATATGATGAATCTAGAACATATCCGCGGGTGAAACCGCGGCGATGTAACTAGTAGTTATTAAAACACTAAGACAAATACACAAGATTATATTGTAGATCTTACCTAATAATATTATAGAGAGATGTTATTAAATGTCATATATAATTAACCTTTATCTGTAATCTCTGTTTGCACTTTGTATAAATTGAGAGACCAAGAAAATTTACTTCATTCCTCACATGCCCTCTGACTCGATTGATATTCACAATGGTTCATCTAACAGAAAAACAAAAGCTATTTTACAAGGATAACGGCTACATTTTGCTTAAAAATATAATTCCTGAAAGGGAATTGGCAAAAGTCATTGAAGAATATGACAAGTTATTCAAGAGGAAAAACATGGAACTGTTGGAGAACTCATGGGTTGGCAAGAACTTATCTAATAGACAGACAGATAGTCAAACAACGGTAAGTTTAAAAGTTTAACCAAGTCGAAGTCTATTTTTTTTATTTATAGTCAGGTTAGATACAGTGATGTTTATCTCTGGAACTCATAAGTACCATTTACTTCAATTGTTGTCCCTCTAAATATGAGGGACTTCTGAAAGATTAGACGAAAATCGGAAAAAGGGAAGAATATATCCCATAGTATTATTAGCTCAAAGAGTTGGTCTATCTCTTCCAGCTACCATTCAGAGACTCTTTTGCATGCACCTGAAATATTATTATACATATAGATACAATAGTGCATTATGAGTGCAATAAGAAGTGTATGACGTAAATAAGAGCAGGAATTTTCCATTTGAAAGAGCAAACTTGATGGATGCTTGCAATAACTAAGTTTTACTTCTAAAACAGCTATATAGTAAAATAGTAAGTAAGTAATAGTCAGTAAGTAATATTTATTTAAGTATATAACAATGGGTACAACTCTAAATAGCCCTGATTCCTGAACTAGCGTGAGCTGTGTTTCAGGAGTCAGTTCCCACCCAATCAGTGCATTACAAACATATTGTTAATTGGTGTACAACAGACAAAGTTCACATAAAAATTTATATAAAATCAAATCAAAAATGTTAAATTAAAATGAAATAAAGTTTACAATTTTGAAAGAAAAAAAGAAACAAAAGAAAAATACTTGTTTTAAATGTTTTTGGATGTGGTATGTTTACTGCCCAACCCTACGACTGCAAACTCTTGGGATCGGATGTTATACATTTCCATTAGACAGTAAATTTGTTTGACTAGGAGTTATGTCTGTGCCTGTGTGTAGCATGTGTGTAAGTGTGATAGTGTGGGTATGTGTGTGTGTATGAGTGAGGATGTGGGGGTGTGTGTGCGTGTATGAGTGGGGGTGTGTGGATGTGTGTGTGATGATTTAATGTAATTTGTTATGTATGTGTTTGTTTTGCGAACTGGTTCACTACAGTTCCTACGCTGTAATAATAAATAAATCTTCGATTTCACCGTAACTAAGTTTATTTAACCATGTTTTAATTTTATCCTTTATTTGATGGTTAGATAGGTTCCTCACCTTTTTCAAATGGTTGAATGTGTTATACAGTCTTGGGGCTAGGTAACTATAGTGATGTTGAGCGAATTTACTTTTAACCCTAGGAGTAGGACAGCGCTGATGTCTTTTATCAAATATTTGCAAATGTGGGATGGTATTTTGGGAATGGGAAACTTTATTTCATAACTATCTGTTGCATAATACTCGGGGATAAGGCCGGCCGCATACTATAAGAAATTTACTTTGACTTTTCTTTTGACAGAAAATTTCTGACGCCTGCCGGAAGGCACTTTCCTCATTTTTATATATATTTTGTTCTAGACCCCGCATACTATCCGAAAATTCTGACGTGTCTGACGTCCAAAAATGTATGAGCAAGCGGGCGTCCGAAAATTTCTGACAGAAAATTTCTTATAGTATGCGGCCGGTCTTATGTAGCTTCCTATTAGTGAAATATTTTTTTGAATCCGACTGGTATAGTTCTAGAGATTAGCTAAAAAACTCTCCCGCTTTATTATATTAGATGACATTAATTCATAAACTCCACAAAATAATCTTTTAATCCTCAGGTAAGAGGAGTGCACAATCTTCAACTTCACCACGCTGTGTTTGCAAAGTTACTCAACAATGAAAATCTGTTAGATGCTCTAGAAGATGTCATGGGAACGGAAAATATTATGCTTCATCACACTAAGGCTCATATTAAGCCACCGGAGAAAGGAGCGGCTTACCCAATGCATCAGGTGTGCAATAACCTTTTTTTAACCATTGTATTCAATAGGTTCTACTAAACACATTTACGTAATATGCTGCAAATGATGAATGATTGTGAACCGCTTGCATCCAGCGATTGTAACCAGCAGGTGGGTGGCCAATTGAGAACCTTTGTCAATCGCTTCGGCATGCGACATTGTAACGGTTAGATTTACGTAAATAATTATTAGGCTATAGGTATACATATGGATAAGGTATTATTTATATTCCTTCTTCATAGATATATAACTGTCCAGCAGGGCTATTTTAAACACTTAAACACTTTAATTTATTTTAGTCCCTAGGGCGGTCAGGTATCATATGAGGATTTCCCCACGCAAAAAAAAAAAAAAGGGCTATTTTAAAACGCTCGGATTCGATATCGGAAACGGATTCAAAAACTACCGAGGCGATTTTCCGCAATTGCTATTTTAATTTCCGAATTCGAATATTTTTAATGTTTCTTTACGGAAATATCAATTCGATTCATCGAAAAGTTTTCAGAAATTAAAATAGGAATTGCTGATATTCGCCTCGGAAATTTTTGAATCCGTTTCCGATATCGAATCCGACGTTTTAAAATAGCCCTGCTGATCAGTACACTTCAATATCGGTTGCTTTATTTCAATCTGATGCGATTGACAAAGCCAGAAGAACGCCCCATTCTCTGACAATAATCCTAGAGTACCCACTCTGGGTGGGCTGGGTATTTTATTGTCTATTGTCTTGACATTAAAATAGAGTACCTAGTAGTAGTAGTAGATTCATGATATTATTATTCCTATTTCAGGATTACCACTATTTCCCTTATCAGAAAGACTCTCCGGTGGCAGTATTTATCCATTTAGATGTGGCGAATCCTGAAAACGGTGGCCTCTGTGTGTACCCTGGTTCTCATAAGCTAGGCCCACAAGAAGATCATGGTGAACTCGAAAATGATTATCATTATTTGGATAAGGTAACTTTCATACTTGCTTCATTTATATGCCATAGTTTGCAGCATGCAGCAACGAAATCTATATTATTGCATTGGGCTATTATTACTACGTATCAGCGTTGCCAGTTTTTTTTTCGAGCAAAGCGGGATTTTGAACCTTGAGTAAAAAAAGCGGGATTTTATCGTCGAAAGCGGGACATACTAAAAAAAATGGTCAAGTGCGAGTCGGACTCGCGTACCGACTACCGAGGGTTCCGTAGAAACTTGTAGGTATGTAAATAGTTCGTTCATCACGGGAGTCGAGTCTCGAAGATTTTTCCCCTTTCTTCCGATTATGTTTTAAGATAATAAAAAAAATATATATGATGTACCTAACTACTACGTCCAACGATGATTTCGATTTCACCGTCGAGTAATCCTCAAAAAGCGGGACTGGGCTTGTCCCGCGCGTGACATATAACTTTGGGCTAAAAATCGGGACGTCCCGCCAAAATCGGGACGTCTGGCAACGCTGCTACGTATAGAGAAGCTATCATAATCTATTTTTTAGAGTCAACTTAAGTTCTCTTTAGCGCTGAAACAATAATTAGTCATTTAAGCAGACAGTAGAAACAAGTAGCGCTATCAGAAAGCTTTTAGGAGTATTTTTCTCGCAAACACCGTAATTTCGCGGTGCTTATGCGTTTCGTTCATCGTTCTACAGCAGCAAGTGTGGTCGGATGGCCTCACTTGAACGGAACATAGTTGTGATGTGTGGTGTCTTCTCTATACGTAGTAATAATAACTCAATGTATTATTGATGAAGTTTTAACTTAGGTCACGGATCAAAAAGACACTCGTATTGCCTTGCCTTTATTTGTCTACGGTAAAAAATTATTTAAACTTTCAGACCAAGTTCCCCTTCGAAAAGGCGACTCCGGTAAATGCTGATGTTGGCGATATTGTCCTGTTTTCTTACCTACTTGTCCATGGAAGTCCCCTGAATAAGTCTAATCGTACGCGTCGCATGTACCTAGCTCAAGTAGTTGCTGCTGAGGACGAGTGTATTGGAGTACAATCAAAGCAACCAGGATATGGTTGGATGCTTAGAGGAGTCAATGAGAAAAAAAATGGTAGTACGGAAAGTCGTTTTGAATATGATTAAAAATAAACAATTTTATATTTTTTTTAACAAACATTATTATTTTATATTAGGTAAATTTGATCGTAATAAAACGAACATCTAAATCCCTTTTTTACCCCTTTTTATCCCGTTAGGGGCCGATTATAGAGAAACCAAAGGTTAATCTGACCGCGTGGTAGGTTTCTTCCATACAAACTTTAACAGCCCCTAACAGTGGCGTAGCGTAGTAGGGGGGCGTGCCCCGGGTGGCACTTGGGTATATATTACTGAGTAAATCAAAGTTTAATCATGTACCAACTAATAAGCCGTGGTAAAGTATACTTCTTTCCCCTAAAATCTGCCGCCCTAGGCTCATAACTACTCAGCCTGCTGGTAAATCTGCTACTGGTGTCATTTCATATTTATATCCCACCTACTATTTGGACCGATTAGGTTATCTTTAGGATTACCGTAGGTACAGTAGTACCCAACTGATATGGCTTACTGATGTACCTGCGCAGAAGATACATTTTCAAGGCGCGGGAAACGCTATTGGTCGGCAGCTGCGGCCATGTTAGAGCGCGCCGTGCGGAGGGTGCCTTGCGAGTGAGACGGAACTAACAGCTGCAGTGCATTATGAACCTTATAGAAGTGATCTAAGATTGATTGTAAATTTTAAGCATTCTTTCGTTAATCTTCGGGGCCATACTTTCTTTTCTGTGCGAACGAAGATTCACGACGCGCCATATCACTTGGGTAATATCTACTGTACCTATATTTAGAATATTTTATAAGGGGGCGGCAGAAATAACAAAAAAAGGGGGCGGCAAAATATGTTTGCGCCTCGGGGAGCAGAAACCTATGCTACGCTACTGCCACATAAAACCAGTTTTAGCAATTTTGAAAAAAATATTATGAGAGACTTTAGTTTTTGTTTAGATAAGTAAGTGTATATTCATATTCATTTATTAATTTATTCATGCTAAGTTTCAAGTTTATAAACCCAAGGCATAAGATTTAACATGTACAAACAAAATTCCCCATTTTCACTCCCTCAGGCGTGGATTAATTTCGAATAATCCTTTCTTAGTAGGTTGCCTACGTTATAAATGGAACCTGTGTGCAAAAATTCAGGTTTCTAACCCCAGTTGATGAATCAATCAGTCGGGTCAAAAGCATGAAATTAGAATAATTCACATACCTGGCACATACCTAGGTAGGTACTTACATACTTTTTGCGAGTGGCAGTGGCGTAACTATACCATCAGGGGCCCGTGGAAAATTCTTTTGATGGGGCCCTATCAGTAAAAATCGTCACGTTATACTCAGTTTAATTTTAAGAAACTTCGAGACTTTCAGCGTACTCAATTACACGTTGTATATGTCCCATTAATGGCCATAGGCCTCCTCTCTTAGGCGAGAGAGAATGGTCTGTAGTCCCCACGCTAGCCCAATGCGTATTGGAGACTAGTTGTGTCTCACTTTGGATTTTAAGCAGAACTTATAAAAATATACTTTTCAAATAAAATACCTGTTACCTTTGGCCGGGGCCCTCTTGGGTCGGGGGCCCGTGGCATTTTGCCAGCCCTGCCACCCTATTGTTACGCCACTGGCGAGTGGGACAAAGGGTATGCGACTGTCTCCATTGATTACCATGATTAGAAAGGGATGACAGCTTTCTTCTTTTTAGTTTTAAGTTTGGCTTTTTAGAACTTATTTTGCCAGTGGCAAGTAATATAAGTTCCAGTCACGTTATTACATCCATGCGTAAACCACTTTCACGTAGTTTGCATTATCAGTCACCGTCCTTATAAGTCATAGTATACCTACCACAGACATTATAATATAATAAGTATAATTATATAATATAATTAGATACCTACTTAGTTTTTTTTTATAATAACTAATAAATTATTAAAAATACCTAAGATAGTAGTTGTTTTTTTTTTGTATTGATTATCATCTGACGTCCACCCATTATGCTATGGATCTAAAATGCCATTTATCGTCTTATTTGCATTATAATAATGCCCTCGCACAAATACTCCAGCAACATTTTAATTGTGTTTAATGTTTGGCTGCTACGATTGGTCTGGCTGTTGTTTAGCTGCTTGCAAAAAGTAGGTATTGAAATAGTTGTTTGTGTATCATAATATAAAAGTCAGCTTGCAGAATTTAAGAAAAGAACGTAATGTGCATAACATACCTTTCATGCCTGGTACCTGAAAACTGGCCGACGCGGCGACCGGAGCAAGTTTGCTAGTATTCATAAGTTTGAAGTAGGTACGTACTAAGATTAGTAATTTCTATACATTTTGTCCGTCTTAAACATGTTAGAAAATAAGTAATGTCTGGTGAGCCTAGGTCTATCATGTTTTGAACAATGGCCACCATTTTTCTTAAAAAGCTATGATACAAGTACATGATTCATTTCATTTCACTTCACTGGTCCACATGGGTTGATCTTTATTGAATAAACACCACCGATAATATGCAATAAAATCAAATACACCAATTCATGAAAATAAAACGAAAACGTAACGTCACATTGCAAGTTCCCACCAAAAGTCCGGATGACTCCTTTAAGTTTCGACGTTATCTCGGTGCCATTTCGAAGAACACTGTAGGCGATGGGAGAGAAATTAAAAGCAATATAAAATGTTAAACTTTGTATTTGATAAGTACAGAAAAATGCAGAAAAACAATAACTTGACAACTGAATAGAATTTTTAGAACATTCAAATTTCCGCGGCAAAGAGGTTATGGTCTTTACTTTTTTTAATAGGTTTATTTTTAATAGGTCGCATCGCAACTAAATCTAATGAGGTTTTACTTATTTTTTAGCATGTAAATATTTGTGTTTTTAAGACAATAATTATAATACATTTATTTTATAATATTTCGGGTATTTATGCTTAGCACTACTATCTCTGTCGTCTCCAAACACCTGAAACACCGTACTACATAGGTACCGCTTGTTTAATTTTTATCGCAGATTTTTATTAACTTCATGGGGATACTTTAGCAGGATACGTTACTATGGTAAAGTTTATTATGTAAAAATTGTTTTTTTTTTTGTAAATATCATGCTACATTTATTGTTCAATGTAATATTCGGAACATAATAAAGCGTCACAAAATTTTTGACAGTGACACTTGATTGACAGTGACATCGATCGACCATCAAACGATATTATTTTGTGGTGGATTATTTTAATTTATTTTAGGGAAATGAACGAAAATGACGAAGAAGTTGCAACATTTTGTGATTCCGCAGTAATTATTATACGATAATAAGATAAAATACGTTTAATTTGTGCATATTTTTTTCCATGTAATTTTCGTTGTTTTAGGCGGCACTGGCTGAGGGATGTAGATTACCAGTACGAATGCAAGGAGGTGATGACTGGCCCTTGGCAGAGATCATTAGCATCAAAGAGATCCGTGGACAGAGGGGCTATTATGTTCACTATGTCGACTGTAAGTTGTGTCTCCAACAATAACATCAAGTTTGATTGCTGTATCATGAACTTTTTGTCAATTCATATTTAGTTTGCGACATGATTCAATAGCAGCAACTAAGCTTGCATCTTCTAATACATTATATAGTAAGATATTAGTATATTAAAAAGAAAAACATAGTAACATTAGGTACAAAACACAAACAACAGTGAATGTAACGAGAATGCTTTGAAAACAAATTCAAAAATCGTTTATTCAATTTAGGTCCTATTAAGGCACTTACGATTGCAACTTTTATAATATTACAGTTTATTTAGGTAGAGAAGTTGTTGATTTTATCAACATAAAAAAATACTCCCTATTATAGTTTACGTAGATTGATTCTAAGTTTGCTAAAAGTTTAATCTGTTTGACAGAGCGTAGTGCAGTTTTAAAAATTGCCATTTCTGTTTTGACCATAATATATGTGTGATCTAGTTACAGCCACTACAGTTGTTTTCCTTGCTATAATTTTCAGTTAACAAACGTCTGGATGAATGGGTTGGAGAATCATGGCTGGACACACGGAAAGTACAATTCCCCCGGAGAGATGGCACAGCCACTGGTGGTACAGTCACACCAAAGAAAACGCACATTGGATCTGGAGGTGGCGTGATGCCTACTTTTATTAGTATGTGTTTTTGCTACTTTAGTTCTTGGCTGGCGATGGAAGAGTATTATTTTCATATTTTATGACTGTAGATTTGGGCCAATAATTTTTTATTATATGACATTACAAAGCTATGTAGATAATTATATCTGCAAGGAAAACAATTGTTAATTCATTTTGACAAAATGGAGTAGTATTTTTCGAAATCACTAAAACTTCTAGCTACATTTTACTTGCCTATAAGTTGAGTTACAACCTTTTATGATTCCTGTTTCAAAATACAGAATAGGTTTTTATAAAATATCTTATTTAATATGGATAATGGAGCTGAATCTGTTGTTTACAACTAAACTAATTTAGTCTCACTATATCTCTTTCTAACAAAGAACATTAGAAAAGCATGTAAGAAATTAAGACTGTCAAATACAAGACTGGAAAATAGTGCAATTGCTTGTTTTCAACAAAAAATTTGTCGTAAACAATTTGGTTCATTATGTTGTCTGTGGTCTACTCAACTTGTTGACATAACATATAATATAAGTATCAACTAAACAGATCTATAATTCAAACTTATTGGCCATAACTGTGATTGTTTTAGGACTGCTCAGTGCTCATTGCTCAATATTTTGCAATAATGTTTAATTTACTAGCCTTTTGACTCTGATTGGCTTATAATTATTTCATCATTCATTGTAATCTAACTGTCAAAATTATTCTATGATGGCGAACTGAAACAATGTCTTTATTGACAAAACTTTAATGGGTTTTTGGGTTCTTCTATGCATGCTATAAAATTTTCTATTGTTTTTTTTTTTTTCAATTTCTTAACACCCACATAAACTTCCAAAATATTTTTTTTTATGTTAAATGGGCTTGCGTGTTAAATATGAAATATGTAGTCAAGGTTAAAGAGGTTGGTGGTTAATGAAGAGCAACAAGCTTTATCCATGGCTAACCTCCTGAATTTTGAGGAGTATCTTAACAAAGGGTTAATGAAATTACATTAAAAATCATTGCCACAGCAACAATATTAATTAATATTATCATGTTTCATTTATAACATAACATATTGTCTGCTTAAGTGTCTAGTTAACTGTTCTTGTCGTTGATATTTGGTGTTGCTTATTCTGAAGCTTTACTATACTCTTTCAATATTTTCCGTTTCAATTTACCATCACCAACAAAATCATGCATCATCAAAATTCCCAACACAACAACAATAATTGGCTGTTAAATATTGTATTTTGTTGGCAGATGATAGTGTCTGCAATGAAAGTCAGAAGTCTAGTATCAATACCAGTAGAACAACTATTGCAAATACACCGATCCAACCAAAAACAAATGAGAAAGCTCATTTTAGCAATGCACTCAATGGTTCGGCACAAAAAAATGCACTTGGTATGTTACTATTCATATTTGATTATCTGTGTGTTATATTATCAATATTTTTTTTGGAATGGTCCTGAAATACCTCTATGTTTAAAATAACCTATATGATATGATCATGATCTATAAAATATGTCCAAATTTTTTGGTGTGTATTTTAATTGAAAGGTAAGTGCCCTGTGTAATTAATACTTAATAAAAGACTTGTTTGGTCATCCTTCAGTGATATATACATATATTTTTTTATTTGTTTTCAAGGATCAATAAACAATATATAAAATTATATCTTTTTCGCACAATGGTGATTAGAAGGTTCAGATTCAGATTCAGATTTTTTATTTTTCAAGAACATAGTATTCATTTTACAGATGTTATCCTTAATATTATAACATTTAAATAATATATTCTGCCACAGGGGCGTGCAAAAGTACATACAATAAAATATTCATTACATTTATAGATAATATAAAAATATATCAGTGAATAGAAGCCGTATACAATTTTGATCCGTATATGTAGCCATGTGAGATGTACATTAGATTGTAAATGACACTGCAAGGTATGTTTACGGGGGAGCCCCGGCAGCTGGTGTCGCGGCCACCGAGCCCGACGCTGGCGCTCGACCCGCCGTCGTCGTCCTCCTCGCTCCTCAACGGAGGCGCGGTACTCGCCGCAGCTCTGCAGAAGAAGATGAATAGGAAACGGAAGGCCAACTCTTTAGAGAGTGAACCAGTTACCCCACAGGTAATATTATACTGGGTGGGGAGTTCGAGAGGCATATTATCGAAACCTGTTGGATTAGTGTTAGTCATGCTGAACAACTTTTAGTACGGGACAAACACTCAAATATCGAAAAAAAAATCATACATTATGTCCAGCAATGTTGGCCTTTTTGTATGAAATGTAAAAAAATGAGAATTCAGTTTTGCTCCCTTATAAAAACTTGTTCAACATAACTAACCCTCATAGGTTTCAAAAATAGACCATTTCGAAATCTCCTTCCGGTACTTATAATATTCTTTTTAAATCAGACTCCGGCCCGCCGCTACTGTGCATAATGCGTATTTACTTGTTATTAAAAAAATTCAAAACCCCTATTTACTCAAATTCTGTATTTGTGTTTGATGTTCAGTTCTATCAGAATCTATTTCATACACTTGATATTTGGTTTTCCTCATGAACATGTAAATCAGAAACATTGACTAACAATTTAATTTAATTTAGGGTAGGCTAAATTAATTCGCAAGTCTAAACACAAATTCGATTTCTATACTATTTAGACCTCATTGTTTACCGAAACTCGTCTTTATGCTTGCGGCTTGGAATCCAATTTAATTCTGTCCATCAACAATCTAATCGGCACTAGAATGACTGGTAAGCTTTTACAGACAGAACCAGTAACGCCACTAGAACCAGTAGAGGGTGGTGAAGGCATCACGAGCGGGGCGGCCACACCGACCACTCGGCCGCGACAATCCGGCAGTCTCGTGGCTCACGGACACGACGATCTCGTCACTCGCATGAAGAACATCGAAATGATAGAACTCGGCAGGCATAGGATAAAGCCGTGGTACTTCGCGCCATATCCACAGGTAAAAGTTTTTATGCTGATATTGATAGAACAAGTTTAGGGCGTCGGGAGTAAATAAAAAATCCTTATGTTTTAATTATGTCCGTCAATTTTATTTCAGTCACATTATTTGAAAACTGAGTTGTCTGTAATAGGAACCACCCACAAAACAGAATAATATTTCTCCTAACTAGAGCACGCTTTTTTATACGAGTGAGTTGGCAAATAAGCATACGGCCCACCTGGTGGTAAGCGGTTCCGATAGCCCTATGGGACGCTTGCAACATCCGGGGCATCACTCACGAGTTACCGAATCTTCCGGGGTCCACGATGAGCTCCTTACACATAGGAACAACATTGCTTATTGGCTGTAGTATTCTGAAAGGTGGAGGCTCTTCCTCAGTCGAGCTGCTCTTTGAGCAAGTAAATGCTATGCTCTACCTCCCTATGCTATGATGGCTGTTTTGACCATAAGTGTTTTTCTCCTTGTTTCTCCTATGCGTATCTCTTTATGGCCCCGGTCATATGGCTGTCAATACGGCACTCATAGCCTGCGGCCAGTTTAGAGGAATATTATTATATATTTGTTGTAAAAATGCCTTGCTGAGATTCTTGCCGGAGCCTTCTCAGTTTAATTGTATTTCGAACCGGTGGTAAATTCAACTGTATGTAACAAATTAACTTTCATAAGTGCCTTATCAGGGCCTAAACTGAATAAATGACTTTTTGATTTGATTTGATTATTACATACAGTTTAGTGCGATCGGAACACAAGAGGTTTGAAAAGAGGGCTGCACTCGTTCATTTGTGACTTGACAATTGTTTGTAAATTCAGTATGTAAGTTAGTGCCTGGCACATCCGGCAACTGCACTTGAGGGATTTCCAGGGTTTGGGGCCATCAATAAATTACGTCACACGTAAAGGTAAAAAAAAACATGAAAGTCGTGTTACGTAATGGATGACCTCTTTGTCTGCTTACTTCAATGATATTATAATAAAAAGAGGTAGATATCGCATTAACGCACGAAAATTGTTGCAGACAAATTCAGACAATTGTCGTAATTTTGCTTAGCGGCTACATATAGCTATCTCTTTCTGTACCATACGTTCCGTATTATCTATCGCATTCACCTAATTCAACAATAACTGAACGCCGCTTAGTATGAGGGTAGCATATCTCTATATATAATATCATTGGCTTACTTACCATCTTTGGTATCATCATCACTTATCATGGTGAGATTAGTCAAATACAAGCCTATCCATGATAAAAAAACATGAAGCCTTACTTTCTGCTCAATTTTTAAGGTAACATTTTGTAAAGAGTTAAATATACTTACAGACAGTTTGTTTCAGGAGATGGTGAATCTACCTTGCATTTACATTTGTGAATTTTGTCTCAAGTACAGAAAAAGTAAAAAGTGCTTGGAAAGACACTTGGTAAGTACCTACATCTATTTGTTATTTACTTACTCAACATAGCTTTTTATTTCCTTCTACTAATAAAACGTCGTACTAATAAATGCGAAAGTGAGTTTGTTTGTTACCTCTCGAGGCCACAACCAATCGAAATGAAATTTGCCACATAGGTAGATAATTCTGGAATAACGTATAGGATGCTTTTTATCCCGATAAAACATAAAATCCGTTGGAAATGATATTAAAACCTCGGGGCGAAACTAGTCATTTACGTTCTAAAAGATGCTTCTATCTTCTGTAAGATTTTACAAAACACATTTGACGTCGCACTGCATGCGCATCATGAAAAGTTTCTCTCTCGCACGCGGTTAAGCTTATGAGTATGAAGGAGACAGTTAATGTTTTGCTTTTGCTACTGCTCATAAATATATGGTGGTCTTTTTTGCATTCGTCCTTTAGAATTGACTGACTGATTAGAAGCAATAATGTAATAACATTCTGTATCGTGAAGTACTGTGAACGTGCCAGCTTTAGTTAACCTCCCCCCCCCCCCCCTAGACAAGATGGTTGTCGACAATCGTTATCGTTAGTAAACGATCAACCTCTGTATGGGATTGACATAAGAGATTGTTAAAAATCACGTGATATTTCGATTTGAAATGTCAATCCCATACAAAGATTGATCGTTTACTAACGATGACGATTGTCGATAACCATCTTGTCTACTGTCCCTGTAAATACACGTTTATGTGAGTTGGTTTCTCAACCGAATCACGACGAAAGGTACGCAGATAGCCTATGGTATGGAGAAGGGTATAGGCTACTTTTTATACCGGGAACGCAGGTGAAACTGCGGGGGACAGCTAGTTATTTATACTTCTAACTCTTTGGAACACAGAATAATGGGCATAAAGCTCAAAGAGTTTCCTACTATTTTCGAGAATTTTCAACCATAATTTCAGATCAAATGCAAGCTAAAACACCCACCGGGGAACGAGATCTACCGAAAAGGGAGTATATCGTTCTTTGAGATCGACGGGCGTAAGAATAAGTGCTATGCACAAAACCTTTGCCTCCTGGCAAAATTGTTTCTGGACCATAAAACTTTGTATTACGACACGGATCCATTCTTGTTTTATGTTATGACTGAGTTTGATTCGAGAGGTATGTGTTTTTCAGATATTATACGTTATTACTTATTATTAAAAGTGATTAATACTCAGTTCTTATGAACGAAAAATACTAACGGTTTTGCTTACCAATGGTAGCATTTTTTATTTCAGAACTGGGCATATAAATAGATTCGTAAGCTAATTTTACCTGTGCCAGCTACTTCCATATGGAAGGGTCTACTTACTATGCAAAGCTATGAGGTTTTTGCTTCATTATTGGTAATGTTACAAGAATCTTAACTTTAACCAATAACGGTCCGTAAATTATATGTTTCGGCCATTACTGTTTACCAGAGATAGGATGCGCTCATAGAAGCATCATGTCTTATAAGTGGTGGAAATCTTCATTTTATAAGAAATATTTTCCTAAAACTATGTACTTACCTTTGTTTTCCGATTCAAATATTATGTTCCGCTTGTAGGATTTCATATAGTAGGTTATTTTTCGAAAGAAAAAGAAAGTACAGAAGACTACAATGTAGCATGTATACTGACACTACCTCCATACCAAAGAAAAGGTTATGGAAAACTACTTATCGAATTTAGTAAGTATTTTTTTGCACTGTGTTTATTCTGATAGTAAATAACAGAACAGCCGGGCTATTGCGTATCTTTGGTGGTAATCGTAACGAACACAATGATATAGAAAAAAGAGGTAGATATCGCATTAACGCACGCTAATTGTTGCAGAGAAATTCAGACAATTGTCGTAATTTTGCATAGTGGCTACATATAGCTATCTCTTTCTGTACCATACGTTCTATCGCATCTATCGCATTAACCTAATTCAACAATAACTTAACGCCGCTTAGTATGAGGGTAGCATTTCTGTATTATAATATCATTGAACGAACACCATTAATTATATTTCTTCAAATGACACGCGCTCGACGCGACGATGACCATTCGCGGGCCCTGATTGGATGAAATTTATTAATGGTGTTCGTTACGATGACCACCAAAGTTACGCGGTAGAACCCCAGTATCTGTCTTATAACTGAAGAGAAATACCATAACAGCTTCTAGTTCAGATTCTTTACCTAAAATGTATACCAATTTAAAGGTATTAAAGATAGTATATAAGATATCGTATATTGCTTTTTATAATATTACAAGCTTTTATTTAACTTGCAATGTATGTATTTATGTTTGTTAGTTAGGGTGGAATCTTGTAAGTCGAATTTCACCCACTTCCAGTGGTCGGATTGACTTGATATTTGGTGTACATTAGTATATTGGAAGACAATGCAAGTACAGTCAACAAAAAGTACAGTCACCAAAAAAAGCTTGTATCAAAAATTTAATTTTTAACAAAAACTTATTTAATAAAAAACACCATAAAAACATAATTAATAGCAACCGTGATAATTTGCTACGCCTGCCAATTACACATATCCTTGTTAACATGAGTGTAATTTTATGAATCATACATTTTCAAGGTTACGAATTATCGAAGTTCGAAGGCAAAACCGGTTCTCCAGAGAAACCACTATCTGATCTCGGTCTCCTATCATACAGGAGTTACTGGGCACAGACTATACTTGATATACTTATGCAGATCAAACCTGTCGGTGATAATGAGAAGCCCATTATAACTATTAAGTGAGTATTGTTTTTTATTAATCATATTTTAATTATGGCTAATTATTAGTCATTACAAATGTGTTGACAAGTTGAGTAAGTACTATTGACAAAGTCAGGTTGTGGACAGTCGGCGTCAGAAGTAGCTGATCACTTTAGTACAGTAGTACCCAACTGATATGGCTTACCGATGTACCTGCGCAGAAGATACTTTTTGTACATTTTCAAAGCGCGGGAAACCGCTATTGGTCGGCAGCTGCCGCCATGTCAGCGCGCGCCGTGCGGAGGGGCATGACTTGCGAGTGAGACGGAACTAACAGCTGCAGTGTATTATGAACCTTATAGTATTATCTAGGCGTGATTGTAAGTTTTAAGCATTCTTTCGTTAATCTTCAGGGCCATACTTTCTTATCTATGCGAACGAAGATTCACGACGCGCCTTATCAGTTGGGTACTACTGTACCTTGATTCATTACGCAGTTCACATAAAAAAATTCAAGAGAAACTCATCAGTGATTGACTTTTGACGCTGACCTTTTGAGCTTTTATACCACAAATGTCGTAAACAAACATACGGCCTCCTGGTGGTAAGCGGTTACCACCTATGGACCACTTCTACGCTCATTTTTTTATACCACAAATGTAGTAAACAAATATACGGCCTCCTGGTGGTAAGCGATTACCGCCTATGGACGCTTGCAACACCAGGTATCACTCACGCCAAAATTGCGTCATATACTTGTGGCTTATTTTTACATAGATACTGGTGGACGCTTTCGATTCTTATGGTGAATCCTCGTTTGCGTTATTATTTAAAAATATTTCACAACCATAAAGTTGACCAAGTTGTCAATTGAACTACTTTTTCAGTGAAATCTGCGAGTTAACCAGTATAAAGAAAGAAGACGTAATAAGTACACTGCAGAATTTAAATTTAATTAACTACTACAAAGGCCAATATATCATATCGGTTAATCAGGTAAATATTCATATTGTTTTTTTTTTATCTTGTGATATGATAGATAGTTCTCTAATTAATATATTTTTATAGCAACATGAAAAAACAATGGAGAGAAGGACACTCCGTATTGATCCAAAATGTTTGCATTGGACCCCCAAGGATTGGTCTAAACGAGCAAAATGGTAATTATATGAGCTTCTTAATCATTTGGCTTCAAAATCAAAATTTGGGTTACAATTAAAATGAACTCTAAATTTACCTAAATAAAGTTCATTATCACAAGTCAAATATATATTTTTCTTTTGTCGCCAGCGTTTGAAGTGACAGAGTAACGGAGATGCGAGCTATCTAACTCAAGCTTCCGAAACGTACGCAGTTTGTTCATTTTGTACCTAACTTTTTACTAACTTAATCATAACTCATAATTTATTTATAACTAACAAGGCATTGGGCATTCATTCGGATTTTTACATTAACGCTTGTGGCATAAGATTTAATTTTGCATGTTAAGAATAAATTAGGTAATAAGTATATAAATAAATGTGACATAATACATACAGGTATGTACTTACAAATCACGATTCACTACTTAGGTTTGGAGCTTTTTATAATGCTTGTTGAAATGATTAAGTCATCATATCATCATCAATTCAAACTAAATACTGATGAACAGGATCCTCCATGGGGTCCCATAAACCAGCTTCAAAAATGTTCAGTGTCATTTCTTCGTTCGAAACTATTGTCATATAAATGGTATGGACTAAATGGTAGTCAAACCACAGTTCGATCTTCAACATTGCGTGGGTACATTTCGATAGCGTCGGGGATTGTGCAAATCCGCAAATATACCAGCGCGTATCTGCACTACGTGTAGGTTTACAGGGGAAGGTAAATTTTTGTTGTGTTTGTTTGCCGGCCTTAGACAAGCGGTATTGTTATTCAGCGATTCTTTGCATTCTATACGTCGGACGAAAATCACGTCAAAGAGGTATCTGCCAATAAAGATCTTGCGTGCATTGACCTTGACATTTGAAATTGGCTACATTTGTCAGATACACGGTTCCATCATCCAATGCTAGTTCCGCGGATTTACACTATCCCCGACGATATACC
This sequence comes from Polyploca ridens, assembly GCA_951394255.1. Classification (NCBI taxonomy): domain Eukaryota; kingdom Metazoa; phylum Arthropoda; class Insecta; order Lepidoptera; family Drepanidae; genus Polyploca; species Polyploca ridens. Next base: position 9,152,896 of record OX596257.1, read on the forward strand.
TTTTATATCTGTGACGCAATGCAACGTCTATTTTTTACTAGCTGTACCCCGCGGTTTCACACGCGTTCCCGTGATAACTTGTGGATAATATACCTTCCTATTAGAGAAAGAATTTTCGAATACAAGTGGTAGTTCCAGAGATCACAAAAAAAAACAAACAAAACACTCTTCCGCTTTTTTAAATTAGTATATATGACGAAGTCGTTTAACAAGCTTACGGCACGCCTGATGGTAAGCGGTTTCAGTATATGGACGCTTGCAACACACGAGGCATCACTCACGTGTTACCAACCCTTCCGCCCCGATGAGCACTGGTGGCTTTAATCGCGCGCAGAAACATATACAGTTATTTGGCTGTGGTATTCTGTAAGGTGGAGGCACTTCCCCAGTCGAGCTGCTCTTTGAGCGAATAAATGCTCTAACTGTGTTGGTAGCTGATAAATTGGTTGTATGTAACGTCTGGGTCGACTTTTATGGAATGCTTTGAATCATCCTGCCGGTAGACCCAGTATAATAGACCTAGCACTTGAGTTTCACCTCCAGCTCAGTATTTATTTATTTATTTATTATTTATTTATTTATTAGGACAACCAGTAGTCGATACATTAAAATAATCTTAAAACTAAATAAAATTGAAAATGAGATCAATGTACAACTTTTTAAGGTGTCACAACATTCGTTATAAATGGTAACATAAAACAAAAGTATTTCAAATTTCTGGAAACAAACTAAAAAGCAAGATAAAATAAAAAGTCCAAAATTTAACGAATCACACACACAGAGAACATAAAAAACGTTATTATACTTATAATTTAGTAAAAAGTAAAGTAAAAGTAGGTAAATAATTAATTAACAAATATTCATTAATTAAGTAAATAAATAGTCTTATCAACTCAACAACCTCAGCACAATTTTCTTGAAATTCAATGGAGTGTCATTAAACACATCCACTTCTCCGCTAATTGTGTTATACATTTTAGCTAGTCTAGGTATTGTCGAGGACTGCTTTAGATTAGTTTTCGCTTGGGGCTGATGTATCAGACCGGATGGATGTCTCGGTGTACAGCGCGGGACGCGTAATTTGACTGATTGCAAAAGTTCGGGGCAGTCAATTTCATTCCTTAATATTTTGAAGAGAAACATCATGTCAAGAAGTTTTCTACGGACCATAAGACTATCTAATTTGAAATGAATAAGTTTGTCGGCATATGTAGGTAATTGTTTGTGTAACCTGCAGGAGAAAGCGAGGTGTCTCAAAAACCTTTTCTGAACGCGCTCTATTCGCAGCTGGTGTACATTATAGTTAGGTGACCATACAACACTACAATATTCCAGGATACTTCTAACATAAGCGTTGTAAATAGCTATTTTAGTTGCAGAGTTTTTGAAAAGTTTACCGTTGCGAATGATAAATCCTAACATTTTAGATGATTTTGTAGTAATGCAATCAATATGAGGAATAAAAGTGAGTTTTGAATCAAAAAGTACTCCCAAGTCTCTCAATACCCCTTGTTGAACAACGGTAGTGCCATTGATGTGATATTGTGATGGAATGATGTTGTGGTTTCGAGTAAATGTTACGTAATTACATTTTTTGGCATTTAATGACATATTATTGATATTGCACCAATTCGAAATGGCATTAACGTCATCTTGGAGCAATAAACTATCAGAGGAGTCTTTAATAGTCTTACACAGCTTTAAATCGTCTGCAAATAGATAAGCGCTACTATGTTTAATATGTGTCAGAATGTCATTTATAAATAAGTTAAACAGCCAGGGCCCTAAATGAGAACCCTGAGGAACTCCAGAGGTGGCTTTGTATATCTCAGACTTAAACCCCTTCACTACGACATATTGATTTCTATTGCTAAGATATGACTCAAACCAATTAAAAATGGAACCACCCACGCCATATAAAGCCAATTTCTTTAGGAGCACTTTGTGACAAACCCTGTCAAAAGCCTTAGCGAAATCCATATATACTGCGTTAACTTGTATTCCTGCATCAACGGCATTAACTAGTTCAGTATGGTATGTGGCCAGATTCGTAGTAGTAGACCGTGATTTAGTGAAGCCGTGTTGTTCGTCAATGAGAATGTGCTTGGAATGATTTTTAAAATATGGATAGGTTAATGACTCGAAAATTTTTGCAAAACTAGACAGTACAGATATGGGCCTATAGTTTGAGATGTCTTCTCTATCATCACTCTTAAAAATTGGAACAACTTTAGCAGTTTTCCAGGCTGTTGGGAATATTCCAGTTGATAAAGATTTATTGAATATTAAATACAATGGCAAACTCAAAGATGAGGAACATTTGGAAATGAAGTAAGGTGAAATATTATCAGGACCTGCACCCTTATTTATATCAAGTAATTTGAGATGTTGTAGAATAGTGTTTTGTGAAATGTAAATTGTAGTCAAGGTATTAAAAATTACGCTACTGGGTTCGTATGCTTGAAGAATATTATTAGATGATTCACAAAATGTGGAAGAGAAAAAAGATGCAAATAAGTTACATATATCTGACCCGTCGGATACTTTTTTATCTTTTAGGAACATTGTATGAGGAAACTGAGCGACATCAGTTTGCTTATTTTTTAAATAGGTCCAAAACATTTTTGGGTTTTTTTTAATACTATTTTCAATGTTTGAAATGTAGTTATTATAACAACTAGTAGCGAGCTTTTTACATCTCTTATTTAATATTTTTAATGATATTTCATCTAATGGATTTTTATAAACTCTAAATTTACAGTGTATTTTATTTTTTTCTTTAGTTAATTTAATTAATTGTTTAGTAAACCATGGTGGATGTTTTCCTTTATTGACTCGGGTTTTTGGTACAAAATTATCTATAACTTTATTTAAAACATTATAAAATATATTAACCATATCGTCAACAGAAGTGCAATGTCCGTATTCAGTTGGCCAATCAATAGTATCAAATTCTGAATTGATTTTAATATAGTCTGCTTTATAAAAATTATGTTTAAAGACATTGTTATTAATTTTTAGTGATGTATTCTGAGAAAGGTCAATTGATACATGAATTGGAGTATGGAGTGGGTCGATGCTAACCAATGAATTTACTGACTCCGTGACACTAGTTTTATCTATGTTACTCAAGACCAAATCCAAGATTTTACCCCTGTTGTTATTAATATTGTTAAATTGTGTTAGATTGTTCAGAGACATAAAATCAATGAGTAGATGACTTAAAGATGAGCCATTATTAATGGTAGGAGTGCTATGATTGGCAGAGCTGACATTAGACCAGCTAATACAGCTCATGTTAAAGTCACCCATGAGACAAATGTCTTGCATACTGTCGGAAACTCTATTGAAATTATCCATAAAGTGTTCAATAATACTTCTTTTCAATGGAGGTGGGAGGTATACAGCGCAAAATGTTATACATATGGTATTAATTTCTACTTTTACATAAAGGTCTTCACAGAGACTTTCACTACTACACACGCGGGATGAATTAAATCTATTTGAAACTGCTATAAGTACACCTCCTCCATCTTTACTCCCGTGGAATCCAGAACTTTCACGATCTCTTCTATAGACAGTATAACGATTATCAAATAATTCTGCGTCGTTAATTTTATTGTTTAACCAGGTTTCCGTCAATATAACAAGGTCATAGTCATTAACTGCTATATTACACAGAAAGTCATGAGTTTTGGTCCTTAGACCTCTGACATTTTGATAGTAAATATTTAAATGAGTGAATTTTGCTACAGTTAGTACCATAATAATTGGATAATAATTAAAATATGAGATAAGATAATTATTGAAGCTTATCTAATGTACCTTGATTTCTAATATATATGTAATCTGAAGTTTCTGTTTTACGCATAAATATTCTTCCTTGTTTAATCCACACAAATTTGAAGCCCTTTTCTTTAGCGGCTAGTCGAGCGGCTGCATGCAGTTTTTTATTTATAGGTGACAAATGTTCCTGGATGTATATAGGTGTTTTAGTGCCTCCGATTCCTAAGTGGGTACTGTTAATCTTATCATTAGGATTAGCCTTGTTAAACTTGATGGAGTTTGCTAGGAAAGAATCTCGTAACCTAGGGGTAGCTAGTTTAACTACAATTGACCGGGGTCTTTTGTCATCTTTGTTAGATTTGGCCACGCGTGTACAGTGGTGGATATCACCTTCCTTTAAGTCACTTGATACAACTTTCGAAAGTTGAATTATGGTAGAGATTAGGTTTTCATTTTTATGTTCAGGGACACACTGTATCTCAAGATTGTTTGATCGGTTAATTTGCTCCATCACCTGTAGTCTCGTTGATAAATCATGAACTGTTTCAGACAATACTGAGTTATCTTTATGTAGCTGGGCCATGGCAATTTCGTATGAATTAACTGACTTCTTGGTAGATTCAAAATTATCATTCATAAATTTTACACTACTCTCCAGTGTAGCTATTTCATTTTTCATAGATTGGAGTTCAGTTCTAACCATTTGCTTAAGTGATTGTTCTAGCTCTTGCTTAAGAACAGATCTCATTATATTGAACTCTTCTCTAAATATGACTCGCACGTCTTCCTTGGTAAGAGAATTCGTTTGATTAAGGTTATCAGCATCAGTAGAATGGGTTAATAGCGTTTTAGTGCGGAGCGTAACATTATCATCACTAAATGAGAAAGAATCCTTCATATTGCTATTTGAAGCTCCAGAAGAAACTAATACTGATCGTTCATCAGAATGAATTGGGGTGCTATTAGCATTGGATGTAGGTTGATTAGGGCGACACCCAGGGCATTTCCATTTATTTTTGTTATCAGCATTCATTAGATTAAACCGCTTAGTAGCTACATTCGCACAACGAAGGTCATATTTATTTTTGCAGTAAGTACAATTTAAGTAATCTTTGTTTGTTATTTTGATGCGGCAGCCACCACAAACGCCATTAGAATTAGGCATCATGCAATATATATTAAGCTTCGACGAGACGGAGAAATATAAAATAAGAAAAAACACTATAAGTAATCAAAATTATGTGTCGCCGTCAGCGATAAAGCGCTGCAAGCGCTGCATGCGTCTCAGGTGTATTCTTCGCGTTGCGTTGTGTAGGCGGGTTGTATCTATGTGTGCGTGCAGCGAGCGATCCGCGGGTTGCGCAGGTCAGGGACGCGAGTAATGGCAGCCAAAAATTAATTATTTTGAAAATGCTTTTGATGATTACTCACTCGTCCTGTTGAATTTTGAATTCACACAACAACTAATATCTTGCACACATCACCAGCATTATGGTGGTATATAGTTTGTACACAAATAATAATAATTTTCACTGTTTTTCAATAAATATTTGCAGAGCAGAGAAATACGATGTTACCGTGTGTAGCGAATTATTACACTATTATTTATACTAATTATTCTTAGATTTATGGTCGCAGATAATACCTTCGTATTTTAGCTGTATTGCCTAACTGCTTTGTTTTCATCATTCATTTTGCGAGCATCGTATTAATGCTTTTCACATAAGACAACAATATTCCGTTATTGCTTAATACTTTTCTTACGGTACAAATATAAAATTGGTATCAAAATTTATTAAGCCCGATTGAAGATTTTTTAATATTATGGAATCTGTTGAGAAGGAGGAGGCGAGTCTAGGAGGGGGCGAGATTTTCTTTCAATGCCCTATGGTGATATACTTTTTTCAATCAACAATCAGGTCTCTTGAAACTTGGGGCTACCTGTCTTTACAAGCTTTTATTTTAACTTGTAATGTATGTATGTTTGTTCGGGTGGAATCTTGCAATTCGAATTTCACCCACTTCCAGTGGTCGGATTGAATTGATATTTGGTATACATTAGTATATTAGATGACAATGCAAGTACAGTCAACAAAAAGTACAGTCACCAAAAAAGCTTGTATTAAAAATGATTTTTTTAACAAAAACTTATTTCTATATAGTAGGCATGGATTATATCGAACCTCTGAAATCAGATTCAAAAATATGTGAATCATACTTTTTGCATCCATAAGAAAAGAGCTAATCATCATCTGCTTGCCTTGTTCCCAAGCATTTGGGAACAAGGCAAGCGGAATATGTATGAATCTTCTATTAAATTATAGCATGCGCAGATGAGGGACTTTTGTTCGCGGACCAGAAAAATTATAAGTACACTCAGAGCTGCATCGCATACAGCACTTTAACATTAACTATTATTAGTACAGTAGTACCCAACTGATATGGCGCGTCGTGAATCTTCGTTCGCACAGAAAAGAAAGTATGGCCCCGAAGATTAACGGAAGAATGCTTAAAACTTACAATCAACATTAGAACACTACTATAAGGTTCATAATAAACTGCAGCTGTTGGTTCCGTCTCACTCGCAAGTCACGCCCCTCCGCACGGCGCGCGCTAACATGGCGGCAGCTGCCGACCAATAGCGTTTCCCGCGCTTTGAAAATGTATCTTCTGCGCAGGTACATCGGTAAGCCATATTCGTTGGGTACTACTGTACTAGTTTTTCCTCCGCAGATAAGTCCCTCATCTTGTTTTGGATAACAATATGCAATGCATTATATTGAATGATTTAATTACGTAACAAAACACATAGATTGCGTACTTCATTCTCCAATTTAAAGTTGAACTAATTTCATGTGTGAATTTTCAGGTAGCGAATATGTAAAATAGATAGCAGATAATATCCATAATAAATGATTTCAAAGTGGCATCGACTACAATGATGGAGCAACAGTTACTCAATAGGTACTCGCTGCATTTCATTTGTTAATTAATTAAGCAAATCTCAAAAAGAAATAGAGAAGGTATTGATTTTAAACTAGTGGTACAAAATAATGTAGGTAACTTTTTTTGAGAATTGCTTATGCGCATTTTTTCTAGTCTCAGTTAACGATTGATTACACCGAGATTTTGTAGACATTAGAATTTTCTATGTTCAATTTAAGTATTAGACATTCAACTTTATTATTCTACGAATAATGGGGTGTTTCCTTTGAATTGAAATTATTGTCGTTCAAAACTATGCTCGCTAGTAAACATTTGCCAAGTAAGGTATGTTATACGTTTTGTAATGTAAACTCTTATTGTGATATTAAATAATATCGTTGGAAGGATTCCGATGTTTGATTTAGTTACTCCCAGCATTTGGCAGCATTTCTATTATTTATACATTTGACAATCAGTGGGTCGATTACGTAACTAAATTTCAATCATTTTAGAATTGAAATCGGGTCAATATAGCCGTTTTCTGATAACTTTTTTACGTTCTGATAACTGCAAATACAAACAGTGGTTCATTAGAAATGGAACCATTTCCGATTTTGTAATATTTCTACCGATTCAAAGGTTATTTCAATCTGAGTTACGTATTCCACGTACTGGTCTAGTTATTTCAATGTAATCCTTTACGTAGATGTTCAAGGGTTTGACTTGACGTTAAAAATCAAACAAATTTTCTATGCAATATATGATTTATTCTTCGATATATAAGCGCAATAATTTTGCTTTGACTGTCAAAATATTTATATTCAAGAAGCAGGTACGAGTGATGTTTACTACACCTTACAAAACTTAATTTACAGTTAACATATCCAAGTCTGAATCCACCAAATATCTGATAATAGACGACAGTAAGCTGACTATACATAATTAGTTATGACAATACAAATATTAAAATATTTCGATTTCTAAAATTCACTTTGTGACAGTGTGAAAAATATCCTATGTATTTTTGATTTTTATCTTTATTGATATAATATTCATCGTAAATACGTAAAGTAAAAAACTTGAATAAAATATTTAATATCAAAGCATTAGTAAATAGCACAGATGACTTCTTACATATAAGTAATTTCAAGATATAACAACAGATTATAAAAGTACATTGGCGAAATTTTCATGAAATATAAATTATGAAGTTAAAAATTATGTAACAACAAAAAATTGTTAAAACAACTGTAATACTAGCAGATTTAAACTTACAACCAAATTATGCAATAGTAATGTACTATCACAACTACCCACTTTTTGGGCAGGAGAGATACAAAAACTTAAAATTGATACAAAGTACATCTCAAACTTTAACGATAATTCGGCAACTTGATGCAATTTAATGATATCATTAAAGATTGACAAAAATGTACCGGAACAGTCAATAAATTAAAATTCAAAACAATCTCGCTGTAACACAAAACTATACCTTCTAAAGTTAATCTTATTTATAAGATTACATAGACGGTACATTCACAATACATATAGCAACGAATTAACTCAAATAATCGTCAAATTTTACATCGATCAAATATTAAATAGTAGACAACTACAGTACTAAAGGAAGTCCTTTGTAATTCCCAATTTAGACCGCGTTTATAAATTCTAAAGTTACCTACTGTTGATGTAACGGAAGCTGAATATATTGGAAGGAACATTACATTCGTGATGTGACTCGATCCATCGGCCATTCATTTTATATTTTCTTCAACATTAACTTGATGTTATTTTTCCGCTTTTCCCAGTCTTTGCATATCGTAGAGTAATTCATATGCGTTGCTCTCCGCCTCAGTGGCGTCAAGTCGATCATTTTGTATATAAGCAATAAGCAAACATAAACACATTCAATCTTTTTTGTATTCCAATACATTCAAAATACAGCCAATTTAACTAGACGTAAGGCTTACAAATGCCTGCATCAAGTCACGTAATGTTAGTGTTTTATTACTAAGCTAATCCTACAAACTATTTTTTTATGGAGACTCAAATTCTTGTCAGACAAGAAATAACAAACAACAATTTATGTTCGCTTAAGATATTGTGCTCTGTGTTAATAAATAATGTTTTCGCTATCACAATATGCATCAACAATGTAAAAATAAATGCTTGCGCGACTGACTGCCCGATTTTCAAAGGCAGTAGACAATAGACTAGGATCACTGGTATGCAGAAGGCCCTGTGAAAACGGTACTGCATATTCTTAACTGGGCTACATTTTAATTTCTAAAAACGAATGGTACGCATTTGGGAAGCATATCTTATTGCGTAACAGTACAACTCCGGTTGTCACGCAATTAATATGCCGCCATGGTCTCGACTGACCTACATAAAACATCGTACCACAAAATGAAAACTAATCCGCCCTATTTATTATTTTATGTACGATATAATTTCGGAGCCCAGATAATTATTGGAAAACCTTACAATATTAAAACGAACACTATTCCAAAATGATTAACAAAACAACGGACTCGCATATTTGAAAAATACAGAGGCACTTTACAATGGTGTTTCATATAATTTCAATGCTCAAGAAGCCGATTTCACGATATATATGTTTTTACGAATACATATATTTATATATAGAAAATATCTAGTATCTATAGTTAATAGATTATCTTCCATAACAAGTAACTATATGCTCTTTGCGCTTATAATAATAATATTATATCACGACTTAACCTGAATTAAAGCACCTTATAACTATATTATCTTATGAAAATTTAACACATGTATAATAATTGTGGAATATATCTGTGAATATATGTGTATATTATAATCTGTGTATACTTCGGTAACAAAAAAATATATATGATTTTGGAATTTTACATGAGGTACTTACTGTGTTTATTGTACTCGAAGTGAGAGTTTGTGATGTAGTTATATAATATTTGGGATTCACATATTAGGGTCTTACTCGGACTAGACACCAGTAGTACCTACTACCGGGTTATCCCGACTACGTCAGAAATTGCACCATTTGCACCGACTTCAAACTAAATCAGATCTCAATTCTTAAATTAATATTTTACACATCAAAGCAAAATTATAAAACTTATAACAAAATAAAACGAATGTGGTAATTGTTAGAGTTAATCTACATAAAATATTATGTGAAAATACCTACCTAATAAACTGTTAAACAGTTCTTTGAATGTTACTCTATACGACATGCTGACTCAAATCTATTACTTCACAACTCTTGAAACAAAAATTAATAATTACATTTCTGCAGAATGGTGTTTGTACGCTATCATTTTGCAGTACCTACCCACGTATATTTTGTGAAAATTATACGCCAGTTTTTATACATATACCTATGTTTATAGGCACCATACTAACTCTACGCTGTTGTTCTACACAGTAGACATACGACTTCGTTTCGAAATAAATTCCCCGCTTTTCACAGACTTTCTGGCACATCTACTCTATGAGACACAAAACGTGTTTTTAATAATGATATCAAACAAATGTTTTATCACATCTGTATGCATATAAAGGTGACTTCAAAGTGGTTACTTTACTCGAAGCCAACTTATGTTCTATTCATGTATTTAAATGGTCAATTGGAAATTATTATTCACATCAACGGTGACTCTCTATTTCGAATTTTCAATGCTTAAAAATTATACGTATACATGTCGAAAATTAATTTTGGACCCGACAAAAAATGATTATTCGTTAATATTATGCATAATTTCGTAACTAGACAAGGCATCCGTCATTAAGGCCATTGTTGAGTTTAGATTGCTGCTCGGACATAGTACTAGGGTAGGTATGACACTGCTGGTTATTTGCCATGGTGTAGTTCACTTCCGGGTCGTAATATTCATGTTCTGAGTCGATCGGAACAAGTAAATTAGTGGCTTTGGGCAGGTAGCCATCTGTGGTAACGTAAGTGGTATCGGAATTGGTTTGCAGACTGAGCACGCTGTCAGGCCTGTTGTATTCCGAGTCTATGAGTTGAGGTGCGACGTAAATGGTGTCCAACGAAGATATGGTGTCGATGGAAGAGTCGCCATTTAGAGGAGTGACGCATGTGTAGCTGGACGCGAGAATGTTTGCCGATTCTGGTCGAATGTACGGCGATTGAGCTTCGTACGACGCAGGGAATGTTGTTGGGGATTCGAACGATCGAATCATGTTGTAAGGCGTGGTTGGAGAAGCCCTCGTGTTTGAGTTGTTATTCTTCACACACGAGGCTGAATGTAGAGATAGCATATCGATCAACTGACGCTTCTGAACTTCTAAATCCTGTAAAAAATTAAAAGTATTTGTTGAAGTATTTTTACTTTTAAAGTAATTCTTATCGGCCCCGTTAGTCACTACAATTAACACTAATGACTGGAAGTCCTTATCAACAGCTGATAGTAAGGTATGTGTGTTGTTTGTTTCTTTAGAAAGAGTCAATGAAATGCACCAAAGAGAATTATTTTAACTGGAAATTGTAAGTCTCAATAAATACGATGATTATGTTCTATTAATTAGCTTTTTGTTGTTTATTTGTATCTTTCGACGTACCTTTATAACAATTTTCAGACAACGTCAATACTATTTTACCAAAAATAACAATTTAGGTACCTACTACAACAGAAACGCTAATTAAATTCCACTTGTCTTAAGGTGGTTTTAGTAATCGTGCACTGTTTTCAATATGCGCAGGTAAATCCGCACGACAGGTCAATATTGTCCCCTGTGTACACTGTAGGAATACAGAATTATCGATAAGTATTCGATAAGTCACTACAGTAGGTAGGTACCTTACTATCCATCACAATCAGCTCAGGGATATCCACTGATCAATTTAGGTTTTTCCGATGGATTCTCGTCAGTCCTACTTTGCGCTTTTCAATACAATTAAAAAGGCTATTAATAAGGCGAGTATTAATACCTTGCACCATTGATTATATTATCGGCTCTATGAGCGACCCACCAGTTTACCGAATATGCGAGCGATATATCTACTAACGATTAAGGTATTTTTTTACCTTAAGTTGTGCCTTCAGGTCGATATTCTGGTTCTCCAACACCTCGCTCTCCGTGACCAAGTTGACGGTGCGCTCGCGTTTCTTCATCCGGCACTTAGTTGCTGCTATTTTGTTTCGTTCCCTTCTTCGCCGTCGCCTTTCTTCGTCTTCAGGTGTCAGCTGTGGGTAAAAGAGATGGCTATAAGTTTGATGTTTGATCGAAGCTTGTTGTTCATATTTTACAGAATTTTAATACAATTTGGTAATAGCTATTCTGTTAAGAAATAAGAGTTGTTTGGGCTCTATTTATCCAAATGTTTATATTGTTCCAAACGGATCTCTAGAAATTAAAGTTCATAGTTAATGGCACTCTATAAATAACCTAACTGTTTATTATCGAGTAGGTAATTGCAAATTTACTGGTAGAAAATAATGCGGGTGACAACATAAACCTGATTACAATTTTATTGATAAAATATTGTAGGTAGGTACGGATATGTTGAAATAGATCGTTGGTATTCACTAAATTATATATTTAGGTATCAAATTAAAGGTAGTATGTAGGTTAAGTTCAATTGCATTAAAATAACTAGGTAGGTACATATTTACGGGAAAACCACATACAGATTAGGATAGACCGCATCCGTAACGCCAAGGATAAATTAGTAATATAACTGAAAATCTATGTATAAAACAATAGAGCCTATAATGCAATGTTGCGCTACGTATGAAGCTAATCGATACGCAGATCATAAATTCTCATTGTCATATTGCGAACTTTCAAAATCAGGAAGTGAAGTCACGCACAGTCGCGGGCGCAGCCGCATTGCGATGCCTTCTTCGTAAGCTCATAAAACTTCAATGAAGCCGTTGAATTATAATGCAACGGTAGCCACAATAAAAGCTAGTTTAGATATTTGCAATCGCGCATATTTATCTTCGTTTATTTATTTATTTGTTCCGTGAACGAAAATTGTGTTTTTATTTACATTTAAGATAAATAAAATTTACATAGTCTTCAATTGTGTTTATTTACCGTCTGACATCGAATTATTCATTATATATGACCTTCTACCTACCTAAAATGTCGATGTACATAACAATATATTTAGTTATTATAATACAAAGGTATGTACTTTGAATTGATTATCTAACGTATGAAAAACGGAAATTACTTTAAGCATGTTTTTATTATGAAAATTTTTATTCATAATTTGTATTCTTGTAATTGAAACTTACCTTCGACACAAAAACTTTTATACTTCTAATAAATGTGTTAATTTTCCTTTAACGTATAGGTACCTACGTGACTCCAACATATTCGCTGTGGCTTAGCTAGAATCCTGCGGTCAGTCGGTTCTTATCTATTTCTAAACGTGCTAAGTCAGTGGTTAAAAGGAATGAGGTAAATCATATAATCCCTGGATGTTTTAGCGCCAATACGGGTATTTTTATAACAATTCGTAAAACTTATTTAAATGTTTATTTGGAAAAATGACATGCAATTTTTGTGTATTTTTATTGACTCTTTTAAAACGAAGTGTGTAGTGTTATACAATGATTCAAGCTAACATAGATTGAACACATTAACTGTTCTACATTCCTTATCACATTTCTCAGAAGTCCTTGATAAGAAATGCGTAATAAACTTCTGTTTCAGTTCTTTGCAATTAAAAGTGGCTTACAAACCCTTTTATCTATCTGGGAAAGTTTGTAACTCCTGTCTACACTACAACTCTTAATGTACATTATCTAAAAGATTGTAATTCCTACTTGCCATATGCGAAAGTGTGTTTGTTGGTTTGTCCTTTCACGCAACAGAGTGGTTCGGTGTGATTTTTCCATAGAAAATGTTTAGGGCCTAGCATGTTTTTATCTACCGGAAATCAAGGGGAAATGGCGGCGCATAGCTAGTAAATAAATGAATCCTTAATAACACCGAGTTTTGTAGCGGTTATATTCGACTCATAAAAATCTGTTACTAATTTTGCTTTAAAACATGGTAGATTATTTTTGTCATAATTGTAGATCACAATTTCAGGATAAGTATACCTACCTAACTTGTTTGATTGTTATAATTATCTGGAAGGGTTTTTATTATATAGATAATGAAGTATACACACCCCTTCTCCTTTGGGCTGTTGTGTATGACTACTGTCGTACTCGTCGTCGCTTTCCTCCTTCTTCATTCGTTTCACTCCGACGTCCGTGTCGCTGCCCGACATCTTGCGTTTTGACTCTATGGACAACTTCAAACCAGCCTTTATGAGTTCCGAACACGTCTGAAAATGAAGATTATTTTCTCATCTTAGATATTCTTTTCTAATAATAAGTGAAAGCATAAAGAAGCGCTGTCACAGTAAAAAAAATAATTTTCAAAATGGCGAGAAAATATATCATTTTATTTTTCTTAGATTTAGTTTTAAACTTCTTTTTTTATACGAATAAGTCGGTAAACAAGCATACGGCCCGCCTGATGGTAAGCGGTTACCGTAGCCATATGGACGATTGCAACACACGAAGCATCGCACACGCGTTACCGACCTTTCCCCCCCCCCTTCCCTATGAGCTCTGGCAACCTTACTCACGCGCAGGAACACAACTTTACACAACATAAAGTTGTTAGTGGAGGTACTTCCCCAAACGAGCTGCTCTTTGAGCGAATAAACGCTACGCCCTACCTCTTTAGAACTTGTATTTTCTTTTTATTTTCCTTTTCACTCTTTCTTCTATTATATATGCATTCTACAGGGCGTCCTTTAATTATACATTAGATATGTAATTTTATTCTCAGAGAAGCGGTAATAAATACAGAAATCGTGCGTTTCAATTATTATTTTTTTAGCTTTGCAATGTTTCATTAATGATTCACGGTCATCACCTTGCTCGGATGATTTCATCAAGGTTACCGTAGAAGATGTATTCTCAATAATACCTACACAGTTCTAGCAGGTATTGCTGGAATGTATGTGCAATTATCATTTGTATACCTACCTACTTAAGTAGTATTGTGTAATTCCGATTGAAATGTGAGAAAAATAAACACGATAGAAATTACAATTAATATCAATGAGTGATGTTTTTCTGTCATTTTCCACGTCCGTCCATTGTCTAAGCTAGGCTCTTAGCCTTTGGATCCGTGCCTGCATAAACATGCCAAGCAGTGTTGGCTTCAGCTAAGTAATAGCATATTGCAATTAATAATATACCTAATTTGAATACGAGGTCAAAAGGTTATCATTATACACCTTGCAAACTTATCAAGGAATTTATGAATGTCAAATTACATAATGATAGTACCTAATAAGTTGTCTTCATCTGCGTAAAAAAGAGAGATAAATGTTTTTATTTTAAGATTCATTTTACCAATATCTCTACTTATTACTCGTATTATATTCGACTCTAATTATGGTCCAATAAAGAACAGATAAATTTGTTTCAAACCTTTTGTTTTTAATCACATTGAAAATAATTATTGTGCCGACGGTTGATTGCTTGCCATCTATAAATAATTATAACCAATCAAGAAAATAATATTCTTGCTTGTTTTAACATCAAAATCAGCATTTTTGTGTAATTAGCTGTCATACAAGAAAATTATTTGTTGTTTATTTCTCTGCTTACTTTGTTTTCGATACAAACTTTGCCTTTTTTGGCAATACAAGAAACATCGACATGAGGACTTCTACTAACATTAAGTTTTCTCCGGGCTTACTGATCTGGTATTGAAAAATCACCAAAAAGAAAAATACCATTTTTCTAATGATAAATATTAGGCTAATAATAGTGCCAACAAATGTGTGGATAATTACCTTTTGTATGCTGGGTGGAGTGCCCGAAGCTGGCGAAGTGGCCGACGACCCATTGGACATAGAAGAGTTGGAGTCATTTCCGCTTCCGCTCTGAAACGACATTGGGAAATGAATTCGCTCACACGGTGCGGACGGACGGACGGACAGACACTACTACTAATGGAACATTTTCCACCTCGCTGCCTGTACATTGTCACTTTATAATATATGCAATGGCAGAACAAAAGGCGACAGTTGACAGCTGTGTATATTTTAGTTTTGATGTCTCGTTTTCTTTATTTGTTATATTTTGGGGTTTTCTAAACTATGTTGACATAAGCTTCAGCCCTAAGCGTCTATTCACACGTACGGCAACCATACGACAGCGTCGCGGGCGGCGCGACAAAATACATAGTCAAGCTGTGGTTACGTGTGAATAGTGTCGCTGCGGCTTTTTGCGGTAGCGTTGTGGTAGCTACGAAATGTCAAAATGTTTGTACCGCTAGTTCCCGGTGTCGCTGGTGGTTGCGTTGTGGTTGCGACGTCGCTGCGGTGTGGTCGGTATTACACACGCGGTCGATAGTGACGGCAAAATGTGGTCCGTGTAAACTCAACCGTTAATTTTCATTACACATTAGCTCCCGCCCACGTGGTATGGTTGTGGTTCGTGTGAATAGAGCCTAAGTCACCATTAAATTTGAGGTTTACCGGGATTTTTTCTCAGTTTATTAGTCGGGACTTTCCTAATGCAGCAGTTTTAATAAAGATGATGAACACTCACTGAAAGTAAATAAATGTGTGTGATTTTAAATCGTCGGTTGACTAATTATACGTAATATAAGGTTCCACATTTGCTGTATCTTAATTATTCATCGTTTCATTGTTGTGTTACGCTCTATATTTGTGAAAATTCTCTCATTCATATTTCACGTTAATGAAACTCATTCATGTAATGACACAACGGTTAATGCGAGATTATCCATAGCCCGTAGGTAACACAAATATATCTAACTACATTATATATAACTATAGTTATAAATGCATATAGATAACCAGATATCAAGTGTAACTGAGGCGCCGTCGAGTCTGGTTTCCTTCAGAGTAAATACAGAGTCTGCATAAGGTGTATGACCTCATGCCATTGCATGCTGGTAAGTGTTATCCAATGTTTATAATGGTGGAGTGATGGTCACGTGACCACATTACGTGGCACATATACTTGGCAACAGTTCAAAATACTTGTAACACTTATTTTACATTCTAATCGGCGTGCATGGATGTGACCTGCGCTGGAAGGATCCTGCGTGCATTGTGCCCGTATGTACCTAGCGAAAGCGCGAATAGCAATGAGAGATTCAGCTAACTACTCACTATTGAACAGCCTAAGTACATTATATGTATGAATAATTCGAATCTTATGTAAACAAGTGCCTCGTTAGATACTGTACCTACCTACATAACGTATTTATGACTTGTTGGAAGCTGCAAGTAAGAAAACTGTTTTCATTTTCTTTGTTAGCACTTTTTACACCAATAAACTGTCCACGTTATACAAACTTAAAAATAGTATTTATCATGTTCGGAGACAGAATTAATCAGTGCGTACCTACGAGATCTTATTTGCATTATCAACATGTGTTCTTAGATTCAGAAGACGTTACATTAATCACACATCGTACGCATAAAAACCCGAGCAAATAGAATATTCAACACAAAACGTAAACAGCGAAGTAGCTCACCTTGAAACCGGAGTTTTTGTCGTAGTTGTACTGATCCAGGGGATTGGTCATGGTGATCACATCGTTGACGATCTCCGGCGTCCGGAGCGTGGTGGGGCCTGCTGTCTCCGCGGTCAACATGTTGATCATAGCAGCACTCAAGTTCACGTTTACACTTAGATTGTAGGTCCCTGCAGTCTCACTGTCGGTACCGACAGCTCCCGTCGGAGACGGTGACGTATCTTCACACTTTATCGTAGGCACAGCAGAGCTCATACTTGAGCTCGTAGAGTTCATTATATCCTTATAAGGAGCCAGTTTCGCTTCTTTTTGGTAACGTTTATCAAAATATATCTACCGATTAGCGGTGTTAGCACCTAAACCTAAGTATTATATATCACGGTTATACACTATCACTAGATAAGATAAAAACTAAATATCACTTCTTGTGGTAAACTGGTTACGAATGGCACTTAACGTCTTCTCAACAGAAGCCTTCACGGGTAACGTTCGTTTCACAGTCGTTTAAATCTGAAACAAATGAAAATCTCAATAAGATTAAGTGGAAATTGATCATTCACAGGAAAATTATATGCATGCAGTAAGTATGTATGACCAACCAATTGATATTATGAAAGTAGGTAGGTACCACCCAGGTACGTAGGTGTTAATAAGCTTTTGACATACAATAAGGTAGCATTTAATCCTGATTTACAAAAATCTTGTTAATAAACAATTGAAGGGCACAAGAAGTTTCGCAAGTGGCCAATGCGAGTGCGTGGAGCCCGGCTTTCGCAAGAGTGCACACAGCTGGTTTTTAATTAGACCTATCTTAGCATCGCGACCTCGCCGCCAGGATGCAGCACCAATAAAACGCTTTTTTACAGGCCCCAATTGAACGCGGGCCATAAAATTTAAACTACGCGCGCTTTTTACGACGCATTTTAACGCTCTTCCGCGTAACGTGTCGCCTCGGCCATTGTTCGACCATATCGCAGCGGCAGAGGCGCGGCGAACCGAACATACCGCGTGAGGATTAGCCGGATAATACAAGGACATGCATGGATTAAGCAATTAACGAGCACCACGATACTGATGCTAGCATTAGACAAGATTATGTGGAAATTAGGGAGTCATTCCGCATAATCAGAACACGCTTTCGTGACAAAACCATTCGTTCGATCGAAACAGGAGCTAAATCCGCTAGTTCCATATATGTATAGTCGACTCGAAAGCTGTCTGGCGCCTTGACCTGCCCGGTATATCTGTATATCTCATATCTGTGGCACGTAAACACAATAAAGCACAGTCTGAGTAACCTAGTTGCGGCGCTTTGCTTATTCCACTCGCGGAGAGTGAGGAAAATGCCAGAAAAATGGATGGCTCTTCTAATATGGGCAGGTATTCCGGAGGTTGACACTGTTCTGGGCAAATAGTAGGTCACGTCCTTCACATTGTAATGCTTTAAAATCATTTGAATGTATTTAATACAGTAGGCACTTTACTCATAATTATATGACTCAATTGACCTGCGCGTTCGTTGGTGCAATCTAATTTGGTTGACGTTAGGACAAACGTATTTAGTAGAGCTATTGAAATTACTGAATTATTATCTCTACATACAAGAACAATAGCTGACGTGTTTGTGCTATAAGTAAAGTAGTAATGTAATAATATTTGATCCAATGATTCAAATTTGCAGTCTCGTCAAATGTTTAAATATTTTGACACAGGTATAATAGTTACCCAAATGCCTAGATCTCGTACCTAATGATGCAAAAAACGAAGGACGATGTCGAATGTTTTACGCAATGTTAAAGCCTCTGGACCGTCGGCGTCGGTAGTCAGTGACTAGTTGTTTGATGAGTAAACGAAACACATCTGTGCAAATACACGGCGCATGTGTTGCCAAAGATTTTACGCTCCCACAATAAACATTTGATTCTATTGGTGAAAGCGACAGGCGGAAAAGTCTAGGGAAAAATTTATGAGCGAAATGCGATGACTGCATAAGATGCATTTGATTTTATATTAACTTTGGTGTTAATGCACTTTCAATGTGAAAACAAATGCATAAAGTATTCATACCCTACTTATACGACAATGTTGTGAACAAATTTTGGCTCGATAAGAGTGCGTGGGTTTCAATAACTGCCTTAATAGTGAATATGCAAAATACATTGGGTAGGCAGTAGGACGTCCGTAACCCAGAATGGGAAAATAAATATCTTATTTATCCGTTCTGTATTGCGTGGGTTTTTGGATTAGTTCGTTATAAATATGTTTCATACTTATTGCTTTTGTTATTTATTTTCTTTTATCTTTCCGATTTTTCGACAAAGATGAGTAATTTATGAGAGACTTTATAAGTCTTAATATAAAAGAAGAGGCAAAGGCTTTTTATATTTGCTTCAAACTAAAAATAAATATCTAAATTAAAAAAATATAAAAGGTAGCATTTACAGATTTATAGCTAACCTTATTTCGATAAACAAAATAGGGAGAAGTTACGACGCAAATTGCAATACATAAATCGCTGGATGGCAGTTCTTGAAAGAAACTACTTAAATTCCCCTTACCCGCTCATGCGAGAGTAAGCAGGACAGAAAACTGGATGCGCATATTTTCAAGGAAGGGGTTCTCGTTTTATAAATTAGAAGGACTTAAAAGTGCATTGAAATGAAGGCTGATACGTCTGTTCGTCCCTGGAGCGGACAAGCTACTCAGTTAACGAGAAATGGGTGACCTAGTTTGTGGCCGCGCCCGTCTGCGTAGCGCCTTTTAATACTCTTTGTTTAGGTTTAGGTTGGTACGTTATAAAATTGCATAGATATTTTATGTTAGCAGTTACTTTTTAAATTAGAAGCTTTAAGTTTGGTTGATTTTCAATTTAGGTTCTATAGGCAGTAGGTAGAGTAAGTTTATGTAACAATATTATATGTCTCTAAATGTTGGTATGTTGAATATATATTGTATAGGTACATACTTAATATGCTTATTCGTCCAAGAAATAAAGGATTTTATCGGTCAAGACTATTGCGAGCGGAATTCCCTCATATAGATAAGGTACTTATTTCTCTGATAAAAATATGTTGATTTTGCCAATGATCAATCAAAATCTCCGAAAAGAGCTGAATTTTTAAATAACTTAAAAAGGCAGGTTCTCTCTTTGATCCGTAGGCTCGCTGTTTGCGCGATTTTTTCCGAATCTACACATATTTTTATTTTTCTCTATCACTGACCGAGGATGGTCTGTGATGAAAGGTCTGTGATAAATCTTTGAGAGGTAGGTACCTACTTGACTTTTTAACAGAAAATATTACGGAATGGACTGCCATGGGTGTGCACTAAAACATAAAATAACGATGCAGAAATTGTAATCTGACTGTGTAATTAGGTATTGTTTTGAAGACAGCGGACTAACCGAAAAAAAACGCCCATTTCAAACTACCTAATTACAAAGTCAGATTACAGAATTATTACTTATTATCATTGCAGTTCCTGCATCGATAATAAGTTCGTGAATAGTTAAGATCGTTCCTTTCGGTGTGTTCCGACGGCTGCACTTGAGAGCCAGTTCCTTCTAAGCTTTGTGTGCTTACCACCTTCGGCCGCATCATCACTTACCATGGTGACATTGCGGTCAAACACAGACCTATAAACAGTAAAAAAAAAAAAAAAAAAAGATATTATATGTGTTTTAGCGCAAACCCATTTTGGAGTCGGCTTTATTTTGAGTATTTTTTTTATTTAATTAATTACCTGCATAGGTAGAATAAATTTCGATATTCCGTAAAAACGGTTTTGTAAAAACAATCTTAAGTTAAGTATTTACGTGTCAATCACAAATACTTGTTTTTCTTTAATTCACAGATTTCTTGTTTGGTTTGCTGACCGAGTTTCATAATGAAGTAAGTTAAACGCGTTGATCTTTAAAAGATAATATCAATGTAAATTATTACTATGTAGGTTGTTACTAAGACCTCTTAAGCTGCGTCCAATAGTTTCAACAAACGTTATGTGTTGTTTTTCCAAAAGTTTTTAACTCAAGGACCTCCAGCTCCAGGGGTTGTCAAATCAATCAATCTTAATAACTATGAAATTATACGTACCTATGTAGCAATTAAAACTGCACTTAGGGAGGAACATGTAACAAAACAATAGATTTTCAAACTTAACCCCATATTTTTCAGCACGATAGATGATTTCGTAGTAAAATTTTCGTAGTCCCTCTACGAACAAACAAATCTAAAAACAAACCTTTTTTTTATATGACTATCTTATCTTATCTTATGGAGGGGCCGAGAAATAGCTCGGACACTTCGACCCATTGGGATCTATTGTGGTCCCCTAGATAACTTACTCCTCCCCAGTCTCGTTAAAAACTCTTTTCATGAGTTTTACAACGAGGCTAGGAGATATGAGCCTATAGTCTTCTGGTTTTGGATATCCAATCCCTAGGAGACTCATTCGCTTACCAGCCAGTGCATCGCATATGCACAGAAGGTGCTCCATGCGTTCCGTATGTTCCCCACACAACCTGCACATGGGTGTCGCGGTTAGACCCATATTTTGACCGCGGTTAGACCAAAATATGCAACACATATTTTTAAGTGGGTTAACTACCTAGACCTCTAAAATTGTATCCAATAGTTACGTTACCGACCCCCTCCCTAATGAGTACTAAAACTGTGGTTAACTTTCGCTACCAAAATTCGTGTGTTTAGGTTTATATTGGGTCTATTCAAAATAATATTTTAATAATGATTCGGGGCCTAAAACTCTATAAGTATGTATAACTTTTAGAGCTCATAGGGGAGGGAGAAAAGGTCGGTAATGTGTTGCAAGCGTCCATATGGCTACGGTAACCGCTTACCATCAGGCGGGTCATATATTTGCTTGCCGACTTGGTCGCATAAAAAAAATAAAAAAAACTAAAGCTATAAATAAGGTTCATAAGATTTGAACGTAAAGCAAAATGTTAACGAATTTAATTAACTTCCATGTCACTTATTTATAAACGCAGGTGTATTAAGTTGTAGAATGTTAGTATTTTATTGCTTTATTAACTAATAGAGTACAGTTACGATTGAATCAGTTTACTAATAGGGACTATTAGAAAATTACCAACCAGAACAAGTGATTATTTGACAATTAAATTCAGTTTGGCTCTAAAGTTCCAAATGCAGTAGTTAATACCTACAATTTGTAGCCTTATTTCTGATACAATCAAATAATGTCTACCTTCCTACATTACTTTACTATGGACTGTACGTACGCGCCACTTTTTGTTCATATCTAATGAACGTACAAAAAAATAACAATGCAATTTTGACAGCCAACATAATAGTCTAATAGATGATGTACACAATAAAGTAATAAAATATACTCCTGCTTAATAAATTCATGTTCATTGTTATTCACATGTGTAGAACGACGTAATTTTTTAACCACGCCGTGTTTGGCATAGGCGAAGAAACAATACAACATCCATTCGTTGTTGAACGGAAATAACAAATTTTGAGCGCATCAAAATTAGTCGGTTATATAAAAACGCGCATCGAGGCAAGAGGCACCATTGCCAGGAATTGTTAAGGCCAGAAAAATAAAGCAAATACACATGTCACCTTGCCTGTCAAAGTAGGCAGCATCCACACATTATTTCCCACCCACACGTTTTTTGTAAATCTAAATACAACAACCACAATTTTGTTTTACAAAATGAAGCTTAAAAGGTCTTTGTCCTGGCTTTATGACTACAGACGGCAAACCTACCCATAATATAATGAGACTGATTAGTCTAACGAATACTGGTTAATCTGAAGGCGAATAAAGCTCAATCATCAATTAAACTGTCAAACGTCGCACGATATTGCGAATGCCACTGACTCTACGTAGAGATAAGTGAGTAAGTAGGTGCTTAATAATCTATTGATTGAGAATTGTTCTCAAGCAAGTTGTATAATGCCTTTGTCAACTAACTCACACTTGCAAATGTATGATTTACCTATTACACTAGGGAGGCCTTATATTTTTAACTCTGTAATACATCTATAAAAATCAATATTTTTCTGTTTGCTTGCGTTTCTATACCATTGCAAAACATGCTCTTGTATGCAATGAAAATTAATTTTCCGACAACCGTTCCTAATACTTTGTGTCAACAAAATGATAGAGTTTTACTAGGTTCTTACTTGACTACTACCTACCACTAGGTAAACTTACTATTTTTGATCACCTAAGAACAGGTTTCTATAAAGTATTGTTCATACGTACCTAATTACTACGACCTGGGGCCCAATTCTCACTTCCCTCGAACTAGCCTTCGAATCGAACTTACGGTTCGAGTCCTATTCGACTGTAAAATTTCGAGGGGCGGAGTCAATTCGAACGGTCCCGACCAATCAACGCTCTAGCTGCTCTGCTTTCCCTTCTAAATATGCCGGCCTTGAAATTGCCAGAATAACGTAACGTTCGTAAAAGTTAGAATTCGTACTTTTTTCGATCGAGCGATCAGTTTCGATTGGGTGAGAATTGGGCCCCAGGTGAGTAGACAGTTCAGATATTATAATAGCTCAGATGGAAAATCTTTGTCTGCAATTTTCGTAGTTTCACTTAGCATTTAATGTACATATTTCCTTGGTTATACTTTGTAGGAATATTGTAAAAATATTTGATAGCTAAATTGACAGCAATTAACTGCCAACCTTAGCAGTTTGTAGTAGTTCGTCCGAAATTAGTTTTTTTTTTAAATTTTAGTCTATTTATTTTGCTTACACAAATAAAGACACGGTCACAGAATAAATAATACGCGTGACACGGTATTATTCGGACAATTAAAATAAATATGTAAGCTTATGGGTTGGTTTCAATCATCGTTCCATTATAATTAAATCCATGAAAGCAGGCACAAAGCATTTAAAGATTTGTTACGGCTAATCAAAACGGAATATTAATTAGATATAATT
Source organism: Polyploca ridens (assembly GCA_951394255.1). Taxonomy (NCBI): domain Eukaryota; kingdom Metazoa; phylum Arthropoda; class Insecta; order Lepidoptera; family Drepanidae; genus Polyploca; species Polyploca ridens. The sequence goes on from OX596257.1 coordinate 9,177,114, forward strand.
CCAATTTAGGTTTTTATTTTAATTACCTTCCTATCGTAGGAACGTACCTTTCAGACCAGATTTGGCTCGATTCATGATTACCAGCAATTAAGGTCAACATCAATCACAAAATCGACTTTGAAATAATAAAAATGCTCGTTAAGACAACAAATAAGGAAGTTAACGGTAAAATTGTTATTTATTTTAATAACTTAACTACTTTCAATCTATCGTAATTAATTTGCTTCCATTGAAATAGGTAAAGCTATGAATATATTAAGTAATTAAGATTTAATTTATCAATATAGGTATATACATAAAATGGATAGGTATTTGGGCCGGGGAAGGTTATAGGCAAAAAAGAAACACTGTAAAAGCCGAATATTTCACCCGAGCGACGTCGGGCACCAACAGCTAGTAGTTAATTAATATCTGACCAATGCTCTACAAAAGCTCTAATGGCCTAAACCAACTGGCCGTAAAACTACAAAAAAGTATATGATATTGTTTGTTTTATTTTGATTAAATTCTATTTTTGAAAACGATACTTTTAGCGAGACCGATTATTGACTTGACTCAGACTTAGCAGACTCGAATCGAGCTTAGCAACAGAAGCGCGTGCGTCCTTGACACTCGACAGCGGGCAAAAACTATCGGCGGTCGTAATTTCGGCGCGTCGGTCGGTGGGTGTGTACCGGCCGAACTAACCCACACAAATGTAATCCCATGCCATAGATTAACCGAAACGATTTCGGCTATTAACTCTCCCTATCTCTACACACACTTATCTGTCTCACAGAGACAAATAACAGGTCATTAGCACTTACACGCAGATAATTTTCTATTTAAATCTAAATACAGTATATCTGTTTATTTATGTGATAATGCCACAATAATGCGCTATTGATTCAAGAAACGTTAAATAGATTTCCGTGTTTTTTATTAGATTCACTAAGTAACTAATAGGATTTCGGTCTTATAAGACAGAGCTTGCTTTAAATAATTTTTAATTTGATAAAAGAAATTTACTTATTATTTGATTCATATCTAACTTTCGGATAAGTCCCAATATATCTAAAGTTATTAGAAATAAATTCTTATAGAAGAAAAGGACTTTTCATAAGTTTGTTAGGGATATAAAATTATAAAATATTTGATTTATTTCAGTAAATAAGACGATAAATTTAGTTTACACTTGCCAATATATCAAGAACAGTCATAAAGAACTAAAATAATATCAATATTTCTCGACGTCAAAGAAATCACTCTCGTCTTGTCCCCATTACAAAAGTGGAACAAATATTTTATATCATCGAAAACCTATTAATAACAGCCACAAGAATAAACAGAAAAACATAACTTCTTTGTTACTGGAACCTTGAATTAAATTATCACGCCCATTAATAAAGAAGCTTTTATGAAAGAGCTACCTACTTGACATACATATGAAATGAATGAATAATTTTCACGTGATATTTATTGATTGTCTATCTAGATGTTAGATAGGCTAATTACTGCATTGTCTTGAACGTAAGGTTAGGTTAGCATACCAGTTTTATAAATAAATGCTTATAATATTAATGCAAGGTTAATAAGTCACGACGGCATTTTCTGTGCTATTTATGGTACGAATTAATGTTTCTCTTATTACCTACAGAGACATTACCTTTTCATGTTACTAAAGAATTGATAAATGCTTAATTACCTATAAAGACACTGCATTGATTGAAATATGGATGTGGCGTTTTTGTATGTTGTTTTCGCATACAAAGAGTTTTTTTTATTCGACACCATCGGTTAACAAGCATACGGCCCGCCTGATGGTAAGCGGTTACCGTAGCCATTTGGACGCTTGCAACACGCGAGGCATCACTCACGCGTTACCGACACTTCCCCATTGAGCTCACGCGCAGGTACACAACATAAAGTTATTTGGCTGCGGCATTTTTTATGGTGAAGGTACTTTCCCAATCGAGCTGCTCTTTGAGTGAATAAAGGCTATGCTTTACCTCTCTTAATAAGATAATTAAACGTAAGTCAAGTAGGTACCTATATCTATGAATTCTACATTGTAAAATATCCGAAAGTGTATTAAATTATTATTTATAAGCTGATCTGCACGCATGTATGCGTTCAATCCGTAACGAATTTAGGCATAATTTCTTAAATCAAGTTGTGTCCATTCTGTTGAACTTCATCTATACTTTCCTATACAATCCGGCGCCATATTATACATGTATGTATATTTTCTTGTAAGGAACAAAGGAAGTTTGGCAGCGTATTGTTCATTCGATTTTCATGTCTGCAGGCAGAGCCGTAGACGAGTATTTGCAATTCAAACGTGTGCACGATTTTAACGCCCACGCGGTACAAAAATCGTTGTAGTAGGTAGATAAAAAGTTATTTATTAACTTAAGGTTGTTGATAATGTATGTTACGGTCATCATTATAAGTCCCTGCTCAGGTACATTGTCACGTTTTATGTTAAATTCAATACCTACTTAGAGATAATTTTGAAAACTAGTAAAATGATTTTTTTTTCAGAACCTTAATATATGTATTTCATATTGTTAAAGTATATTTTACTTTAAAATAAAAAAAGCATTTATTTTTTAAGTTAAATATAGTTTTTTTTTATTGCTTAGACTTTATTTATAAACTCTACTTTCTCCACAGTGTCAGTTCGATGACCACAACTAGAATTGGCAAATTATTTAATTTTAGCCACTTGTTATTTAATTAAAATTAAAAGTATTCTTTATCACATAATTGGTATAATAAAACGAAATTTTATTAACAGTAATAAGTAAGTCGTGTCCGACTCAAGGCTACGTAGCTATCCTACCTTACCTCAATTTTCTCTCAAGGTTAAACTAGACACTCCTTCGAGCTATACATAAAAAAACTTACTTAAAACTGGTTTTGTAGGGACTTTAATGCCCTGTAGGTATCAGTAATATTATTATTCGGTACATAATTGTATACGTTACCTAAATACGCTATGAAACTCACTAAAATTATATGATTAACTAACGCTCCGGAAACAATACTAATGCATGTTATCTGAATACTGAAACATTTAATACGTTTAGTTCACATAGATTCTATAATACAGCAATAACATGGTTGTTAACTTAATATTTTCCTCATCATGCATTAAGCATTCGTCAAGTGTGAAGTTCTGTGACTGTGATACATAGATAGATACCTTATAATGTAACCTTCACCGATTTTACGATTTATATATTATTTATTACATGCTGTTAACTTTTAATGCGCGATATGTGTGTTCACTCACGATTTATCTATCTGATTTGACAATATACCTATAAGACATCTTTGAGTAGGTTTTATTTACTTGATAAAATGGATAAAAATTGCGCTGAAGTTCAGCGAAATTTTTATCCATGAAGATATCTCAGGAAAATTTCCTTTAAACTTTTAGGGCAAAAGAAAATGTAAGAAAATGAGTAATGATATTTTCCTAAGCTGAAATGAGAAAAGCGTTTAACTAATTATTTGTTCAAAAATGCCTTGATAGTTTAAAATAACAATTTGTCGCTGATAAATCCATTTCCGTACATTAATGGGAGGCAGAAGACCATGACAAACGCGGTATGTAATTAGGTTAATTAAACCGGTTGCGCAACGAAGTGCGACAACATACAAAACAATATAAAACTGTCAAAATAAATGACCATATGGGTATCAAACGCTGCATTCATTCATTTGGGGTCGCACAACAATCGCTATATCAAAATTGTTGTTTTTAAATGATAAAGCTACCAACTTTTGATTGGTAGCATGTGTTCGAGGAAGGTTTTTTTATGAAGTCAAGGTTTATAAATTTGAGTACACACGGCTACACATCAAGCTATACAGTTCCAGTATAAGCTGATCTCGCATTGTAAAAGATTTCCGTACAATGAGAGGTCAGCTTATACTGAAAATGTATAGCTTGATGTGGAGCCGTGTGTACTACGGATATCTCTAAAACTTTTTGCTCCTTACTTAATTATTGAGTAACGTTACAGTAGTTAAACACAAAACACTTTTAAGTAACAATAATAAGGCTTCTGCTAACGATTCTTAGAATCAGTTTTTAACTGTGTGTGTTTGACCACAATCTCACCATGGTAAGTGATGATGTGATCGAAGGTGGTAGTAAGTCTAGAAAGAACTGGCTGTCAAGTGTAGCTATCGGAACACTAGTATAATAGGTGCTTGGCACCAGCATGCATTAACTTCTTTAACAATAAATAACCTATTGTTCTTAAACCGCGACCCCAGTATAGCATAAAGCCAGTAAATATTTCGTTATCAAAGGCCTCGATAGGCGGAAGGTCGGCGCCTGAGCACCGCCCTCGCTCATTTCATATGCGGAAAACTGCAACTATTGATCACGATGAGCTGCACTTTGTTATTTGACCTCGAATAGTTTACGACAGGAAACCAATAAAACTATAATACCTGGACACAGTCACAAAGCAAGTCTAATTATACCGCTCTACAACTATTTCTATTCATATTGTAATTGACAAGTGATGGCAGTAGATTTACTCGAGTACAGTGCTGAGTAGAATGCATTTTTTCCAACTGTTAATATTTACCAAATCATGGAAACGATTAATCTGATTATGATGCGACTTTCACTAAGCTATGCCTAAGAAAATACTGAACCTATCTGTGAAAGTCCCATCACAATAGGATTAGCCGTTTCCGAGAATAGCCCAATATTAACAGATTTCAGAAACACATTCTGTCGGCGGCCGTACTGTAGATCCTTAAGAATCAAGTTTTTTTTTTATATAGTCTTTTTACGTACGATGAGTGACAATGCAAGGTTTTTAACCCAGATTAAGTAACTAGACATTAATTACAACTTAATGCATAATATATTATTAGGTAGTTCTCATTATGTGTAAGGTGTCTACAATCAAGAAAGAATATGTATATCATTAATTTAATTTTATGAATGAGAGATTTTTTTATGAGAGGTAGAGCATAGCGTTTATTCGCTCAAAGAGCAGCTCGACTGGGGAAGTACCTCTACCTTACAGAATACTGCAGCCAAATAACTTTATGATGTGTTACTGAGCATGAGTAAGGTCGACAGAGCTCATTGGGGACGGGGTAAATATCGGTAACCGCTTACCATCAGGCGGGCCGTATGCTTATTTACCGACTTAGTCGTATACAAAAAAAATAAATATGAATATGCGAGAGTGTTAGTTTTTAACTCAATATCGAGTTCTAGTGGAAAAAATAAAGTGTCGCATCACTAAGTTATATGGACAACTAAACTTAATCATCATCTCATTGTGAACCCCTGAAGGTCGTTACGGCAGCGTTGAGCTGTTTAACTGCCTTCTTTTATGATAACTATAAAAGCAATACGCTTCTAACTTATATTATTGTAATACTTATAAATTTATTTGTTCAAAACCCAAGTAGTACCTATGTCAGAGTATAGGATATAAAATTTTATTTTCCTGTAAGAATAAATATTGAGATTAATAAATTTAGGAAAACCAGATTTCTCAGAAATATATAACAATTGATGTTGTATTTATAAATTTACCTTTTATGTTATAATATTGTAAACTAATTTACCTTTATTTGCTGTATAACGTGGGGATTTTCGATAAATATATATTCGAGCGTTGCTATGCATTATAATATAATTAATTAATTAATATAATATAATTATTTGCGTCTATCGTAATTATTAGGTAAAAATCACATCATATTCACGGATGGTACGTAGTAACTTGCGACTTCGAACAACTTAGTATATGCATCCAACACTGTATCACTTATTCTCACGAGAATTGCAGGATTTCTAAAACGGTGTGTTTTATATGGAAATGCATAATGCCCTCTAACGGGACGGACATGTAAGGCTCTTCAATGTAGGACGCGCTGAGGCTGCGCAGGAGTCGTTATTTTATCATGTTTATGACGATTCGTGACAAAGAATACTTTAAAAATGTTTTAAGGTAGGAATTCATGCAGATATGTTTAAAAACTTACAGTTTTTTTTTACATAGCAGTCGATTGTGTGAAGAATTTCTCAGCTTACATTGTTTGTTAATTGTTTTTAGAACAAAACATCAATTTATTTGTAAAAAATCAACTCTCCACCGACCCAACATGTCTGAAATATGCCATAATCGCGAACCGGTTTTGGAACATCTCAATATTTTAAACACAAAACGTCTGAGGTTAGTGTCTTAATTATAATTATACATTGGGAGGTATTACTTATATTATATTGCACGTAATACATAGATTTTGTCATGAACGAGTAGAATGAACTTTCATAAATTTGAACTCCTAAAAAATAAGTCTAAAATTTTAAATATAATGTATCTCTAAGTTTCTCAATGGAAACCACAAAAAATATTTCAAAATGACAATACAAATCTTCCAAATAAATATGGTACGTTTTAAACTTTCGCAAAATGCCATGTCTCTCATGTTTCGAGAATTTTGTGGGTGTGGAACCAGTTTTCATCGTCCCTTAACCACTAAAACCACATACAAAAAAAAGAAATAAAGTCAGAATCATAAAAATACGACTCGAAATCGTGTCCCGTGATATTTTTAGTATATAAAGTAAATATTGCTTGAAGCGTATGTTTTATAACTTGTAATGTAGGTAATGTTTACCCGGTTCCCAACATCCAATTTCGACATATTAGATATTGAGATGCTGTGTCGATAAACATTCATGTGACCTATATATTTACTTCGAGAGTTCCATCGTTTATTTTACACGATTTGAACTTTTTGTTCCTTTTGTTTGAGAATTTTTTAAAATATCTTTCATTCTAATAAGGGCATCAAATTCACCAACATTTTCAATCAGATCCAAGTCATGATACTCAAAAGGCAGATATTAAACGGTTATATACCTACAATACTCTTAATAGGTATTCACGTACTGACACTAAAATGGTGACCTATATTGTGGTCGGAGTGTCCTAATCTATGCAGCCCACATCAGAACGTGTCTGTTGGCTGCTCGGGACCAACCAATGTCACGATATAAATAAAATTGAGGAAACTTTATTAGAATTTCGACACGTATGGAACTCTTCAATATCATTTATTACACACCAATATTACGAGGGATTTCATTCTACATAAAGATCAGTACCGCATCAGATTGAAGACCATCCAGAAGCATTAAAAAGAATAGAATATTAAAAATAAGTGCTAGAAATACGCTTGCTACGGAAACCAATCGTGTTCAGTGCGAATTGTTTGTTTGGGCAGTAACAACCATTAGCGATTTCAAGGTCGCCCCTGTATAAGTGGATTGTACAACAAACTAGGATATTTACAGTACAGCATGACCTCGGCGAAGACACAGTAATTGCCGTTGCTGATTAAGGCTTAGTTTACGAGCCGAGTAGGTACATGGCGTGGCGGCACTGTATATGGTGGCTATAACAGTTTATAGCCTTCAGTACCCTCGGGTGTTAAGTTTCATATAACATCCCTTAAAAGCAGCGTAATCGATTTTGTTATAGTTGCTTTCAGTCTAAAAGGCGATGAAAATGCGGCTGTAAAAGTTTACATTCAGAAAAAGTTAAATCAATCAGATTGTATACCAGCTTTTTCTTAAATACAAGGTTTACACGTGGATTTAGTCACGGATTTAGTAATTTAAAGGTGTAGCCACATTAATGGCTGTAATGTAACTACATTTTAGCTTTTATAATGAAATCTTTACTTAGGTTTTCATGATCTTGAACCATACTATCGCATAGTTTATAATAATAACTTATAAACTTATTTACAGACATAGATGTAAAATTAATTGCTCATAGCTCATCCTCAGCAATTACGCGAGGATCTATTAAATTACAGAATAATATGTTAAGGTTTAAGTAAACCTAGCCAATCATATTCAACCTTCTAGTATAATAAAGCTATTTATCATTGAGTACTTGTTATCAGTGGACAAGACGTGACTTATATTGTATGTGAGTGAAGAAATCCACAGTCCGTAGATAAAATTTAGTTTAGACTGAGAATAACGAGTCGTATAAGCCTAGCCTCAATTTGGCGTTTCTAATTGACGGGGTTACTTAGAATCAATGAATGTGCTGGAGTTTCTACCATATAGCTAAAGTGACACATGCCACTTCAAATTAATTCAACTAGTTAATGAGGGTGACATTGAAAAATAATCCTTAATATCTACTTACGTAAATAGTTTATAAGTTGATATAAAATTGTTATAGCTTTTATCAACAAGTACTCATCAAAGAGATGCCGGCTCACAAGATTCCCCAGTCCATAGACAAGATAAACTAATAAATTCTGAAAGCAATTCAGTTTATAGTTAGGTGTAAAATAATTTTGAACCTTATAATATAGTGATAGAATTCATAAATGTATGCATAGATTTACAATTATCAGTTGTATAAAGGCAAATTGGTAGTCACGTATGTCATTTCGGATTGATGTAATGTGACAGCAGTAAGTGTTAAATATCATGTTCCTTGAACCATTTTCATATAATTCGGAGAAAAGGGTAATTGAACTCGTTTGTAGCCATTTTTGGTAAGGTATTTGCGACCAACTGCAACATGAGTAGGTTCTATACAGCTAGTGAATAATATCTGCAGGCTTTACTTTTTTTAATATCGGTGTAATGTGTAATAAAGCACGTGTCAATCTATTTTGATGAAATCATATAAGAGTACAAAAATAAGAGATTAAAAACTTTAATGTTCAAATTCAAACAGAGAACAATAGGGAAAACTATATTGGTCTGAGGTCTGATTTTTCGTAAGCGAGTTCTGACTGTTAATTTGAATTTGGATCAGTCTTTTTATTCACTTATCAGAAGAATAGCTTAGCCAAGGTGTCTTCGATTAAAAAAACGGGGCTAACTGGTAAAATAATAATATTATATTATACTTAAAGTTAACATTTTGTTATGAATTACATGGAAAGAAAACCTTTCAATTGTTCAAGAGTGGATGTTCAAGTTTCCATTCCATATAAACGGTTCATTTGAAACGTACTCTATTAAGTAGATACTTTGCGTTCTAGTAACAGTAATTTTTAAAGAATTAGCCTTGATTCAAGACACTTAATCAATTTATTCGTGCTTTTGTTGCCTTTTAAGACGTATACAATCAAATCACTAATGAATTCCATCTAGTAATCAAGAATAGAACCACTATTATAATTCCACAGAGTAATTATACTTTATAGATATGTACGTTTACAAATAAGTAATCAACACAATAGCACAGAATGTAGGTAAGCAGTAAATTTAATAATGGCATAATGGTCAATGCTTTGATTGGTACATTGTATGTAAGCAATAATTTATGTGCTGTAAGACCTATAAGACCTAAGCTTTAAAATGTACAACAATGTTTTAGTTTCAAAATGGCGGGTTTATTTCAGGCTTCGTTATTTTTTATTTTACTATGGTGCTCGTTATTTTTGAGGGTCGGCCTTATATTATTCTTAGAGGGTAAAATACAAGGTAGAGTCATGGGGTATTTTTTTTTAGAAAACCAACGATTTACTGCTATATTTTCCTCCAAGTAACTATGCTTCTTTTCAACACAAATAAAAATAATATTGCGTCGATAATAATATAGAATAATAGATTAATATTCCACATACCTTGAAAATGGAATAAAATTAATTAAACGCACGTTATACGGTGTCACTCCCTGAATATTTGCCGAGCCCAAATTATAATGAAATTTGCAAGGTTAAATTGCCTTGAAGATGTTATATTCACATTATAGGTAGATGGTGTTTGTAACAATGCACCATTTTATATCACGACATCAGTATAGCTATTTATTCAGTAGTTGGCTGAAACGAAATATTTACGATGCTATGAGGATATTTAAAATAATGGGAAAACCACTTCTATGAACAAATAGGCAAGTGATTAATGTTGAATGAAGTTACTATTGATATCATGTTATGTGCACATACACCGCTCTTTAACCGAAAAGTTTCTTAAGAACCATATATTTATTTTCTAATATTCAGTAATGCAAATAAAGAAGCGGTTTCCATGATTAACATTTTGTATATGTTCAGATTGTACTGTAATTCCGTTTAACTCACAAAAAGTCCTCTTATTTTAAAATCTATGAACTTTGTTTTCTATTAAGTCCGAATACATAATCAATCTTTGCCGCAGTATACTGGAAAATTATTATCAACAATCTGTTATGTGTGAATTGTAATGGGAATCCATTAGCCGTAGACGCCTACGACGCGGACGTCTACGAGATTCAAATAGGTCACTACTGTCGGATATGGGTCATTCTTCTTTGGTTGGGTGTCTTATTGTGTAATCACTATTACTTAATGGACCAAATGTTAATTATAAAGGATCTCTGTTCAGTTAGAATGTCACATAATGATGGTTTTAATTTGGGCGGAAACTATTATAATAGGTAGATATATTCTATCTTCTTCTTTATATATAAAATTCTACTGTACGTGTGTATTCTGAATTCCTCCTAAACGGCTGGACCGATTTGAATGTTTTTTTTGTATGCGTTTGGGTGGCGCCCTGGATGGTTTCGATTTACAATTTAGCCCGGCAGATAGCGCTGCCGTCGGTATCTAGGTTATATTCCAGCCAACCGTTTAGGAGGAGTACAATGACATACACACGTACAGTAGGATTTTATATATAAAGAAGAAGTTGCGCCGGGCAGCTAGTGATAGTATATTTATATAAGTAGGTACCTACTTAAACTTTGTGCTACAAGCTATAAAGTTTAATATTGTTATAACTTATTTTTAGTGCGACAGCAAGGCCACCTGTTGATTTACGAATGAGAGGGAAACCCTTAGTAATATGGTAAATGACCATAGAGACATCATTGAAATAAAGCATAACTAGAAATCGCTTAATATCAATCAAAGAAACAAATTTTTTTTTGTATCATTCTGTTGCACTAGACGTCTAGATTCCAAATAACAGTCGTGCAGGAAACATCAATATGTTTTATGACCCAAAAATTCAACACTAATGCATCGAATCAATATTAATTTCATCTAGCTAGACGATTACATTTAAAATAATTGTCAAGGTCTTATCGAAGTCACCTTGCTTGATATTGATTAATGGGAAAACGTCTAACGAGTAAAATTCTCACCGAAAAAAATTATAGCTATTAATTTTGACAGGAATTAATTAGTATTGATTCATATTGAAATATTCGGAAACCTTTGAAGTTATGCAATAAGTTATCCAATTGTCTTTTTTTATCTTCTAAGTCACTTTATAAAATGCGTGATAAACTATCTTATCTAGTTTTAGATCTGTTGCGTTTAAACGTGATAATATAATCTGTGGCCGTGGTCAGTGCACGTGTAGGCGTGGCCTCGGTGCGTAGCGAAGCTCTGTGATTGGTTCAACGTAAATGGCAGTTGCATTTCACTTTGTACCTGACGCGCTTGCTAATTAAAAATCGAATTTTCAACACATTTTCTAAATATGGTTACAAGAGTAGTAGAAATAAATTGTCTTTTATTAGTAAGTATTTTTGGAGCTTTTTGGATGTCCACGCAATATAATTTAACGGTGTTTAAAAACAAAGTGCGACATTCTTCTTCGATTCTCGCAATCTTTAGGCGCCGATCCCACAGAGAGAGTTCTGGAGTTCCGAATTCCGAGTTCTGCATTCCGTGTTGACTATTGTGCACACAGCAAAGAGTTCTAGAGTTCTGCAATATTCGCTACTGATCGCATATCATACACTTTTTTTACTTTCAAAGGCCCCACATAGCTTACAGTCAACGCGGAAGGCAGAACTCGGAACGCGGAACTCTAGAACTCTTCTCTGTGGGATCGGCGCCTTAAAGTCAATTTCAAAATTGATGTCATATCCAGTTAAGGGTTAAGCGGGACTCTTCATTTAGTGATCCGTTTAGATGACCTAAAATAAAATAAGAACAACGAATCTTTTGTTTCTTTACATCATTGTCTATAAATAAACGTTACATAATAAAGTTCATGTTGCCAATAAAAAAAATCTTTTAGTTTCTTATAAAAAACGATCAGGTTTTACATACTTTGTGACATTAACTTAGTTTCTTCACCCTGCGCAGTGTAACAGTGGCTTAGGTAATAAATCAAAAGAATTTCCAACAAAACATAACATTATCTCACTCTAATGCCATTAGGGCGGTAGAAAATCACGAAACAGCAATAAACCATTAGCAAAATAGTTCCATGTTTTATATAAGAGCAATAATAATAAAAGTTTGTCGTACGCTTTGATCACATCTGCCAAACTACTCGAGCACAAAGGAGTTTTGTAACTAGAATTGTGTTCGCACGATTTTTTGCCATCAATCAACTTGGTAACGAAATATTTCTTAACATCAATTTTGTTATAAAATTGTGTTATTTAATAACACTGAGACTTTGTAACTTTATTGTCACATGTCAGTCAATATATCAGTCAATATATCAGTGCTGCCAGCGGCCGATACTCAAAAGTTACATGAGGCAGCTCAAAAAGTAACATTTACACGAGAAAAGCTAAATTTTCGTAATTTATGTAGAAAACCACACAAATCCTAAATCCTAAAAGTAACATTTTGAGTCGTGGAGGTAACATGAGAGGGTGAAAAGTAACGTAAAATGTTAGAAATGTAACATTCTGGCAACGCTACAATATATGCCAATGTTTGTCAGCAATGGAGAAAAATGTAACTTAGGTAGGTATATCATATAATTTTGGTGTACCTTCCCTGTAGTTTACAGATAATACAAGTAGTTTAGTACCAGTTTTAACAACAAATAACAATATACGTACCTTTGAAAAGCCTGTGCTAGAATACACAAGCAATGTTTTCGGTTGACAATGAGACAAATCATAGACAAACGACTATAACAAAGGGATTCAATAGATAATATAATAAATTCAAAACAAACACGCGCTATGAATATTTTCAGGCATGTCTAAACAACGAACGCAATGTGAGACTTGATTAAATCCATACTAATATTATAAATCCGAATATCGGTTTGTTTGTTACGCTTTCACAGCCGATCATCATGAAATTTGGCACCTAGATAGCCTATGATGTGGAGAAAGATATAGGCCTCTTTTTATCCCGGGGCGTTCCCAGGTGAAACCGCGCGGGACAGCTAATAAACTAATGTATTGGCTAGATCCTTATACCGTCAATGATAAGGAATCGAATTGTAGGCTATCTAGGTGCCAAATTTCATGATGATCGGCTGTGAAAGCGTAACAAACAAACCGATATTCGGATTTATAATATTAGTATGGATTTAATCAAGTATACTACTGTATACTATAAGCTTAAAATTAACATAATGTAGAGCTTACTTAAGCACTATAATTTTTATAGCAGAAGCTGTATTATAAATAATAATATATTAATCCTATAGACCTTGATTTAAAATTGGTTGTAAATCTTATATTTTCAATGCAAACAAGAAGTTTTAAATAAATATCTTTAAACAACTCTTCACAAAAGCCGTTTCCTAAAAGACTACATACAATACCGATTCAATACAAGAAAAACGCCACTTACGGAATTTATTGACCCTGAAAACCTAAATCTATTAACAACTTGCGGCTAATGGCGAATTAATGTGCTGACTCCTAATTGCTTAAAGCCTATTCAGCGATTCCGTAATATATTTTTAATACGAGGATATATTTATGCTGACACTGACATTCTTAAGATATGTGATACATCCATGGAGTGCATTCATAGAAACATAAACAAATGCCCACAGCTGCATATGGATAGGTACATTCTGGCTTCTTCTTTATGCTGACGATATGTAATACGCGATATTTGATGAGTCGACGGGGCATTACCCTTTCTACCTGTGTATATATAAATCATTAATGTTATGTCATTATATTTTATTCGAATCATGATAATGATCACAAAGTAAATATCTTTTTTTTTTGTAACGAACATTGTTGGAAAAATTTTGGCTTATATAATATAATCTGAAACCAAAGTTAGGTAAATATAAAAAAAGATTCCGTTAAATATAATTAATTGCGGTCGCCATTATTTTTATTTTAGGATGTACGAATTTAACAACTGCAACTAACTTTAACTTGACACCGACAAATAGTGTAATTATTAAAATATTAAATCGAGGCCTGTCAACAGGAAAAAGCTGATGGGAAATAAATAAAAAATCACGATGTTAACGGCCAGTATTTTACAATTTATTTGTAGTTTTCGTGCTTGGCAGTATGCCCGGGTACCTATTATATTTTCAAAGGGAAGCTAAAGCCATTTCACTGTTAATGGATTACTTGTAAAAATAAAATACAATTAATTTCGATAAATAGTGAACGCAACATAAAAACGATTTAGTTATTTACCGAATATCGGATGATCTGGGAATTTATTTTAATTAGGGTTTTTCAGTAAATAATCTACTGAAAATTAGGGCACCTGCTGATTATAAAAACTGGATGAACAGTGATAGTCCTTACCTCAACATCAATTACTCCTTAGTTAATCTTTAAAGGTAAACACGATGGGGGCGGATCATTGTACGTGGTACAAGTATGCACTTTGCATATTTTGTTGTAAACACACCCACTTTACATTCGCATTTACATTCCAGTTTCCTTAACTTACTGCTTCTATAACTAATTCTACGTCATACATCAATGACGCTAATTAAATTATCAATAATGTTACATTAGTCATAAAATTACTGTAACAATTTTGCAGAAATTGACCTAATTCATCTACTTACTGGCAGATCGCCCGCGTATTTCACATAAGATCATGGCTTTATTATTTACTAGCAGTTCTCCGCGGTTTCACCCGCGTTCCCGGGATAAAAAGTTGCCAATGTCCTTCTCCATACCATAGGCTATCTGCATGCCAAATTTCATGATGATCCGTTGAGTAGTTGAGGCGTGAAGGCCTAACAAACAAACAAACTCACTTTCGCTTTTATATAATTAAGTTAGGATTTATTTTAAACTAAATATGGATGATTTTCATTGAAAAAAAAAATAAGTTTCAGTCATATCAGTTCTTGTCTATTCCTAGGTCGTCTGTTATATATAATAATACACTTAAAAGTCATGTTCTCAGTTTTAACACCAATTTCACATCATATGTTGTGCAGTGACCTAATTATTCTAGCTCAAGATCCACTAAAAATAGACAAATTCGTTCTCAGCGTTTGTTGTTTATCGTTTGTCTCAAACCAGTCAACGGAGCTGGAAGAAAAGCTTTACATTGTCGAAAGTTTTATTAATATTTTATCCTTTAAACCTACGCAACTGCATTTTACTTTCTTTTAGTTATGCTTAAAGATGACTCATTGTTTTATTATTTTGATGATATTTAAATAAATTCGAATTGCGCATAAAATCTTTATATTCGTTTTCTTCTGGTAAACTTATGTAGAATGTGATTGTGATAAGCATACATTTTGCTTATTAAATGACATATAATTTATATCACAAATAAAACAAAGTTGGATTATCTTTTATCATGATTTTTAGATTCCGTAGTCAAACTTGGAACTTTAATCATATACGTCTGTCTGTCACAGTCATTTCACTCGGAGACTATACCGATATAACAATGAAATCGTGTATACTTTTGCATATTTATGACATCAAAGTTATTTAATATTTTATTAAAACCTCTCGTACTTGCATTTAAAAGGTGATGTTTTATGTTATGGGTCATCATCATCATCATATCACCATCGACTGGGGTATCATTAAGTAGGTATTTTTAAAATATAGACGGTTATCTTTTGCAATTCGTTATCCATCCGTTTATTAAATTTAACTTAAGCTTTTATAGTAGGCAATTATTTTTAAAGAGCTTTTCCTTGGGCCTATAAATGGCTACATTGCTGCTTAAAAAAAAGTTAAAATATTCATTATCCTTGCATAAATAATAAATCTAAAAGGAAAATCACTACTAAGTAGGCTTAATTATCTATCTATAAGCCCTGTTCCATCTCAATCCGTTTAGCCATTATTGCGAATTTGAGTAATCAACTTGAACACAAACATAATTGTGTATTATATTAATGATTTAACTATATTAAATATTATAATTACATTTATCTTTCACGTAACAGTACCATAAATACAATGATGAAGTGTTTCTGTCTGAATCAGTAACTATCAATTTCTCATTCTCAAACACATTTTGCATCATTCGCACCTTAACTAACTGGAAACCAGCCAAGAGGACCACCCAAAACTACCTGACGCTACGATGTTAATGAACTGTTATCTATTCTTTAAAAAACATAGTATTTATTATTTCTTATATAACTTTATCATTAAACTATTTTTAATAGAACGAGATTGATTTCAACCCGAGAGTTTTTTTTTTATGATAGTAGAGTCATTTTATCTTTGCCTTAATGACATTAGTATTGTAATGAGAATAGATACAAAATATATAAAAACAGAATCCTACCTGCGAAAAAACATAAATGCAAAAGTGAGTTTGTTTGTTTGTCACGCCTTCACGCCTTAACTACACAACGGATCATCATGAAATTTGGCATGCAGATAGCCTATAGTATGGAGAAGGACATAGGCTACTTTTTATCCCGGGAGCGCGGGTGAAACCGCGAGGAACAGCTAGTAATATATAAATACTTCTCCTCCGGAACTTTCAAAAAATTACCTCCAATAAAATGATTAATATATAAAATACTGTAAATATGTTGAGAAATACCTTATTCAATTTGAAATAAAATTACCGCAAAGTATGGTTACTAGGCACATGCACAGACTAAAGCTAGGCACAAGCCGCCATCGCCCCACCCCTTTACTCCCTCGTAGGTACTCCCGTTGAGTATTATGTCTACACTTTAGCTTATTACATGATTTTCAAAAAAAAAAAAAAAAATTTATTAGCACCAGTATCATTTGTATTATCGACCCTGAGTCGCTCGTCACTGACCAAAACAACGACCTGTATATGCCAAATCTAATAAGCAATACTAAAAAAATTGCTCGTTATAGTATATCTCAATTAGGAACGTTTTGTTTCTTTTTTACATAATTTCTCAGGATTTATTGAGACAGAGATTTACTTAGCGGTCGAATTTATGTAAATATTGAAGTATATTTTTAGAATTATCTGTATGTTGTAAGCATCTATTTAAAACAATGCTTCTATGAGTACTAAAACGAAAATGACGAATACAAAACCAGACTTTGAGACTAATGCTAACAAAAGCTTACTCCGCGCATAATATTGGTGGTAATTTTTCTAAAGTAATGTGGACTCAAAGCGTCTGGCTTCGTGCCAACTGGCGCTTGTGTTTTGGAAAGAAAGAAAGCACAGGTTGCCACAAAACCTGGCACTGTGGCAAACTTATTAAAAACAAATGAGTAAAAAATACTTAGTTATTAAAAGGAAATACTTAGTAGAAATTAAATACGGATATGTATGATATAAGGCGGACTCAAACCAAATTTTGCAAATAAGACGGGTTCAATGTGGTTTGATACATTTATTCTTATAATCCAATTGAATTGACTTTAAAAGACTGCACCCCTGTTTTTTTCGAATCAGTGCAAAACTACCTATCATATAAATAATATATTTAAAAGTCACAAAGACGTCCGCATGCAAGTAATAAAATTAAGTATTATTTTCCAGCAAAAAGTTGATCAGTTTTATTATTTTATACATAAGCAATGTTCTCACAATGAGCCCACACATGCGTGACACGCCACACGTCCACACCCGATATACACATTAAAATTAAATAATAGCTCAAGGTCCGCGTTTATTTTTGTTTCTATATTACTTTCTGCTATGCGACTGATTATATTATATTGACGTTCAAGATTATCGTATACTGGCTGTCCCTCGCGGCTTCACTCGCGTCCCCGGGATGAAAAGTAGCTTATAGCAGACAGGGAAAATTTAGCTTCGTACCTTTTCCGAAGATTACCTCGTACATCCAAACACACAAACAGTATGTACCTCTTAATATTAGTATAGATGTACATGTTCAGAATTCGATATGCCCCAATCAGTATGACTATGTATGTAAACCTCGTTTTTAAAACATGTAATATTATATTGTATCATTTGTTTTCCCGGATATATTGACTAAATCTCCTAAAACCAAATTCAGTCGAATTTATGACAAAATACAAAACGTTATTCTATTGTTTTTTCATTGAGTCAAAAACAAAGACTACTCATTCATACAGATTATTGTGTCATTTTTAACCAATTTTCTTTGTAGCTTCTATTTAGATTCATTCATTGAATTGTTTAGTTTTTTCTGTGCGTTGTGTAGGCAGCCTGTTATTATGTAACATTACTGAGCTTAACGTTTTGGAACATGTAATTTGAAGCCATAAACTATCTGGCGTACAGCTCTGCGTGTTTTATGCGATATTTTGTTTGTTCTAAGAATCATTTCACAACTATCCCTAAAGTATATATGGAGAACCCAATAAGGTTAAGGCAAATATAATACACATCAAATAAATTTGTATATCTCTTTTCATTTTAATATTCAAACATGAAATAAACAAATAATAATATTATGGCTGGCAAATAGCGTGACGCTTTGTAGTTTTTCACGAGTCGAACGAATTAGCTCCCCAGAGTCATGTTAAGTAATGAATTAGGCTCGTTACAGCTGTCATAATACGGCCTACAATGTAGAACTTATAACGGAGTCTCAACCAATAAATTTATTTATCCAATTTATACTAGGTACGATAGTAAGTCTAACGTACGTAATCATGTAAGCTGTTTTTCTACTTTATACATCAATGAAGCGTGACTTTACTTATATTAAAAGCAGAAATCTACGTATCTTAGACCCCGGAGGATAGGCAAGTAGGTTAAAGTTATCATAGAATATAGTCAAAACAATACTCTCATCAGTAAAGGAACATATTGACCATATGAAATGATTTATTGCGATGTATAAACTCACGCCAAATTCGATAAAAAACAGGAAAAAATATTTTTTATATTATATGATGATTAAACAGTTCCGAATCATTACATTTAATAATACAATCGTTATAATATATCCTAACTATCATTCCTAACTATTATGCGAAATGCGAAAGTGAGTTTGCTTGTTTGTTTATTACCTCTTCACGCCTCAACTACTCAACGGATCATCATGAAATTTGGCATGCAGGTAGCCTATGGTATGGAGAAGGACATAGGCTTTTTATCCCGGGAACGCGGGTGAAACTGCGGGGGACAGCTGGTTATTACATACATAAAAAGTTGTTGACACTATCATGTTCTTAATTCCCTTATAAAAAAATTAACATACAACATAATCTTACCTTCAAACATTGTCGTGAAGAATGATTTACATAATATGTATGTTTATGGTGCTCATACGAAATAATTTAATATCTTGAATCCCCATATAATGGTCGTTATATTGGGCTTAATGGTGCAGTTAGCCGACGAAATATAAAATAATGACCTGTCTGTAGGGCGAGGCTGTAGCTAAACTCGTTTATCGATATATTGTTATCTAAATATAAATAATGTTTTAAATATTTCAATTCTCGTGTTGATAATGATTGTTTAATTTAATTAAAAGACAATAAATAATATTTAAATTATCAACCTAATCTTGACACTTTATAAACCTAAAAATGAGTTATGTATAGTAGTTTTCATAACTTTATTTTCTAAATTTAATATAGGTAGGTACAACTATGGAAAATTATTTGGCAAAAAATATTTGATAACTAGAAAAAGCTTGCTCAGCAATAGATTGCATATTTACTTCTGACGCTTCTGTCTTTTCTGTCAGAAAACTTCCCCGCCCTGCGCAAACAACTCCTCAAAGTTTCATCGAAATCGGATCAGCAGCAAAGAAACGCATGCGTTACAAACAGACAAACATTGGTTTTGATATATGTAGATTTATTTCAAGAAGTATGATATTTATATTTTCTATTAAACATCTGTACCAGATACACGTCGGTACAACAATGCAGTGTAATTCCAGAAGACACAAGGAGCACCGAATCCCACTCAGAACCTTGATGTCGTTTATTATAAGACCTAGCTTTCAAATCTAACGATGCGTGTTCCTTATAGCCTTCACATAAATTAGACAGAACTGAAATTAAACGCATGTCAAACGATGACAAGTTATCTTTTTGTATGTGGGAAAGAGGTTTCGTGATTGGCCACACCTGTGGGCGAGGACAGAACACGTTTTATAGATATTCCTAATTTATGACCCTATCAATAATATAGCATTAAAAAAAGCAAATTTTGACCTTACATAAATGTTTTATCGTTAGCCACTTGAGACGTTTGAGAAGCTCTTGAAAGATTTTTATTGCAGCAACTTTTTGCTTGTGTCTATTTGTAAGTAAATACTCGATTGATTGTATGTAAGAAATTCGAATTTTATTTCATACACAGATAACATCGAAATATAACATAGAAATCGAGAAAAAGACGACGAATACTAAAAAATATTTAAAGGTAACTTAACGGTTAGGTATTAAGATCTACTCATGGCCATATCAAAGATAAAGAATACCCCAAAATCAAAATTTACATTTAATTAATCGAATATCCTTTTATCATGTACAGGGTTACCAGGTCACAGTTTCCTAAACTTACATTTAAAACAGGCGGTTGTTATCAGTTGCTCTGTTCGACGTTGCCGACAAATTGTTATTGGACAATGGTTTGAACTGAAGATACGCGATATCGTGACCCGACGGTCAATCAAGAGCTTTATTATCTCAGAAAATACCTATCTACATTATTGCTTTCGCATTAAAAATTATGGAAACCTTGCCTCGTTTTTTGGAAATATTCAACCAGTGAATCCGTACATACGCTAAGAACTCAAAGGTACTTATGGATCAGTGATTGGATTGTAGGTTAGTGTGTTCACTAGTTAGTCACCATGGTTAATTAATAACCTAAAACATTAATTGTAAACAGTGTCACGGAAATATCAGTAACGTGAAAGGCACGGTAGAATGTAGAGATAAACTAAACATGTAGGTTAAAAAGACGCAACAGTAGAAAACCTCTCACAGTAAATTGCAAACATAAATAATGGTAAAACGTACACGGTAAAACTTGCTAAGTAATATTCACCTCATTAGCTGCATTCTTGTCTCGCCTGTACAAATTTGTCGTCGCGTCTAGCGGCTCCTTTGATGTAGAGGTCGACGCGATAATTACAGAATTAATGGTCTGATACAAAGAAGCAGTTTTATCACAATTAAGAGTGCGCTATCGATCGACCTACTTGCGCTTTCTGTTCGTCAGTGCACTAATTCACAAGTTCCCGGCCTTGGAAACCGATGAAACTGCTTGTGCGTGGTTTTAGCGAGAACCAAATTGGCTCGCGGGGTCAACATTATTCAATTCGGCTTTAAAAATTCGCTTGCAAGTATTCGGATCACGAGGTTTTGATTCGTAAAAACATGTAGAATCATTGCTTCAGGCTTTGGCTGTATGAAAAATAGCACTATGGTATATTTACGTTTTAATTCTTCAAACATATTTGCAACTTGTTTATTCTGCTTCGTATATAGTAGGTAAGTATAGTGTTCAACGAAGCTAAAATTATATCCCTCAATTAGTTTTCCAGAATTGAGACAATAGATCTGAAGCACGGTTAGTAAGAGCATGGAACGCCTAAATAGCCCGCAAGGCTAATAGATTGCAGTACTCTAGAGGCGTCAATAAGAAACTCGCATTCCTGACGCGACCCGTAACCTCATAACATTGTTCGTAGACAGGTCAACGGGAATCAATTCTAATTCCTCTACGCACAAGAAAATATTTAAAAATAGCGTAATATTTGTAGTAAGTAAATATAAAGAAGCGAAGGTTTGTGTGCATACCGGTGGCAAAATTAAATAGGCATTGTTTGTTTTCTCTGCTCAATCACAATTGGCGAGATAAATGTAAACTGCATATTCTCTTCATTTATGGGTATAATATGAAGTTTGTTTAATATCGTCCCCATTGTTGTAGCAGTAGTACTATTGATCGTATGAATATTTGTGGGTCGTAATATCCATGAAGCCACACAGCTTGTTTGATTGATCGTAATTTATGAGCGAAATATCTGATAACATTCGCACCCTGTAAATTGTCTTAAGTTTTCTGTCATCTCAATCGTAAATTCTAAAAGCTACAAGTTATCTCACATATTGGGCGTCGTCAAGTGATGTAGCTATTATAATTTGTATGAATCTACCAAACATCTAAAAGATCCTTGCGACATAGGAAACGGTAATTTATTGGTTGTATCTTTATCACTTAATCTTAATTAAGCCCTCGTAGATAATTTTTATCTCGGAAAATTTGCACTTGCAAATGGCCGGCCAAGTCGTCTCCGCCTGACCCGTTTGTGAGATCTCAAATATTGACTTGGAGCAAACAATCTTATCCGTGAGTCCATTTACTTCGCTCCACATAAAGAGGCATTTTCTGCGATAGCTTTTGAATAATACAGATTGGACACAAACTCATTTATTTTATCCCATAGAATAAAACGTTAACTTTCTGGGCTCTATCTTAGAGATTTGTCAACCCGATGAGATTTTATAAAGATTTTACTGCTTTTGTATTTGTAATGTTATACAAAAATACTGAACAAAGCTTACGATTTCTGACAGATATTGGCTAATTGACTATCAAGATTTTGGCTAATTGACTATCAAAATTTTGGCTAATTTTCAGATGTGATTAGGTATGTGACATTTGAGTGGATATGTAAACAGAATGTTGCATTAGAAGAATAATTAATTCCAAATTCTATTAATTTATGCTTACGGCAGTTGAATGTGATTAGGTATGAAAATCAATTAAATATTCATTCTCCTAACGATTAACATCATAAATGAGTCATGTCACGAGCTCACATACAATTTCCTATTGCAGGAAGCAGTTAACTGGGTGCTAGAAATATTTATATTCGCTCTGTATTCGACTGACTTGATTCCATACTAGACTTTACAGATTAGTTAAAGTGCCTTTATGTGTCACGTGAATTGCGCCTAATTTTCAAGAAGTGGACTCTATTTCGTGATTACAAAATCACATCAGATTGTTCTTGCTTCTTTTAAGTCACGTCCAAATCTTTGTTTGTATTACCTCAAAGCCTTGGATTTTATTATAATAATGTTATAAACGAAACAAACATATTGATTCACCTTATCAATATGTAAGATGAGATTCCATGATAAATATGTATTCATTCATACATAACTTATGAATACCTGTTCCATTCATCATACTATAGTTATCTTCTTAAGGCTAGTTCCTAGCTACTCGAGCTACGCTATCGTGGCTTTTGCCCATTGTGTTCCAATCATATCATATCTCATATCTTTGTTTAGACGTTGGATCTATACTTCGCGTGGGTGTTGACTGCCGTCCTTCCTTGCCATCTTCAAGTGTTCGACAACCACTCGAAAATTACCGAATACACACTACAATAACAAACAAACTCTGATTTGTTAACTTTATAACGCGTGTGTCGCAACGGAGTTCCATCCAAATGGAGACGCCGAATTGACCTTGTGCCAAGGGCAATACTTGTACACACTAAAGCAACATCGTATTGAAACACCAAAAGCGTTAATTTATTATTTCTGTAAACGCATGACTTCCGCCCTTTGAGCTGTAGGAAGTGATTAAGTGTTGGAGTTTCTCGATAAAAATATAACAAAAGTTTGAACATATTATTCTCACGATCAACTAACACCTACCAAAAATGAGTGTGTGAAGGTGAAGTAAACTTTACTGATACTGTATTACTGTTGAATTTCCTATATTCAAAGCATTGAGTAAACGTGTGGGCTTGCTCATTTTTCAAGATT
This sequence comes from Polyploca ridens, assembly GCA_951394255.1. Taxonomy (NCBI): domain Eukaryota; kingdom Metazoa; phylum Arthropoda; class Insecta; order Lepidoptera; family Drepanidae; genus Polyploca; species Polyploca ridens. The sequence goes on from OX596257.1 coordinate 9,200,984, forward strand.
TTCGCAAGACAAAATGTATCCGGTTTTTCATGTAGAGAATAATTTGTATGCTGAACATTATTCACATCCAATTGTTTTGAATCTTTTGACCTAACCTTTAATCGCCAAAGTTTCCTAATGTAATAAATATCGTATGTAAAACTGAAAACAAACAATCGAATAAGCCTCATTAGCATTTCAATCCAAAAGTTATAAATTTTTCAATCAGCATCAGTTTAAATGTGAAGGTTCATTCATTATTATACATAGTGCATGTGCTCATGTGTGCTCGTGTGTTGAAGTGTTAGAACAAACGTACTAATTAACATCCATTCATATGTGTGGAGGCCGCGTTGATTCATGTGTGCTGCCTCTTATCACGAATGTGTGCACTTGCTTTAAGTACAACATGGTATTCAACAGACGGTTCATAAATGCTTAGAATTACTTTAATATATTTTTCAAAAATGTATTTCACAGTCGCACATTGAGTGTATTGTACCGAGCATGTATTTGTCGTATTTGTTTCAATGTCTGGCGTAAAAAATATTGAACACTTTACGTAGGTAGGTATGTACATACAACATAGTTTTACTTTTAAGTTATTATGTAACTTTTATCGTCCATTGTTGAATGGTAAGGAAGCCGATGTACATATTGCTTCAAACTCTAGTTTTAACTATAAAACGATCATCTTTCTAGAGAAAGAAATATCAGCCATATTCTTTGGCTTTATCTCTCCTGCTGACAAAAACTATATTTAAAACCATTTTTAACATGTCATCTACATACAATGACCATAAGGTACATTATCTAGTGACCTTTGCTTCAGAGGACAGAGATCTGTTAAAACGATTATTATTTTGAGCTCCGTCCTATATCGGTTGATGTAGAAAAAATAATACATACGCGTGGGAGGCAAGGACTCATTCATAAGTGGCCAGTTTTGTAATACGTATTCAATATGTGTATTTAAAACAAACTTTTGTGCGCTCCTACGGTCTGTGAGCTTACAGGCTACGTCAGACCACTCTGAAAATGAATAACTATCATTGCTCTAACGCGCCGTAGATAGCGCACTGCGGCCCGAAAATCATAGACCACGGAAACGAGATGCTACATTAGAAAAACTACAATGTTTATCACAGAATACTACAACTTTCCATTGTCTATTTAAATTATAAAGATAAAATATTATGACATTGTTAAAACTTTTGCCTTGAAGTTTGCATACATATTATATAATAATGTACAGTTATTTTAGTTGGAGCTATTGTTGAATTTATGACCCTACACCTAATATAAAATTATAACCTACGTACAGTATATCGTATGTACCTAGAGACATAATTCTGCTACACAAAGACACCTGCAGGGCTATTTTAAAACGCTCGGATTCGATATCGGAAACGGATTCAAAAACTACCGAGGCGATTTTCCGCAATTGCTATTTTAATTTCCGATTTCGAATATTTTTTATGTTTCTTTACGGAAATATCAATTCGATTCATCGAAAAGTTTTCGGAAATTAAAATAGCAATTGCTAAAATTCGTCTCGGAAATTTTTGAATCCGTTTCCGATATCGAATCCGATGTTTTAAAATATCCCTGCTGCCTGACCAAAGCCAAAATAATTATGTTGCAATACAAATATTTGGAATATAAAATTTTCAGATTTTAAATTTTGTGTTCTGCTTCATTATGTGTTTCTATTTTAAAAGGTCTTATTTTTAATTTTATATGTGGGTATGTTAAATTTTGAAGTATGCTTAAAGTACTGAGATGTACAGAGATAAAATTCGAACGGTATGCTATGAAAAAGAAATCTCTAAATTTTTTATTAAATACTATTTATTTTATTTTATTTTATTTATTATAGAGTAAAAGACCACGTCTCTGTCCCGTATGTCATCACTGGTAACACGCACTGATTGAAGACCTTTGTCTTCAGACTCTGAGGTATTCGGGACGTGAAGATATGCCGTAGCTTCCCGAACGCTGCCCAGCCGAGTTGGATTCTTCGATTGACCTCTTTGTCGAAGTTGGACCTACCTAGTTGGACAATTTGTCCTAGGTAGACATACTCGTCTACAACTTCGAGAACAGTGCTCCCAACAATCACCGGCATGGGCGGAATATGAACATTAGACATAATTTTTGTCTTGTCCATATTCATTTTGAGGCCTACCTGTTGGGAAACTCTGTTGAGGTCATTGAGCATGATGTTCAAAGCTTCCAGCGATTCCGCCATTATGACTATATCGTCGGCAAATCGAAGGTGAGTGATGTGTTCGCCATTGATGTTAATGCCATATCCTTTCCAGTCCAAGAGCTTGAATACATCCTCCATTACAGTGGTGAAGAGTTTCGGGGAAATTACGTCACCCTGTCTTACACCCTTGTGCAACTGGATTGGTACCGTACTCTCGTCCTGGACTCGGATTGACATGGTGGCTTTACTGTACAAACATTTCAACACTTCGATATAGCGATAGTCAATTTGGCATCGCTGTAGACTCTGTAACACCGCCCATGTTTCGACTGAATCGAAGGCTTTCTCATAGTCCACATACGCCAGGCATAATGGCCGATTATACTCCTCAGTCTTCTGTATAATCTGGCGGAGTGTATGTATGTGGTCTATGGTACTAAAGCCTTTACGGAAACCGGCTTGTTCGGGAGGCTGGAATTCGTCAAACCTACGTGCGAGACGATTCGTAATGACCCTCGAAAACAGCTTATAAACGTGGCTTAGGAGGGAGATCGGGCGGTAATTCTTCAATAGGGCCTTATCGCCTTTCTTGAAGAAGAGCACCACCACGCTTCCACTCCACACTTCTGGCGTTGTACCTTCGTGTATGACGGAATTAAATAGCTTCTGAAGGACTACAAGTACCGGTTTACCACCCGCTTTCAGAAGCTCTGTTGTAATTCCATCTTCACCCGCCGCCTTGTTGTTTTTAAGCTGTTTCAGAGCCATTCTAATCTCGTACAGGCTGACGTCCGGGATATCTTCGGTGTAATGTCGGGTCAACTTTGCTCTTGCGTCACTGACCGGTAATGTATCTGGTTTTCGTGACGAGGTGTACAGCTGTCCATAGAACTTCTCGATCTCTCTCAAGATCTCTGGCTTTGACGTAATGATGTTGCCGGTGTCGGTCTTCAGCTTGGTCAGTTGGCTTTGACCAATAGACAAATCTCTTGCGAACACTTTAGAACCTTTGTTCTGTTTTATTGCCTCTTCAACACATGACGTGTTAAAGAGTCGTATATCGTGTCGCATTGCGTTTGAGATCTGCCTATTTAGCTGCCGATATTCGGCTGTATCAGCTGAAGACTGCAACTTCATTTCACGTCGTCGCTTCATGAGTTTGAGAGTCTCATCCGAGAGTTTTTGGGTTCTATTCGTGCGATGGGTCTTAAAGAACTTCGATTCTACCGCATGGATAGTTTCCACGAGCCTGTTGTTCGTATTGTCCACCGTCACGCAATCATCCAGGCATTGGAAGCGATTGTGAAGTTCGAGCTGAAAGCTTTCAGGGTCTTGGATATATGCAGATTGGGGTCGGAGCGTAGACTTTACCAGACGACATCTTTCCACCTGGATCTTCAGGTTCAGTGTGCCTCTTACTAACCGGTGATCGCTGCCGGTCTTAACCCTGTTGATCACAGAAACATCACTGAAGATTTGCCGCTTTGTCGTCAAGATAAAGTCTATCTCGTTTTGATACAGAGATAAAATTCGAACGGTATGCTATGAAAAAGAAATCTCTAAAATTTTTATTAAATACTATTTATTTTATTTTATTTTATTTATTATATCTATCTGCAGCATGGCCATATCAATTAATTATGATGTTATTTATTACATAGCAACACCCTGACTAATTATGGATTCTTGAATGTATTCGGTAAAATCTTAAAGTTGTAAACGTACCACTCCTTAAATCCTTCATAAGCTTTAGTATATGCATAAATAATACATAAGATTATTCTAATAAAAACTGTCGGTATTTTTAAGCTTTCATGTTTTTTCGATTTTATTTCGATTGATATTTTGAATAAATTCGATGATTTTTAGAGAAATCTGTTAGTAATACCGACTAGATCTACTACCATCTTGTCTTGGGCTTATTTTTATCATTTATTATTCTAACATTTACACCTAAATCTTCATCAACTTTAAATGGTCCTAAATATCTCTCTGATAATTTATTATCACATTCATTTTTGACTAAAACTAAATCACCTTTTCCATACCTTATGCTATTAGAATTCACATCAAATTTTTCTTTTCTCCTTAATTTACAATTTATTAAATTTTTCCTCGCTTCTAACTGTGACTTCTGTAACCTAAATTTTAACTCTAATGGATAATCATCATACACATATAATGGATCTACTTGTTCACAAAGGTTATTTGGTAAACAACATTCCTTACCGAAAACTAATTCATATGGGGAATACTTAGTTGACGCATTAATAGATGTATTATAAGCGAAACACCAATATGGTAACCAAGTACTCCAATTCATGTATTGGTTTTTAGTTTGGATTCTTAAATAACTACCAAGATGTTTATGCCAATTCTCCAAAGAACCAATACTTTCATGATGATAAGGAGTAGAATTAATTTTACTTATTTTTAATAATTTACATACATTTTCTAATGTTAAATTCATAAACTCTGTTCCACAATCAGTTGCTATTTCTTTTACTATCCCATATCTAAGAATAAAATTTTCTACAAAAACTCTAGCTACTGATTCTGCTGTTTTATTAAATAATGGATAAGCTTCTACAAACTTTGTTAACTCACATTGTAATGTTAGTATATATTTATAACCTAATTGATCTACATCTAAAGGTCCAACAATATCTAAATAAACTTTCTCTAAAGAACTAGTGGCTGTTGTAGTTATAGTCATTTTCTCTTTAATGTTCCTATTACTGTGCTTCTATAATTATATTTTTACCATGGTCCTATTTGTTCTATGTTGTACACCATCAAAATAGATCGCTTAGGTGTCTACCTTTGCTATCTGAAGTGTCTTCATGAGTGAAAAAGTACCTTTCTACTAAAATTAAGAGAAAGAAGACTTTTTCAACTTAAAAGTTGAATTAACTGAACACTGATTTACTGTTTGTTCTATCGTACACCTAATTTACGAAATTATCTAATTATTATTTTACTATCTTTTCTTCGTCGTCAAATTAATTTCAGCTCATTGTGCGGAATCATAAGCGGAACTGTTATAGTTAGATAGAGTAGATAGGTATATATACCTACCTAGCATGTAACTAAACACGATATATGGAAATTATGTAGATTTAAAACGATCTTACATAACAAGTAAAAACTTGAAGATTTTAGCAATTATGATGTGATTTGAATATATTTTCCTTGCGGTCGATGGCGCAAAAAATATACAAAAAAGTGTTGAATTGATATCATACTTTACTACTATTTCTCTGTGGTGGTTTTAACCAACACAAAAATGTGTCGATCATATACAGGTCGTTGTTTTGGTCAGCGACAAGCGACTCAGGGTCGATAATACAAATGATACTGGTGCTAAAAAAAATATAAAAAAAATACTTTATTTTTTTTTAATAATAAAAATAAAAAAATTTAAATTTTGAAAATCATGTAATAAGCTAAAATGTAGACATAATACTCAACGGGAGTACGAGGGAGCAAAGGGGTGGGGCGATGGCTGCTTGTGCCTAGCTCTAGTCTGTGCACGTGTCTAGTAACCATACTTTGCGGTTATTTTATTTCAAATTGAATAAGGTATTTCTCAACATATTTACAGTATTTAATGGAATTAAGTCCATTTTTGGGGAATATATATTTTGTACTACCGCTCCTGGGTAGCTTGTCGCCGACCAAAACAACACCCTGTATTAAGACTGAAATTCAAGACAGAAGCTCACATAAGCCAAAAAAGTTTTATAAATATTGGAAGAGCCAATAAAAAGCAAAATACCCTTGAGGCGTTTCCAACCTATTCAAAAGAAGGATTACTTAATATTGCTACAAATTAAAAATATTTTTATTCTAATTGCTCTTCACTAGCACTTTTGAATATTCCGAGTCTAATACGGTTTCGGATGGTGCTTTTGATGAGAAATGTTGCTCCTTTAAAATTTGTTCCGTAAAATTTTCAGTCTAGTCTCACAGCCAATATTTGCATGCAATGACGGAAAAAAAACCTGATTGATTTAAAAGACTACAGAACATACTATTCAATGTTTTCTGCAGTTACAATGGTTTGTGTTTAATATTCACATATAACTGAGCTATCTACGTCCAATAGCATTCTTTCAGTAATAATATAACTCATTCGACACAAGTCCTTCGTTCATTCCACGGTGTATTGTTCTGGCGCCATTAAGCACGCGACGTTATTCGATACTGGGTTAACACTTGGCAATAAATATGTCCAACTGCTAAGGAAAAACTGTATAAGGTCACGTAATGCTGAAAGAATAGCCTTCTGCTTATTGCGAACACTAATCTTGAAACACACCGAATACAGGATTAAAGAAACCTATAGTAAAACAAAACTAATATCATTTTAGTTTTAGATGAAATCAATATTTAAATTTTCTATTTCAAAAACAATTAACAATAACCAACCTTAATACTTGTGATTTGCGGAATTTTTGCTACCTATATTAAATTCTGTATTGAAACATTTCGTTCACGTAGACTTCCATTACTCAATTTTGTTATTGTTTATGTATTTTGTTCTCATATTTATAGATCAGTAGGTAAGTAGAACCGCCTTTTTATTTAGACCAAAGAAATCAACTATAATGAATTAGTTTAATAAATTACCGACGGGGTCTATTTGTATTATATGAATAGTTCTATCGGTGTTTTAGTTTCATTAAACATCATGAATATTGACGAGCTCTGTGTACTTTATATTATTGCAATCAATTTCATTGTAGTCTTTGAGTCGTTTATTTATTTCATGAGTAATATCAAAGACTGTCATATTTGCTGATGATTTGCATGTTTTTTTCACGGTAGTGCTGGTAGGCACTTTTATTTACAGTTTTTTGAATTCTGCTCAGATAATATTCGTTTTTTATTTTACTGTTACAACTTCTACCTAATATTGTTCTAACAATATTGGATAAATTCTAAATACAATAAAACGTATGGTTAGTAAAAATATTTTATTACACAATTTGGAGCTAATTGCGCTACACCTAGGATCATATCAGAGTTGAAATTCATAATCTGAATGCGAAACGTTCAGAATTGCATACAATTTGATAGTAACTACTTCCTTCACACATTTCAGTTATGAATTATTTCTGAAAAATCTGATTTGAGTTCGTTACGCTCGCATTTTCATACATTGTCAAGTGCATACTGAAATTCAGTGCAGCATTTTGAGTTTCAGTCCCAGAAATTCAGTGGTGCCAAATGGGTAACAGCGGGTAAATTAGCTGGCAGCATACGAGACTACTTACCGCTCTGAATTTGTTAGACAATGTGTGAAGAAAGTGTCTGTTTGTCCAGTGATAAATTGTAAAGAAAGAACTCTTTTGGGCAAAATTTAAATAATTTATCGAATTCAAATTAGTAAGTGTTGCTGCCATGAGTGAAGTACCAGGAGAGCATAGAGATTCAAGAGTAGTGATGACGGATGACAGTCAACAAGCCACTTCCCCAGGGAACATACTGCGAAAAGTGCTTTGCACATTATGTAAAAAGCAATAAAAGGTAGGTTATGTGAGTAAAATATGCGTTGTGTTATCTCTTCTGCTTCATAAATATCTGGTTATCTGCTATCATCTGTCAAAATCGTATTGCACGTATACATAATAACGATTGGGAATAAACTAAAGAACATCACATATTTCCAGTTTGTAACAGATATAAATGTAGAATAAAGCAATAAAAAACAATGGACGTCGGAGTGACTACCTACTAGCTGATATGCAGATATGATAACTAGTTTCCTATAGATAGTTAAGAAAATATTGATATTTAGACCTATGGTGTAACTACGTAAACATTCAATTTGAATTATAAACAAACACAAGTATTTAACAGTAGTGCGCGAAGTAAACGCTCTCAACCAAAAACGTTCGTGGAATTCGACAATATGCTAAGCAGAAAAGGACGAAATCAATTTGGAGTTAGTGAAAAAAATAACAAGAAAATATCTAATTAGCATATGCGAAATACTTGAAAGCGTCTTAAAGCAAGCAAAGTCAAGGTTAGTGGATCAAGATCACATACCTTAGCACGTGCCGGGAACAGAATGTTTAGTATCCAGCAAGTGTGTGTCGGTAGTCCTGTCAGCACAGTTTCCGAGGGCGAGGGCCCACAACGCGAACAATTTGCAACACAGCCTCAGTTTCACAGAGATCAAGATGAGGACAGCAAGCCGGCTCGCTTCCGCACCGCCCGGCACATCCACTTCACGCCGCCCGATCAAAACATAGCTCTCACGAACCTTTTCGACACACAGACTCGATTTGCAAAATTTATTCATCGCATCCGCCGAAAACACCTATAATTTTTACGAGCCGCACCAAAAGAACGCCCTGAGCGAGGTGTTGGCTAGCTCGCGAATGTTTTTATTACACTCGGCACTAAGTATTAGCACCGATAAACTGTGAGGAAAACACCATAGACGCCAATGCAGCACGGCAGCCGCCGGAAAACTCGGTTTCGCACGGTGTATACCTCGAATGCGTGCGCTCGCCGGCCACAGCACCGCGCTGTAAACAGAGAGCGCGCCTCAACAACACACGCACACACCGACACATACAACACACGTATCGCGCGCACACATATGCGCCCGGCACAGCGCGCGCATTCTCGCTCACCAGTCGTGACCAAAATAGATATCACGTCAACTTCCACCAATCGCATTCGAGCTTCATCACGTCATGCCGAGCTGTGATCGGTCGAAACTCCATTGATAGATTGGCTACCACAAGGCATTTCAATTCGCGATTAACTGAAAGTTTTGATAAAAACTTAACTGATATGGAATCTTAACAGATGTAATTTTTGATAGAATCTTTTTAATTGACCAAAACCTATGGTTTAGTTTGGACAATAATAGAGAATAGTTGCATTATCTACCTACCTACTTAGACACTCAGCGCAATAAACTTTGGCGCGTTTTCTAATCAAAATGGTCGTTAAACCAACCGTCTTTGATTACGTACTTGATAGTGCGGATTATTTTACATGGTTAGTGTCTTCCAGTCTAGCTCTACCATCTGTCTATTTTTCGCCTTATTTATTACTTTCTGAAATTGCTAGATTATGAAAAACCACCGATTTTCTCAGCTCTATTCTTTAAGCCTGTAGGAGCTACTACATGTACTTAATTATGAGTAGCGAGTAGATTTAAAAGTTTAGAATGTAGTACTTCTAATCTTTTTAAAATTGAATCAGAATTTAAAACTAATTGGTTGCGGAATAATTAAGTAAAGTAATAAAATCAGCAGTCTCTGAGATAAGTAGTATTTACACTTTTGGTAGCATAAATTAATTCATACTCTACCTTCATCAATATTACGTTGACATTTTGATACATAAGTGTTAAGAGCTTCACAGATTTTGAAAAGTACCTCATTACCATTTTATGGTAAAAAAAAACAACTTGCTTCGAGCAAAGTTCTCTTCTCAATAGTGTGTTGCCTGTGTATTGAAATCAGGAGTCACAATCGCAGTCGCTGCGTCAAGCTGAAATAGACTTTATATATTTAACATATGGTAAAAAATGTAATGTAGAGTCGTTACTAAAAAAACGACTTATGTAATGGTGTGGCTAATAGATTTGTTATTATCACGAGCGTGTGAGAGTGTGCGTGCGAGCAGTTTTAAAAATTATAATGTGTACGGATTACGAGTGCCTCTCAAGATAGGATAGATCCGTGAGCTTTGTAGCCAATTACTTTAAACTTTATTTAATAAGTTGTAAAGTTGAAAAACATTCCTTTAACGTTTTCAACTTTAAAGAATCATGGCGAGATCCATATATTGATTTGTACAAAAAAATTAAACAATTTAGAGGGTTTTGAATTAGTTCCAATGTTGAGAGTACATTACCAGCAACATATTAATATACTTGAAATATTTTATAAACCCCGCAAAACATAACAAGAACATAAGGATTTTGGTAGCGATTCGCCGTCATGGCATAGGATGTAGCATTGTTATCCCGGGGATCTAAAAATATTTTAAATGTCTCAAGTTATTCCTTAGGCACCAAGGATCAATTATAACGTCATTTCAACGTCTCTAAAAAGCTTTATGTTTTTTGTACAAATCTCGCCATAATTCTTTGTTTATTTTCGTGGCTGCTTTAAAGACTTCTTCTTGGTAAATAATAATAATAATAATAATAATTTATTTATTGCCACACATTAAAAGCATACATATTATGATAGAAGACAAAAATTACGGCTAAAATTAAACAAGTCTATGAGTCTTCTGGCTCCCAAGCTAGAATAATCTGTATTAAATACTAGGTATTGGCCCTGATTCTGTTGTTCACAACTAAACTAATTTTAATGTCACTATGTCTCTTTCTAACAAAGAACATAAGAAAAGGATGTAAGAAATTTAGTCCTGTCAAATTAGTCCAATGCTTGTTTTCAATATAATTTTAGTCGCCATCTATCGCGGTTACGCCTAAATACACGCAAAATAAGACGGCAAAGATTAATTTGACAACTTAAAATATGTTCTATCCTTTTTCAATAATGTTCGTAAGAAAGAGATGAGATGTGATGTGACTAAAATTAGTTTACTGCGATTTACAACAGAATCGGCACCTCTATTATCAGAGGTGAATTTGTCGTAGAGGGAGGACAAAGCTAGATTCATATAAAGAATGGCAGCTGAACTGAGCTAACCATAATCGCTCCTAAAAGTCAAAGTCAAAGTCAAAGCCATTTATTCAATTTAGGCCCCAGAAGGGCACCGGTAGAGTTCCGAACCGGTACCACCGGTTCGGAACTCGGCCTTCAACTGAGAAGAATCCGGCAAGAAACTCAGCAAGGTTACATTTTTTATATATTTTTTGGACAATCTGACTATGTTTGGCTTTTTTTTTCCAAATAATTAAAAATTATGATTAAGGGTCAGTTCACACCGAGACGTTGAAATGCAGCGCGATGCCCGCGCCGAGACGCCCGCGATGCGTATTCGAATTTTCTCAATTAAATAGGCATGTATTTTTTTGAGTAGTAAATAAAGTTCAATATAGTATCGCTATCTTAAAAAGTATGCGCCGCGTCGCGTCTCGGTGTGAACTGACCCTAATCCACCCCATTAATTGACATAATTGTTTATTTTCTATGCTATATAATCAAATATTATCTCTAATTAGATTTTCTTCTTGCATTCTTTTTTAAGGGGGTAATTAATTTCAGGATCTTGAAAAATGTATTGGATTTGTGGGGCTCTAAGCTTGAAACCCCCTCACTTAAATTAACGTAAAAAGAAAGATATGGTATGTTCTCAAGTCACGTATTAGACTTTTTTTTTTGGGTATATTTGTAAGGTAACAGAGAAATCAGCAACCAGAAGAATCACCAGAAATCAACCAGAGAAATCAGCAACGCGCAAGTGATACCCCTGGTGTTGCAAGCGTCAATAGGCTACGGTGACCGCTTACCATCAGGTGGGCCGTATGCTGGTTTGCTACCTATATAAAAATAATAAGAAGAACTCAGACTGCAGTGCGAATGAGAATGCAGTGTGAATAATATGGCAATATTAAATAGTGTTTAATTAGATTAATGCACGTAACAAATGAAACATTACAAACAATTTATATTTTGATTTAAAGTAAGATTTAATTATTTAACTACTCTTCCGACTACCATCACTACTAGCTTAATGAAATAAAAAATAAAACGTATTTTTTGTTTGAATAACGAATACTTTGTAACAAAAAATACAAAACTAATTTATTTATGGTCTACACAAGAACGTTTTATGATAAAATTTCGTTGAAATGTTCACAATAAAGAAAACGCTACGTTCCATTTTTTACAAACGTTTTTGCCCTCCATTTTTGTACTTTTATAATCAATATTGTTGAAGCTTACGTTGTATCTGCTAACATAACAGGTATTTCATAAACTGGTACAAATAAATGATAAACTAAAATTAACTATTGCAAATTTTATTAAATATTTATGCATTATATGCGAATTTAAGTTATAGAATAGAATTCTACCCACGAATAAATTACAAACAATGGGTATCATGATATCATTATTATCTTAAAACCAAATATTTCGAGGAACCGTAACAAAGTTGCAAAAAAGTAATTTATGTCGATGATATCCTAATAATCATAAAAACTAAAGTTTGTAAGGATGGTGGATATTCAAGGATGACTGAACAAAATTGGCCCATAAATAGACCATGGAATAATCATTTGATATCTTCTTAACTTTTATTCGAAAAAAAATGCCTACATTTTGATTAAAAATTTTGAGTTTTTACTTTACTTTGAGTTCTAAGTTTAAATACATAAGGTTCACACAACCAAATATATTTTAAATCTATCAAGATGGCCAAAAATAATTTTCCTGTAATGATTTATATGGTGATTTATCTTGTTCATAATTAAATGTTCTTACCATTAATAATAAGTATATGTCAGTTTAATAAATACATCATAACTTAATAATTTACTTGATAGGATTTTATGCCTTCAGTTTATTGGAAGTGCCTAGGTCAGAAACTGTTTCTCTGATAATGTACTTTGAATTATCGTAATCCATTTTAAACAATTATCGATAGCACTATAATATATGTAGGTACTGTACGTACCTACAGTGCTCAAGTTTTCACAGTGACCACTTATCTTGTATAATGGTAAGTAAGCATGTGATAAGTAGATAAGAAGAAGAGACTAAAAATACACTAAGCTGATGAAGGCAGCCGTTGTAGGTGAAGGCCAAAGAAAGAATATAAAGAAAGTTTTATAGGTGTGGAAAATATTGTGAGTGAGTGTGATGTGAAGATGGTGAAATAAATGATGTAAGAAATTGACTTAAGAAGAAGGCAATTAGGATGACGATGGAAGCTAATTATCGTTTAATAAAGTAAAAAAAAAAAATTGAAAAATTATCCGTGAGTTTTTTTTTGATAAATGGTTAAATTAATACTTTGTACTGATATTAAGACTAACTGACTCGCTCGTGGTGTAGCATGATTAGCCGTTCTTAATCGATCGGCAAAGTTAAGCTACGCCTGTCGTGGTCGGTACCTGGATGGGTGACCGCCTGGTGGTATTTCAAATCGAGCGTTTCCGTGCTTCGGAAGACACGTAAAGCCGTTGGTCCCGGTTATCACTTAATTGTGATAGTCGTTAAGCTAGTTGGATGCCTCCTAGGCGGCCTGAAAAATTCCAACACTAGCCTACCTCCACCGATCCGCAGTGGGCACGCGTGGTGGAGTATTGCCCATTCCCTTTCACCTTCATTTGTGAAAGGAGGCCTGGGGGGCTAAAAAGGAAGGAAACGCCGAATTGGATTGAGTTCCCATTAGGAATTGAATTACAAATCGTAAAATGGTCACTTAGTAGGCAATTCAGGATATGATCTCAATACGATTCTAATTCTGCAATTCATTTTTTTGACAGTTTTCTATGGAGATTCGTAAAATGGCTCATTAAATACGAATTGCTTTTGTGTCAAACAGTAGAATCATAAGAGGATACCGAGGAGCAACTTATTACAATTCAATTTAGAGATTTTGTTGAAAATCAATGAATAATGGGGGAATTTCGAGGTTTTTCTAACACCCATAAACCATTTTATGGAATGTTAAAAGCTATTGGCTACCAATAAAGTTCTTTTACCATAAATTTTGTGATAACCTAACATAGTACTTCGTAATTTTTACATGATTAATATTATACTATTTTTCCACCCAGTAACCCCTCTTTATCCCCATAGGGGATGAATTTTGAAAAGACCTTAGTAGTTGCCTATGTTATAAGGAACCTGTGTGTAAAAGTTCAAGGATCTCTGTACTCTGCGGTTTGAGCTGTGCGTGCATCTGTCATGCAGTCAGTTTCTTATATATTTGATTTTTTATAAAGTTTACTTACATACCTACTTATAATCTATTTGAAATTAACTAATAATAACAAAAAGCTTTAAGATCTGCAGCTTAAATTTTGATACAATAAGCTTTAGGGTTTTGAGGAATTATATCCGCAGATCTACTTTCTATCAAAGGTATTATTACTAGAGTATATATATCTGTGTATGTATATATTGCCGAAGACTAGTCACAGTGACACAAAGAGATACACATAGGGGTTGCTTGTTTGGTTAGGGTAAATAAAAGACAAAAGTAAATAAATCAGCGTAACTTTTATTACAGTATTATCAACATTATAGTTTAGTGTAGGTAATATTAAGGCATGATAGCAACGCCGACTCCCAAATTCTCTGTGGTCCTTTCCCCATAACATTAGCAGCATGATGATGACAGATGCCATGGTAATTATAATATAAATAACCTTTGGGTAATCCCATGTACAATTATCTTTATCTTCGGGTAATTTATAACCTGAAAGTAATATTATTTGTTGATTATATTATTGTTTGCATATCATCAATAGTAGGTATCAACTACCTAACCTACCACCACCTATCTAACAAGGGAAAGTAAATAATGGTCTTAGTTATGCACTTTACATGCATTGGGTATCAACTACCTAACCTACCACCACCTATCTAACAAGGGGAAGTTAATAATGGTCTTAGTTATGCACTTTACATGCATTGGATGTTTCATATAAAAAAAACCTAGTTTCTGTTGAACATATTATTTGGGGTAAGCCCCAAATAATATGTTCTTAAATAATAGTATGTTAAATAAAATAGTATGTTATTGTAATTCAATAATTTATGGTATATATAGAAATAATAGTATATTCTTTTGTTGAGAATAGTTAGCTTAGGTTGGGAATATGCTACATTATGCTTTTATTGATGATATTTACGAACTCACTCTCATAAAACTAGAAACTTCAACATGGAACTTTGGTGAAATGTCCTCATAATGATTTATCATATATAGAGGATATTTATGCAATTACTACTATGTTTTCGCAAATACTCGGCTTTTTTTAGTTAAAAAGTCATCATAACGAATGAACGAAATGTTTCTTCTTGTTATTTGTCCTACACAAACATTTTCTTCCCTGCATATTTCACGTGATTGTTTATTCATAATAATCCGTTATTTAGACTAAATAATGACGGAATTTATCTTATTTAAAGTACTTTTGATAAAATTCAAAAGAAATTAGTATTATTTACTACCTATACGTAGGTAAAATATATATAACTTAGTGACATTGACGGACGACTGACCATATTATTGCCAGTCGAAGATAAAAATATTTTCTTATTCATTTATAAATTCCCATTTTAGATACGTAATTGCAGTTATATAAACGTTTTATAGTTACACATGTTTAAGATCATAATTTTAATACGTGAATTCTCTATTAGTTCTTTCTTACGACATAAAAATTATAATAGAAAAACTTACCGGTAAATTACGGTTTTTTATTTTTGGTGTTGTAACATTAATGTCAAATTAGAATCAGCTAATGAATTGAATTGCATGAAATTAATGACCATTTTACCAAAATTTATAGGAATTGCGTCAGATCTGCTAGGAATTCGAGAAATGAATTCCTTTCAGCAATATTGCGCAACTCTTCGTTTTTAACCCCGCTGTGCTCAGCAGTGGGACATTATAGGCTGATGATGATGATGACTGATATTAAGTTCAATTTCGGAATTTTGTTTTTTTCCCACGGATTATTTTTCTAATATTATTTTTTGATTACTAATGACCTATACATTCATCCCTCAAGAGGAAATTCACTAATTTATTAGGACCTTATATATATTTTGCTACATCTTAGAGGTATATAAAAAATCGTAAAGTTCACACGTGTTTGCTGAATTACTTACATTTTAAAATTTCGGTAAACGAGTATGGGTACGTTAGTACTATTATTTATTCTGTGGTATGGGTATTAAAACTACTTGATGCCAAAACCTTCTGGTCTATTATAAAGTTTTAGTAGGCACCTACCAATTTTTTTCAGGTTTCAATACTATCATATGTTTGATCATGATCCAAGGACTATAGGATGTCGTCATCCTCAAACTTTGTTTGTCCACAGTTTTTGTTTGTCATAAACATTCATTGCATTAGATGACTCATTAAACTGCACGTTAAATTAATCTAAAATTTACTGTAGCCTTCGATTATGTATTGTGCTTTGGAGAATAAACATTTGTTTGGTACAGCGGAAATGTCAAGCTGCTTACCGAGATAGTGTCTCTAATTTAATCTGTGTATTAAACATTTAAGGACACGCAGTAATCGCATGATTTTACAGAGACAGCTTATTTCCTTTATAATATAGGACACTACGATATTTCACACCTCAATAGAAAATCCTCACCATCGTATAGAAAATTGTAGAAAAGAATCATAGCAAAACTTGTTGCACCCAGTTGTCATGTAATACCGTTATGTTACTAAAACTAGAAACCTGATCTAGTGCTATTAATGAATGACAAATTACCCCACTCATGTCTCCATATGATTAGTTGCATACAATTCTATTTTAGTTATAATATAGGCAATTAGATTTCCAAGTAAAAGGATAATATTATGTCAGCACCAAATAAAATTGAGCTCCCTCCATACTTGACACATTGACGGGACGACGCGACGGGACAAAAGATCGCATGCGTCTACAATTTATCTACCGCATCGTAGACTACGATGGCACATTAGAATAGTATTGATACGCTTCCGTATACTTTACATAATTATTCACTCAACCTCTATTACAATGATATAGAGCTAAATTTGATAGTAATTGTTAAAATAACGTGGGCTGAAATCAAATGGAAGTCACTCAAATGCCATGCCTCCGAGCTCACGTTTACAATTTGATAATGTGAATTATTTTCGCTGTGTGCGAACTTAATCAATAACATAATATTTATAATTATGTTAATTTTTATCGCCGAACAAAGATACTGAGTGGCCGTCTAGATTATACGCAGTTATAGTGTAAAACATTCGGTACTATATTTTCTTTCATAATAAACACTTATGTTAATAAAATTGAGTGATCGTTTACCTATATCTTCAGGTAGAAAAAACTTTACACAGATTTCAAAACACTATTTTATGTGATAAGTTATTTATAACTCGGTTTTCGGGAATATTTAGATTTATTCCTGAATTCCGAAGTAAAAATAAATTCACCTGCAGGAAAGAACAATAAGAAATTAAAGATTAATAAAAATAAATGCTATTCATAATACCATAAGTGCCCATAACTTAAAGAAGTCCAAAAATAAATACATTTATTTCCATAATAAATCAAAACAATAATACAATCAAATTGTTTATTATATAAGTAAAATATCTAGCGGTTGGTTATACTTTAATAAAAAAAAATACCATAAAAGTTCACTCTACTCTATCTCCCAGTACGTCAACAAATGTTTCCACAAAGAAACCCATAAGTAACGTTCCAAATGTCACTATGAAATTGATGTCCTTTGTTCTAAACTGTAAATCTAGCATAAAGGGAGGGTAACCAAATGTTAGAAATTTCTCACTGAAAGTATAACACGTGCTGTCCTGATAATGGGAGCACATTAAGATTATTTGGGGGCTTGGAAATATAAATGTAGATCTGTCATCTTTGAGTAACGACGGCAGCGAAGTGTGAGAGTTACAAATTACATTCTTAATGAATACGTTTGGAGACATGCATATAATATTTTACAACTGTATTACAAATTATGTGAGAGTGCGTAGTTCAGATGTATTTTTAAACGACTTCTTGATACATCCAGTCTGTTTTCTGAGTATCAAGATTCAAATCCTGGCTCAATGTTAGAATCTTGCATAAATGTGTCAAGGTATTATAATATACCTACTCCCAGTTTTTAGAAGCCTACTCAGTGTCATGTCTTATCATAACTATGTCTGTCACTGTCAATAACGTATAAAATGATAAAGACAGCAATTGTTTTTAACAAACTTTACTTTGATAGGGCTTTCAAAAACTGGCTGTTATTATAGTTGAATCATCCTAATTAATATTATATATTAAATGCTGTTTGTCTGTTACCTCCTGACTCAACATGAAAGAAACGAAAGAAGGAGTAGGGACGGCAGGTGAAACCGCGGGGGACATCTAGTAATGAAACAAATAAAAATGTTAATGGTCATTTTAATTGCCAATGACTAATTCTTAACAATAACATTCTGCATTATCAATGTTGTTATAACCTAGGTTATCTAAAGTTTTATCTACATTATAACATGTACCTACTTGAGTTAATAAACCAGTTTGTAGGGGTGACCCAAAATATAAATGCAGGATAATGCAGTTACACATAATACTGCTCGAATTTAAAGCTACACTGGCCCTGATTCTGTTGTTCACAACTAAACTAATTTTAATCTCACTATGTCTCAAACAAAGAACATAAGAAAAGGATGTAAGAAATGTAGTCCTGTCAAATTAGTCCAATGCTTGTTTTCAATATAAATTTAGTCGCCATCTATCGCGGTTACGCCTAAATACACGCAAAATAAGACGGCAAAGATTAATTTGACAACGTAAAATATGTTCTATCCTTTTTCAATAATGCTCGTAAGAAAGAGATGAGATGTTACTAAAATTAGTTTAGCGCGATTTACAACAGAATCGGCACCAGTGTCAAACAATTTAGCTTTGCTGAGTTTCTGGTTTGTTTTTTCAATTGAAGGCTGACTTCCAAACCGATGAAACCTTCAATAGCTTTGACCTTCATAACTTAGACTTTGAAAATGTATGAAATAACCGCGATTATAGAGTTTGTTCCATAGTAAAAGTTGTTCACCAGTACAATAATCCTTTAAAATTTGGCTACTCTTTGTAAAGCAACCCTGTATAGGTATTTTAATGATTCACATAATTAAGCATACGTAATGTTGCGTCCATGCTACGCAAACCGCGTATGAGCCGAGCTATCAACGACCAGAATTCGTTCGTTGCTCGCGATGACAAGTGTGGATGTTACAACGAGCGCAATGCGAATCCCTGTCGTTCGAGGCTCGCAAGTCCGTCCACGCTACGCGAACAACGAATGAATCCTGTTCGTTCGTGGCTCGGCTCGTGCTCGGTTCGCGTAGCATGAACGCACCATTAGATTTTCTGATACGCAGTAATAAAAACCCTTTTATTAATTAAAATCACCTGCCGTTAACACACCGGCACTGATCCATATTTAACTTATTCGTGTAAGTTGTACATTTCCTGAATGTAAAACATCGTCAACATTTGTCAAACATTTGGCAGTTATCAATTGCGAATGCTCTAAAAATTGCCAAATAAGATAAACTAAGCACATAATAAACTTCTTACTTACTTCAACGTTGACTAATATTGCTAATAATTAGTATTGCTCTGAAATTTTAAATCTGATAGCATAGAAAGAAAGAAATTTAATACAATCTTTATGTACTTTTTAGCTAAAAGGGCATGCTGTGTAGGTACTGGTAAAATGGCCCTCAGCTCAGCATTATGAGTGAACATCATGGGTCATAAAGCTGATATTCAGCTGAAGACAAATGTGACTACAATTTGAACGCTAAAATTTCTGTTTATATTAGGACTCTACTATACCGGGTGTAACGGAAAGTATACCCATTACAGTAATCCACTTTTTTGGTACTAGGGGCACAGATCGCGGAATAGAAAATTTTATATTAATATTAGCAAGGGACGCAAAATGATAATGACCCTCATTGACCGGTAACTTGTTGGTTATGATTTAATTTCAAGAAACGGATGAAAAAATTTGGTATGAATTTTTGAGTAATTTATTTTGAATATAGCTGTAATTTTTTATAAAGAGTAGTCTTCACCCCTTTTGGATATATATTTTCCCTTTTTGTTTCATCCAGTATAAGCTTATACACATAATTATGTAAACAAAACAAAAAGCACAAATATATTTTTTTGGATTATTATTTAACTTTCTTTCATACGATTGGATAAGAGATGATTAATTTATTCCTATATCTGATTAAATAATGACTGTGCATACAAATGATGCATAATTGAAATATTACACGTGTATTAATCTGCGTTGACAAATTGGTATTATTGAGCCTCCGGCTTAAAGGTGCTAATTGTTTATCAGGTTGTCAAGGTTTGTTCATTTGATTTATGTGAGAGTAAACACTCAAGTTGTGGAATAATCCTAATAATGTTACGAGTGTAAAAGGAAACATCTCTCTGTCTGTCTGACTATACGTTTAATAACCAGTACCAAAAGCTTTAAGCCCATCACAGACGTAGGTAGATATTGAGTATATTTATTTGACTTAACCAGTGTATACTGTAATTTAAATTATAGTATACATTTTAATATACGTATACAATGTGTAACGGAAAGTGTATATCCATAAAACTACACGACTTTTTTGGTATACTATACGCAAGGATCGCGAAAGAGATAATATTATAATAATATTAGCAAGTGACGTGAAATGATGATAACCGTCATTGAGCGGCGACACGTTAGTTATGATATTAATTCAATAAACTTGGAAGCATAAAGGTATGAATTTTTTAGTTATTTATTTTGAGTTGAAACTTTTTACAGAGAGTCTAAACCTGATGTAGTCTTCACCCCTATCAGATAGATATACTCTTTTATTATAGCTTCGTACGTCTGTGGTGGGCTTTAATGCCACAACATTTTGCGCCACCGTATATCTAGCCTATTTGAACCCACAGACTTTTTTGCCTAGCGGGTACTTGAGGAATAGTTTTTATTTACAACAAATATGTACAAAATACAATCTATATATAGAAAATTTCCTCAAGCCTGCCGCTGCTTCCGATTAACGGCAGGGTTCCCAGAAGGCTGGCAGCGTTTCCTCTTTGGATAGCCAAGCTGACGCGTTGGCGGAAAAAGCTCCCCGCCCGCTGGTCTCCGGAGGTCTCGATCAATTTTGATGACAAGAATAGTTTATGTTATGTATAATTCCGCTTAGACTAAAGGAAATAGCAGTTATCGTTTCTGTATAACCAATCAGAGACAATAACCATGCAGGTGGACCCGCGGGCACAGGCTTGTCTCTGATAATCATAAACAAATTATCACATCACTTAGAAGGTTAAATTACGACAATCGAGGCGGAGCTTATCTCAAATATCTAATTAGCATTATACAAAGACATGTTGATGGAACGTTTATTTTTATTTTACATATTTATTTATGTATAAATTATCTAATTTATACACGGAAATAGCCGCTACCATTTCTTACCTGCTAGTGGTTTGAACTTACCATGAACCGTGTCAGTTTTTTAAGGTTTCCTAATTTATCGGTTTTTAGAAACAAGATTAGGCAAAGGATTAATCATGTGTATGTCCTAAAAAAGAAGCAATTATGCCGTGTAGAGCTTAATCTGCCTGGTTTGTAGAATTAAACTAAGTACCTACCTTCGTTGGTGGTCGCCAGTGGGGATACTTTCGAGGGGACCAAACAGCTCGCCGAGCTTGGGGTGGAAGTCGTCGTCGCCAAAATCCGCGAGTTGGGTTTAGAAATAGCGCCTCACAAGACCGAGGCGCTATGGTTCCATAAACTGCCTAGGAGCAGGGAACCACCCGACTCGTGCGTCCGAGTGGGTGAGTCGGAAGTCGGGGTGGGGCGGTACATGAAGTACCTGGGCCTCACCCTCGATAGTCGCTGGGGCTTCGAAGAGCACTTTGATCGCCTAGTCCCCCGGATTGAGAGGGTGGCGGGTGCCATGCACAGACTGCTGCCCAATCTCGGGGGACCGAGAGAGGAAGTTCGCCGCCTCTATGCGGGGGTCATACGATCCGTAGCCCTTTACGGGGCGCCCGTATGGGCAAAGAGGCTGGCCATCCGACGCTGTAGAACGAAAGTCTACAGCGTCCAGCGTAAGATGGCCCTACGGATCGTACGGGGATATCGCACAATATCCTTTGAGGCGGCAACTGTTCTGGCTCGCTTTCCGCCGCTAGACATTCTGGCGGACATGGATGCGAGGGTTTATGACCGGATCCGCATCGTCCGCCAGAGTGGTGGAGGCGACCCAGAAGAGGCGATCAGACGGCAGGAGCGACTTATCGCATTCGCAACGTGGCGTGCAAGGCTCCGCGAGGAGCGGCATGCACGCAAACGCGTTGTCGAAGCAGTCCTGCCGGTCTTCGAGGCCTGGATGCAGCGACAAGGTGGACGACTCACCTACAGACTTACACAGATACTCACTGGGCATGGGTGCTTCGGTGATTATTTGTGTAGGATCGGACGTGAGGCGACGGCGGCTTGCTTCCATTGTGGTGGAAGCGGCCAGGACTCCGCATCGCACACGCTCGCTGTGTGCCCCGCGTGGGAACCCGAGCGGCGGAACCTGGTCGGCCAAATCGGTCGGAATCTCTCCCTGCCAGCAGTCGTGTCGGCGATGCTGAGCGGGGATACGGCGTGGAGGGCCGTGGCCTCCTTCTGTGAGACCGTAATGGTCCAGAAGGAGGCGGCTGAGCGGGATCGGGAGAGAGCCGATCCCGCCCGGAGACGACGCCGCCGAGGCGCAGCAGTGCCTCGTGGCGGCCCTCCTGCCCTGTAGCTGGGGCTAAGAATCACAGCTACGGTGTTCCCCTGCCTGTCGTAAAAGGCGACTAAACGGGGACCTTCGGGGTCGTGGGCAATCGGGGCGGGGGCCCTGAACGCCCAGAAGCGACCCCGAGGAGGACGATGAGTCGCTGTGGTCACGATTCATCGTGCGATAGCACCGCGAGGGTGCTGGGGGGAGGTATCAAACTTCCCCCGGGACGGGCTATCACAGCGCCGCGCATGGAGGGGCGAGCAGGTACGCGATCTGCACGAGAGCCCGCCCCCCTCTGTAGCGCAGATGGCGACCACCGTGGGGTTTTAGCCGGTAAAAGTCCGGCATAACCTGGCCGCTCCCCCCAAGGCGGTCGGGTATCCTATGAGGATTTCCCCACGATAATAAAAAAAATAAAAAAAAAAAAAAAAAAAGTACCTACCTTACCTAAGTAGCATACATAAAACATGTTTTAGGACCCTAGAAGAGCATTATTGAACATAAAACTCGGGTATTTGCGTAGCATCTCCGTAGCACACCCCCGTAGACTTCGTAGAACAACTAGTCGTCTCCATATCGTAGCCAACCCTTGTGAAGTTGCAAAATAATTTATTGCTCTTACTTTTTTACGTGTAAATATTCTAATTTTATATTTTGTTAATAGGTTATAGGATTTCAGTTTAATTATTATTATTTGTGTTGGTAAAATATTATTGTTTTTTTTATAGTTATTTGCGCCGGTGCACGCAATTAGAATGTAAATATTATGTAATGAATCTAAGCTTGCTTTGAAAAGAGTAATTGCTGAGTTTATTGCCGGCTCTTCTTAGCAAATGCAACCTTCCGAACCGGTATTAGAGTACTTATACTCTAATGTAGTCTCAATCTCTAATGTAATCTAGTCTGACTCTAAAGTCAGACTTTTCATAAGTGCCTGCGAAAGTCTATTTGAATAAATGATTTTGAATTTTGAATTTTTACCATAATTAAAATTATCAGAAATGACCAGATATTATATTATTTATTACTTCTGTAAGTTGTTCGTTTTTTTTTTGTTGTTTATACTTAGGTATTTCACTTTGTAAAACATTTGGAGCAAAAATAGTCAAAATTTCTCTTACGACATTATAAATTACCAACTAATTGTTGTTAATGTATACACTAAAATAGATACACACTGACACAATTTGTAGTATAATCTCCGTGAGTATAATACATTTTCATGGAATGGAATTGGAAATATTGTTCGAAGCAGATAAACCAATTATTATTGTTTTTGAAACATTGTCCCCTGAATAGGAGTAAAGAATCCTAAAAAAGAAGTAAATATGCTATGGGTAAAGTTGAGTGGCCAAACCGATTTTGATGAGTTTTGGCTTGGCTCACGGAACGAAAAATGGGCACGTTTCATCCAGAGAACGTAGCTGGAATCACGGGTAAGAGTAGTAGTAGTATTTTATACTCAAATGGTCACCTTTTAACCAATAAACGGTCCTAAGGATAATTGTTTGCGTAGATTCAAACCGGTGATAAACTTAATACCTAATAGTATCTTTGATAGCGAATCAATTAGCTTTGGCAGTCAAACGTATCGTTATCTGACCATTATAGTAATTCACTCGAGTAGGCAGCAGTACTTAACCTTAATGCAAAATAGGACTTTATATATTTGCTTATATTTTGAGAATCTTGATTTCTCATAAAAAAGCAATATTGGTATCTGTACAATGTTCTTGTTTACTTAAGTAGGTTATATAGCGTATACCTACTACAATGAAAATGTAAACAGGATCGATTTATTTAATAGTACATTATGATACCTACATGTGTGCAAAGTTGGTCATTATACACGAGGTGGTACTGAGCGTAGTGTGAGTGTAATTACCAATGTATACGCGTGTCATACGACGTTTTTTAATACAAACAGACTTTTGAAGTGGATTTTTTGATAATAATCAACCACACAATGAAAAATTAATTTATTATCAAATATTACTCCAAGATCTTTAAAACTATCAACATTTTCCAAAAAATGACCACTTAGGTGGTATTTTGATGAGATAATATTGATTTTTCGGGTGCACTTCATGGTAACACATTTTTTTAAATTAAGTGTCATCCGATTTAACTTGCACCACTCTGCTAGGCTATTCAGATCTTGTTGAAGAAGGACAACATCATCGCTAACTTCAATTACCCGTAAAAACTTCAGATCATCAGCGTACATGAATGGAATGGAGTTACAAAAACAGGTGGAAATGTCATTAATAAAGATGTTAAATAGTATTGGCCCCAGGTGAGAGCCTTGTGGAACGCCTGAATATATCATGTATCTAGGAACCAACCAAAAACCTAGTTGATCTATAATATACGTTTTATGAAAGAACAGATATTTTTTTCGATACCTATGAATTTGGATACTTTTATTATACTCAATTTGGTTACCAAATAACTACTAATTTGGGTTCAGTCAGGTCCATTAATCATTATTTTGTAATACCTACCTACGTTTTTAAAATTATATTCATACGAGCTAGTTATCGCCCCAGGCTTCACCCACGTTGAAAGTCACAAATTCTTAAACTTTTGTGGACAACATTATATCATTTTTATTTAAATTCTCTAAGGCTTCAACTTTGAAGGGATAAACTATGATGTCATCTGATGGTAGAATGCCACATTAAATCAAGTCATATATATCTTAACGTCCTGAGTCATCCAACTGCAGGTCATTATGCAATATTTGTCATCACTCTATTTATTATATCCGTACACATTGTTATAAGAGCACACAAAAAAGTGGCATTAGAATTAAAGTGGAAACATTCGGTAACAAGAAGTCATCTTGGTCTCTATATGATTCATTCTGCTTAGAAATATCTACGATATCACTGAATTTCATTCTCAAAAATCCCTTGTACTCAACTCGTATCGGGCAAAGTGCTTTTGGCGTTCCTATAGCCCGGTATTAGCAATTTGCACACTACATGTGTATCTCAGCAATAGAGCTTTTGCCTACCTTTACGACGTGGGCATTTTTTTCTCCCACCTGAATCCTGATACACTCTTTCTCTTGACGCATTCTGTATGGAAGATAACAGGTAATGAGTATCCACCATCATTTATGCAACCTATTGTGTTTTTTACAGTCTTTGTAATCAAACCATTGCACAATGGTAGAGTCAAATGTAAGTGCCTCACTGTATCTGAATAAATGAGTTTTTAGTTTTAATAAGGTACTTACATATAAGTGTCTAACAGTGCAATTTAATAGTATTACCCCCTTATTCATAATGGCTTTTTAACTAAATCAGTGTAATAGTGTGCCCCGTCTCACTCTTTCGATCACCAAATGTCACCTGTCAGATAAAGACTTCGGAATTTTAGCTAATCAACGTTTGATAACTTTATTATGAATAAAGGGGTTAGACTTTCAATATTATATTGGTGAATAAACTGTGAAGAATTACTCGGAGTTTCCTTTAAACGGTAAAGATTTATTTGTCAACCGTGTATTTAGTTTCCTTTAGATGATTAAGAGAAAAGGTAAAATGTCCATAAAACACACCAATATAAAATCCTGGTATACTTTTCACAACTCATCACGGTGCTCTTAAAAAATAGTTCTTTCAGTAGGGCATACTTCCCCTGGCAATTCCCCTGGCATTGCAAATGTCAATAAGTGTCGGTAACCACCAAGAATCTTATTATAATATATAAGCTTCTTGATAACCACATACTAACAGGTGAACCATCTACCTTGTCAACCTACTGAAATAGTACCTACCTATAAATCATAATGGAGTCTAGGATCACTTAAAAATGCTATGGATAATTACATGAGCACGATCCAAGTGAACTTTTACTTTCAGTTCAACAATTTACCTTGTAAAGTTGATTTTTATGGACCTTGGCATTTAAATGTGAACGAAAGACGACACATTAGGCGGTAGGCAATGTTACAAACAGGATTAAACCACGTTAAAAACATTGATTATAATCTCATATACCGTTTATATGTTACGAAACGGTTGTAAAATCATAAATTCAACATTTAACATATGTACCTACTTATATTACCTACTTGTACATGTTAAGTAGTATAATGTAAGTAAGTACAAAACCAAACGAGCCGGATTTAAGATTCACAAATATTTATTTATTACTCGTTATAGGTCGTTCCAGTAAGTACTTACGTTTTATATTGAATTGGTGAATACCTCCGGATATTATTGCCGACGATTTGCCATAAATAAAATATTACAAAGGAGTGAATGCTAGTATGACGGATAGAATAGACGAATGGAAGAAGCATACATATTGTGCCGACCCCAAATGGTTGGGGACAGGGCAGGCAGATGATGATGATGATGATCTGGTTTCCATAATACAAGCTCTGATTCCGTGATCTGTTGCTTCTTCTTCTCTTGGCTTGTTCTCGGATCCTATAACTATGGGTGAAGGATGTCCAAGTATATAGATAAATAGACTCTCGACTTTAAACCTGAAAATAAATCAGGTCATGCAATAGTAATACCTATGGATACGTCGCATTCGCATGTCGTAGAAGTTGCAACGAACAGAGACTGGAGGAAACTACACCGGCTGTGGCAAATGTTGAGTAATACAACTGAAAAAAATAAAAGGATTCACTTACAATAATCCTGGGACATTCCTCACATACGGATATCTGATCCCAAACTAAGCAGAGCTTGTCCTATGGAAACCAGACAACTGATATTACTACATATACATTTTTCTTTTGTTACATACTTAATATACATAATTACATCCAGACTCAGGACATAGGTACAGATATGTTCATGTACACAAATGCATGACCTGTGAGGGATGAAGGAATCGAACCCACGACCTGCAGCGCGATAGGTGGAATCTTAACCAATCGGGCCAACTGGCCTGTCAAAAAGAAATAATAATAAAACAAAAATAGGTACGTAAGAGAAGTGTTAATAAAATTAAAACGTGACTGAAAACGTGGGTAGAAACATCGGTTTTTCAGGTAAGTTACCCTACATAAACAGGAAAAAAGAGAATATATAGCAACGATAGCTTAAGCTATGATTTCCTAGAAGAATTAATAGTATAGTAGCAAGTCTAGATGCACAAACGTGAATGGTCTAAGTTAGGTATACAACTCTTCTATGAATAAGCACATAATTGTAGGCATGGAAATTTTAATGAATGTAGACTCATTCATGCATAAACTGTAACCTTATTATTTTATTTCTTGTATAAGGAAGGAAGGATTAAGGATTCTTAGGATGTAAAATATCAAGTACACACTGACAAAATAAAAAAATTACAAAAGAAATATCTGAAATTCCTTGACACTAAATTTAATCTTCAACATGGATCATACAAAGATAGATGTGTTCACCATAAGATACTAACACTTGAAGATCACAGAATAATGATGGATCAAATGTTGCTATTCAAAATCATCAACGGTCATTTGGATAACTCTAACTTACTCGCAGAAGTAAATTTGTCAGCACCACCTTCTCGTACCAGACACACGAAATTATTTGATATTGCACCCCAACGTACCAATTATTCACGTAACTCTCCAATCAATCGCATTTGCTCCACTCATAACCAACTCTTCGCCGACATAGATATATTCACTAATAGGAATCATACTTTCAAAAGGCAAGTTTTTGATGGACTTTTTAATAAATTCAATAATTTTAAGCATACATAGGTAGGTACTTTGACATACTAAACAAATACACATACACCCTCCACTTGCACATTCGCTCCAAACACTACTTCCACTACTCACCCGTACACACTCTTACTCTTACACACTACCTTTCACACACTGTACACACTTTCTACGTTTATACGTAAATACATATTTATTTAGATTAAAATGTAATCCACTCACTCCTATTGCTCTTGGTTAATCCAGAAAAACCTGTAATTGGCTTATGTTATGTTTATATTATACTTGTTTACTTATATATAAGAAAATATGCTGTTGGTTTTTTAAATAAATAAAAAAGAAATACATGTATTTTTTTTACTGTGAGTTGTATGTTCTCTATCTCACCAACTAGCTCTCAAGTGCATTTGCTAAACCACATTGTTCTTTGCTTGATGATTGATTTTCAACTTAGGAGTGTATGAAGGTGGATATTACCCAGAACCCACCGTACTTTGGTATCCTTACGATGTTTTCCTTCGCCGATATTTTGCTACTTCTTGCTTATTCTTGCTACATTACTGAACGTTTGACTTAGGTATACTGATAATCAGGTCTTTATTTGGTAGCCTAAAATATCTGCATATCTCTAATCTCCTACTTCCAATAAAACTATATACCTTTATTTGCAAAATAATCTACATCAGGAAAAACTAGAACATATTGTTCTTCTACTTGATCATCATCAAAGGTCAGTTAATATTTCTCATCAAAATACACTTCATCTTTCATAAAGTTAGTCATCTCCAGACAGTTGATGACTGGGGTCACGTATAATATACAGGAATATAGGTATAAGTACGTAATCATTTAATTATATAAACAATAAAATAACTGTTACTATAGACAGAATAAAGTGTCACAGTTTCAATTTTCAGGAGTTCTTCTGGTGTAATAATCAAGAACTAAAATACCTACGCTTTGTCTGTATTATTATCCATGACTGACTGACAAATACTACCTTCGGCTCGAAGACGGACTTTAGTTTTACGAAAACCCTTTCTTGATTGCCTTTGTCGTTTGTGGCACCCATTTTTTCCGATCCAGTCGAAAGAAAGGTTTGAGCGTTAAATATGTTTTATGTCCTTATAAAATTATAACCATATTACATCAAACATTTTCAGTCATATGGGTGCATCGCCCTTGCATCTGCTAATAAGAATATTCCGAGTGACTCCGATATTGTAAGGATTGACTAAACTGCACCGCACCAAATGCAGGTTAATTTTACAATAGGTTAATATGCATCATCGTAAACGTAATAGAGTTTTAGCAAAATGATTGTTTACAATATTGTGGTCACTAGTGACTTCATGGATGACTAAAAGGATACCAGCCCACGAGCCAGAAGGATCACGCTTAGAGTAACAGGTTGTGACCGTGACTCAATCCTTCGGTGATGTAATCCTTCGCAATTGATTCGATGATTCGTTTACATTAGTGATTCCATAATGTATTTTTTTTATCGATATCTGATATTTACTTACGTACTACTCTTTTTACGACATTTTCCCGTTTTTAGTGTATTTTATTAAGGGAAAATTGAGAAAATAATATTGATAGAAGCATGACTTAAAAAGTCAGTGGGAGTGTGTATGTGGGATCTCTATTTTTTGTTGAATTGAACAACTATATATATCTACTAGCTTGAACGTGATAAATATAACTGGATAAACCTACCTATATACATTCTTTACATATCCATATATTCAAATACTCAATTATCATGTTGATTATACTGGTATACCCATTGACTCACCAGAATCTTGAGACATTATTATTGCTAGGTAGAACAGGACTGTTAATAGTCAAGTCACACAATAGCTATTTTAAAACAATTCCAGTTAAATATTTTATAAAGTTTAAGATACTACTATGGAATAATCTAGAATATCGATATCGACAACGAATAAATTATAAGAAGCAACACTGAGTCAGAAACCGCAAACGTCGTCATATGGGCTCGCGCGACCCGACGTCACTAGTGGCGTCATAACTCTCGTATTACCGAATCAAGATGACATCGAAAGTGAGCCGTAATACGTATCGTAAATGTGCGTAATATTAACAGTGAACTTTGAAACATTTCAGTGAAGAGTTATCTCCTAGGGGAAAAAGCAGTTTGCACATTCCAAACATTTGATGCATCGGATTTTGTGTTAATAGGAACGTTATTATTTCAATTCAATGGTAAATAATTAAGGGAATAAAATAGGTTTCTCTTGCTTATCCTGCTTAGAAACCAAGAACCATGAACCAGCAAGGCCTTTATGTATTACTGAGGAGGACATTATGGCATCCAAGTAGGTGGATTGTCGACCAGCGGTACAAGTCTGCTATTACAATTGTGTTCCAGTGAAAAAAATTGTGGTGTAATTTACAGATTTGATATTTTTGATAGTCGAGTAGCGTCGCACATTGGCTCAATGGCAGAGGAGCTGTGATGGGATTCAATATTGCCCCAGGTTAGAGTGTCTATAGGGGCGACTAGATGCAATCATACTTGTACTGCTCGTTGTAGAAATATATGGCCCATGCTTTTGGGCTAGGCAGTTTTCAAGCATTCAAATTTGTCGATGGAAGCATATAGCTGCTTTAACAAAATTGTAAGTCGACAATGTTAGAATATGCTTGTCACATATTATGTGAGTTGTATTTATCCAATAGTACTTATTCGTAAAAAATCTCGTATGGAGACCACGTATGTGAAACGTAATATGAGAAATCCGCCTATGTGATTATTTAATGTAAGAAAAGTGTTTGCGAAAACTGTTAGGTTGTGGGAAGCAATTGAAAATAATCGTTCTGAAAATACTATTACTCATACTTGACCTTTATACAAGTAAAACTTGTTCCTGGCAAACGACGAGATAGTCATAGTCATAATGTGCCATACCGATTGCATTATCCTACCTACATTAATGTATTGGAATGAAATCATGCCATGTATTATGGGATTCCTTTTTCGGTACTTATATTTCAATATTTTATAGGAAAGCAAGCCCATTCTTCAGTATTATCTGCTCGCTATAAAGTACCTACTTACTTAATACTTTAGGAACAGGTACCCAAGTATTGCACTGCACATATTTAGGACCCAATTAATTCCTAAAAACGTTTTCTTCTTCTATTATTTTTATGAGCTCGGCTCTTGTGAGTCATATGTAGCTCTACTCTATTCTGTTCTTGACAACTTTCTGGATCTCTTTTCACAATACGATGCCTACTTTTAGACTCATCTACAACCTTTAGACACTTCAGTCTAGTCTTCGTTTTCCTCTCTTTCCATCTTTGGTCCTGTCATCTTCCAATTCTATTATTTCTAATATTGATTATCTTCTTCTTGCCTCTCTTTAACGCTTCCTCCTTTGTCATCCTCTAAGTGAAGCTGAACGTCTCCATTCTCCTAAAACACCTTATTTCAAATACCTCCAGTCCTTCTCTATCTTATGTGTCATTGTCTCATACCGTACCCAAGTATTGCACTGCACATATTTAGGACCCAATTAATTCCTAAAAACGTTTTCTTCTTCTATTATTTTTAAGAGCTCGGCTCTTGTCATTCATATGTAGCTCTACTGTATTCTGTTCTTGACAACTTTCTGCATCTCTTTTCACAATACGACGCCTAATTTTAGACTCATCTACTACCTTTAGACACTTCAGTCTAGTCTTCGTTTTCCTCTCTTTCCATCTTTGATCCTGTCATCTTCCAATTCTATTATTTCTAATGTTGATTATCTTCTTCTTGCCTCTCCTTAACGCTTCCTCCTTTGTCATCCTCTAAGTGAAGCTGAACGTCTCCATTCTCCTAAAACACCTTATTTCAAACACCTCCAGTCCTTCTCTATCTTATGTGTCATTGTCTCATACCGTACCCAAGTATTGCACTGCACATATTTAGGACCCAATTAATTCCTAAAAACGTTTTCTTCTTCTATTATTTTTAAGAGCTCGGCTCTTGTCAGTCATATGTAGCTCTACTCTATTCTGTTCTTGACAACTTTCTGCATCTCTTTTCACAATACGACGCCTACTTTTAGACTCATCTACTACCTTTAGACACTTCAGTCTAGTCTTCGTTTTCCTCTCTTTCCATCTTTAGTCCTGTCATCTTCCAATTCTGATGAATTATTTCTAATGTTGGTTATCTTCTTCTTGCCTCTCCTTAACGCTTCCTCCTTTGTCATCCTCTAAGTGAAGCTGAACGCCTCCATTCTCCTAAAACACCTTATTTCAAACACCTCCAGTCCTTCTCTATCCCTATGTGTCATTGTCTTATACCCATTTATTTCTGGAATTTTCTCTATTTTTTAAGTGCATGGTGACAGATTTTCATTCTCACTAACATTTTCATACATTTTGATTGACCAAGGCTTTGTTCGGGCAGCATTTTGATATTTTGGCAAAGTAGATATGCCCTTGTGAAAATAGTCACACCATTTTAATGAGACCTATTATAACTACTATGACTAATGTTATTCAGAACAGAATTAGCTTTTGTCGAGTTTTCTAGGAATGAAACGTTACTTCCTAGCTGATATGCATGCGTATAAATCTACATTAATATCAAGTGTAGTTTTGTGTATTTATGTGGTGTCTTCAGATCGTTGAGTATGCAACTGTGGTTTACGGATAGCTATCTTGTTACCATCTGGTTAAAAGTTGGAGCTGGAGACTGATCGTCTGACCAAGTTATAATATATTTTATCCGTATTACGCATGAATTAAAGTATTCAAAATAAAGCCGGTTATTACGTAAGAGCAAGTTCATTTCAATCATGAATGACCTTAAAAACCTTATTGGACTCATTCGTATCTCAAAATTTGTGTCGTAGTTTCATTAATAAAAATATGCAGTAGGTACTTGCCGGCCGTAGGTACCAATTAAGATTTATTACTTTATTATTTTCATTAATTTTGCACCCATAGAACTAAGAAGATCCTTTACGCTTTGTAAGGTTTACGGTATGCACTTAAACAAAACTAGGACATTAACTAAATCAATTAACCTCAGCATGATAAGGTGAGCATTAAGTTTAATTGAAAACAGGATAGTGTATAATATAAATTAAATTCTTTGAAGCACTTACCGCCTTAAACGGTTCAAGTCATAGAAATCGAAATAAGTAAGACAGAAATTGCATATGTAATCACATTCATCACATAGAACTATTTTTTCTCTGTGATTGTTCTGTAGCTGTTTTGACTTATAAAAACTACTAAGCTTCTGTGCCGCGTTTAAACCGCGTGTCCCAGGGATATCTTTTCTCGGGATAAAAAGTATCTTATGGGTTAATCCAGAACATATTCTATCCATGTGCTACAGTTCATTCAAATCCATTCAGTAGTTTTCGCGTGAAAGAGTAATAAACATTATCACATCCTTACAAACTTTCACATTCATAATAGCATAGAGTAAAATATACTACGTACAAATAATAGTCTATTCTTCGCATACGTATCAGCATCATCAGCATACAGCGAGGAAATGCTGCCAGCATCTTTGGAACCATGCCGAGAGGGCCTAATTTTATAATTTATTTTAAATTCTATTGTATTTTAATTTACCTTATTAGTAATCTTGCAATTATAAGCAAAAATACTATTAGGTATTTCATTTCAAAAAGTTTAATTGGTCACATAGTTTTTTAAAAGTAAATTTTTGTTTGATATATAAATAAAATGTACTTATGTTAATTTAGATACTGATTACATACAAACTCAAAATCTAGACTCATTTATTTAGTTTAGACTTCGATAAAGCACATATAATATGTAAGTGCCTTACCAGTGCCTAAACTGAATAAATTACTTTTTGATTTTGAACGTTACAATCGACTCTACAATTCGGTTCGTAATTCACTTAAACTAAGATTCCTACAAGAAACTCAGCAAGGCAATTTAAATAATATAATAATAATAATCTGGGAAATTCTTTACACACGGCTATCTGATTCCAAACTAAGCAGAACTTATACCTAGGTACTATGGAAACCAGATGACTGATATACAAATATAACTACTTTAATTTTATTTATTACACCCAGACTCAAGACATGCAGAAATGTTGATGCACACAAATGCATATCCTGGGTGGGATTCAAACCCACGGCGGTATAACCGATAAGTGGAGCCACCAACCACGCCAATTAAGTAATTATTAAAAATGTTACCTAAAATAGCCTGCAGATCGAATAATTCATTCAAATGCGTTCTACACAGAGTATGTTTTTGGTTTTACACTATTAAACTTTACTACTAATAATACTTTACTACTAATTACTTACAACATCTTTTTATTTCCCCTTATTTCTAAGATATAAGCTCCAAAAATCAATTTCATGAAACGTCAGAAAAGGATTCTGGTTTAGATACTCCGTTAGATCTCTATGGTCAAAGCTAAGCTTTGCATAAAGTTCACGCGTTGATAATGTATTCCACGCTCGGTGAGCTCATAGCCTTTATTAGAATTCTCAATCAACAAATGTTCAACGACATTATAGACATCAGACAACACGGAGAAACTTTCAAGTCGAGCCTAAGCCCAGTTCTGACTTCATAATGAAAGGTGTGCCGCATAGGAATTCGGTATGCACTTGAGAATTATTATTTTACACGTCAATCCGTTATGTTGGATTGCAATTAGTGTTATTATAACACTTCATTGTTGGAACGTATAAGTGTTTCTTATATTATTTTCAGCATTTTCATTAATCTCAGGCTACGATCAACATTTTTTTTTATTTTTTTTTTTTTTATACTACTTAGGTAGCAAACAAGCATACGGCCCGCCTGATGGTAAGCGGCTACCGCAGCCTATGGACGTTTGCAACACCAGGGGTGTCACTCACGCGTTGCCGACCCTGCAGAAATCTCTTCAGACCCTTTTTGAAGAACCCCATGCTGTACTCCATTGGGAAAACCACGGCAGGGAGCTCATTCCACAATCTGAGCGTCCGCGGAAGGAAGCTCCTTTGAGACCGCACAGTTCGAAACAATTCTGGTTTCAATATGTGAGGATGAACTCCCTGTCGATGGCGAGAGTTGCGATGGTAAAAGGTGGCCGTGGGCATCATCTTAAACAATTCTTCAGAACACTGTCCGTTGTACAAGCGGTAGAACACACATAAGGAGGCAAAGTCTCTCCTCAGACTGAGGGGCTCTAAACCGTTTGTGAGCTCGGGATCGTCAACTATTCTAGCAGCACGTCGCTGAACCGAGTCTAGAGGCGCAAGCTGGTATCCAGGTGCTCCCGCCCACAGATGACAGCAGTACTCCATATGAGGCCGTACTTGCGACTTATAAAGTTGCAGCCTTTGCCTCGATGTGAAGTACTGCTTCGCTTTGTTGAGCACTCCGAGCTTTTTGGATGCCAGCTTAACCTTGTCTTCTAAGTGACTACGGAACAAAACGTCGCTAGAAATGTCGACGCCAAGGATCCCAATGCTGTTACTGATGTTCAAGGACGTGTTCTGGAATTGTGGAGCCACAGACCATGGGGTTTTCTTAGCGGTGAACGCGCAGGCTTGAGTCTTGGTGGGGTTGAAATGGACTAGGTTTAGTCGACCCCAATCGGAGACACTAGTTAGTGTACTCTCGATTTCAGACAACAGCCGTTCGCGGCTTTCCTCCACCTCGGAACGAGGGATATTAGCACGGCCCGTGTAATGAGCGTCCCCTGTACTGTCGTCTGCATAACAATGAATGCCGTCAATAGACAGCATATCATTGATATGCAGTAAGAACAATGTTGGGGACAGCACAGACCCTTGCGGGACGCCGGCATTTATGTCCATGCTATCGGAGCAGCTACCGTCTACGACGGCTCTTATGCATCTGCTGGACAGAAAGCTGGCGACCCATTTGCATAGTCCCTCGGGAAGCCCGTATGCTGGTAGCTTCGCTAGGAGACCCCGGTGCCAGACCCGATCGAACGCCTTCGCCACATCTAGGCTCACTGCCAATGCCTCACCTTGACTCTCGATGGCGAGAGACCAACGCTGTGTGAGATACACTAGAAGGTCACCAGCCGAGCGATTGTGGCGGAAGCCATATTGTCGGTCGCTCAACAAATCGTGATCCTCTAGGTATCTCAGGAGTTGCCTGTTGATCACTCGCTCCATGACTTTAGAGAGAAGGGACGTGATGGCGATAGGCCTGTAATTCGTCGGGTCCGATCTATCGCCCTTTTTGGGCACTGGGTGTACGTGGGCAGTCTTCCACGAAGACGGGACTTTCATTTTGGTGAAGGAAAGCGCGAAAAGACGCGTTAGTACAGGACACAATTCAGGAGCACACCGCTTCAGCACCACTGCCGGTATGCCGTCTGGCCCGCTCGACTTATGGACGTCCAGAGAAAGCAATTCTCGCCGGACTTCCCGTTGGGTAATGCTTATCTCCGGCATGGAGGTGTCACACTGCTCATCATCATGCATCATGATCGAAGTTTTCAGGGTAAACAACTTTTATTAGGTAGGTACCTGAAAAACAACACATACCATTTAAAAAAATCAGAAGTTATGACTGCAACATGATGATTATATCGCTTAACATTCACTTCAAGTAGATGAAATCCGAGTGAATTGAGAATCAAATTTCATTGCTTTTATCCAAAACTATTTACTTACTACCTATATCAGCCTGGCTTTCCCACCCAGCTATCATTATCAACATGAAAAAAATAGATTTATATAATATTGTTTGTAGCAAAACTTTTTTTTTATGCCCCTATGATGGCAAACATGCATACGGCCCGCCTGATAGTAAGCAGTTACAGTAGCCTATGGACGCTTGCAACACCACCCGCGCGTTGCCGACCCTTATAATTATATTTTCCAGTTATAAGAAAATTGATATGCGTTATTTTGTTAAAGGCTTCAGGCACGTGCACCTAACTGGTGTCTGATAAAACAGGGTATCCTAAATTAGGCACCAATTGCTATTTAATGTTGTAAGCCTAAAGTATATTTTAACCCCCTTATTCATAATCCCTATATAACTAAATCAGTGTTATAGTGTCCTTTGTCTCACTCTTTCGATCACCTTTGCCGTTATGATATTACATCACGTGTCAGATAGAGACTTCGGAATTTCAACTGTTAAACTTTGCATAACTTTATTATGAATAAAGGGGTTAGTATATAGTAATTCGTTTCTAAGTTGTATACTGTTCATACTTTCTGGCTGTGAATCATAATAATAAAGCATTCATTCATTTCTCGGCGTTACATTAGACAGTAAAATACAATGGGGTCCTCATATAGAAAGATTAGCTAGTAAACTGAGTTCCGCCGCCTTCGCAGTTAGAAAAATTAGACAAATAACAGATGTGGCTACAGCCAGGTTGATTTACTTTGCTTATTTCCATAGTTTAATGTCCTACAGTCTTCTGCTGTGGGGCTCAGCTGCAGACTTTGAAACTATATTTATTCTGCAGAAAAGTGCAATTCGCGCAATCTATTGTTTGGGTCCTCGCGAATCACTACGAAGTCGATTCAAGGAATTTAAAATTTTAACGTTACCGTCACAGTACATTTATGAAAATATTATGTTTGTCCGTAAAAACTTAAATTTATTTGAAATTAATAGTAGCCGCCATAACTTCAATACAAGAAATAAAGATAAAATTGTGACACCTAGATTCAGGTTATCTAGAGCTAATAAGTCTTTTCTCGGAAATTGCGTTCGATTCTATAATAAAATCCCACTCGAAGTAACTAAAATGTCTTATGATAAATTCAAAGATTTCATAAAGCAGAGGTTAATTGACAAAGCCTACTATAAGGTGGCTCATTACGTGGATGACAAGAATATATGGTTGTAGTAGCTTCTCTCTGCACTTGCATCCCCCTGGCTAAGTGACAATTGTACGTATAAGCATAAAATAATAATGTATATATTGTATAAGTATTTGGAAAAAAAAACTGTAATATTAAATTAAAAGATCTTCCACAAAAAAAAAAAACCTTGCTGAGTTTCTTGCCGGAGTCTTCTCAGTTTAAGTGTATTCCGAACCGGTGGTAAATTCAACTGTATGTACATAACGTTCATAAGTGCCTTACTAAGGCCTAAACTGAATAAATGACTTTTTGATTTTGATTTTGATTGATTTCATTCATTCATTTATTTTATAAATTATACAAAATGCATAGCGCTTTACTCGTACAAATTAAAATTAGTCATACAATTGTTACATACTGCCAATTGCGGATTTACTTTTTGTGGATTATACATGCATTCGCAAATCATCGTCAAACAATGTCCTTGTTTACCCCAGCATACACTTGAGAGCGGGTAACCTAGCACTCAAATTCTTAATACGCATACCGGAAGATATAAAAATCTATATCAGAATGCACCTGTCATTCAATCTATACGTAGGTAGCATAATAAAATATTATATGCAAGCGATAACTATAAATATAGTTTAATTTTATTACACAACATGGTTTATAATCCTCTGTGGTTATAGGGCTCAGAAGAAACATAGCTAAAATTGGTTTGTATATGTTAACCTAAATACCTAAATCACTTTAAATATTGCCAGTGTTTATTAGGTACTTCTTCCGTGTATTTTGATTTAGGTACCCTACTACAGTAGTACCCAACTGATATGGCGCGTCGTGAATCTTTGTTCACACAGAAAAGAAAGTATGGCCCCGAAGATTAACGAAAGAATGCTTAAAACTTACAATCAACCTTAGATCACTACTATAAGGTTCATAATACACTGCAGCTGTTAGTTCCGTCTCATTCGCAAATCACGCCCCTCTGCAAGGCGCGCACTAACATGGCGGCAGCTGCCAACCAATAGCGTTTCCCGCGCTTTGAAAATGTATCTTCTGTGCAGGTACATCGGTAAACCCATAGAATAAAGAATATCAAATTTCTTTGGGTAAGCCATAGTTAACATAGGTACAGTAGTTGGCTACTACTGTACCTATGTTAACACAATTACTGCAAATCTTATTATCCTCTTCAAAATGGGGAAAACACGTGATTACACACCTTTTGGAATATTACAAGTTCATAAATAAATTATGCTCACGGACATATGGCACGTATGGATGCTATAAGTAACTAGATACAATTTATTTTGCCGTGGATGTTCGGACTAGACTCGCTATCTAGCAAGCAAAAATATTATACGTTAAAAATGCCGTTATGATATTAAACCCGCTGGTTCTCGCGAGGGACGCGCGTCCTACTATAACAATTGATCTCATTTATTTACATTATATAGTTACATTTTTAACGGCGAGCCAAGGTATTAAAAAAATAAAAATATATTTTGCCATCAAAGTAATTTATGATCTACAAAATATAACTAACGCAGTCAGTGTGCACCTCGCCAGAGTAATAGTATTCTATGGTGTGCACCCAGAGGGTCTAAAGCAT
Organism: Polyploca ridens; assembly: GCA_951394255.1. Classification (NCBI taxonomy): domain Eukaryota; kingdom Metazoa; phylum Arthropoda; class Insecta; order Lepidoptera; family Drepanidae; genus Polyploca; species Polyploca ridens. The sequence goes on from OX596257.1 coordinate 9,240,793, forward strand.
AAAATTTTAACCTACCTTGTTACATAGTTAGCCACTCAACGAAGATTAGCAAGAAGAAAGGATTACTTTTCATTTAAGGTAATGAAATAGGGGAGGAATGTATGGAAGTACCTATGGGGAGTGCGTTATGTTTTAAGTTGGAAACGTGGACGTTTGGTATCCTGGGACATCCTACTCAAAAGTAAAGAATATTCAAAAGAATTTTAAGCTTAGCTTTTTAGGACAATAAAAGCTCTATTTTATCGAAATCTATTGGTGAGAAATAAGATATAAAAATTGTATGAAGTCCTCGCGAGCGAAGCCATGGATGAAAAGCTAGCGCCTACATAAAATATCAACACTACTACAACTATTATTATAATGCAGTAAGTATGCTACAATGCAAATATGCAGAGGGCAATTCTTTCTTCATCCGAAAACTGGGGCGGTTTCAAATAACTTTTCGTGGAAGCGAGAGTCTGCTGCCAAGTCCCCGATGTTCCACTGTCATTGCCAGTCAAAGTTTAGTATTCAATGCCCAATCGTGCGTGACATTGTTTTTGAAGAATTATGTTATGCATATAGTAGATATTAGGTACATAAATAACTAGGTAGCTAATGCCAGCGTGCTTTATAACTGTCCAGAAACCTTCTCCAGCCTATGCACAACAACTCAACAAAGTTGAATGATTGGAAAAGGATGGATGGTATAGGAATGCATATCTACGCTACAAAGAATCATTGATTTTTATATATAATTTAATAGAATAGCAGCGGCAGGCTTGAGGAAATTTTCTATATACAGGTGTTGTTTTGGTCGGTGACAAGCGACCCAGGAGCGGTAGTACAAAATATATATTCCCCAAAAATGGACTTAATTCCATTAAATACTGTAAATATGTTGAGAAATACCTTATTCAATTTGAAATAAAATTACCGTAAAGTATGGTTGGTTACTAGGCACGTGCACAGACTAGAGCTAGGCGCAAGCCGCCATCGCCCCACCCCTTTACTTCCTCGTACTCCCGTTGAGTATTATGTCTACACTTTAGCTTATTACATGATTTTCAAAAAAAAAAAAAATTTCTATTATTAAAAAAAAATAAAGTATTTTTTTTATTTTTTTTTTAGCACCAGTATTATTTGTATTATCGACCCTGAGTCGCTCGTCGCTGTATTTTGTACATATTTGTTGTAAATAAAGATATAGGTATTCCAGTCTATTTATGACCAAATAAACAATTGCATCATTTAATAGATATCTACGATTTATGGGATCGAACACGCGTTTTTCTGAGTTTTCGAGCAAAGCTCGGACACCCAGGTACTTACGACCTTATTCCTCTGACATACATTTTGAACTCATTTATGGTATGGCACAAAGAAATCGCATATCCAATTTATTTGGCATGGCAGCAATTTTACCTAAAACGCTTATCAAATAATTGACAATATTTCATAATACGAAACAATAAAAAAACAATGTCTTTATTTTTCTTCTAAGTTCAATTCAAATAACTCGATGATGGCTCAGTGATGTCGGATCCCGAGACGAAGGGTTTGATTCCTACAATGAGCTTTGAGCTTACGGTGAAGGAAACATCATGAGGAAACCAAAGCACGGTGATGTACTTACGATAGGGTACTTTGTACTACGCACCTGGCTGGCTACCACCCTCAAGATGAATATCTGTCGCTAAACATCTATCGTTGTGTCCCGCCGACAGCTGCACTTGATACAAAATAGCTACTTGATAACTAGTTTTACTGGTGATATTTGGACAGCTTGTATGTTGCGATATATCTGATGGCGACTGTACTCGTCAATGGATAGGTAATAAAATATGTGACTGAATGACCGGTTTTGGTGAAAAGTAGTAGCCTTCTACTTTTATACTTACTTTACCTTTATTCAAAAAGTGCATTTTTCGAAAATGTTGAAATTTTAAACTTCGCGGTTTATGGCCATAGGCCATACGCTGCGCATGGTTGCTTATTTTAAAAGTCCGTGAAAAGTTTTTGTACAATTACGACCATTGTACTAAAACAAGATTTTTATGGATGGACTATACAGGTCGATAATACAACTGATACTGGTGCTAAAAAAATATAAAAAAATACTTTATTTTTTTATAATAATAAAAATAATATTATTTTGAAAATCATGTAATAAGCTAAAATATAGACGTAATACTCAACGGGAGTGCAAGGGGGTAAAGGGGTGGGGTGATGGCGGCTTTTGCCTAGCTCTAGTCAGTGCACGTGGCTAGTGACCATAATTTGCGGTAATTTTATTTCAAACTGAATAAGGTATTTCTCAACGCATTTACAGTATTTAATGGAATTAAGTCCATTTTTGGGAAATGTATTTTTTGTACTACCACTCCTGGGTCGCTTGTCGCCGACCAAAACAACTTCCTGTATAAAGTGATTTATTTTGTGACTACAGTAACCCAACTGGAGAAAACTCAAATAAGACAAGGCTGTATGGCTCACACCTTTGCCTGCCTTTTGGCGAATATTACAAACAACAAATCAACGTCATCTCATCTTTCACTTTCAAAATGAAAACATTTCAAATAATTTCGTAGACCTATTTTTAGTTTTACAATTCTCTTTTCCCACGTTTTACAATAAGATTATTGGCCTGTATCGTTTTTATAGTATTATTTATCATTGACTACAACTACGGTGAATAAAATGGGTCGGAAATCACAATCGAAGCAAAGTTCTAAAAAGAATGCTGGCAAGGAAAACAATAAGTTTGTCCAACAAAAACGAAAAGAATTGGCTGTACTTGTGGATAAAGTGTTACGGCTGACGAGTATATTCCAATCTACCGCAAATTTATCGAAGAGCTGGGAGCACCATCAAGAAATCGACAATATAATCAAGGATATTAAGAATATTGAAGCTCATCAGAAAAGCGGTCAGATATCACGCCAGAAATGTATTGATAAGTATCTCAAGTGGTTAAATGAAAATGAAGTGCATTATGAAGGTAAATATCTGAATAACTTTGCATTCAATCAGATAGTAATTAACATTTAGTTTCAAATTTCTAGGTCTTACTATTGAGGTTATATTCAATTGTCAGAAACATTATCATGAATCAAACTTATACTTACACTATAATTCCACTGATTACCCATGTCGCTGTGGTATCTTTTCCCAGGATAAAAAGTATATATAAGTATAGTACAGGTTATAAATAGCATAACATATTTGACTGTCCACTAACTTAAACCTTACTTGGATTAAGTATCTTATCCTTAAAATCACGAACCTAGAAAATAGTTGAGTGTAAGCTACTGCTATCTTTAAGAACTTCTTGTTAACATAACAGTTATTATAAGAAAAAGTTTAAAATGTATATATTTTATTATTATAGGTATATTGAACTGTTCAGTAATTTTAAAACTAAGGTAAAGCAGTCTATGTCTGTTGTTAATAATAATATACAATGTGTATCAGATTTAGATGCTAAATCGTTAAATGGTTTGTTCAGAATTATTTTCTGAATTGATTTATGTAACTTTTAATATAGATATTTAATGTTACATAAATCGATTCAGTAGGTGATTCTGAACAAACCGTTTAATGGTTTAGCATCTAAATCTGATACACATTGTATATTATTATTAACAACAGACATAGACTGCTTTACCTTAGTTTTAAAATTACTGAACAGTTCAATATACCTATAATAATAAAATATATTAATTTTAAACTTTTATACTACTATATCATATCATTACATATAGCAACTTAGTTAAGTAAAGATGAAGAAGAGTTATTATAACAAACATTTATTAGTAAATCCAGAATCTTAGGTGCTAAAGCCCTCAAGTGGAAAGAAATAAAACTTAAAATTAAACAATACCCAACCAGCAAAATCAAGTCTTAAATTAGATACTATGACGTTTTCGTCAAGACTAAATGCATTATCAATTGCTCCTAAAATGGTTTCCAAAAGCTCTACAAGACCGGGTTTGGGCACAAAATCTAAGATTAAGAATCCTAAATTGGTCTGTTTAAAGTCATACAAAATGCTAAATGAGCTTGATTTTATCTTGAGAACGTCATAATTTATGCTACAAATCTTTTGCCGTGCTAATTTAAGTATCAAATAAAACCAAAAGTCAGATTACAGCTTAATTGCTGATGTAATGAAGACAATTATAATAAAATATAAAATAAATTGACAAGTCATAGCCCGAGTGTTAAATTGCTATATTGTGTGTGTGTGTATTAGTTTAATTATTGCTAATACTCAAACGAAGGTAAGTTTTTCGACTATGTTTATATGAATTTGCAGCATTTTTCCAATGCCCCTTGCTTTTTTGGTATTTTTAATATTTACGAAAATAATGCTTTTTAGGTATTTACTAAACCAAGACCATTTCAAGACTTAAAGTCTGTAACTATGCTTTATTGACACTTTAATATTTACTTTTTTTTATGATATGAAACCATTTTGATAATATTTAGGGTCCATCACATTACTGAAATAGTAGGTAAAACCTTTGGTTATAACAGGTGGAGATTTCGAGATGGCATATTTTAGAAACCTATGTTGGGTTAGTCATGCTGAACAACTTCTACTATGGGACCAATAGTGAATTCTCAATTATTTTTTTACAATTTTTTTTTTGAGAATTCAGTGTTTGTCCCATATTAAAAGTTGTTCAGCATGACTAATCAAACTTTGGTTTCGAAAATATGCCATCTCAAAATCTCCACCCAGTTCTCACTACTATCACTCAGGTTTTATAGTACCTACGCGTTTTGTTAATAGGTAAGTGTATATTAATTGTTAACTGCTTTAATTGTTTCAGTTTACTGGGCTAAAATAATAGAAAATCGTAGGCCATTTTTAACAGCCGTACTTCATCAATGGGTAAAAAATTAGATATTGCTATGGCCGAAGAAAAAAGCACAACAAACAAATAAGAACACGTCCTAAACGAAAACTGGATACCGATACCTAATTGTACCTATAACAATGAGAAGGGATATATTGTTCAAGAAGCCGAAGATGAAAATAAATGATCTTAATTTTATTGGTTCTTTTATTGATTTTCCAGATTTTGTTGTTATGTCTAGGCCACTTTCTAGGTTTTTTATTTCAGACACATGGTCCTTCATATTATATTGCCACCATCATTGGTTATCTGGCATTTCGAAAATGTTCCACAATATTGGCCACAGTTGATGCCTGGAATCCAAGGATTTAGTTGACTGATTTTTATGAATTGATTCCCCGTTTTCAAATTGTACAGAACCCTGACTCTATTATAAGTATTAAGAACTTATTCTTTGGGAGTCAAGGAGTAAACTGGTATTTTTCTGATAGACTTCATATTTTTTTGTTTTTTACTTTTCTCGGAAGCCTCCACTTCATTCTTAAATCTTCCATTTTAATAAGTTTAACGATGATCTCCTATTTTTGTCAAATAACAAAATGGTCACAAAAAAGCAAAATATGAAATATGTTTGGGATTTCTAGCAAAAAAATCCTATTTAAAGACAAAGTAAAAGTAAAAATCCAGTAAAAGTCTTGCAAAGTGCGCAAATAGGTAATATATACAGTTAGCTGAATATTTTGCACTTCCAGGACCATGTGTCTTATGCGAATCCTAATTAAGCATTTTATAAAGCGTTGTTTGGTCTCATGTAAAGCGTTATTAATACTTGAGTATTTACGATATCTTATAAATCTCATATTCTACTAATACAAGACTAGACGTCACTGAAGTCTTGTATGGGTCATATTAAAAACGCTTTAAAGATTATTTTAAGTAGTTTTTAGGATGATCTTTTAAAAGTAATTTTCAATGCTTTCAGAAGTATTAAAGCTTTATCCATAACGTTTTTATGGTTTCTTCAAGATTAATTGCATTACAAAGACCGATTTCCAAGAGCAATTTGCTGGTTGGGTACAACCCCATTTATTATCAACAAATAACACTCAATGTCATCTGATTTACACATGATTTCTTGCTACAAAACTATTATGAACCCCACACTTAGAATTTTTTATTTCATTACACCATTCAGATTATTTTTAAAACCATATTGACATTATTTTTCAGGTGTGGAAATCTCGGAGTTTGATGGATATGATCTTGGATTGAAGGCAACAAAAACCTTTACAGAACGCTCACTCATCCTAACAGTACCATCAAAAGTCATGATGACTGAGAAAGATGCCCAAAATTCTGAATTGGCAGCCTTCATTGCTGTTGACCCACTTTTGCAAAATATGCCAAATATTACTTTAGCTCTCTTCCTGCTGTTAGAAAAGAATAATCCAGGTAATAAATGTTTTACTAAGGTTTATTCCTTACAGATTGCACCCAGCAATTCATACTTTATGAGCGGGTCAGAAGCCAAACAAAAAAAAAAACTCCTATGTTCCCAAGGGATCAAATGTTCTTAGTTATCAAAACATCTTAGTATCTGTGCACCAAATTTATCCATATAGGGCACATCGATAATGGAGAAAGCCTGTGTATGTTTGTGCTGATATGTCTTACACAATCACACTGTGATGCTATTGAGTTACAAAAACGCATAAACATACACACAAACTTTCAGGTTTGCGAAAAAAGTACTTTACCTCAATAATCATCAATCAATCACAAATTATGATAATTATAATTTGTTATCACAAACTTTGTTTCGATAATACCCATACACGAAACGTTTTTATTTGGCATTCTTTTTCATAGCAAAGTTGAGTTAGATAATATTGTACAGAACCCTCCATATGCGAGTCCAACTCGCACTTCGCCGGTTTTTTTAATATTTATTTTAACGGTTTAACGGTTATTTGTTAATTTTATTATAAACTTTTTCTATATTTTTTTTTCTTTGAAAAACTATCTTTAGAATATACCTATTCTCCGAATTACAGATTCATTCTGGAAATCATACATTGATATCTTGCCAGATAAATACTCTACTGTTCTCTATTTCAATTCAGAAGATCTTGCAGAACTGAAGGTAAATTATATGCTTAAATCTTTACTAATTTTACCAAATTATTTTTACGTATGAATAAACTTTCTACATTCACATTACAGCCGTCACCTGTATTTGAGTCAGCGCTCAAACTTTGCAGAAGCATTGCAAGACAATATGCTTACTTCTACAACAAAATTCACACACTGGACTTACCCGTCTTGAAAAATCTCCAAGATATTTTCACTTACGATAGTTACAGGTAAGGAAATAATAAAAAATAAAAGCTTCAAGTTTCCTTTTATTTTATTTCTACAGCCAAAGCATAAAGACATTATAAAACTGTAATGTCACATTAAACTTGCTGCGTAATACTGTAGACATACGGAATAAATAAGAAACAAAGATAATAATTTATTGCTTACATCAAATTATAAGTAAAAGCCTTACATTTTACTTTACTTAAAATGTAGTACTTTGAAACATTACCTACATCAATATCAGGTCACTAGTTTAACATTAGAGCTCTCAAGCCTACACTGTATTAACAATCATCAAAAACACCTTAACTAATTATAAGACAATTATTAGTACTAACCATCATAAAATTCAGTCTAAAATTAGAAATAACATCAGCTATTGAAATGGTTTCCTCAATGTGTCCCACATGTAATCTGGTGACTCTTTGCCATTGTGCGAGTCTAATGTATTCAAAGTATAAATATTGGAAGAGGAAAGCATTGGGCTAATACTACGTGTACTGCTGTTATTCTTATGACCCTTCCTTTTTTCAAATACGGGTGTAGGAATTCGTTCGTCACAGAAGCTACGTTTCTTTCTATTGAGCGTTTGCTGCTGCTTCCATTTGAAAGCAGCATATGTCAATAAGAACAACACCATCGCAAGACCAGCAATACTAGCTGTTGCAACAGTAACTGATTTAGTATTGGAAGGTATTTTTTCAAGTATACCTGTTGTTTGCGCTGGCGATGGTCCATTCGTTTTGTCGTATGTATTATCGTCTAATTTTTCATCAGACTCTGATGCGATGTTATTGTCAAATTCTTTGGGGTGTTGTAAGTCTTCCAATATAATCAGGCCGTCACCATTAACGTCGTCCTCTAATCTTATTTTCTTGGATATTCTTTTGGGTGATAATTCTGAAAAAAATAGTTTTCATATTTACTGTTTAGGTATTAACGATGAACTCATTATTATATTAAATAAATATACTTTTAATTACATTTAAGTTGACGAGAAATGTTCAAAATGAAAACTGTCTAAAAATAAGAGGTCTTTTTAAAACTTTATTATCACTTTTATAAAAATAAATACATATTATCAAAATCATTTATTTCAAATAGACCTTCGCAGGTACTTATGAATAGCCTGTCTCTAATACCGGTTCGAAAGGTTGCATTTGCTGAGAAGAGCCGCCAATAAACTCAGCAATTAATCTTTTCAAAACAAGCTTAGATTCCTTACATAACATTTACATTTGAATCACACTGACAACAATTGCGTCAAGTTGCGTCAATCAAATTATCAAACATGCGTTTTTATTTTCGTCGTCTGTTTGTTTTTTTCAATCAATCTCCGAAACGGCTGACCGGATTGTCATAATTCGGTTAATCTCCGCGACGGCCGACCGGATTGTCATGAAATTTGGTACCTACATAGCTATGTAGATACCAAATTTCATGACGATCCGACCTAAAGTAGCTAGGGGAAGGGGGGGCATGACGGGGTCGCGAGGTAAGACGGGGTACGCACACATACAAGAAACTAGACGCTTGCGAATAGAAAGCAATAAGCCAATAGAAAGCCATACCCGATCAACCATCAGCGCGACAGAAACAGTGAGTGGGAGTGCACGCGTTATTTGTTTACAAACTAAAATCACGTTTAGTGTCTTGTCGATCTAATTTTACGCAGTTAAAAACGTCTTTACTATAAGGTAATTATGACTACCCAATTTATGTCTTTTCTCGTATATGGTTGCTAGTGTTGTTTACTTTGTTGTGGTATAGTATGGACAAAAGTTCACTTAAATTATTTTTTTTAGAAATTTTTTTTTTCTAAGTCGGCCTTTGGGGCAAGACGGGGTATTGGGTATAGGGTTTCATCCGAAGGTTGGGTAGGCTGCCAGCTTTGTGGACGTCGGGCTCACAATGCTTGTGCTGGTATGGATGATGAAAACACCGAAGAAATTCACATTTGTATTCAATGTGATAATCCATCTTGCCCCCATTTTCATTACCCCATCTTACCCCATGGTACGGGGCAAGATGGTTTTTCGACAGTTCCTATTAAATCATTTATTAAAAATAATGCAATAAAGTTCACCTCCCAAAGACTATGTTAAATTGTAGTTAGATGAATAAGACATTGTGCCATAAATAAATAAGAATAATAAACGTAATGATTATACTATATTTTTGGTATTTTCCTTAGATACCCCATCATGCCCCCCCTTCCCCTACTTTACTGTAATAGGACATAGAGTATTTTCATCGCAAGAACGCGTGTCAAAAGTTTTGAATAACATTGTAACTAAGAAACAGACTTACTTTCACTATTCGTTTGTGCTATGTCTTCCGTTTCATTCCTATGATTTCTTCGCATCAACTTGAAAATTTCATTCCAACTGACCACGTCATCTTTACTTTCTTCTAAACCACGACCTTCTCTTGATGTATCATTCGTATCAGTAGTTTGGGTGACATCTAAATCACTAATAGATATCTTATTAGTTGTGTTTTCAGAATCTTCTTTTAAACTATTATTATAGCTAACTTTATTCATAACAACCTCACTTTTAGTAAAATTATTGAATAGAGACATTATGCCCATGTTTTCTGCATTTTCATTCACGTTATTTCCAAAGTCCATAACCACTGGGATATTTGCTAACTTTGACTGTACGAAATTTGGTTCGATTGTTGTGGCTTTGCCTGTTGGTTCGTGTAAATTTGCATCCAAAAGAGCTCTGAGAGGATATATTTCTCTTGATATGGGTTCAATTAATGATTTAGAAAGGAATGGTTCTGGTGGGTTTGGTTCCTTAGAAGCATTATGAAATATATCAGCCAAATGCACATGACTTGACCCACGTTCTCTATGCTGTACCAATTCACCTAGAGTCATATTCCTTTCCATCAATATCTGTGATAGTTTGGCGCTAGCTGTCAAAAATAAAAAATAAGTTAAAAATATGGCAGGTAAATAAAATGTTCACGTTAACTCGTGGACGCGGTGGCGGGCACGGTCACGAAATATCATTGTATGCAAGTATGCACATACAAAACATACGTGCGGTGGAAGTAGCGCGCCCGTGCCCGCGACCGCGCCGAGTTCAACGTGAACAATACTAAGTGAGTGGCTACTAAGGCTTCAAGTGAAAAAGGAGTACAAAATCAATTGGAATTAATTTAAATACATACAAAATCTATTTCATTCTACGAAAACCAAATCATTATATTACTTACTTTGAGTATCATTTAGTATTTCTTCGATCTCAAACTTAGCTGTCTCCTCCGTGGTGACTATTACCTCTGAAGTTTCAGGCGTAGTCGAAAATCTAACGAAAGGTTTAATAGTTCTTAACCTATTGTCTTTTTTTGAAGTTTCAGTAGTCAAAATAAAATCTTCTAGAGTAGTTTCTGACTCTAGATAATCTTCGGGAATAGATTTTGGTGTTTGAGTCCTTGCTATAAATTCTGATGATGAAACTAAATTACCTATTCCGTAAAGACTTTTCAGTAGGTCGTCTTTTGGTGGTTCCGTTGTAGAATTTCTCTGTTTAAGTCTTTTTTTCTTAAGTCTATTATTAAATGCTTGTCGTCGTAAAGTGGATGCATTTACAGGCCTTGCAGTAGAAGTTTCTGCAAAATTTTCTGTGATTTTGATATTGTACTCTATATTTTTTGGAGGTAGAATGGGAATTTCAGTTACATCCATATTTATAATTTCAATGTCACTTATGTTCGTACTCTTTATATTTGTATGTGAATCTATTTCTAATTCAGATACATTATTGTTATTCTTATTGTCAAATTCAGGTAGTGTTGTAGTTTCTTCAGGTATAAAAGCTATTGTGACGGTCTCGTTTTCATAATTCCTAGTGAAATCTTCATTTGAGTTAATAATGTTCAGTGTTGTAACCATATCTTTCCCTTCCCTATATTTAGTAAAGTTTCTTCTATTGTGATATAAATATTTTCTCGCATTGAGTGCAATTAAATCTTTACTTATCTCAGCTTTTAATGTGTTATTCATCAATGGTCTTATTCTTTGTCTTCTACGAATAACTCCAGGAAAGCGACGTTTAGTTACAATTCTAGGGAGACTTCTATTTAGAGCTTTTCGGTATAGTGGCGTTTCGTCAACAGTTACCAGTTTTAAATCATCGTTTAGATTTGAAGAAGTTTGTTTTTCTGATTCTTGATAATTTTCAGTCGTAACAGAATATTCTGTTACAGGTTCAGTTACATATTTACTTTCTGAATTGATTAATAATTTTTCCTCAGCGTTTTCTTTTTCGCCAGTATTTACTTCAATGTCGTGTTTTGTTTCGAATGGTGCTTTTAGATTCATTTTAAATGTGTCTTTCGATTTGAGTACATTTAAAGCGTTACCTCGTCCATGAATTAAGTCACCCAAAGATAAATTATGTTGCTGCAATATTTCGCTGAGGCTAGTGCCATTTGATCGTTTCAATATTTCCCTTAATGTGACAGGGTCTATTGGACCAGCATCCTGAAATAAAATAAATAAAATATGGTATCACAGATAAGTAAGTATACAGGATACGTTTTAAAGAGCTTTTTTAGAGCGGCTACGTCGTAGAGCAAACTTTTTGTAAATAATTGGCTCTTCAGTATTTATTATAGGCTCTTGAACCATCAGGCGGATTATTTATATATTTTTTTTTATTACTATTGACCTATACATTCGTCCCTCAAAATATACGCCAAGACTTTATTAGGACCTTATATAAAAAATGTTTACACAAGAAGTAAATAATAAAAATATAATCTAGAACAGTGTTTTTCAATCTTATTGATTTCGCAACCCCCTTACAGGTTGAAAAAATCTGGCGACCCCCTTGTCAGACAGACAAAGAATTTATAAATTAAAAGACCACGATAATGATTTTCTTTATTTTGATACCTTTACTTATTAGTCTGCAAGAAGCCGCGAGAGGTTTGCAACTAAGTAAGAGGTAAGTTGAATCGCTTGCGCGAAGTCTACCTTGCCTTTTTCCTTCTGCCGGTGACCCCCCGACTAAGGTTTCGCGACCCCCGTAAGGGGTCGCGACCCACAGATGGAAAAACACTGAGCTAGAATATTATAACATGAAAAGAAATATTAAATATTAGCACATCTCTACCTATCTACAGTTTCTATTTAGATTACACATGTAGTTAATCTTAAAAGTAAATGCATAAATACCGAATTTAATTCTGTAAGTGATACTGGTACTTGTAACATCAATCTATAGACGCGAATTTTTTCTTTGCCTTTGTTGATGCTAATTGCTAATGTGCTGTCTTTTAACAGTTTGGTTACTCCAATATTATATACCTTTTCCTGAACTTTTAATTCTTTTATAGTATTTTTTAACATATCGAGCTCTGACTCCGAATCAATGTAATAATCATCTATTGTTTTCACGCCCTCTGGTTGAATTTCGTTTAGTTTGTCCTACAAATATGTCATTTAATGAGTTAAAATTATAAAAACACAGACTTAGTTTATTTTGCACATTTTGTGTAATTTTTATTCAACTAAACCAAGTTACTTCGATAAAACCAAAATAGGAAAATAGGGATCAGATTTCCGATAGAATAATATAATGCTATCTCGTTCGCTTTATAGTCCAAGGGAGACTTCTTACAATGAAACGTATCAATTATGAGCAATAAATTAGATTTATATGGTAATTTAACGATATCAGGTCGTACAGGGTGGAGAATATTTTTTTTTTGAGAATTCGCTATTGGTCCCATAGTAAAAGTTGTTCAGTACTAATCCAACAAAGGTTTCGAAAATATGCCATCTCGAAATCTCCACCTGGGTTATTCCTCTTTGCTTTAATCTAAGATTTGTTTTATCTTATATATAACAGAAAACCGACTGGCTTCTAATTTTAGGACTAACCCTATGTTACTTTTCGCCTAGTAAACGTTATTATTTAATTTATTAAACAACAATTAAAAATGAAAAAATATATTATTACCTGTGATTTGTCAAAATCATTTTGAAACCCAAAAAATGCTTCCTTGGTTTTTTCCGATAGTTTATCTAAATCCACTTTTGAATTTTCTTCACTCGGATTCATAAATTCAAACGAAAACTCAGATAATGATTTATCTTCTTTCATTCTTCCTTTAGTTAATTCAAATTCACTATCATCTATCGCATCATATGATTCCGGCTGGAATGAATCTGTTGTAGTTGTTCTTATTTCTTCTCCCATAGCATCATCTTTTGTAAATTCTTTTGGACCAATTACCTCCATTTGTTCCTGACTTGTTTGTGTATAGATTTCTGGTTGTGTGTGATCTCGTTGATATCCCCCGAATTCGCTTAACTCTGGCCACATTTCTAACGAAGGCCTTTTCCTTCTTAGACCGCGTCTCCGCAAGGGTCTGTCTGCTTTTAAATGCTCATCGGTCCATCGATTTGGGTTCGTCATGGGATGCTTTCGTCTTCTTCTCGGTATGTCAGTAGTTTGGCGATTACGCTCGTAATCTACTTCAAAGAACGGCCTGGATGGCTCTTCTGGGTATGTGTGTCTTTCTTGAGGAACTAGGTCCTCTTCTGGTACTTGTGGTCTACGTTTTCGTTTGCGACCAGGTCGTCGTCGTTTTGGAAGGTCATCCGCGGAGTTATCGTCCCAGTTAGGCGATTGTGTAGGATTTACTATCTGCTCCGCTTCTATAGATCTCCATGTCTGAAAAAATATTTATTATTACAGTTTATTACGTATCCACTTATTGCTTATTTTTTATGTTTATAACAGTAGGTAGGTAAAAAAAAAATATGAGACTTGTAAAATAATCACAGGTTTATTAGCTACTACAATTTCCAAAATGATGTCAGTTTTACTTATACTCGTATACTTTTGTGCGAAGAAAAAAGTATGGCTTTGTATATATATTTTTGTTCCTCTTTGCATAGCCAAGCCAATGCGTTTACAGAAAAAGCTCTCCGCCCCCTGGCCTCGATCAATTCTGATGACAAAGTGCGAGCAAAACGGCAAGCTTCGGATCCCCACGATCCCAGGGTCTCGACCCTAAAAGCCATTAATAGATAACATGGACAAATCGATGCGTATTTTAATTGACGCTTATATTAATTAACCTAATATCGTTATTATATTAACACTTTAAAAACTTAAGCTCATTAAAAAAAATACAGAGCCGTTTAACTGTAATGCTTTGCGTTCATTTTAAATTATTCAGTAAGTAGAATACAACGTCTTCAACAAGCTATATAGGCGTCATGAACTTAATTTAGTTGGGCTCTAATTTTCTGGTATCAATTATAGTCCACACGCAGAGTTCCGGATAAATCAAAAGAAGGCTTAATTGACTCAAGACTCCACTAGAGTTCCCGCGAATAGTGCTATAGCGTATAATGGTTAGCGATGAATCGAAAATCGTCAAGTAGCTGCATTGTACGCAAAAGTTATTCGACTAAAAAATCGCTATTTCTAACGATATGAAAAACCCTACCGACATATCATAAAAATTATGACACTGTTAAAAAAACTGAAATTAGTATTGCAAAATATAAGTTTAGTTTTATTAAATAAATATCTTGGGACATTATTCACACACAAATAACTGATCCCAATGTTAGCATATCCTATTATTAGGATTATGTATTGTATTGCTGTTCCCTAAAGACTAACATCTAACTAACTAACTAACATCAAATTATACATATCTAACTAGTCAGATTATTTAGAAATCTATATATACTTAATACCTTCCTTTGTGTCATACATTAATTATTCTCCTCTGTCAACACTATTAAGTATTTAATGACCATTCAACATATTACAGGCGCGTGCAAGGCAATAGCCCAAACAGACTACAAACACAGACACGACCAAGTAGCCAATGTCATACACCAGAAATTAGCTCACCAGTACAAATTTATAGATTCCGTTCCACCATATTACAAATACAACCCTGAAACTGTACTAGAGAACCCCTCAACGAAACTGTAACCGAACAATTCATTTCAATAGACCAGATATTACTCTTATAGACAAAATTAATAAAACTGGATATTTAATAGATATTGCTATACCAAATACACATAACTTACAGACTACAATAGTAGAAAAACTAACTAAATACACGGAACTGAAAGATGAAATAATCCGACTTTGGCACCTGCAAAAAGTTACAATAGTACTAATTGTATTGTCTGCTACAGGAGTAATACCAAAGCAACTTCACCAGTCCCTTAAGTCCCTTAACTTACCTACAAATACCTACCATCTGCTGCAGAAGGCAGTGATACTAAACACATGCAGACTCGTGAGAAAGTTCCTGCAATGTGAATCAGAAAACCCACATCAAAATACAAACACGCTATCATCTTCCATTCAATCTGCTGCGCGTGACCGCACTGCATCTGTTAACTTCCTCAACACTTAACCCAACTGATGAGCACTTGGCTTAGGCCCGTGCCAACAAGACTTCCCGGCCGGCCGGAGAAAAAAAAATATATACTAAAATAATAATAATATTTGCTATTCGAGAATAGTTAAAAATGCCGAATAATTACAATGGCGTCATCTCTAGTCTATATAGACCATGATAGAAATCCAAAAATTGCTAACAAAATTCAAACAGTTATCCAATGTTGTTTGTTAAGAATAGTCGAAAATTAAAACAAACAATGAGCAGCAGACTGTACCTTATATTAGCATTATCGCACCGTAGTCTGAATTTAGAAATTAACAAAGTAGATACCTATGTAATAATTACACACTATAACACTTTCGTAAGCGAGCGTGACGAGATGCTACATTCTCAGATAGTCAAAGAATTTTTCTTGCGCATCTTGTGAGGAAAACTACGTTGCGTAATTTTGAAACGTTCCATGCTCCATATAAGGCTTATTGTTTATAAATTGTCAGCAGAAAAAACCTTAGCGAATCCCGTGTGAAGCTAACGATGACTACGATGATTAAAATTTAGTAAAACACCATTTACATGATAGTGTAATTAGCGATTGCGTATTTTAAATCGATTGGTTGCGAGTGTACATAAACGTAGCGGTAGAAAGTCTGGCGTGTTTATCTTATGCAAATAATCATACCTTAAACGGTTATAGATTAAAAAAATATCAATAATAAAATTTTACGTAACAATAATTTGGAAAGTCGGAAGAATAAAATGTATGCCCATTGTTTTTGTATGTATATATCGTTACTTAACCATGTGTATTGTAAGTTAGATACCAAATAATGTAATTTAATGTTTAAATTAATTTCGCTGACTTCTAAATGGTAATTACCTTCCCAGCGCCGGCTCTAGCCTATGTAGCGCCCGATTGCAATCAGAACCCTGGCGCCCTCTAGTAGGCGCGCGATCTTCACCACATCTAGGCTCACTGCCAATGCCACGATTTGACTCTCGATGGCGAGTGACCAACGGCAACAGTGTGATATGAGATATACTAGGAGGTCACCAGCTGAGCGACTGTGGCGGAATCCGTATTATCGTTCGCTCAACAAATCGTGATCAGAAGATCGCGATTTGTTGACCTAGAAAAGTATCTCAAGAGTTGCATGTTGTTTACTCGCTCCATCACTTTGGTGAGAAGGGAGGTGATGGCGATCGGCCTATGGTTCGTCGAGTCTGATCTGTCGACATTTTTGGGCACTCATTGGGTGCACGTGGGCAGTTTTCCACAAAGATGGGACTTCCATTTCGGTATAGAGACGAGAGTGCGAAACGACGCGTTAGTACTGAACTGGAGGTAATAATTCGATTTCTTTAAAGAGCATTATTTGATGAAAGAGATGTATTTTGGCAGCGCTCGGCGCCCCCTGAGACACTGCGCCCGTGTGCGCCGCACACCCTGCACTATAGGTAAAGCCGGCCCTGTACCTATACCTAATTACTACGGTCAAATTTAAGTTTAAACCATTAAAATATATTTAGATGAACTCTAGTCCATATATTATTTATACCTACCCTGTACTAACGTCAAGGATACCTTTTATCTCGGCTCTTATTATTCCTGCATGTGGAAAGCGGATAAAACCGACTCAATCTGAACCTGTTCAAAGACTATCTGGTCATAAAAGAGTACTTAGCTGCCTTGAATGGTGAACATTGTGTATGGTTCAAATGAACTCTTGATATTTATGAGGCTGTGTTTTAGATTAAAGCCTTACATGGGTTGGCAGTGGTTGTAACTGTAACAAGCAGGCACTTACGAGTTTTTAGACGCATAAGTGCCGAGAAAGGAACTTCTAAAAAAGCTAATTTCTGCGATATTAATGAAAATCAATGTTTCTTTTCTATGCTTCTGGACTACTTTAATTGCGCATTCAACTTATGGCTGACCAAGGAATGTTAAAATATTATTGTTTGATAAATAACACAACCAATAATATTTGTATGACATAAATCAATCTGCACATGAACCAACAACATATTCTTAAACAATTGCTACTATAAGATAAAAATAATAAACACAACGAACAATAGCCTCATATAATTGAAAAGGAAACGCAATCGATTCGATTCGGTTACCTCACATGAACAATTTGTACTGCAGGGTATTATCACGTCATGCTTGCTCATTGATGTGATTCTGTCTGGTCAAACATAATTTGTAGTTATCTCATAGTTAGCGAAGAAAGCTGTTACAAAACAGATGTCATAACAGCGCACCGTGCACCGCGCTAAGAGAAAAGTTGAAAGCGCCTGTACCGGTTTTGCTAAGTCGCGTATTCATAATACGAACTTGAAACCGCATAAGTGACTTATGCTAACAGATTAATATACATAAACAAATTAGAATTCAATTTAAGTCGATATATTAATTAATATAATTCCTATAATTTACTTATGTAATCCTGGTTGTTTTATAGCCACATCGCAGTCAAAGTCGCTGTCGATGCATTTTTATAGCAATCCATATTAATATTAATCTACGGCATGTGCTTACTTTCTTGGAATCGATTACCTATAGAACTATTAATTAAAGCTACCGCTTTCACAGTAGTATGAATATATTTATCTATATAGGTTATTTTAATCAAAAAATCAATGAAAAATAAAATATCAATTACCTTTGAGTCGTGCTTGCGCTTTCACTACAGTACACAAACGCATCGTTATATGTTTTACGAGTCAGCTTGGAATTAATCACTCAGTCTCAGATAGAATTATGTTACTATTCAACTTAATGATCAAAAAACTTATTTAATCCGAAGCTTTAACTCAAGAGGTACACCTACAAATTAGTCCACTTTTTGCAAAGTTACGGGCCAGTGCTTACATAATTTTGTGGAGCAAATCGAGTCATAAAGCACTTGTAATTAGTATATTGAACTCGGACTTTTAAAGTTTCGCTGCGATGTGATCCAGTTTTAAGTACATTTGGAATCATTATTTTATTTTATGTCTACCTTTAGCTCTGTGGTTTCACCTGCGTTCCTGAGGTATGTAATGAACGTCATCAAAATGGTCTTCCTTTTTCTAGAATTCTATTATATTGATGGAATGATTTGTATCAAACGAGTTAAGAGAGCCATCCATTGATTCGTCCTGTGCCCGCTTGAGGTCTAAATGGTATAAAACTCCATTTAATGTGATTTCAATGTAGCCCAGTTTAATGAAGTTCATTAAGATTGTGCGCAGTAGCCTCGCTGATTTCTTTTCATCCGAATCCTTCCCTTCAAGCCAATCCGACGTAATTGAGTAACAAACATACAAACTGTAATAATTAATATTACTATCTAACCCCAAAGTTGTCATCCGCGTTCCGAAGACCAAAAGTTGCCAATGTCTCTCTTTATATTGTGGTTTAGTCGTGAAATGTAACAAACAAACAAATAGAGTTCCTTTCACATTCATAATAGTGATATTTTGGCATTTATTTAATTCTAAGAATTGCAACATCAACCATCATCTCATTATAGTGGTACTAAATTCCTCTCCTAAGTTGTGGTATTACTTTCAGATCTTTGCCCTAAATATTCAGTCTATTTTCGATCACCTTCTTTAGGGCATCACCACATACTTTCACAGATAACATGCAAAGATGACAGATCGTGCGATCGGCGACAGAAAGTATAGTAGTATGTGTGACCGAGCCACTGGCCTTAATCTTTACTCGTCAAATGTATAATTGATGCGCGGACTATACTTAAAGCACGCTCCACTTATTAGTCCAGGCTACACCCCCGATTTCTACACCGACTAGTTTCTAGAACAATGTAGCTGTATTCTATGGTTTACATTCCAGGATTTGATAATGATCTTGAAAAGTATTTGTGAGTGTCTTTCTTCAATTGCTAGTTAGTATATTTGGGTCAAATCTTGCAAGTCCATTCTGGACTGATTAAAATTTTGTACACACTTTCATTATGTCCCCATGTCTGAGCATATTTTTGGAAACCATGACTACATGCGCCTACCAAGATCATCTCTTCGCTATAGATCTCATCAATAATAAGACAGAAAAGTTAAGTTTTAATTAGGCCTCGAGGTTTTCATCAGATGCTGCTGCATCTGACAGAACTAACTCGTCATCAACAATGCTCGGTGTGCATTTCCAAATGTTTAAAATGTTAAAGTTGATACAGGTTCAATTGACAAAATGATTTTAATTATAATATGCTATGCACGGCAAGCTCACTTTTCAGGGAACATAAAGTTAAAAAACCCAATCGAAGCAAAGAGTTGCTATCAGTCATAAAATTTAATATCAAATGTTGGTAAAAAAAGTTGGCGTCGAATCAAAACATCTATTGTTATAAAATGAACCATAAAAAGAGTGTTAACGTACAGCAATGCAAACAATTATGTTTGGGTTAACTTGAGATTAATCACTAAAATCAATACCTACCATAAAACTACTGTAGGTACGCCTATTACTAGCTTTCCGATCTAGCCTTAATCAAATGTTGTTTATTTATTTGAAATAATATTCAATTTATTCACCTGATCATACTGATGTGTCCCAGGGTCTACAACCCTTGGCTTTAGACCTCGTCGATACTCCGTCTCCATATCCTCTTCAGCAGTGTGCACGATGATCACCAACGCAGCCAACGTGCTCAACAAAGGCATGGCGAATCTCCAAATAATACCCATATTATATCAACAAAAATAACTTAAGTTCGGAACGCACCCTGTAGATAAGCACGTCCACAAATACACTTCAAACACTGCACTTGGAAGCCCGCACAAATTAACCGAAGGAGCACAATTTGAAATAGCTAAAGAAGTCGTAAAACACTAGAAAGAGTAAAAGATAAGGAAGGAAAATTAGCAGAAAACGACGAAAAGTTCAGAACTTGAGGGAAGTGTAGAACTCCTTGATTTTTATAAACGTAAACGCGTATCAAATAACTATGCGGTAGATTTTGTTTTATTTTCACATCATGATAAAACAGTCCAACTGAGACTACACGAAGCCGATTTTAATAGTGTTTATTTATTCGAGAAAAATTTAAGATTTCTTGTATAAGGTTTTCGCGACTTTTTTCTTTTGTGTCTGAACGTGAAAGTGATAATGGCGCGGCGCACGTTAGCGCGCGGTGGCTTGGCGTGTTGAAGTGGCTGCTCGATAACATGGCCAACTATCCAATGTGCCGCTGTCGTTTCCATCATTTTGAATTCAATTTTATACATTACCTCGTAAAGTCGTAACTCTAATTAATCTAATACCAAATTAATTTGCGTAGATTACTAAACTTATTTCAATAAGCATGATTTCGGTGGTGCGTATCTACGTTTTTTATAAGGAAGTCGATTTATTGTATGTACTGATTTATATTTCGTTCATCATTTTCTGTCAATGCTTCAAAATATTGTTCAGCTTTTAGTTGATTAACTTTTAAATACATTGTCATCTGCCTGCCTTTTTCCATATATTTGGAGTAAGATATCCGTTCATCATGGATTTGGTTCTCCTTTACTCATATTATTCATTCCTACAATTCATCCGCCTATTCGTCGGTCTTTCTCTTCCCATATCCATCTTTCTTATCCAACACGTATCTTAGTCACATAGCATTCATCTCTCTTCACTCCATCATATTCTTTCACAAATGTTTCCTTAGATACCTCCACTAACGAAACCGGCTAAGTGCATAGGGTGCCTTGGTACTTTTAAATTGGAAGAGTTTTCGATCTCAAAGTCAATTGATTATAAGCTCGTGAACTAGAAGATTCTCTTTCAGATTTTTTGATAATTTTCGTTATAGATTCAGTTCTTGATCTAATGCTGTAAAAATCTGATTTTTGAAAACTCCTTGTGTATCTCACGCACCGTTGGTCGCTCGCCATCGAGAGTCAAGGTGAGGCATTGGCAGTGAGCCTAGATGTGGCGAAGGCGTTCGATCGGGTCTGGCACAGGGGTCTTTTAACGAAGTTACCATCATACGGGCTTCCCGAGGGATTATGCAAATGGATTGCCAGCTTTCTGTCCAGCAGATGCATAAGGGCCGTCGTTGACGGTAGCTGCTCTGATAGCATGGACATAAATGCTGGCGTCCCGCAAGGCTCTGTGCTGTCCCTAACATTGTTCCTACTGCATATCGATGATATGCTGTCTATTGACGGCATTCATTGCTATGCGGACGACAGTACAGGGGACGCTTATTACACGGGCAAAATCAAAAAAATAAATAAAATATCCCTCGTTCCGAGGTGGAGGAAAGCCGCGAACGGCTGATGTCTGAAATCGAGAGTACATTAACTAGTGTCTCCGATTGGGGTCGACTAAACCTAGTCCATTTCAACCCTATCAAGACTCAAGCCTGCGCGTTCACCGCTAAGAAAACCCCATGGTCTGTGGCTCCACAATTCCAGAACACCTCCTTGAACATCAGTCAAAGCATCGGGATCCTTGGCGTCGACATTTCTACCGACGTTTTGTTCCGAAGTCACTTGGAAGACAAGGTTAAGCTGGCATCCAAAAAGCTCGGAGTGCTCAACAGAGCGAGGCAGTACTTCACATCGGGGCAAAGGCTACAACTTTATAAGTCACAAGTCCGGCCTCATATGGAGTACTGCTGTCACCTATGGGCGGGAGCACCTGGATACCAGCTTGGGCCTTTAGACTCGGTTCAACCACGTGCCATCAGAATTGTTGACGATCCCGAGCTCACAAGCGGTTTAGAGCCCCTTAGTCTAAGGAGAGACTTTGCCTCCTTATGTGTGTTCTACCGCTTGTACAACGGAGAGTGTTCTAAAGAATTGTTCGACTTGTTGCCCACTGCTACCTTCTACTATCGCAACTCTCGCCATCGACGGGGAGTCCATCCTCACATATTGAAACCAGAATTGTTTCGAACTGTGCGGGCTCAAAGGAGCTTTCTTCCGCGGACGCTCAGATTGTGGAATGAGCTCCCCGCCGTGGTTTTCCCAATGGAGTACAATCATGGGGTTCTTCAAAAAGGGCGTGAAGAGATTTCTTCAGGGTCGGCAACGCGCGAGTGATGCCCCTGGTGTTGCAAGCGTCCATAGGCTACGGTAACTGCTTACCATCAGGCAGGCCGTATGCTTGTTTGCCACCTTAGTGGTATAAAAAAAAAAAAAAAACTATAGTTTAGCTCTTG
This sequence comes from Polyploca ridens, assembly GCA_951394255.1. Classification (NCBI taxonomy): domain Eukaryota; kingdom Metazoa; phylum Arthropoda; class Insecta; order Lepidoptera; family Drepanidae; genus Polyploca; species Polyploca ridens. The sequence continues at coordinate 9,263,570 of OX596257.1, forward strand.
GGGACACGGAACTCATGTAAAGCGGTCACTTTATCCTTTTATATTTAAAAAAGTGCAAAAAACCTTCAGTGTTACTTACGGTTTATTTATTAAGTTGACTTATATTGTAGGTTAAACGGATAAATCAATACGTTTGTCAGAGAAAGGAGCTTAGGACTCCCGAATCCGAAAACAACATTTTCATAAACTCGGAATGACCAAATCCTTGCCATAAAGTATAATAATAGATTCCGAGCTCCCTATATTTCCATGTGCAGTAAAGATGGCATGGTAGATCACTGTATATGTGAAACGGAATGTGTTCACGCGCCGCGTCGCCTCCCCCACGGAATGCTGCGCTGCCAACATGCGCAACTTATCATTTAATTATACATATACAGATACATATCTATTGGTATTTTCATGTTATATCAGATTCAATATCTTTAGGTAGTAGTTTGTACTGAATAGTGACATTAATGTAATTTGTATATATCTTTGTAACTTTTCTTAGTACAAATAAATGAATCTTTTCTTTTAAATAACATTTTATTTGTATGTTATTAATTTCCTTTTAATTCATTTTTTGTTACCAAGTAGATTCTATTATAAGCAGTTCCGCATCATCGTGGTCGTGACAAACTGAGAATTTAAATTTTCACGCCCTCTTGCGCATTGGCATTTCTCTCTGTTTTCTAACAATATTCCGCTAAATTATCAGTTGTGTAACTACTATAAGTAAAACTTACGAATGACACTATTATATAATGTATGCAATATAAAACAATAATATAAGGCATTAATTTACTTTGCACACATTATTTATGTTAAAATATTATTTCATTCATAATCAAATTCAAACCTTATTTATTCAATTGGAGGCCCTTATGAACGTTAAAAATTTACTTTAAATATGTCCTCTATAATATCAGAAATTTATTTATTTATTAAAATACCTCAAGAAATCTTTAGCAACTACATTAAAATGTAAAAAAATAAATAGAGCTATTCGTCATTATGCAAAATTATGGGTTCTCACAACTTCACTCATCAGACTATCAAGCCCCATAATAAGCGTAATCACTTTTAATTTTTGCTACTTTCCAGAGATTGCTCTAAGCAGATGACACATGTGATCTAAGCCTTTATGCGAGGTCATTGTTATCATGACGAGGTTCGCACGCTCACTATAACTTTCTTCGTCAATGTAACCGGCTTAATATAGCTTATTCAGTGAGATCGCCGTGTGATGCCAACAAGAAACTCATTATTGTAAATAACATGCACGATCGATATGGAGTTCGTATACGTTCTCTTTTTTTACATGAAATTTGTCTCATTACAACTGACTGACGCAATGTCGTATACTTAATTTACCAATTCTGCGACCGCTTTCATATCTTACGCATATTTCCTAGTATTAACAAACCGCAATTCAAATTGCTAATCTCCCGTCACTTTGAATATTATCTTATTTGCTACATAATTTCTTTGTGTTATATTAAAGACGCATCATGTTGCTCAACGAGTTTTGTTACATTTTAATCCATAAACTTACTCATAATTTAAAGCATTTAGTGTTAACATAATACGGAAATGTAACCTGTAAAGAAAAAATGCCAAAGTCTTAATTTGTTTGTGTTGCGTTTGTTTTGAAACGTGTTTTAGACTGATTGCCGTATCGTACCGATACATTTCCACTTATTAAAAGACTTCCTACTTGATTCGGAAGACAACACTCATAGAATAGACGTGTTTATAAACAACTGGCAAACAATGTGATGTTGTGAAAGTAACCACAGTCATCCATCCGTTTTATCGCTAATTACTAATATAAATGCAAAGTTGCTTTTTCTGCCCGTTTCTATCATATTACGGCTAAATTAATGAACCTCTGCGAGCGTATATTGCCGATAAGTTTAAAATATCTTTGAACTGCGTATCTTAATATAAATCTAATATTATTCGTATAAAGGTAGGTTATATCATATTTAACGTTTAAATATGATAATTTCAAGAGATGTAGAGCATAGCGCTTATTCGCTCAAAGAACAGCTCGACTGGGGAAGTATATACTTCCACCTTATAGAATACCACAGCCAAATAACTTTATGGTTATGTTCATACACGTGAGTAAGGTCGTTACAGCTTATTGAGGAGGGGGAAATTTCATTAACGCGTGAGTGATGTCTCGTGTGTTGCAAGCGTCCATATGGCTATACGGTGCTTAACCGCTTACCATCAGGCGGGCACACAGAAATTCATGACCTTTGTGGGAATCGAACCCACGACCTGCGGAACGTCATGGCATATAATAGTCGAATGGTGTGACTAAAGGTTAAAATTTAGAATCTAATCATTTGCAGTACTTGTTTGGCTTGCTACCACACTCAAGCACCAGTTTCCTTCGAGGCTTCATGATCAAATTATACTCATCTTTGACTACTATTGTAGAAAATGAGGCTATGAGGTCGTAAAGTCGGGTGATGAAAACTTCTCAATAATTTTAACCCAAAAAAATATTACTATCAAAATATTACAATGAATTATCTTCCAGGCATCATTAAAATAGCTATAAGTTGTGATGATTATATAATTGCTTTTCATACTGCAGAAGACAATGGAGAAGTGTCAAAACAAAAGCTAAAAATGTAATTACACAAAAGTAAAAGTATCATAGAAGAGACTCGTCCATTAGTGAATGTTAAGTTTTCCAATGCATCTGTCTTGCAATACAAGTTTCTTTCTTCTTACATTGTATTAGGCTGTATATTTGTTACATGACGTTTACGTTAATTTTCTATAATTTCATTGCACGCAGCATCAGGAAAACCTCTTCAATGTATTCGCACTATCATTATGACATTTGTTTTTTTTATTGCATCATCAATTCAAATGATATAAGAATAAATAATTGCCTTTATTGTCAACAATATGAATCGAATATGAATTCTTCTTCAGAAATGATCATTGACCTAAAATATGCTGTTTAATTTCATAGAAAAATGAAGTTGTTTCTTTTTTAAGAATTTCAAAGAAAAATCGTTACTACCTATATTGCAGCTTACGAGTAACATCTTGGGTGCGGTATTCAGCAAATGCTATTGTTATAGTCTACATCAGCTCAAATACTTTACCTAGCTTTTTGTATCTTAGACGCTATTGTTGTATTGTTTTTACGTAACAACTAAGCTATTTTTAACTCTCACTTCCGAATTCTCAATCTGAAAAATAATACTGCTACTGTACAATCTAAATCGTCGTCATACTTTTCCTGATGATAACATCATGATCTGACGATGATGAATCTTATTACTAATATCGTTTTTTTAACAAGATGAAACCATTAAGTACCTACTTACTATTATATGTAACAAGTTTCTACGACACAGAGTAATAAATGTACTCGTGACTGTCTAATGTGGACAACCGGTTCTTAATGATAAATATAGAGTAGTATGAACAGGTGAAATGCGCAAGAGTGCGTCGTCAGCGCGTACGGCGCGTTGCGTGATTGATTTGTTACGAATGTACCCATTCCCCGATACTTCAAAGATGTATAAAGGTTTGCGCAGATTAAAACGATGTTCGCAAAAACTAGCTTCCGAACTCATCGTGTATCCAATGACAATTTGGAAAGTTCGATGATTCCGCATCAACTTACTTTAAAAGGGCTTTACTAGTGATTACTCGCGACATTGACGCAGCATTTTTATTATATTTCAGATGGGCAGTGTCCACGGTAATGACGAGGCAGAACAATATTCAACTGTCAGATGCTGACGTCACCGCTTTCATCCCGCTATGGGATATGTGCAATCATGAACATGGAAAGGTGGGAATATTATTGATATCAATTTTATCTTACAGTATTATCTATTATATTTTTTAATTATTTTTTAATCGACAAAAAAAAGGAGATTATCAATTCGACACGTATGTATGTAATATTATTGGAACTGCAATATACATATGATAATCTATTAGGACTTCCAAACAAATATACAAAATTTCATAGGTGTTTGTATGTATGTATGTTTGTCCACGCATATCTCCGAAGATATTAATCGGATTGTAACCGTTCTTTTTTTATTAGTTTACATTTACTTCAACTTAGGTAACAGTGCAAGTTTCATCGAAATTGGTTCAGTAGTTTTCAAGATATGGACAAATATGTGTGACGGCCTGGCTTATTGATACGAGCTACGGGTGTGGTGTCAAAGGAAAAACATCTCAAAACCTTGGTCAAATTCTAGTGCATTTAAGAAAATCTAAAAATGACGAAATAAAAAATAATTTAAAAAAAATTGATCGACTTCAGAATAGACTAAAAAATAAGAAATAAAAAAGGAATTTAAAAAAATTTAATCAACTTCAACATACACTAAAAATTATGAAATAACTCTAATCTGACACTGATTTGAAGTCAGCGAAAGAGCACAACGTATTCCATTGAAAATATTTCGCTGACTTCAAATCAGTGTCAGATTAGAGTTATTTCATACTTTTTAGTGTATGTTGAAGTCGATTAATTTTTTTTAAATTACTTTTTTATTAATGGTTACAGATAACAACAGATTTCAACAAGGAACAAAACCAGGGCGAATGCTACGCCCTGCGTGACTTCCAAGCTGGCGAACAGATATTCATATTCTACGGAGCCAGACCCAACGCTGATCTGTTTCTACATAATGGGTAATTGCCACTTGATTGCTACACATTAGATACATATCATTTGAATGTCATTTGTGACAAGAAAGTTTGATGAATGATATGTATTTTGTCTCAATGTAATCTGAAAGTAAGAATAGTTTCTGAAAGAAATATAACACATACGTATATGTATCGTAGGTGGCTTATGAAGGTCAAAGCTAATGAAGTTACCACCGGTTAGGAAAACGGCAAGAAACTCGGCAGGGTTATATTTTCTATGGATTGAATTAATAAACAAGAATCAGGATATACTTAATATAAATCTAATAATCTAGATTATAGTGCTTCCGTGCTTCGGAAGGCACGTAAAGCCGTTGGTCCCGGTTATCAATTAATTGTGATAGTCGTTAAGCTATTTGGAGGCCTAATAGGCGGCTTGACAACTACAACAGTAGGTTGACCACTAGCCTACCTCCACTAATCCGCAGTGGGCATGCGTGGTGGAATATCCGACCATTCTCTTTCACCCTCATTTGTGAAAGGAGGCCTGTGCTCAGCAGTGGGACATTATAGGCTAATGATTATCGAATTACATATAGCATTTTCTTTGGTTCCCGCATTAGGCTCATTAGACGTAATCATTGCTGACACATAATTAGTGACGTAATAACTCCACTCCAACGGATTGTCTAACTAATGAATGTTCAACGAATCATTATATCACGCATTACCTTGCATATACGCACCACGAAACCAATTAATGTGTAGGTTTACGGAAATCTTTTTATTTGAGTTTACATACTATTTATGAACAAAATTGTATCAACTTAGAATGGACCTTATATGAGTATTATTAGAATCTATTTTAATAAATCAGAATAATCAGAAACAGCTTTCGATGATAATGAAGGGCCAGTTGGCGCAGTTGATTAAGTTTCATCTTAAGCGCCGCAGGTCGTGGGTTCGATTCCCACACAGGACATGCATTTGTGTGCATGAACATGTCTGTATGTCCTGAGTCTGGGTGTAATTATGTATATTAAAGTATGTTTTTACAAACAAAAAGTAAATATGTATTATATCAGTTATCTGGTTTCCATAGTACAACCTTTGCTTAGTTTGCAGATGACCGTGTGTGAGGAATGTCCCAGGATATTTAGGATATTTATAGCTCAGTGGTGGTGACGTTGGATGTTGTGAGTCAAAGAAATCCTAAATTGATTTGTGATAGCGTGGGCTTTTGATGAAGAAAATCGTCGTGAGGAAACCTCAACACGGTGGTGGTACTACTTTGCAGTACCTCTTGAGCTTGTTACTACCCTCAAATAAAAAAAAACAGTTACCAAGAGCTGTACTTGTGTGTACTGGCAGCTGCACTTGAAAGCAAGATCCTGTTCAGGCAATGTGCGCTTCCCACCTTCTACGACAGCACCCATGGAGAGATTGTGGTCAAAGACGAGGCTAATGGTAAGCGGTTAGCGTAGCCATATTGCCTTGCAATAATCGAGGCATCAAACTGTGGTAGGCTTGTATAAATTAATTAATTATTATTATTACTCACACGTTACCGACCCTTACCCCTTCCCCAATGACCACTGGCGACCTTACTCGCGAGCAGGAACTCTATATAAAGTTATTTGAGCGAAATAATATTATGATCTACTACCTCTCTTAAAAATTTTTTTTTTTCTTTTTCAGATTTGTGTACCCACAAAATCAGCACGATAGCTTAGCTCTGACGCTTGGAGTGAGCTCAAGCGATCCTCTCAAAGAGACCAAGCTGTCTCTCCTAACTAAACTAGGGTTGGCAGGCGTCACTCATTACAACTTGTATCTGGGTGATAACCCTATCAGCGCAGAGTTGCTGGCTTTCATTAGGATATTTAATATGAATCAAGGTAAGCTTCTAACCGTAATAAGCATTTTGTATGTTGTTATATTAGTTTGTAAGGTATATCTATGAGCCAAAATAACCTAATAATAAAGATATTTGTATTTTCACAATCTACCGGCCGTGGGGGAGGGGGCGTTAGGGGAGATACGTTAGGTTCGAATTCGAAGCTACAAGTACATCATCGGGTCCTCCTTGGCGGGCCCATTCAATGGGCTGCCGCGTGTGATAAAGGATAAAAGTTACGCGATAGAAAGAGAAGCAATTATGTTCGCCTTTCAGGTGGTGTGCACTTCATTGCGTCCTTGCGTGATTTATTTAAATGTAGATAGATATATATATATATAGATAGGAAATAAACAGCGAGAACTAGCTATCTTATCTTAAGGAGGGGCCGAGAAATAGCTCGGACACTTCGACCCATTGGGATCTATTGTGGTCCCCTAGATACCTTACTCCTCCCCAGTCTCGTTGAAAACTCTTTTCATGAGTTTTAAGAACTAGCTAACTAACTACCTAACTAGTTAGCGATAGCGAATAACTTGTTAAATACTTTTTATTGTTAATAATTGGACTGTTTTACAAAAAACTTAAACCGACTTCAAAGTACACTAAGAAGTAATCAAATCCTGATCTGATGACAATGGGACCAAACGGGAAGTACACGGTACACTTTCAAATAAAAAAAAATCCAAATCGGTTAATAAATGACGGAGTTATGAGGTAACAAACATAAAAAAAAAAAAAACGAATTGAGAACCTCCTGTGGTTAAAAATAGATACTTAAGGCTGCCCTCTGTGGCCGGCGCAACTTCAACGCAAGCATAGGCTAAAAGCTTATTGTTTCATCCAACGTAATGTTTGACTGCGAAAAATGAGAGACAGCATCCGAGCCGTCGGTTATCAGTCGGTAAATTCCGCTGATCACTCGCGGCCGCTTCAGCGGTCGTCATTCATGATTTCGCATATCATAAAACTTGTACCTTCTTGTGAAAAAATCTTACAAGTTTGTGAAAAAAAAGTTAGTTATTTAGAATGTCCAATACATTTGCAAGCCTGGTATCTAAATGTTTTCTTTACGTTTAAAATTTATAGGTACATTAGATATGGCCAAAGTTCAGGTAAAATTTGAGCAAAAACGCTGTTTTTCGGAGGCTTTTACTGAATTTGATTCACACTTTTTTTTAATTTCGCCTAGATACACGGCTAGATATAGTGCACAAGATACTAATTTGTTCAAAACATTAACGAAAAATGTTTAACAACGCCATAATAAGTACAGAGGTTTTGTATGAAAAGTATGGCGAATTGAGTGCTCTTAAAGTTAAAATTACTGTAAGTACAATAGACTGTCTTATCGCTAAGAAGCGATCTCTTCCAGACAACCTTAGGATAGCACCACCGTTATCAAGCACTTACCGTTCTTTTCTAGGCTGTGTCATAACTTCATTGATTAATGTTGTTTTACAGAGGAACTAACCAAGTGGTCAAGCCAAGGTATAGCGGGCGACTTGGTGTCGTCGGAAGCTTCGAGCGCGGAAGCCGTTGGTATTGAAATCGACCGGCGCGCGTACACTTATCTGCACACGCGATGCGGACTTATACGAGCCTCTTATAAAATGGACAATGTTGCTACTGACCCTGATAGTTTACACAGGTACCTTATTATTACTCACTAGTATATAATAATACATGGTGGAAATTTGAGATGGGTCAGTAATGGCAGCTACCTTAGGGTTGAAGCCACGCCAATATGGTCTTAGGAGACTATCCCTTATTTTTTTTATATATTTTTGACTGCATTATAAAGCTGAATAATGTATATTATTATGTTTGCACGCGCAATGACACTCAGAAACAAATAAATAACTACATAACTTTTTATACGTCCAAGGAAAGATAGACTCTTATTTATTTAATTTTCTTTGCTATTTTTCATTCCTGCATATTGTGTACCAATATAGAGCTACCAATCTAGCGTGAAACTTTATGAACCAAAGAAAGTATCATACCTATGCTTGTAAAATGTATGAAACTAGTTCTAATAATGAATGTTATTTTCAGGAGAAACATCAAACTGCTGAAAGAATGCGAAGTAAAAATAATAGACGGCGCCATGAGCTACTTGGCGGCCATCCTACAGAAACTCCCCACCGACAAACAGTAAAAAAAAATAACTTTATTAACAAAAAAACATGACAGTATTGAAGTATTTGAAACAGGTATCTATATTAAAGTCTTAAATAAAAATAATTTGCATCTTGAGCAACAATTTTAATTACCTGATTAGATTTCGAGTGCCATTCGCATGTTATTCTAAAATCGTACAAAAAACACTATTTAATTATACTCTGTGTCATATAATTTTAAAGTTCATTTTTGAACGGACTTATAACCGAATTTATTTAACCATAATATCATTTTCAAGATGCAATAATTATTTATGTGGTTATATACTTCTTATCAGTGTGTTCTGCTCATTATTTTACTTATGACAACGAATTTAATGTTTAGTTATATATTTTTTGTTACATTAATGTGTGTTTTTATTGTTTTTTATTTTGTACTTAAGTTTATTTTGTGTGCAATTTAAAATAATTATCTTTTGTGTTAAAAAGGTGTTTGATTTACTTCTAATATTTTCACCAAATAAAGCCAAAGACAAAGGGCCACATGTCTGTGTTCATCGAGCATCGTGCATGTATCAAAAAGAAAAGAGAAAACATCAGTTTAAAATATATTTATTTTTGAATTGACAAAAAGCTTTGAAAATATTTTCCCAATATTCACTTATAAGCTAAAATAATAGGAATTGTAGTACAAAATGTTGATTTATCTAATAATAATATTTACACACTTATACTAAACTATTTAAATAATAAATAAGCTTAATTAATTTAATAGAGATGGCTAATAAATTAAAATAACCATTATGTATAGTAAATTTACTGTTTACAGATAAATATTAGATGATTCAAAAATGACATATCGCGCTACTAGAACTATATCAGTTCTGAATAGAAAAATAGTGTTTATAAATAACATTAAATTCTCTTAATTACTAATACTTGTCATTTTATCACAAACTTACGAGGATAGGATGATATATAATAGTGACAGACAAACGGAGGAGATATCTTTTGTTTTATCTAAAAATATAAGTCCTCACATTTTGTCCCAGTTTGTAAATATTTTTGAACTTGTCTTATGATACTTGCTTATAAATAGATTCTTAAAATATTCTTTCACGTAAGTCGGGTAATATGAAATCACCTTTATATACAGAAAATAGGCTTGCTGTAAATGTGAGCCTTAATTCAATATAATTACTAAAACAACTACAGATTATACTTGTATTGAAATGAGTATGGATTCTCAGTCGCTCTATTACTTATTTAATAATATTTTCAAACTTGAGGTAAATACGGAGCCACCTTGCCTTTACGATTCGTTACCGGTGTCTGTGAGGTTAAAAGTAAACTTTGCAGTAGTGCGAAAGATGAGATAAAAGGAACAAGCAGAGAGAAAGAGATAACTAGGGTTGTTAGCGCAAGCACTTCTCGTGTAGACCAGCAAAATAAAACTTCGTCTTATTGTCAAAACACACTATGTGGAGGACTAGTAAAGAACTGTAATTGCAAAAAGGCAAGAAAAAATTGTCGGGCTAAATAACATTAAGTGAAGTACGGTCGAGGTCAAAGATATGTTTACATTTGAAGTTACGAAAATAGGTATCCATTTAAATAGCTAACCTTATGGTTCGTTATTTAATAAACAATAAACATGGGAATCAACTATTTGGTATACATTTTTGAGTAATTTATTTGAGCTGAACCTTTTTATAAAGAGTGTACCTGATGTAGTCATCTCCCCCTTCGGATGTATATACCCTTTTTGTTACACCCAGTATAGTACTATGCTGCCTCCCTCAATTTCACCCGCGTCCTCGAGATAAAAAGTACCTATACAATGTTTATCGCCATTGTCTAAGCTACCACTGCCAATACGGTTTAGTAGATTAAGCTTAATGTAACAAACACTGGAACAGAGTTAGTTTCGCATTTATAACATTAGTTTAGATGTACGGCGCGACGAGTTCCAGTAGTGTGCAACAATGCAAAGTTTATGACCCCTTGCAGACTCTATTTGACAAACACGAGAACAAATCGAACAAGCGTCAAACACTGATTATCGAATAAACACATTTAAATCGATACAATTAACTTATCAGGATCGGACTGGCCATATAGTCGAGTGTGGTGCCAGCCGGGTCCTAGACTGCGCAGGGCCCTACGGACCTCTGAAAACGGCCAGGGTAGGTAGGGCAGGGGCCTTGCAAGCTATGGCCCGATTCTTGCGACCTACATGTAAATGCATAGACATAAATAAAACAGAAAAATGGTGGACCCTCAGCAGGACCCAAACGGGCCCTTCCAGCCCAGTCCGAACCTGAACCTAATTTATTTGATCCGATATGTACATGATTTATTTGATCCGGCCCTTATGCGGTACGTAAGCGTGGTGTGGGGCCCGGGCCGGCCCCTCCCCGCGCCGCCGCCACCCGCGCGCCGCCACCAGCGCCGCCCCTACGAGGGCTGCTAGGAGCACCCCACACGACACTATGATGGCTGATAGTGCTGACGTTTTCATACACGTCTGCCCTTCTTTTGCCGCTGGAAATGGAAATAATGTTTATGTATTTGTGATTTTATGTTAAATGTGTAACCTGCCTCTTATTAAGTACACATAAAGCTTTAAAAAGAAACTATCACATAACGTCGAACGAAGAGCCCGATTTTTCCTAAAACTGTGTCACACTTAAAAATGGGTACTTTAAAAGTCGGCGCGCAGTCAATACCCACAAAGTAACTCATCATATAGAAAATAATATAAGAGTAATTATCTTCACTAAATAATACCTCGACAGAGTCTCTACATTAACAACGACGCTCAAAATCAGCTACCATTTTTAACCGACTTCAAAAAAAGCTGGAGGTTCTTAATTATGTTTGTTACCTCATAACTCCGTCATTTATTAACCGATTTGGAAAATTCTTTTTTTATTTGAAAGGGTACACTTCCCGTTCATCAGGATATGATTACTTCTTAGTGTACTTTGAAGTCGGTTTAAGTTTTTTGTAAAACATTCCAATTATTAAACTCATACGCCTTATTACTTAATAATAACATATGTTTTGTATTCCATACCTGTGCTTGCCGACATCTCGGCATCGTCCTCTCCCTCTTGCAGTACCCTCAGCGATTGGAATAGCGATATGTTCTCAGAGAGGCGCGGCGCTATGCTGGCGGTCTCACTGATACTATTCATGTCGACAGACCTTCGACGGACACTCTTCATGTTGCGCCAGTGGCAGGGTTGGGACTGGAAATTAACAATAACAATGAAGTAGGGCAATTAATATCCTAATCATAGTAAACAATATCCCACTTCTGTACAACAGGTCAAGTCAGTAGCAGAAGTAGCTGCTCACTTAGTATCGTGTCACATTAAGCAAATCGCAGTCATCAAACAAACTGTCGAGAGTATGTCAATAGATTATAGGTAGGTACTAATAGTGATCATCTAGTTTTGATGCTGACTGTACGAGCAATAGAAGTATACTGAATTAGTGCATAGCCTAAAAGATATTCTCAATTGTGATCAGATGTGTTGTGCCGCGCGGTTGCGACAGGAGTATAGTGTGGAAAGGGTTTTGGGTGGTACTTTTATGGTTTTACTACATATAGGAAAAATCCTTTAGAGTAATAATAATACCGAGCAATCCAATTCCGCAACTAGTCAGTGCTTTTGCACTGATTTTAAACAGTAAGGACCAATCACTGCGTCGTGTGCTTGGCCGTGACTTGGCCAATCAGAGCGCATGTGCTTGACTTAGCCCATCAGAGCACATTGCCATTGGAGGAATAGATTTCAAGCAAAATGAATGTCATTGCGTTTCTTTGGGTTAATTGTTCGATGTTTTACTATTAAGCCTTCCTATCTAGCCTAAATTCAGCAAGTTCACTAACTGCTAGACGGTCTATCTAATGCGTATGTAATGGGTCAGCGCCGCCTATATACTTTTCCAATACAGATAATACACAGCATAGACTACTTACAGGACACCTCCCGTGACACATTCTGACGTCACACTCGATGTAGAGCGCGGG